>JAYESA010000006.1:79339126-80050925 GCA_036927795.1 Iris macrosiphon
ATTTCCACTCTAAAATGGGTAACAGCTGGAGCAACCCTCTTGGCCTCTATCTCTCCGCCTTTCATCAACTCCAACCATCTCCTCTGTCTCATGTTCAGCTCTTTTTGGATAAACACGTGTCACGACCCGCACCCAAAATTTGGGCATGAGCCATTGGTACGTCCATCCTATGTCGCAACATCAGCGGTAGAACGCTGTCTAGGTCTCAAGACTATCAAACATAACTCAACCTGTCAATGATTTCGACTCCATAGGGAGGACAATGATAAAACATTGATCAATAATTTAATATATATACTCAATCACAAGACTATTGGAAAGTAAATGGCACGATAAGATATAAGGATAAAGAGTACTGACCTAAGTCAAGCACAAAATATAAATACATCACAAGTCTAGAGTCTAGATGTCCACATAAAGTCTCAATAAAAATATACAACCCATGTCTCAGTTCTAGAACAATGATATATAAATAAGACAGTCTAAATGCCTGTAGGTGGTATCTCCTCTAAGATGGAAAATTCCTCTAGAATTTCTGGTACAAAATCTCCCTCTGCTCCCGGGCCATAGTGGGTAGGACAAAAATCCTCCAAGTCCTCTGAAAAATGTTATCCAGTCAGGATTGGAGCAAAGCACAAACACTAAACATCAGTTTCATTTATGTTGACAAAACTATAAAAACAGTGTAAGGAAATACAAGATGAAAGCAATACTGGAAATATGGAATACTAGAGAATATGTGATAAGCAATAAAATATCTAGCAATGAATAGAAATATAAGTGAATGCGAGAACAAGTGAACTGAAATAAAGAATAAATATCTGGCTATGTGTTTGAAATATCAGTTTATTATGTGATCGGCTTGGGACGAGATCAAGCTTGTTATATATGATTGTCTATGATACATGTGAGGTCAGGCTAGCCATCTGGTTAGATATGATGTGAGCAATAGTCAGGCTAATCATATATAACAGGTTATGAGGCATGTAAATGGTCAGGCTACACCCGACGTGATGTATGGGGTGAGCTATGATGCATGTAAGGTGGGGTATGATCACATAATCTGCTAATATTTCCCCATCCCCAGCTAGCACGATGGATTCCAATCACGACTTCTTATGACAGGTATCTAGGATGCTAACCCGTGTTTCCACAGTGTCAGAATCAAGTATACTATACAACTAGAATTATAGAATTAATCAACAAAACAAAAACTGTCAGAGAATGTACTCGCCTGTGGTCCTGAGGAAGGTGCGAGGATCAATGTCCAAGGCGAGATTACAATGACCTAGTTATGGAATATCAATGTCAAAGTATTGAATTAAAGGAATAAGCATGTTTAACTAATTAAATACGAGGCCTCTAGGTCAAATCTAAGGTTTAGAGTTCATAATTTTTTAGGTAGTAGGTTTCCCCAAGATGATACTAGTCGTACTAGGTTTGTACTAGGACATTCTAACTGATGTGGTTCATACTAGGTCATAGATACTAACACTATAATATACATCCATACCATATAGAAATTAACTATAATTTAATACATGCATTTATATATATATTATACCTACATATATACATATATACATGTAGCTAAACTATATGCTAGCATAGCTATTAATCCACCACTAACTATCTGGACTAGTAGATGTATATATATATATATATATATATATATACAAGTCTCTACCCAACTACTAATACTACTAGTGAACTCAAAAACCCAACCCTAGACCCAACCCTAGAACCCTGCTAACCCTGATACCTCAATTCACAATAACACTCTCTCATGCCTATCCCCCATAACCTACTACAGTACACAGGTCCTATTTACAATACCTTGATACTATCCCCTGATCAATACAGGTATAAAATATTGAACAAGGTAGCCACAGTTCAATTTTGAACTGCATAACCCCTGAACTGGCCTTCCTAACTCCACTAATCCCTGGACTGATATACTGACATCAGTGTAACCTATTGTCTCTCTGAAAACCACTGATACCTAGTATCAGACACTTGACCAATGCATTACCTAATATCTGATACACCATATAACACATTTTTGTGCACATTTCTCTGCAGTGCACAAGAGTGCACTGCACCTTCCAGGTCTGAACATGGGATATGCTGTGTGGTGCTAGTAATGCACTGCACAATGCCTATTGCAAAGCCCTACATAGCTCACTGGCACCTCTCCCTCACTGAGGCACAGTTCATAAAGGATACACCTAACACTTAACAATGCATCAATCTCAGATACTGATTTAATGAACCATTCACAGTTCACAGTTTAAAATTGTTCAGACTTCACATACATGGCTTAATCTTTGAGACAACCATATGGCTACTGGCAGGATCAACCAGGTATCTGAACTTGTTCACTCTTACACATGCATAGCCTAATCCCTGAGACAAGCATATGGCTACTGGCAGGATCAACATCTGAACTTGTTCACTGATAGGAACTCATACACCTTACTAAATACACAGGTTCCTGGACACCCATGCTAAAATTTACTAAACTCCCTGTTTCCCTGGTACTCAACCCCTGAACACAGGAAATCTAACTCACAGGTACACATGCCTGTGCTGGCCTCAACACACACACAAGCCTCAAACGACTGACTCTAAGACATTCACACAGGAACTCACAATTGAAGTGAACCCAATTCTCATTTCCTCCCCTACACAGGCACACACAGTTCTCATAAATTTTACTGATACTGATACTCTAGAGAACTCAAACAGCTAATACTCGACACACACACCCATCTCAACTACTGCTTTAAGCAGTTAACATCCAGTGTAGTGCACTAGGTGCACTGCAACAAATCTTCAGGTCTCTAATCCAAACCTTGCTGCTACCAAACTGCTCATACAACCCGATCCAAAACCCCCAAATACTGATACACTACTAAATTTTTGATACCCTTCTCAGCAGGTTTTGAACGACACAGTTCACTCAACTGTGCACACACAGTTCACATTCACCCTCACACAACACTCTCATACTCAATGCTCACTACACAGTGCACTGAATTCCATCACTGACACACAAAACTCAGTGCACAGGCACTTGTAAAACCCGACTGCACACAACCAAAGCACAGTGGCTTCACTGATGCTCACTGCACATATTTGCTCTGGAATGACACTGATACCTAGAACCTAAAAACCCGACTGATAGAGTGAACTTCCCTCCCCCCCCTGGTGCATTTCCTTCTCCAAATCACACAAACCTATCTATATACATATGTATTAATAAATAAATAAATAAATAAATAAATAAATAAATAAAAATAAATATATATATATATATATATATATATCATACATCAAAATATGCAATATTAGAATAGATTAGATAGGTATTCCCCTATGAAGCATTTCGTCAAACACATAATGTGCTGAAATTGGATTTCACATAAAACTCATGAATCCCAAACGTAAAACCCTAAGATCAAGACCAACCTAAATGTATATGATGCAAACATGTGTAGACACATATACCCATAGTTAGGGCTTACGAAAATTAGGGAAAAAATATCATTAGAACCACAAAACCCTAGAATCACCTAGGACTCCATGGAAAAACCAAAAGAGTCATTCCTAATTCAAATAGTGGTCTCCTAATAGCCAAACAACAATTAAAAACAGAATTAAATGAGGTTTAATTCAGGTTCTCACCTATTAGGAGATGGTTTCCCAATGTAGCTCCTCTTTCTTCAAGCTACCTTGGTCCAAGCTCCTAGATCTCTCTTGATGGGGAAGGAATGGGGGTTTCTAGGGCTAGGAATCCTAAAATTTGAGGAAGGAAATGGTTTTCTAAGTGGAGGCTAGGTATAGGATTTTTCTTCATGAATGAAGAAGCTTGAGGGAGGCTCCCTCTCATTATATAGGACTAGGGTTAGGGTTAGGGCTTCTAATGCCAAGTGTCTAATTTGCCCTTCATGATTTGTCATGAAGAACTAAAAATAAAAAGGGTTTAGTCATTCATTGAGGGTTAAACTAAAATGCTAATTTAATTTTGGTCAAAAGGGTTTAATCTAATAGGTTTTTAGGTCAAGCCCATTAACCCATCCATGAAAGAACACCCAACAATTTATTTAATAAACTTATCATACATTATATTAACATAATAAATTAATATAGCAATTTACAATAATGCCCTAATCTAGGAATGTGGTAGTGACAACACATACTTTAAGCTCTTGTGGTCTGTGAAGATCTCCACGCGCTCTCCATATAAATAGTATTTCCACAACTTCAGAGCAAAGATGACCGCTGCCAACTCCAAATCGTGGATAGGGTAGTTCTTCTCATAAGGACGTAATTGCCTGAAAGTATAGGCAATCACCCTCCCATTCTGCTGCAACACACAACCCAGTCCCTTCCCTGATGCATCACTATAGATAGTGAATCCTTCAGACACTGATGGCAACGTCAACACTGGAGCTGTCTTCAACCTCCTCTTCAGCTCATCAAAGGCAATCTGGCACTCCTCTGAGCAAACAAACTCCATGTCCTTCCGGGTCAGCCTAGACAACGGCTCTACAATCCCCAAAAAATCTTGAACAAATCTTCTGTAGTAACCTGCCAATCCCAGGAAACTCCTGACCTCTGCTACTGAACTCGGAGCACTCCATGCCTCAACTACCATGATCTTTCTCGGATCCACCAAGATCCCTTCTCCTGTCACCACATGACCAAGGAATTCAACCTTGTCAAGGAAGAACTCACACTTCGAAAGCTTTCCATAAAGCTTTTCCTTTCTTAGAGTCTCCAGCACTATCCTCAAATGCTCCTCATGCTCCTCTGAGGTCTTCGAATACACCAAGATATCATCTATAAACACCACCACAAACCTGTCCAGATGTTGATGGAATAACTTGTTCATCAGATTCATGAACACTGTCGGGGCATTAGTCAACCCAAATGGCATCACCATAAACTCATACTGTCCATACCTGGTCAAAAAGCTGTCTTCGAAATATCCTCCCTCCTAACCTTCACCTGGTGGTAGCCTGTCTTCAGATCAATCTTGGAAAATACCCTCTCTCCGCTCAACTGGTCAAAGAGATCATCAATACGCGACAGCAGATACTTGTTCTTGATTGTGAGGTTGTTCAGAGCCCTGTAGTCGATACACATCCATATCGACCCATCATTCTTTGGTACAAAATGTACTGGAGCACCCCACGGAGAAGAACTACATGTGATAAATTCCTTGTCCTGAAGCTCATCCACCTGCTTCTTCAACTCTATCAGCTCACTGTTGCTGACTCTATAGACGTGCTAGGATATCGGCTCTGCGCCTGGCACCAAGTCTATAGAGAACTCCATATCTCTGTCTGGAGGTAACCCTGGCAACTCCTCCAGAAAGACATCCATGAACTCCGCTATCAGTGGATGTGGCAACCTCTGCTCTACCACCAGGGCTCCGCAGAAGACTCCCTCGCTCTGCTCCGCTGCTCCTCTGGCAAACTCAAACTCTGGCTCTCCCGACGGACTAAACAATACTCTGCCTCTACGACAATCTATACTAGCACAATGCATACTCAACCAATCCATCCTGAGTACAATATCGTAACTCGGAAGTGGCATTACGAGTAGGTACACACTCAACTCCCGGCCTCCCAAGGTAACTCTCCGGTCTCTGCAGACATCACTGACTAGGATGATGCCACCCCCGGTCGTGATCTTGCCGAGTCTAGCTAAAGGTTTAGTAACAAGATGGTATCTAACAGCAAAAGATACAGACACAAAACTATGGGAAGCACCGAAATCAAATAAAGCAAGTGCTAGAATAGAATCAAGAAGAACACAGATCAAAAGAAGTCAATACGGTGCAAGATACGATATCATCAATGAAGGACAGTAATATTGTAAAAGAAACAATTTCAGAAAAATTAAAGATAGCCAAAAAAATTCAAGAAGGGTCCTAGTTGTGATTGAGCACACACTCTCTCAGCCTATATCCTATATCCTATCGCAGGTAGACCTAGAAACTAGACCTGCATGGGCCGCCACCAAAAATGTGTCACAACCCGCATCCTAAAAATTGGGCATGAGTCGTGGGTACGTCCAGCCTACGCCGCAGAATCGGCGGTAGAACGCTGTCTAGGTCCGTTCTAGGTCACAAAAAAATATATCTCACAAAACCTGTCAATATAACCTCTCCCAAAAGGAGGGCAACCACACAATATATATAAACTCAATCACAGTAACTAGGGGAAGAGTAAAAGCACGATAAGATATCATAAAAAAATAAGAACCAAAGAGCAAGTACAATATCCAAATATACAGTCCAAGTCTAAAGTCTACAACATCTCATAACAGCAAAATAAATATAGTCATCCAAAATAACAACTGGAAACAATCCAGGAAAACCCACCTAGCTATACTAGGGCGCTAGTGGCGTCTCCTCAGCTGGGACAGGCTTCTAATCAAAATCAGGGTCGCAACACTTGTCGACACCTGGCCCGTAGAAGGTCGGGCAAAAATCCTCAGGATCCTCTGGAAAAAATATGCCCAGTCAGGACTAGAGCAAAGTACATAACTCTGAAAGCAACTCCAAATGCATGGTAAGGTGTATATGACTAGCAATAAAAAAGTATACAAGATGCACATGAATGTAAATACATGGTAGAACTGATAAAGTAGCTGCAATATAAACTGGGAAATAATACAAGTAGTAGAGAAGTAACTGCATGTGAGAAAATAGGAATATTAGCTAAGTGCCTTGAGCACAAGTTCGTTATGTGATCGGCTTAGGTTGCACATGAATAATCTACGATAACTCTGTTATGCGTGAGTTGCATAACCGACATACACATGAATACTGTTTGGCTTTGATCACATAACCAACTCTTACTCCCCTCCCCCACTAATACTCTTGGATCCAACTACGACACGCTACGTACATGATAAATAACTCGTACTCATGAAGGCGAGAGCACACGAAGCACATGAGAATCAATACCCGAAGCACATGATAAAATACACGTGATAGAGTACCCGCTGAACACGGTAAGGGGGATAACATCTCATGACGGGATCAAACTAGTATCAGCTTGTGAAACAATGTGTCAGAATTAAGTATTACAGTTCTAGAACAGGTGATATATATGCTATCATGAAATGGAAACGATCAGAGGTAGGTACTCGCCTGACGTCCTGACCAACTGATGAGAATCGAGATCCGGACTGGCGTCGCAAGAACCTATTACAAAAAGTAAGGTTAAACAGAATTCTAAAGAGTTAAAATGATATAAAATAACTAAAAACAAGCTTCTAGGGTTATTCTAGGTCGAACGGGTCAAACCGGTGAAATTTGGGTCAAAAAGTTAACCCGGGGTCCAAAAAGTCAACTCTGGGTCAAAACTAGGTCAAACATTGACTTTTGCCGTCAACGGGGACAATTATGGTCAACGGTAGGTCAAACTAGGGTGCCCCTAAAATTCTAGGTCAAAACTAGCTCATTAAGCTAGTAAACCCTCAAACTTGCCTCCTTGAGATACTGGGATACCCTCGGTATCCGATACCTCGACCTAAGCTACACACCCCGTCTAAACCCACTAACACCTATGCTAACATGCGTAAATATATACACCAATACATATAAAAGCAACTCTAAACTTAAACCTAGGCAAACACTCAAAAATCTCGCCTCGATACTCAATACCTTGGGTATCTCAAGGTATTGAGATACCTTGATATCTCAAGGTATTGAGATATCCACTAACCCTCACTAACACTACTATCTAGCTAACTATCTAGCATAAATATATACCTAGCTATATATATATATATATATATATATATATATATATACACATAAGCATGTATACTTAGATATCTCTATATAGATAACCACACATACACATATACATATATATCCATACCCAACTCATAAATATATCTATATATCTATACTAATCTATGTATATATATATATATATATATATATATATATATATATATATATATATATATATATAGCTCTCTCTCTCCCTCTCACTACTTGCTACTGTTAGTGCTGCTGGTGCAAATGTCGCTGCTGCTGCGCTTGCTGCTGCTGGATACTGCAGCATGGCTGCTGCTGCCACTACAGCAGCTACTGGCTGCTGCTGCTTCAGTTGGCTCCCCCTCCACTGCCTCGCTTCTCATTCTACTCCCCCCTCGCTGCTGCAGCTGCTACACTCTGTTGCCCTCGCTGCTGCTGCAGCCTTCCCCCTCGACACACCACACCCACCCACAAACACGCATATATATATATATATATATATATATATATATATATATATATATATATATACACACACTTATACACATATGTATATATATATAAACATACTCTACATATATATATATACACACACACACACACACACACACACACACACACACACACATATATATATATATAGACTCATATACATATATACATACACACACACACTTAAACACAACACACACAACACCCCACCAACACACGCAAAACCACCCAAACACCTATAAATACATATAAATATATAAAATATAACTCGAGAACTCTAGTACACACTTCCCGAAGCTAAACCAACCCGCGCACAAGCCCAAAACCTAGAAACCAAATCGAAATGGCCATTCAGTTATTTCGACGAACACGTTTATTGCGGTTCACAAAACCTCGTGAAACGCACACCAAACCTACTCAGAATCGGCCTAAAATTTACTCACGAGTTCTAATCGAGGTCTAGAACCTAGAAAAAAATACTAACACGACGATTCTAGGTCCGTGGCAAAAACACGCACGCACATAGAACCTACGACGACGAAAAACCCCCAAATCGTCCGAAATACCCAAATCTTCGCGACACAACCTCACATGTCCGAACGGAGACACGTACTTACCCTCAAGACACCCAAGCACGTCTATCTAGGTTCATTTAAACTAGGGCATCACCCAAAATTGGGCCTATCTCGGATTTTATCTAAAATTGATACAAAACCTAATGTCAAAGTCTCCAAACACAACCAAACAAGTTCTAACTTTCTCCCACGGGTGGCCTTAAGGTCTAGGAAGGTCCTAACTACTAATTACACTATATAATAGCAACCACTAAGAGGAAAGTTAGGGTTTACCTCTTGAAAGTTGGAATCCCAAGGCCAAAGTCTCCAAAACCCTTGAAATTACCACCCTCAAGCCTCCAAGCCTCCAAACCAAGCCTCTACACTAAGTCTAGGCTCTACACACTTGAAACTTGAAGTTGGAAGAAGGAAGAAGGAAGAAAAAAAATAGAGAATGGAGTGTGGAGAAGAAGAAGAAGAAGAAGAAGAAGAAGAATGAAATGGGATGAGAAGAAGGTTTCGGCCAGGTGCATAAAGTAGGGTTGGGGGGCTGGCCAAGTGTAATAATATAGGGTTACATAATTTAAAATGACTAAAACACACTCTCCTTTAGTCATGCAACTTGGTTTTAGGTTTCTGGTTCACTAAGCACACTCTAACTAATCCAAAACAACCCAACTAACTAAAATAAAAATATAATAATTATTCTAAACCAAAAAATGAGTCTGACAAGGGTGTTGGTTGGGTCTGACATGGGTCCACTAGGGTCTGACACGGGTCCAGACTAGCCAAAACCCCAAAACAACCAATAAAAAAAATAATATAATCATCAATTAAATATAAATATAATTATTTATGATCAATACACAATTTACCAAATAAAAAAAAAATAATCCTATTTTCTAGAATTGGGTAGTGACACCTCCGGGTAGTCCTCCTCGCCTAAGCCTGGAAAGGAACCAGGTCCTCAGAGGGACGTAACAAGGTACAAAAATAGTATGCCATAATATAACAGAAAGAAACAAGTGCAACGCCAGAGTAATATAGCATAATCACCTAAGTGAGACACAACTTTGAAGACAATGTTCGACGCGTGGGCTTTCCAAATATAAAATCGTAGCTCCGAGGCACAGTGACACATGGGGCATACCGTAGCTCCGAGCACAGAGTCACACGGGTGATGCTACAACTCCGGATACTGGATCACTACATAAATAGAAATATATACATATATATAGCGCGTGCAGAGTAGCCCAAATGTTTAGTATCTGTCTTTCCCTTCCAAAGCGGTCAACGAGTGTTCGCTGAACCTGAACCTCTATATAATAGTCTCGTCATACTGAAGTAACTATCAACAATCATGACCCTAAAGTCATCCCAGATTTCGGTCATAATGACAGTATCAGGATACAGTAAGTCTGGCACGATGACGGTGACTGATTGTGTCCTAGGGTTCCGATGTAACTAAGTAGGTACATCAAGGTATCACGAACATCTATCAATCATTACCAGATATTACCAACGAACGTCTGCACTCGGTTATGACCCGGATGCTAAGTAACGATTCTGATCCAAAGCATGCACAATGCATAGAATAAATAAATAGAGATCTAGAAACTGAGATACATGATGGCAAGGTACACTTTCCTGGATCCGGATGCTAAAGGCGGGGCTTTGGTACAACGTCCAAGTCTGCGAATTCTGAAGTACCTAGAGACGATATATAAAATTAATCAATAAACTATCACGATGCTATTCTAAAATAATAGGTGACACACGTCTAGCATAGGATTCTGTCTTAGTTACATATAGCTCACATAGACACTAACTAGAGGGTTGACCCAAGTTGACTAAAGTAACGTTGCATCAAATACGATCAATAATCAATATAATGTCATCAAACAAAATCTCTAATCCACTAATATTTGTCACTGTGATTTCAGTCGTTCAAGCTATGCTCATCCTCAACCATACCATCCTTGTATTCACAGATGTTATTATGTACATCCAATTTATTCATCCTCAAATAAATTAGTTATCAATTATCAAGCTCACAATAAATAGCCGTAATTATAATATTATAACACCATTTCATATATATACCTAACCTCAATATTTACCATAAAAAAGATGCATGTGAAGTATTCATGAACCCTAACCCTAACTAGGGTCTCTCTAGCACAAGCAACATAACTACACTAAAAAAAGAAGGGTGAGGAGTTACCCCGGTGGCTGCGGGTGGTGGCAGCGGCGATTTGCGACTTCGGTCAGGGATGGCTTCGACCGCAGGGGTGGTGTGCGTGTCGAACGAGGTGGTGGGGGTGCTCGGCTGTGTGAAGGAGGTATTGCTCGGCTACATAAAGGAGGTGCTCGAGGTGGTGGTCGTGGGGGTGGTGAAGCTGGTCGTGGAGGTGGTGGTGCTGGAGGTGGTTGTTGTGGTGGTACTGAAACTGGTCGTAGAGGTGGTGGTGCTGGAGGTGGTTGTCGTGGTGGTGCTGGCCGTGGAGGTGGTGCTGCGGGGGTGTTGTTGATGATAGCGGGTGGAGGTAAAGGTGTAGGAGGTGGTGGTCGTGGTGGTGGTAAATCTGGTCGTGGAGGTGGTGGTGCTGTAGGTGGTTGTCGTGGTGGTGCTGAAGCTGGTCGTGGAGGTGGTGGTGCTGGAGGTAGTTATCGTGGTGGTACTGGCCGTGGAGGTGGTGGTGTGGGGGTGTTGTTGATAATAGCGGGTGACGGTGAAGGTGTAGAAGGTGGTGGTCGTGGTAGGGGTGAAGCTGTTGCGGGTGGCCGGAGTTGTGAGGAAGGTGCTGGGGGTGGTAAAGATGGCCGTGGAGGTGGTGGTAAAGCTACGTGTGAAGGCAGCGAGTGATGGCCGGAGATGGCAGCGACGGTGAAGCTTGGTGGTGAAGCTGTGGGTGAAGGCAGCGAGTGGAGCTCGGCCAGAGTTGGTGCAGTGAGGGTGGTGGTAGAGCTCGGCCGGAGATGGCAGCCACGTTGGTGAAGAAGAAGAAGAAAAAGAAGTGAAGAAAAAGAAGGAGTGGGAAGATTCGGCTGAATGAAAAGGAAGAGGAAGGAGAGAGAGAGAGAGAGAGAGAGAGAGGGGGGTTTCCTAGGTTTCTCTAGGGATTATGGTCGACTACTTTGGGAATGGTGTGAGGAGATGTTAATATAGGGGGATGTGTGGTGGTGATGAAGTAACAATTTGAATCAAGGGTCTTGATTCAAAATAAAAAATTGTACAAAGCAAATAGGGAGAGAGAGAGAGAGAGAGAGAGAGAGAGAGAGAGAGAGGGACATGACCGGTCATGTGAGGTTGGGGGGGTTCTTCATTGGTTTTAACCAATATGGTTGGTGACACCTAGCACCCTATTTGCTAATAAGTCCCTAAACTTTTGGGTATTTGGACATAAAGAAAAAATAGTGAGGATTTAGTGTGGGAAGTGGTGTTTGGTGTTATGTAGGGTGAGGGGGTATTGTATGTTTTGTATGGGCTTCATGAAAGGGGTATTGGGTTAAATTGGGGTTAGGTTGGGATTAGTTTAAGTTGGTGTCCCCAATTTAATTAAATAAGGTGTTATGTGCTCTTAAATTAAATGGGGGCACATGGGGTCTCAAAGGAGTGACACAAAGGTCATAAACGATGTAGGCTTGGTTGGCTTGTCAGGTCAAGAGTGCAATAATTTGTTGGAAATTAAGGGCTATTGTTGGGCTCCAAATATTGTAGCAACGGTAGGGTGCATCAAGGGTTTAAATTAAAGAATCAGTCAACGTAGCCTAATTTCTAAACCTCAAATACCCTGATGCTAAACCAAAATTTTAACCATATCTAGTCTACCTAAATGAATAATTTGAGGGGGTTCACATTGTAGCCACTGTGTCAAAATCAAGTAAACAGTTCTAGAACATATGATATATACACTATCATGAGTGAAAACTAACAGAGAGATGTGCTCGCCTCTGGTCCTGAGCAAATGGTGTATCTCGGTGCCCAAGAAGGTGTCACACAATCATATTTAGGAATATCATGTCAGATGGTGTAAATAAGTGATAAAAATGCTAAATAAGCTAAAACATGATGTTCTAGGTCAATATTAGGTTATTCTAGCAAACTAGGTCAAACTTGGTCAATTTTAGTCAACTAACTACTTCTAGTTCCACACTAAGGTTTCAGCCTCATATTAGTCATTAATTAACTTATACTAGCTTATACTAGGCATTACCTTAGAGTCCAAGTCATACCTTAATTAATATCAATAACTCAACATTAACTTACTACATATATTTTACTAATTAATATTAGCTAACTGATGCTTTACTAATAAATGCCACTAATATTTTACTAACCATATACTATTAGATAACTTACTTAACTTATTAACTGACTGATACAATATACTAAATAATATCTAACTAAACTAGCTGTTGACACTAACTTACTAAAATGACATACTATTTTACTCTAACCCTACTAACATATAACTGATACCCATATAACTTAGCTCTAACTAACCAATTATTCACTAGCTTACTGATAATGACTGAAACTAACATACTAACTGTTACTAACTTAACAATGACTGATATCACAACATATACTAACTGGGTTTTAAACTACTGATACATGAACTAACCTATACTAACCAAATCAGTTATATGCTACTAATGTCCTTCCCTCAAATATTTGGTTATACAGGTGTGATACTCACAATTACCACACTAATCTCACAGTCCATTTCCCTTCCTTCGATTACTGATGTATTAGTAATACTCCTAACTTCACCATAACTGATAATACATAGGAACACTCCACTGCTACTGCTAGTCTCATCTCCAGTCTTTACCAGTCACACCAATGTATGTATACACATATAACTAACAACATACTATCATATTTCCATAGTTACTTATCAGATATCAGGTACTCACATCACAAATATCCTTCACCTAAAATCTGTACATCAAATAGGAACCCCCCTTCCTGCATCTGATTCAATGATGTTCAGTTCACTGAACCAACTGAAAACAACAGTGTGCATCCCCTATCTGATGCTACTGACACTGCTTGTTCTACACTTGGTTATGCATCATACCTCAATCTGGTCCCCATGTCTCATGTTATCACTATTGTGAACTGCTGCTGCAATTGCACACAATAATGCCCAGTGAATACCCCTACTCGAGCCTGTCTTGTGCAACTGTAACTGCATATTGCTTCCTGCCACAACTTTGCAGCCCGAATACCCTCGTTACCTGTTGTCACTACCATATTTTCTAGGAAAGGATATTTTAGTTATTTGATAATTAATTAAATATTGTACATATGGAATATTTGTTTATTGTATTATTTATTTATTTATTATTAACATGTTAGATTTATTTTTGGACTTGTGTTAGTAGACCTAACTAGTTTAGTTTAGACTCATGAACCAACATTTAATTCTAGTTAGGATTGAGCCCAATAATTAGAAGCCCAATTATTAGGAGGATGATTAATTAAGTTAAACCCATTAGACTAGAATCTTTCCTCCTTAATTAATTTCTTCATGAGAGGCCCCAAGGTTTATTTTAGACTTTACATAGTAGCTTGAGGGAGGGGGCAAGTGAGGCTTATATAAAGGGGATGAAAACTTTCTCTCTCTTCATTTTTCATTCCAAATCTAGATCTAGAATTTCCTTCAACCAAATTCCATCAAATACCTAGCAAATTTCCACCCAATTCCTTCCAAAATTACCATTGGAGACTAGTGGAGCAAGGATCTACACGGAGGAAGCATGAATCTATAAATAGGAGCAAGGATCTACAAGTTGAAGGCTCATTTACCAATTTTGGAAGTTTTATTGGGAATCCATCTCCCAATAGGTACAATTCAGTTTTTCTCCTTAATTTAGATTCTAAATATGATAATTAACCATGAGAAATCAACCCATATGCAAAGGCTACCCATAGGATTTGGTTTTGTGTTCATAAGAGGCCTATTGAGAAAGTTATGGTACTTTTTGTGTCAATTTTGGGAAAATTCCGAGATTGACATTTGTTGTGTGTCAATTGGTCCTATAGATCAATTTGGCATGTGCTTGTGTGTTTGGGGCTAGTGTCGTATCAATAATTGGGTACGTGTAGGTCGTATCCCAATAGTTTGGTGATACGTATTGATTTGGAGGTTTTTCCTGCGATACGGGACTTTGTGCATGTCACATTTTAACACAGACACGTAGATTTATGTTTGACTCTTCGTATTGTTCATAAATAATATATTAGACTTGCTCGTATCCTTCGGGGTACATTTGGATGTGTGGTGGACTCGTGTCGTAAGCGTATCCTAGATCTAGTAGGATACGTGTGTGACCATATGTTTGTACAATTTATTTCTAGATCTATTTCTCAATTGTTTTTAGTCATTGTGATATGTAACTATGTGTATGTTAATATATAGTTTATATATATATATATATATATATATATATATATATATATATATATATATATATATATATATATTTATGTGTTAGTGTATCATATATTTATGTACCTATGCATGATATATATATATATATGTAGCTATTCTCCTACATATGTAATAGCTATTAATTATAGTAGTATATAAATATAGTAGTATATATATATATATATATATGTATATGTGTATATATATATATGTTGACATATATATATACTTATATGTTATGTTATGTTATATATATATATATATATATATATATATATATATATATATATATATATATCATACATATAGTAACATATATCCATAATATCACTAATACGTACATATATATATATATATATATATATATATATATATATATATATATATATATATATATATATATATATATATATAAAGTTGTAGTTATATATATGTATATATTTGTGTATATATATATAAGAAGAAGAGAAAAGGAGGCACAACAACAGCAACAACAATAGCGACACAGCAGCAGCAATAACAACAGATAACAGTAGCAGCGGCAGCAGTAGCAGCGCATTAGCCACAGCAGAAGTAGTCGCAACAGCAGCAACGACGGCATTAGAAACAGCAACAGTGCCGCTAACAACAGTAATTGCAACAGCAACAGTGGCAATTAGCGACGATAGCAACAATTTACAGTGACAGTTTTGCGGTATAGAATAATTATGTTTATATTATATATATATATATATATATATATAGTATTAGCATATATGTATATATATTACTAATTGATATATATATATATTAGTATACTATATTTTAGTAGTTGTAAGTAAGTTAGTTGGTTAGTAGTAGTTAGCTAATATTTATTAGTAGCTTGATATTTATCTAGTTAATTATTTATATCTATATATATACATATGTACTAGTATCTCTAGTTAAGTATTATATAGATAGATATGTGTACATGTATATATGTATTAGTAGTTAGTGATTAGTTAGTATATATATATATATATATATATATATATATATATATATATATATATATATATATATATATATATTAGTCATTAGTTTGAGTAGTTAAGGTATTAATATGTTATGGATAATAGTTAATTAAGATATATGTAGTGATATATATATAGTAGTTAGAAATATTATATTATAGTTAGTTCCTATGAATGGATATACATACAGTATAGTATTAGTTATATTTAGTATTAGTTGGGTTTATATATATGTATTAGTTATATGTTAGCATTTTGGATTACCTTGAGATACCAAAGTAAGTATCAAGGTATTGGAGGATAATCAAGGTATTGGGTTTGGGTATCAAGATAGAGGTTTAGTATTGCGATACTAAGTTGGTTCAAAACTAAGGTATCCATTTAGCATTTGTAATTAGGATTTATATATTTAAGATGGCTTTATTATAGATATGTGATATCTATCTATTTGTTTGTGTATCCTAAGATACGTTATCTTAGTATCCTAAGATGTAGCTTGTATGACCTAGATTCATAGTGTATGAACCCAATATCATTGGGATAGACTCATACAACCTAGAAATATGAAGTTTGACCAAGTTTGACCGATTGGACTTAGGGTTGACCTAGTTTGACTTTTTGACTTAGAAATGACTTTATGACCTAGAAGTTGACTAGTTTAACTTATTTTTTTTCCAGAACCTTGTATTGATATTATATTCTATATCTAGGTCTTCGAGGCACCGTGTCAGACATCTGTGAGACTATTCACCGAACTTCAGGCGAGTACAATCTCTGATAGTTTCTCATTTATGATATCCTCTAGGTTCATTGTATTTAGTGTAGATATCCATATTTTCTTGATACAATGGTTACACAGATTGGTATATCCGAATCTCGTCATGAGATATTATTCCTTGGTATATGGTGTATCTTGTGCAAGCCTTTTTTTATTGATTATCTTGTACATATACAGACATTGATTCTCGGGAAGAGTCGCTATCTTCTTGGGAAATCCCGTGCCATAACGTACCATAGTTGGATCCACTATACCAGTCGGGGATGGGGAGTATGTAGTGTAGATATATGATCATACCCTCCTTGTGCAAGTCTTATTCCTTGTGAGTGTTGATCATACACCGTACACATGATTAACCAGGCCATTTACTCTTGTGCAAGTTTCTAAGCTGATCACATGTTAAAGCTTGTACTCATTCAGTTAGTCATTAGTATATTCTTATTCATTGCCATATTGTTCATTCTTGTAATTATTTCTAGTATTTCTTTTATTGCATATCTCTTGTACATGTATATGGCATCTTGTATATTTATATCTATTTAATGCTACATAGTTTATATCATTGATTTAGAACTGCTGTTAGAGATGTATTTCGCTCTATTCCTGACTGTAAAACATTTTTAGAGGATCCAAGAGATTAGTGTCCGACATACTATGGACTTCGACTTATAGATGGTGCAGACTTGGACCCACTAGTTCTGGAGTGACTGCCGATAGTTTTAGCCGGATTTACTAGGTAGTATAGTTAGTTCTCTTTAGCATTTTGGTACCGGATTTATTTTTGGTTTATATTTGAGTTTTTGATTAATTTTTTTATTAGTGTTGTTATAATATGGATAGTTATGTTAGACTTCCTTGATATCTTCTCATGCTTTAGAATGTGATTGAGTTTTGTGTTGAGATGTGGTTGGCAGATTTTATTTTATTGTGAGATGTTTAGTCAGTATAGTTGACAAAGACAGCGTTCTACCACCGATGCTGCGGCGTAGGCTGGGCGTTGTTCCCGACTTGCATTCCTACACTTGGTGCGGGTCGTGACACATTTTTAGTGGCGGCCCATGCATGTCAGGCTTCGCAAGTTGTGCGATGTCGTGGTAGTGCGACGACTTAGTTGAACTACTGCAAGCCTGCGATAGGATATAGGATGTAGGATATAAGATATTAGTATGAGAGGATACTCAATTATAAATTTTTTGAGAGATTCTTGGGACGACCCTTGAGAATCTTATTACAATTCCCATTTCAAATCTTTTCCCTTGTTTCCATCCGCTCTCACTTGTTGTTGTTGAATTTGATTCTTGGTGATCGATTATTGAATTTGATTTTTGGTGATCGGTTGATTTAAATTCTTGGTGTTCGTTATTGAGTTTGATTTTATATCGAGAGAAATTTTACGGACTAAATTACGGTATCATCTGATGACATATGTTGATGAGGATAGTAAGAAAGGTGAAACGTCTACTTTGGTTATGGAGCATAGAGTTTATTGCAGCCATATTAGCTGGCGTAGTGGAAACGTAGGGACTTGACTTCGGATGTACATATCTTAGTTATAAAATTTAGAGTTTCTTGCAGCCATACCGGTTGGCGTGGTGAGGATTCTAGATGACATGATTATAGGGTTGCATACCCTAGTTATGGAATCTATCGTTTATCGCAGCTATGCTTACTGGCATGGCAAGAATTTTGAGTATTATGATTTTGGACAGATGTATATGATTATCAGGTTGTATCTTAAATTGGTTCTTAAATTGTATCATCTTAATACTTTTTTATTCCTGTTATTATAGGACTTTGTTCCATTATTCCTTAGATTAGCAGTAGAGACACTTTCAGTTCTTTAGTCCAGTTCCTTATAGAGCTTCTTTCCATTCGAGTCCTTGTTAGTGTGATAATTGGTGACTTACAATTAGGTCTTTGTCTTGAGTATCAGTATTGCCTATTGAGAGTATGACTTATGAGTCTGTAAGTGGTGCTTAATTGGGCATGTGAACAATAGACATAAATCTAGGGATAACCCATAGCATAGTACTTTGTAGCAATAGTTCTATGATAGGTGTCATTATAGATAGTATGGATACTAATGGTAGAAGGAAGAGTAGAGAGTATCAGTAGTGGTTCCATGAGCTATTATCAGAGTCAGCATACCAGTTTTGGATAGTCATGAATTCAGGTAGTTGGGTGAGCCATGTAAATAATTAAGTATCAAGAAAATTGTGTTGGAAATCAATGGAGCATGATATACAATTGATGGTTGATATTTGAGTGTGTCAAGAGTAAAGAAATGTATATGCATAAAGGGTATTAGTGAGTATGCCATAGTAGAATGGTACCCATAAGTGTATAGGAGAGTGTGAGAGAATCAGAATATATTGTGTTAAAGTAGTAAGACTTGTGTTACAGGTAAAAGTAGAGCATTGATGTGAGTAGATAGAAAGATACCAGTATATAACTAATGATGGGTATATCACCTGATATTGAGATTAGTAATGTGTTGGAAGCAATATGTGGAAGAGTATCTAGAAATTATGTGCAAGATGCACAGTGGGTGATAAGTGTCAGTGTGGAAGTTTATTAGTATCAGAAAGTGGAAGCTAAAGTGTTAATATTATGTCATGGGTTAAGAAATATCAAGATTGGTCATGGAAGATATGTAGTGTATCACTGATTTATGTATCTATCTGTAAAAGGTTTGAAGAGAAATACATATACATCAATAGAGATATGGAACCATATGTCTTCCTTTGAGAGTGAAGTAAAACATGTGTATTATAGAAGTTAATAACTAGTGCATTGGATGCAAGTGATCATGATTTCTAGCGAGCATGATGAGGTAATTATAAAATCTCTAGTTCTAAAAATTATATTTACCTTTTTAATTAATTTTTTTAATTGATTTATAGTAATTATGAGCTAATTAGGAGAAATATAATTTATTTAACTTTTATTTTAGGTGTTTGTGCATTTAGGGGATTTATGGAGCCATTATAAATTTTTCCTAATTTATTCCATGTAGGAGACCCTATGGACAGTTGATAGATTAATTGTACGCACTAATACAATTTCTAGAAATTTCTATGTATATATATATATATATATATATATATATATATATATATATATATATAGCTTAAATAATTAGAATGAAAAATAGAAATAGAAATGAGAAAGAAATAAAGAAAGAAAAATAAAAGAAAAAGAATGAATAATAAATTCCTAATGGATCTACCCCTAACCCAATAGCCCACTACCCGTTATACCCTAAAACCTAACCCGCAACCTACTCTAAGACCCGCACCCGCTTAAACTATAAGCCAGCAGCAGCCGCAGTATTGGCGAGCCCCCCGCGGATGAGAAACCCCCCCTCTCACGATTTCTCTCTCTCTATATATATCCCTAATCCTAACCCTAGCCTAATATCCCACGTCGAACCAAGCCGTACCGGAGCCCCCCGCACCGCCGCTGGAAGCCGCCACCGCCGGCCATCTCCGCGTCCGCGTGTCCAGGTTAATAGCCCGCGACGACAGATTTTGAACAGCAACGAAGCCCTGTTCAGGCCTCGTTTCTCGTGCCCTCGCTCGACCAAACTCGACCCCGTCTTTACCGGTATGCTCATGACTTAACCCCCTTCAATATCTGTGCATTAGTTTATCTCAAAAAGAGCGCAAACCTAGGTAAAAATCGATGCCAAATCGAAGAAAAATTGACCACTTTTTAATTCTAGAAAGTCTGTTACGAAGACCTATGTTCACGAATTCGTATCTTCCACCATAGAGATCCAAATTCGGTTTTCTTGTTGGTATATGAAGACCACCTAACCTAGTTTAATTTTTGTTATTTATAATAATTTATTACTTGCTGTGTGTAGAATTAAATTAGTTAGAAAACTCCGAAAACCTATTTTTTTCTAAATTCCAGAAATTGTGATATGGAGCGCGCCTCGCCAAACGGGACCGCCCTGTCATGTACCAAGTGTACAAAAGATCCGCACAGTATACTCAGACATATGGGTTTTCGCAGAAACTGATTTGGACGCGTGTGCGCGTCAAAACCAGCCCGTATCCGTAAAAAATCTTCCGTGTCGCAACTTTTGCAAAAACCCCGCACATTTAGTGCACGCTCGTCAGAATGTGAGAAAACTTTTGCCACTGGACTCGTGGTATCGTGCCGGTCCTGTGACCCAATTTTTACGCAATTCTGAGACAGTTGACCAAGTCGCCTATTGGCGGCCCCCATAGTTGACTTTTTGGACGAATTTGTGTTCAACTCATCGGAATCCACAATTGGATATACCGTTGAGTTCGTACTGACATTTAAAGTTGGTTTGACCTATAATTTGTCCTATTTAGAGACCGTTATCCCTGGCACACTTTTCGGTGCAAGGTAGGCCACACGTGGACCCCACTTTGACACGAAATTACCGTTTTTCTCCTGTGTCCAAATTGGACGAAAGGGAAGTGATTTCTAGCTATTTTCCTTATTCTGGGAACGTTTGTGATGTCTATTTCAGCATCCGGAGACGTTCATTCTGAGGCCGTAGTTTTTGACTTTTGGTGTTTGACATCTGGACGTGACATTTTACAGCTCTCTTGCCAGGCAATCATACCTTGCCATTGTACTGTTATTCAAATTCCATATGTTGCATGCATCTTTATTTTTTGTCTTTAGTTCATATATTTTAACTGCTATATAAAATGCACGTCCAAGGGAACTTGGGTGCAACAACGGTGCTATCGTGATATATTTTTATCATGTATTTGCATTGACCTTGTTTATGAGACTGCCCCATTATCATGTAGCATCATTAGGTCATTAGCCATGACACAGCTGTTACACGAGTGTGAGTCTCATATAGATCACGGACTGCGTGACAGGTCTGGCCTCCTGTACGTATGGGCCGTGCGTTAGGGATAACTGCTGTTAGAAATTTTATATGCTAGTAGACCTGACAGTTATTAGAGCTTATCGTGTCATGGATGTGACATGCTTAGAGCATGGGGTGGGAAGAACAACAAGTAAGGCATTTGGGCTCCTTTGTACTTTTTTTCTTGTGCGCCCGGATTCTCCGCCAGAGAAACGGGTGGTGATGACTACTATATATTATATATTATCAGGCGGCCTCTGGCGTTCAAAAGACGACATACTTTGTAGGCCCCTGGATCTCCAAGAGAACCATGCCAATCCTATTTTTAGCCAGATAGCCCACTTGGTGGAAAGTTGTTCTCAAACTGCATTCACTTAGACGGTTAGGCGACCCATTGGATATTTATTTCAGTACTTTATTGGCATACTTTTATGTATCTTGTTATATCCCTCTGAGGACCTGGCCCCTTCCAGGTTTAGCTGTTCTTGAGTATTCGTAGGAGCGCTGATTCGGATGGTTACATATGTTTCGAGGAGGTCTTCTCTTCGAGCCCGTAGTTGTTAGTTGATATTCTTATATTATGGTTGTTGTGTTGTACTTATATGTTCTAGTTCGGCAGTAGATTTGTTTCCATCCGACTATCATCTTAGATACTTTATATTGAGATATAGTTTCATAGATATTGGTTATTTATTTATATTTGATTTTTTGTGGGTGAGATTTAGATTGTACCCTGCGACTTGTGATAGATTTATACCACTTGTGGATTGATATTCATAATACAGCGTACGTATGCGTTATGGTTTCCATATATTGGTGTGCCATAACCATGCGGCTGGCATGCTTACGTATTCTTAGTTCTACGTATTTTTGGGACTGGGACGTGACATGTTTTTAGTGGTGGCCTATGCAGGTCGAGAGCATATTGTCTCGGTTACGTTACTGTACCGAGCAAGCCTGCACCTAGGAATAAAGTATAGGATCTCATCCATAATTGACTATAATTCATCTTTCTTTTATCTGTTCTATTTGAATAGTTGTATCCTGCTTGATTCATGTACTTCCCTAATAGTTCCTTGAGTATAGCCCCCTCATAGAATATAGAAGTCCCAATTGTTACATAATAAGTAGGGTAACTTTCCTATTAAGAGTACAACTAGAGTGTTGCACATCACTAAGTTTAGAGTATATAGTGAGCCCTAGCATTCCTTATCTATAGATTGGTCTACCATTATCCCTTGAGATATTTATGAACGACTTGAGAGTGGTGTAGACACTACTAGAGTTAATTAGAAATTTAACCATATTGTTTGACCCTAGTATTGAGGGAGGGACCACTAGAAATCCAAGGTCGAATATTAGGACCAACCCTAACTTTTGTAGTGAGATAGTAATATTAGAACTATAAATTTAGATTCTTGTCCTGATATTAGCAGACAGTACCTTAGGAAGCCAAGAGCAATGAATATAACATTTCCCTTGATCATACATCGGACACAGAGATTAGCATAGCTTTTTTACTTAGGAAACTATGACATTATCTAGAGTCTTTCTATTTAGTTTTATGACTTGTTCCTCTGAACCCTTAACGTTCGCTAATTGTGCGACGACTAAGAATTACGTTCTTCTTTTCTTCATCTTTTAACTCGTGCCACCTGACACTTCTGATTGTAGACCAAGTAATTTTATTCTATGTTAGGATATATAGTTGCTAAGGTTATAGTTGTAATCTTGAATTTTAAAATTGTGTGCTTAGTAGTTAGAACTTGATGGTTTAAGTTATTCTTGCAGATTGTGACCTGGTGATTATCCCTTAGTTTTAAATCGTGTAACTTGTACCACACCTCGATACAAGTTATATTCTATTTCACTTAAAGGCCATAACTTTTTTATTCTTAATGTTGACACCTTTATTCTATGAGCACTATGACTAAGACTTAAGATGACCAATACCTATATAAGCAATAAGAGACCCTAATAGATACCAAGATCTTTTCTCATATACCCTAATAAGAGTTCTACTTTATTTACAAGTGCAAGGTTACCTTGTAGAATTTCCTTTAAGACTGTCACAGTTTATTGTTGTCACGACCCGCACCCGGTTTAGGGCACGAGTGCGTGGGTACGTCCAGCCTACGCCGCAGCATCGGCGGTAGAACGCTGTCTAGGTCATGTAACTATCTAATCAAACTCAAGTGAATACCCAACTTCATAAGAAGATGTGGATATCATAAAATAATGCTAGAAATACTCAATCACATAAACTAAAGCACGATGAGATATCAAGGCAAGCAAGAAATACAAGACAAGTCTAACGAAAAAATAATCATACCTGCAATCATTAAATTCCAATCCCCAAGTGTGTCAGAAACCAGTCTATTAAGGTCACAGTCTGGAAAAATATTTTCCAGTCAGGAAGGAGCAAAGTACATCTCTAAATAGCAGTTCTATATTAATGATATAAACTATGTAGCAGTTATAGATGGAAATATACGAGAAGCATGTATAGGTACGAGAAATAAAAGAAATACTGGAAATACTGTAAGTAAATACAGGAAAAGAAATAATATGTCAATGAGCAAGAACCTATGACTAAGTGTGTGAGTACTAGCTTTAACATGTGATCGGCTTGGGAAACTTGATCAGGCTGGTTACATGTGATTAGCTATGATTCATGTAAGGTCAGGCTAACCATTGGTTAGCTATGATGCATGTAGAGGTCAGGCTAATCACACGTAACAGCTATGAAGCATGTAAATGGTCAGGCCGCACCCGACGTGAGATGTGGGGCGAGCTATGATGCATGTAAGGTTGGGTATGATCACATATCTACACTAAAATACTCCCCAACCCCCGACTGGTATAGTAGATCCAATCATGGTACGCTATGGCACGGGATACCCTAGGAAGGTAGCAAATCTCCCCGGGTCTCAGTGTCTGTACATGCACAAGATAACAAGGAAACTAGTCTTGTACAAGCTACACCATGAATAAGGAATAGCATCTCATGACGAGATCCGTGTATACCAATCCGTGTAACCAACGTGTCAAGAGCATGGATATCTATACTAGATACAGTGAACATAGGAGATATCATAAATTAGAAACTAATCAGAGAATGTACTCGCCTTGGGTCCTTAGCTGTCAATACCAATGTCCTGTCCCAGAGTATCGTCTGGAGAATCCGACAGTCCTATAAACATATAATAATATTACTTGTATCAGATGCTACACTAACACACAATAAAAATACACTGGCCTCAGGGCTATGCCAGGCATGGCTCTAGTCAACTAGGGTCATCTAGTAGGGATACGTATATAATACACATTTACACTCAGAGTATATACCAATAAAAACGTATATAATATATATAAGTGTCTCTTAGTAATTGTACAAATAAGTATTTGTGTATATACACTAATAGATGTATATAAATATATATTTTTATACCAAAATACATATTTGTATATATATCAATCAAATGTTTTATATATGTATATTAACAATCAAAGAATGTACATAATGCCACACTTCTCAAGGTGATCCCAAATGAAGTAGCAGTTAGTTCCAATGAGTCCGGAGCAGTCCAAATAGCTAGAAACTATATAAAGAAGTCTACGATCGGAGTTCGACACGAAAATCGAGATAAGGATACCGAGTCCTCAATACATAGAGAAAACACACGGGGGTTAACAAGTTAGCTAAAAGAGAAAGGGTCGTTTGTTCGTAATCAAGGTAACACCTTAATTTAATGAAAATCATTTCGAAATTATTTGAACAATAATTGTTAAAACTTTCCTTTCGAACATAAATTACAATTTAAAAGTTTATTTGTACAAATTTAGAATTTACGTAAAAGCCAATATTTTTTTTATATCTACGGTAAAAATCGGTCACCCGTCCAAATAAACAATTTTGAACTAATTTTTTATTATTGAAACTATATTTCTTAAATAATAATATAACCTAAAAATTATTATAGTTTTTCACATAATCAGAATCCTTATATTTATTACTAAACTAAATAAAACTAAACTAATTGATTAATAATTAACTACTGATTAATAATTAACTACTGATTATATAATTAACTACTGATTATAATTTAATTAACTAACTAATCTAATATATAACTAACTAATTAAATTATCACTACAGCCTCTGAATCGAAGAAAGGGAAGAGGGAAAGAGGGACTCACGTCGGGGAGGGTTTTTTCCGGCGTCGGTGCGGGGAAGTCCGCCGGTGTCGGACCGGCAAGGCGTCGGCGGATCTGTTCGTCTCGAGGAGGCGGTCGACGTTCTGCTGTGGCGGCGGCGGTCGACGACTTTGAGGCGGGATCTGGGAGCTCAGGGCGGTAGCCAAGCTCGGCGGTGGTCGGCGTTCGTCTCGGGCGGCGGCGATGGAAACTCGAGAGCGGCAGCGGAGCTCGACGACGTGGAGGGGAGCCGTGGCCACCGGCTCGACGATGATGAGGGGATCCGCGGCGGTCACCGGCGGTAGGTTAGGTTTAACATAGGGTTAGGGTTTTGCTTTGTATGAGTCGGGTGGATCGTGTCCGAGGCTGGACACGGGGATGATGCACGGTGGTGGATGTGTCCGAGGCTGGACACGGGGATTGGGTGTACTGTGGACGTGTCCGAGTGTTGGACACAGGGGTTTGAATGTAATGTACAGTGGTGGGTGTGTCCAGATGGTGTCGGACACAATCTCATGTAATATTGTAATAACTGGACACAGAAAAAATGAATGGATACGATAGGACACCCGGGGTCGGACCCGAGGCCAACACGGCTGACACGGTAATGCTGGACACACGGACACGAGCACACAAATCAATGGTGATGGCTTGTTGGCTTGTGGAAATTTGTGAGGGCTCGCTAGGGTTTCTTGGGAATGGTGTGCGTGAGAGACTTTAAATAGGGAGAGAGGGTGTGGGATAAAGGGTGAGGATTGGCCCAATTAATGAATGGCCCATATTATATATAAACGAGTTTTTCATGTGGGAAAAATGAGGGTGTGAATGGGAGACGGTAGGCTTGTAAAATTTAATAGAGAAAAAATATTATAATTTAAGAAAATATTTTAAGAGGCTTCCAAGGCTAACTGATTCCAAATTAGCTACTAATTAAACCCATATTTCAAAACCCTAGAAAATATGTAATTTATTTATTTACTAATCCAAATGGATATGAAAATTTATTATGAAAACAATTAGTCCTTCAATAATTTTATTAAACAAATAATTTTATGATTTCAAGCCAATAATATTCGAAGCTAGAGTATTATATATATATCATTATTTATCTATTTAATTTATAAGAAATCGATATTTAGGAAAAAATGATTTTTTATAAAAGATTTTAAATTACCTTCTAAAATCAAACATTGTTCAAAATCTAATAAAAATTTCAAGGAGAAAATATTTTATAAACTTGATATTTAAAATAAATTAAAAATCTAATTATTTCGAAAATTTGGAAATCGGAGGTTACAAGTCTACCCACCTTAGAAAAATTTCGTCCTCGAAATTTAAGGTTCTCAATAATTGCCTTTACTCATCATATTATTTCTATCAAATTTAAATTTCAAACCAAATAATCATGAAGTAATTCCATATTGTTATTTCACAACCTTTCAAAATTCTATAACATCATATTCCTGAAAATCTTCAAGTAAAAAAAATCAAATCCCCTTTTTGTCATAATCTCCTCCAAAATTTTAAGTTCGTATCTAAATACTCCAGGATTTTAATATCCAATCCTCAAATTGAAATCCAATCAATGCATATTTATAAAAATCGTATCCCAAAAATTTAAGTTTTAACCACTAATCCATCAATCATCTTACTCCTCTAACTCAAATTCAATTGATGCTTATTCAAATCTAAATTCTCCTCCCGAGAATTGAATTCGACACCATTCCATTAACGATTTTATTTCCCGATTTTCTTTTTTCTCAAATACTCAACGATGCGATACTTTCAGAATCTTCAATGCAACATTCATAATATAAAATTTCAAATTTCTATCTTGCAATCAAATAGATAAAATGAAAATTTCCCTAAATTTTCTCAAATTTTAATAATCAATCATATCAAGACCTTCCTAAAATTAATAAATCCTCAATTTTGCCCTGTGAATTTCTTAACTCTTTATTTAAGTTAATGTTTATCCTCGAATTTTAATCATACCTCGATTTTCGCAAAATCAATGATCCATCAACTCTGTTATAACAACCCCTAAATTCTTTATTTAAATTAATGCTCATCCACAATTTTAATCCTCTTGTCTTTTTTGTCGGTCATAACCTTGTCATAGATCTTTGCTATGGTCAAAATGCTAATGATCATGGTTTAAGAAAATTCTACCTGCAGCCATGCAATCTAAGAAAATATATAGGTCATGTATCTTTTGTCATGGTATTTCAGTCTTTGTTAGGGTGTACTACTAGTTATATCCTAACAAGAAAATCATGAATACGAACTACAGTATTAGGAAATTTAATCAATCGAAAGATGGAAGAAGGAATCATTAGGAGGGAAAGAAAGAACCTGCTAACATATTACTACTATCTCTAACAAACACTTAACTCTAGCACATTCACTAACTAATTCCTATTCATGTACACTGGTACCCATATCAACTAATCATTAATCCAC
This sequence comes from Iris macrosiphon, assembly GCA_036927795.1. Taxonomy (NCBI): domain Eukaryota; kingdom Viridiplantae; phylum Streptophyta; class Magnoliopsida; order Asparagales; family Iridaceae; genus Iris; species Iris macrosiphon. The sequence goes on from JAYESA010000006.1 coordinate 79,367,699, forward strand.
AAGATCCATGAATATATCCGTATTGCACACACCTGTCTATTAATACCAAAATCTGATTCCAAGAACCTCTAACACGATTATAGGTCAATTGGTGCATGTAAAGTTTGATACCTCTATCTCTTTAGGCACCCCTGTTCTACTTTAGTACACCCACTGCTAGTTCTCGTTCCTACTACAATTGTCCATACTATTTGTTCTTATCACTCAAATATACGTTAAGTGCAACACCATACTAAATACTGCTATTTCCAATACAATTTTAGATGGACACCCAAGTCAGTCTGCGGTGCCATCTCAATCATGCTCAAGTCACCAGATCCTTACACGTGTATATCATCTACTCATATATTAATATTCGTATTTCTCATCTACCATAAATTTAATCCTCAAAAATAATCATCAAGGTTTAACTTCTCGATCAACTTAAAATAAATGTATATACTTCCTCAAAATCAGATACTCAACATCGAAATAAAATTTAATCACTTCTAAAATCTTTGTAGCCTTAACCATGTTTATTGAATTCATATTTGAAATCCTCAAAAAAAATTTTAATGACATAATCTCAACTCCTCAATTATTCATAAAATAAAATTTTATTTCCACTTTTTAATTTATAAATCCATAAATGTACATATCAGTGCTCACGGTCTCTGATACTCAAGGTGCACTCAATGCATCTAGTGTCTATAACTGTGTACTAAAATTGTACTGCCTTAATCACTTGCACCATTATCTCCAATGATCAAAGTTATCATCACCTGTAATTTCTTTCATGATTTTCAATTTATGTCAACTGGTATATCATCTAATTATCATCATACAGGGTGCTTACTGTTATTAACGTCATTCTTGACAAATCCTTGATATAGAATCATTAGCACTCTTGGTATTATATCACTAGCTTCATTAATGGATCATTCATCAAGCCCATTATAACTCATGATTACATGTATCTACTATAACACTCATGTTTCTTTACTCTCATGGGCATGTATATGGTTCTTCATCTCGATGGTTGTATAGATATTTTCCTTTAACATTTCATAGCCTGTTATACTAATCTGTGATACGCTTCACCATCTTCATTACCAATTCCGATATTTCTCTACTCATGACACCTCATTATAACTCCTCATGCATATAAATTTCTTTACCTTTAACACGCCCGATATCAATCATCAGATTGAACGTTATGCTCCATTAATCCTTAACACAATTCCTTGATACCTAATTGTTTATATAGATCACTTAATTACATAGTCATGATTATCCAGGACGGGTAATTGGCTTTGATACTAACTCTGAGAACTATCACTGATACTCTATACTCTCCTTTACTCTCAGTCTCTAATGACACTTATCCTAGAACCATTGTTACAAGGTACTACGCTATGGGTTACTTCTAGATTAAGGCCTACTGCTCACATGTCCAACTAGGAAACACTTACAACTCACTAGCTTCACTCGGTCAATACTAACACTCAAGACACAGCCATAATTACAAGTCACTAATTATCATACTTAATAAGGAATCCTCAAAGAATAGGAGCTCAAAAAGTCTGGATTGAGGACTGAAGGTGTTTCTACTGCTAGCAACCAAAGAAACGATGGAATAAAGTCTTGTATAACAGTAATAGATAAGTGTTAAGATGATACCTTAAGAACAAATTTTTAAGACTCAACCTGATAATCATACATGTCGGTCAAAAATCATGACGCTGAGGATCCTCGCCATGCCAGTAAGCATAGGTGCGATAAACGACATGTTCCGTAACTAAAGTACGCAACCCTACAGTCATGTTATCTAGAATCTTCGCTAACCGGTACGGCTGCGATAACTCTAGGTTCCATGACCCAAGCAGACATTTTACCTTTCTCACTGTTCTCATCCACATATGTCATCAGATGATATCGTAAAATTTAGTCCGTAAAATTCATCTCGATAAAATAAAAATCAAACTCAACAACGACACCAAGAGTTAAATTTAACAACTGGTCAACAAGAATCAAACTCAACAATGATACCAAGATTTTAATTTTAATAATTGATCAACAATAATCAAATTCAATATCAATGAGTGAGGACGGACGGAAACAAGGCGAAGGATTTAAAATTAGAAATTATAATAAGATTCTCAAGGGGTCGTCCCAGGAATCTCTCAAGAATTTGTGATTGAGTATCCTCTCTCGTCCTAGTATCCTATATCCTATATTCTATAGCAGGTACGTAGTAGTACAACTATGACGTCGCACTACTACGACATCGCACAACTAGCGAAGTCTGACATGCATGGGCCACCACTAAAAATGTGTTACGACTCGCACCCGGTTTAGGGCACGAGTGAGTGGGTACGTCCAGTCTACGCTGCAGCATCGGCGGTAGAACGCTGTCTAGGTCATGTAACTATCTAATCAAACTCACGTGAATACCCAACTCCATAAGGAGACGTAGATATCATAAAATAATGCTAGAAATACTTAATCACATAAACTAAAGCACGATGAGATATCAAGGCAAGCAAGAAATACAAGACAAGTCTAACGAAAAAATAATCATACCTGCAATCATTAACTTCCAATCCCCAAGTGTGTCAGAAACCAGTCTTTTAAGGTCACAGTCTGGAAAAATATTTTCCAGTCAGGAAGGAGCAAAGTACATCTCTAAATAGCAGTTCTATATTAATGATATAAACTATGTAGCAGTTCTAGATGGAAATATACGAGAAGCATGTATAGGTACGAGAAATAAAAGAAATACTGGAAATACTGTAAGTAAATGCAGGAAAAGAAACAATATGTCAATGAGCAAGAACCTATGACTAAGTGTGTGAGTACTAGCTTTAACATGTGATCGACTTGGGAAACTTGATCAGGCTGGTTACATGTGATTAGCTATGATTCATGTAAGGTCAGGCTAACCATTGGTTAGCTATGATGCATGTAGAGGTCAGGCTAATCACACGTAACAGCTATGAAGCATGTAAATGGTCAGGCCGCACCCGACGTGAGATGTGGGGTGAGCTATGATGCATGTAAGGTTGGGTATGATCACATATCTACACTAAAATACTCCCCAACCCCCGACTGGTATAGTAGATTCAATCATGGTACGCTATGGCACGGGATTCCCTAGGGAGGTAGCAAATCTCCCCGGGTCTCAGTGTCTGTACATGCACAAGATAACAAGAAAACTAGTCTTGTACAAGCTACACCATGAATAAGGAATAGCATCTCATGACGAGATCCGTGTATACCAATCCGTGTAACCAACGTGTCAAGAGCATGGATATCTATACTAGATACAGTGAACATAGGAGATATCATAAATTAGAAACTAATCAGAGAATGTACTCGCCTTGGGTCCTTAGCTGTCAATACCAATGTCCTGTCCCAGAGTATCGTCTGGAGAATTCGACAGTCCTATAAACATATAATAATATTACTTGTATCAGATGCTACACTAACACACAATAGAAATACACTGGCCTCAGGGCTATGCCAGGCATGGCTCTAGTCAACTAGGGTCATCTAGTAGGGATACGTATATAATACACATTTACACTCAGAGTATATACCAATAAAAACGTATATAATATATATAAGTGTCTCTTAGTAATTGTACAAATACATATTTGTGTATATACACTAATAGATGTATATAAATATATATTTTTATACCAAAATACATATTTGTATATATATCAATCAAATGTTATATATATGTATATTAACAATCAAAGAATGTACATAATGCCACACTTCTCAAGGTGATCCCAAATAAAGTAGCAGTTAGTTCCAATGAGTCCGGAGCAGTCCAAATAGCTAGAAACTATATAAAGAAGTCTACGATCGGAGTTCGGCACGAAAATCGAGATAAGGATACCGAGTCCTCAATACATAGAGAAAACACACGGGGGTTAACAAGTTAGCTAAAAGAGAAAGGGTCGTTTGTTTGTAATCAAGGTAACACCTTAATTTAATGAAAATCATTTCAAAATTATTTGAACAACAATTGTTAAAACTTTCCTTTCGAACATAAATTACAATTTAAAAGTTTATTTATACAAATTTAGAATTTACGTAAAAGCCAATATATATTTTTTTTATATCTACGGTAAAAATCGGTCACCCGTCCAAATAAACAATTTTGAACTAATTTTTTATTATTGAAACTATATTTCTTAAATAATAATATAACCTAAAAATTATTAGAGTTTTTCACATAATCAGAATCCTTATATTTATTACTAAACTAAATAAAACTAAACTAATTGATTAATAATTAACTACTGATTAATAATTAACTACTGATTATATAATTAACTACTGATTATAATTTAATTAACTAACTAATCTAATATATAACTAACTAATTAAATTATCACTACAGCCTCTGAATCGAAGAAAGGGAAGAGGGAAAGAGGGACTCACGTCGGGGAGGGTTTTTTCCGGCGTCGGTGCGGGGAAGTCCGCCGGTGTCGGACCGGCAAGGCGTCGGCGGATCTGTTCGTCTCTAGGAGGCGGTCGACGTTCTGCTGTGGCGGCGGCGGTCGACGACTTTGAGGCGGGATCTGGGAGCTCAGGGCGGTAGCCAAGCTCGGCGGTGGTCGGCGTTCGTCTCGGGCGGCGGCGATGGAAACTCGAGAGCGGCAGCGGAGCTCGACGACGTGGAGGGGAGCCGTGGCCACCGGCTCGACGATGATGAGGGGATCCGCGGCGGTCACCGGCGGTAGGTTAGGTTTAACATAGGGTTAGGGTTTTGCTTTGTATGAGTCGGGTGGATCGTGTCCGAGGCTGGACACGGGGATGATGCACGGTGGTGGATGTGTCCGAGGCTGGACACGGGGATTGGGTGTACTGTGGACGTGTCCGAGTGTTGGACACAGGGGTTTGAATGTAATGTACAGTGGTGGGTGTGTCCAGATGGTGTCGGACACAATCTCATGTAATATTGTAATAACTGGACACAGAAAAAATGAATGGATACGATAGGACACCCGGGGTCGGACCCGAGGCCAACACGGCTGACACGGTAATGCTGGACACACGGACACGAGCACACAAATCAATGGTGATGGCTTGTTGGCTTGTGGAAATTTGTGAGGGCTCGCTAGGGTTTCTTGGGAATGGTGTGCGTGAGAGACTTTAAATAGGGAGAGAGGGTGTGGGATAAAGGGTGAGGATTGGCCCAATTAATGAATGGCCCATATTATATATAAACGAGTTTTTCATGTGGGAAAAATGAGGGTGTGAATGGGAGACGGTAGGCTTGTAAAATTTAATAGAGAAAAAATATTATAATTTAAGAAAATATTTTAAGAGGCTTCCAAGGCTAACTGATTCCAAATTAGCTACTAATTAAACCCATATTTCAAAACCCTAGAAAATATGTAATTTATTTATTTACTAATCCAAATGGATATGAAAATTTATTATGAAAACAATTAGTCCTTCAATAATTTTATTAAACAAATAATTTTATGATTTCAAGCCAATAATATTCGAAGCTAGAGTATTATATATATATCATTATTTATCTATTTAATTTATAAGAAATCGATATTTAGGAAAAAATGATTTTTTATAAAAGATTTTAAATTACCTTCTAAAATCAAACATTGTTCAAAATCTAATAAAAATTTCAAGGAGAAAATATTTTATAAACTTGATATTTAAAATAAATTAAAAATCTAATTATTTCGAAAATTTGGAAATCGGAGGTTACAAGTCTACCCACCTTAGAAAAATTTCGTCCTCAAAATTTAAGGTTCTCAATAATTGCCTTTACTCATCATATTATTTCTATCAAATTTAAATTTCAAACCAAATAATCATGAAGTAATTCCATATTGTTATTTCACAACCTTTCAAAATTCTATAACATCATATTCCTGAAAATCTTCAAGTAAAAAAAATCAAATCCCCTTTTTGTCATAATCTCCTCCAAAATTTTAAGTTCGTATCTAAATACTCCAGGATTTTAATATCCAATCCTCAAATTGAAATCCAATCAATGCATATTTATAAAAATCGTATCCCAAAAATTTAAGTTTTAACCACTAATCCATCAATCATCTTACTCCTCTAACTCAAATTCAATTGATGCTTATTCAAATCTAAATTCTCCTCCCGAGAATTGAATTCGACACCATTCCATTAACGATTTTATTTCCCGATTTTCTTTTTTCTCAAATACTCAACGATGCGATACTTTCAGAATCTTCAATGCAACATTCATAATATAAAATTTCAAATTTCTATCTTGCAATCAAATAGATAAAATGAAAATTTCCCTAAATTTTCTCAAATTTTAATAATCAATCATATCAAGACCTTCCTAAAATTAATAAATCCTCAATTTTGCCCTGTGAATTTCTTAACTCTTTATTTAAGTTAATGTTTATCCTCGAATTTTAATCATACCTCGATTTTCGCAAAATCAATGATCCATCAACTCTGTTATAACAACCCCTAAATTCTTTATTTAAATTAATGCTCATCCACAATTTTAATCCTCTTGTCTTTTTTGTCGGTCATAACCTTGTCATAGATCTTTGCTATGGTCAAAATGCTAATGATCATGGTTTAAGAAAATTCTACCTGCAGCCATGCAATCTAAGAAAATATATAGGTCATGTATCTTTTGTCATGGTATTTCAGTCTTTGTTAGGGTGTACTACTAGTTATATCCTAACAAGAAAATCATGAATACGAACTACAGTATTAGGAAATTTAATCAATCGAAAGATGGAAGAAGGAATCATTAGGAGGGAAAGAAAGAACCTGCTAACATATTACTACTATCTCTAACAAACACTTAACTCTAGCACATTCACTAACTAATTCCTATTCATGTACACTGGTACCCATATCAACTAATCATTAATCCACAAGATCCATGAATATATCCGTATTGCACACACCTGTCTATTAATACCAAAATCTGATTCCAAGAACCTCTAACACGATTATAGGTCAATTGGTGCATGTAAAGTTTGATACCTCTATCTCTTTAGGCACCCCTGTTCTACTTTAGTACACCCACTGCTAGTTCTCGTTCCTACTACAATTGTCCATACTATTTGTTCTTATCACTCAAATATACGTTAAGTGCAACACCATACTAAATACTGCTATTTCCAATACAATTTTAGATGGACACCCAAGTCAGTCTGCGGTGCCATCTCAATCATGCTCAAGTCACCAGATCCTTACACGTGTATATCATCTACTCATATATTAATATTCGTATTTCTCATCTACCATAAATTTAATCCTCAAAAATAATCATCAAGGTTTAACTTCTCGATCAACTTAAAATAAATGTATATACTTCCTCAAAATCAGATACTCAACATCGAAATAAAATTTAATCACTTCTAAAATCTTTGTAGCCTTAACCATGTTTATTGAATTCATATTTGAAATCCTCAAAAAAAATTTTAATGACATAATCTCAACTCCTCAATTATTCATAAAATAAAATTTTATTTCCACTTTTTAATTTATAAATCCATAAATGTACATATCAGTGCTCACGGTCTCTGATACTCAAGGTGCACTCAATGCATCTAGTGTCTATAACTGTGTACTAAAATTGTACTGCCTTAATCACTTGCACCATTATCTCCAATGATCAAAGTTATCATCACCTGTAATTTCTTTCATGATTTTCAATTTATGTCAACTGGTATATCATCTAATTATCATCATACAGGGTGCTTACTGTTATTAACGTCATTCTTGACAAATCCTTGATATAGAATCATTAGCACTCTTGGTATTATATCACTAGCTTCATTAATGGATCATTCATCAAGCCCATTATAACTCATGATTACATGTATCTACTATAACACTCATGTTTCTTTACTCTCATGGGCATGTATATGGTTCTTCATCTCGATGGTTGTATAGATATTTTCCTTTAACATTTCATAGCCTGTTATACTAATCTGTGATACGCTTCACCATCTTCATTACCAATTCCGATATTTCTCTACTCATGACACCTCATTATAACTCCTCATGCATATAAATTTCTTTACCTTTAACACGCCCGATATCAATCATCAGATTGAACGTTATGCTCCATTAATCCTTAACACAATTCCTTGATACCTAATTGTTTATATAGATCACTTAATTACATAGTCATGATTATCCAGGACGGGTAATTGGCTTTGATACTAACTCTGAGAACTATCACTGATACTCTATACTCTCCTTTACTCTCAGTCTCTAATGACACTTATCCTAGAACCATTGTTACAAGGTACTACGCTATGGGTTACTTCTAGATTAAGGCCTACTGCTCACATGTCCAACTAGGAAACACTTACAACTCACTAGCTTCACTCGGTCAATACTAACACTCAAGACACAGCCATAATTACAAGTCACTAATTATCATACTTAATAAGGAATCCTCAAAGAATAGGAGCTCAAAAAGTCTGGATTGAGGACTGAAGGTGTTTCTACTGCTAGCAACCAAAGAAACGATAGAATAAAGTCTTGTATAACAGTAATAGATAAGTGTTAAGATGATACCTTAAGAACAAATTTTTAAGACTCAACCTGATAATCATACATGTCGGTCAAAAATCATGACGCTGAGGATCCTCGCCATGCCAGTAAGCATAGGTGCGATAAACGACATGTTCCGTAACTAAAGTACGCAACCCTACAGTCATGTTATCTAGAATCTTCGCTAACCGGTACGGCTGCGATAACTCTAGGTTCCATGACCCAAGCAGACATTTTACCTTTCTCACTGTTCTCATCCACATATGTCATCAGATGATATCGTAAAATTTAGTCCGTAAAATTCATCTCGATAAAATAAAAATCAAACTCAACAACGACACCAAGAGTTAAATTTAACAACTGGTCAACAAGAATCAAACTCAACAATGATACCAAGATTTTAATTTTAATAATTGATCAACAATAATCAAATTCAATATCAATGAGTGAGGACGGACGGAAACAAGGCGAAGGATTTAAAATTAGAAATTATAATAAGATTCTCAAGGGGTCGTCCCAGGAATCTCTCAAGAATTTGTGATTGAGTATCCTCTCTCGTCCTAGTATCCTATATCCTATATTCTATAGCAGGTACGTAGTAGTACAACTATGACGTCGCACTACTACGACATCGCACAACTAGCGAAGTCTGACCTGCATGGGCCACCACTAAAAATGTGTTACGACTCGCACCCGGTTTAGGGCACGAGTGAGTGGGTACGTCCAGTCTACGCTGCAGCATCGGCGGTAGAACGCTGTCTAGGTCATGTAACTATCTAATCAAACTCACGTGAATACCCAACTCCATAAGGAGACGTAGATATCATAAAATAATGCTAGAAATACTTAATCACATAAACTAAAGCACGATGAGATATCAAGGCAAGCAAGAAATACAAGACAAGTCTAACGAAAAAATAATCATACCTGCAATCATTAACTTCCAATCCCCAAGTGTGTCAGAAACCAGTCTTTTAAGGTCACAGTCTGGAAAAATATTTTCCAGTCAGGAAGGAGCAAAGTACATCTCTAAATAGCAGTTCTATATTAATGATATAAACTATGTAGCAGTTCTAGATGGAAATATACGAGAAGCATGTATAGGTACGAGAAATAAAAGAAATACTGGAAATACTGTAAGTAAATGCAGGAAAAGAAACAATATGTCAATGAGCAAGAACCTATGACTAAGTGTGTGAGTACTAGCTTTAACATGTGATCGACTTGGGAAACTTGATCAGGCTGGTTACATGTGATTAGCTATGATTCATGTAAGGTCAGGCTAACCATTGGTTAGCTATGATGCATGTAGAGGTCAGGCTAATCACACGTAACAGCTATGAAGCATGTAAATGGTCAGGCCGCACCCGACGTGAGATGTGGGGTGAGCTATGATGCATGTAAGGTTGGGTATGATCACATATCTACACTAAAATACTCCCCAACCCCCGACTGGTATAGTAGATTCAATCATGGTACGCTATGGCACGGGATTCCCTAGGGAGGTAGCAAATCTCCCCGGGTCTCAGTGTCTGTACATGCACAAGATAACAAGAAAACTAGTCTTGTACAAGCTACACCATGAATAAGGAATAGCATCTCATGACGAGATCCGTGTATACCAATCCGTGTAACCAACGTGTCAAGAGCATGGATATCTATACTAGATACAGTGAACATAGGAGATATCATAAATTAGAAACTAATCAGAGAATGTACTCGCCTTGGGTCCTTAGCTGTCAATACCAATGTCCTGTCCCAGAGTATCGTCTGGAGAATTCGACAGTCCTATAAACATATAATAATATTACTTGTATCAGATGCTACACTAACACACAATAGAAATACACTGGCCTCAGGGCTATGCCAGGCATGGCTCTAGTCAACTAGGGTCATCTAGTAGGGATACGTATATAATACACATTTACACTCAGAGTATATACCAATAAAAACGTATATAATATATATAAGTGTCTCTTAGTAATTGTACAAATACGTATTTGTGTATATACACTAATAGATGTATATAAATATATATTTTTATACCAAAATACATATTTGTATATATATCAATCAAATGTTATATATATGTATATTAACAATCAAAGAATGTACATAATGCCACACTTCTCAAGGTGATCCCAAATAAAGTAGCAGTTAGTTCCAATGAGTCCGGAGCAGTCCAAATAGCTAGAAACTATATAAAGAAGTCTACGATCGGAGTTTGGCACGAAAATCGAGATAAGGATACCGAGTCCTCAATACATAGAGAAAACACACGGGGGTTAACAAGTTAGCTAAAAGAGAAAGGGTCGTTTGTTTGTAATCAAGGTAACACCTTAATTTAATGAAAATCATTTCAAAATTATTTGAACAACAATTGTTAAAACTTTCCTTTCGAACATAAATTACAATTTAAAAGTTTATTTATACAAATTTAGAATTTACGTAAAAGCCAATATATATTTTTTTTATATCTACGGTAAAAATCGGTCACCCGTCCAAATAAACAATTTTGAACTAATTTTTTATTATTGAAACTATATTTCTTAAATAATAATATAACCTAAAAATTATTAGAGTTTTTCACATAATCAGAATCCTTATATTTATTACTAAACTAAATAAAACTAAACTAATTGATTAATAATTAACTACTGATTAATAATTAACTACTGATTATATAATTAACTACTGATTATAATTTAATTAACTAACTAATCTAATATATAACTAACTAATTAAATTATCACTACAGCCTCTGAATCGAAGAAAGGGAAGAGGGAAAGAGGGACTCACGTCGGGGAGGGTTTTTTCCTGCGTCGGCGCGGGGAAGTCCGCCGTGGTCGGACCGACAAGGCGTCGGCGGATCTGTTCGTCTCGAGGAGGCGGTCGACGTTCTGCTGTGGCGGCGGCGGTCGACGACTTTGAGGCGGGATCTGGGAGCTCAGGGCGGTAGCGAAGCTCGGCGGTGGTCGGCGTTCGTCTCGGGCGACGGCGGTGGAAACTCGAGAGCGGCAGCGGAGCTCGACGACGTGGAGGGGAGCCGCGGCCACCGGCTCGACGACGATGAGGGGATCCGCGGCGGTCACCGGCGGTAGGTTAGGTTTAACATAGGGTTAGGGTTTTGCTTTGTATGAGTCGGGTGGATCGTGTCCGAGGCTGGACACGGGGATGATGCACGGTGGTGGATGTGTCCGAGGCTGGACACAGGGATTGGGTGTACTGTGGACGTGTCCGGGTTTTGGACACAGGGGTTTGAATGTACTGTACAGTGGTGGGTGTGTCCAGATGGTGTCGGACACAATCTCATATAATATTGTAATAACTGGACACAGAAAAAATGAATGGATACGATAGGACACCCGGGGTCGGACCCGAGGCCAACACGGCTGACACGGTAATGCTGGACACACGGACACGAGCACACAAATCAATGGTGATGGCTTGTGAAAATTTGTGAGGGCTAGCTAGGGTTTCTTGGGAATGGTGTGGGTGAGAGACTTTAAATAGGGAGAGAGGGTGTGGGATAAAGGGTGAGGATTGGCCCAATTAATGAATGGCCCATATTATATATAAATGAGTTTTTCATGTGGGAAAAATGAGGGTGTGAATGGGAGACGGTAGGCTTGTAAAATTTAATAGAGAAAAAATATTATAATTTAAGAAAATATTTTAAGAGGCTTCCAAGGCTAACTGATTCCAAATTAGCTACTAATTAAACCCATATTTCAAAACCCTAGAAAATATGTAATTTATTTATTTACTAATCCAAATGGATATGAAAATTTATTATGAAAACAGTTAGTCCTTCAATAATTTTATTAAACAAATAATTTTATGATTTCAAGCCAATAATATTCGAAGCTAGAGTATTATATATATATATCATTATTTATCTATTTAATTTATAATAAATCAATATTTAGGAAAAAATGATTTTTTATAAAAGATTTTAAATTACCTTCTAAAATCAAACATTTTTCAAAATCTAATAAAAATTTCAAGGAGAAAATATTTTATAAACTTGATATTTAAAATAAATTAAAAATCTAATTATTTCAGAAATTTGGAAATTGGAGGTTACAATTGTTTTAAGTTGAGTAGTATGCCTCACAACCTAGTAACACATAGTCCTCTTGACCCATTGATAAAGTATAATCGAATGGCACCAACTATATGCTAGCATAAGATGACAGTGTTCATTCAGACTGTAGAATTTACAGGCCTATACCCCTATTTGGTCGACTAGAGACTTAGACAAGGAGTTGTATGACAACTGTAGAGATTGTAGAGTCTTATTTTCTTTGTGAAATTGAATTATTTGTACTTTCTCTCATCATAATCCAGCGTACTTATATTTTATGTACTATCTTGACTTATGCTGCTATTATAGCCTAGTTTTTGTAAGCTTTTTCTTTTATCGAGCTTGCTCATGACATATGTATTATTGGGTGCACACAATGATACAATTATCTAATCAGAATTAGTGTATTAGGGTCTAGCTAACCTTAGTACATTTGGTTCGCCTTTCGTAATATTTTACGTGGATTGAGATAAAAATTGACTTAGCTTCTTAGACGAATGTACTTGCCCTCTAGACATTTCTGAGCGGATCATATCAGTTACCTAACTGTACTGATACGAGCATGTGAATAGGAATTACTAAAATAGGATTTTAATCCACAACTGTCATGACAATTCTTATTTAAATTTTTTTTAAATACCTTGATCCCCATACTTCTATTCTATTACCTCCTCCTTGAACCCTTTATTATTGATCTTCGTCTTCCCTTATTTCGGAAAGATGAAACCTCGTGCTTGGTATAAGTTGATATACAGATAGTACTAGATATACCCATAGGCCAATCACATTATTTGGTGACTATCTTTTATAATTGATTAAGGGCATATCATATATGATATAATTGGTATTAAAGTTTTGAGGATTGAATAACATGAGTAAATAATTTGAGGAATATTTTTCTTAAGTGTATAGCCTTATATGATAGATGGATAAATTCTAAGTTGGGTAGAAGTCGCATTGTTACTTTGAGGTTAAATTCTTTTAGATTGTGATCAAGTAGGATTAGATTGAGAGATTAAATCATTTTAAATGTGGAGAATTTTAGAAGAAGGAGTTAGATGATGAGTATTTAATGAATTTTAAAATCTTGATATGTCGGACCAAATATTTATACCTTGAACACATGATTTAACGTTTGAATGTTGAAGATAGAATCATTGATTTAAACCTTGAGGATAAATATAGAATTCTAGGCTTGAACAAAATTGGTGAATTAGATATACAATTTTATAATTTGGATTAAAAGTTAAATTTTGATTGTTGCGTCACCTATTTAAAATATTGAGGACGTAAATTGAGCTTAAACATTTGAAGAGTACAAAATTCTTAAGTTGAGAATAGGAATAAGATTTGGTTATAATTGTTATTGTTCAAAGTCTAGAGAAGATTATGATAGTCGAAGGCTGCGATATAAATTTTGATGTGGGATGCATATAGATTTAGCTTAAATTTGGATGTGATTATTTAAAAATTGAGAAGAGATTACAATATGTTAAATTTTGATTAAACAGAGGTTACCTTAATTTTGAAAGTGATTGCGATGGATTTGAATAGATTTTAAATTTTGGAAGAGATTACGATTGACTTGCCTTATATGCGAATGTGAAGGAATTAACAAGTTATGCCTTATTTTAATTTCGAGGATAAAATTGTTTCAAGTTGGGCAGATTATAAACTTTCTCACCCAAAATTAGACTTACTTGGCTTAGATAGTGAGACTAAGGCTAGTTTGAATCCAATTAGAAATAGAACACGGTATTTTTTATTTAAATTTTGCAATAATTATATCACTTAGCGCACCTTACCGTTGCTTCGATAATTGGAGCACTACACTAGCCATTGCCTTTCTACAAATTTCATATCCTTGTCCTAGACGTTTCTGCCTTATATTTTGACCTTTGTGTAACTTATAATTATGCTCTCTTGTGCTACATTTTAGTCGCACAATATTCGTCGCAGACGTTTGTACTTAATTCTAAATAAATATGACCTTATATCCTTGTGTATTCCAATCGAAATTGGAGACACAATCTTGACCCATTTTGTACCACCCAAATTTTGATAATATCCTATCCTGATCCCTCTATGCCCATGACACTTGTGTTCCACCTAATGTTATCCCCATGTACTTCTAATTAATTCAAGAACACCTTGTGCATTAATTTTAATTAAATTCATCCAATTTCTATCTTTGAGTAATTTTCTAATTGTTGGGCGCTTTTATGCAAAAGTGTATTGAGGTATCCACACCATTGGACATGACACATGAAGAAACCTAATTCTCCTCCATATAAATTTTCACCCCCTCATTTAAACCTAGCCTTGCATTTTAAACAATGCAATTTATAGTCCTCCAAACATCCCCACGGCAATTGAAAAAATCATGGACGTTAGGATGGAGGAAGGTACAGAATAAACTGTAAATCTTTATCTTATACCATCCTTGACTTTCTATCATGGCTTAGTTTAATTTCGAGGATAAAATTTTTATAAGTTGGGTAGAATGTAAAACCCCTAGTTCTAAAAACCGTATTTACCTTTTTAATAAATTTTTTAATTAATTTATAGTAATTATGAGCTAATTAGGAGAAATAGAATTTATTTAATTTTTATTTTAGGTGTTTGTGCATTTAGGGATTTATAGAGCCATTATAAATTTTTTCTAATTTATTCCATGTAGGAGACCCTATGGACAGTTGATAGATTAATTGTACGCACTAATAAAATTTCTAGAAATTTCTATGTATATATATATATATATATATATATATATATATATATATATATATATACATATATAGCTTAAATAATTAGAATGGAAAATAGAAATTGAAATGAGAAATAAATAAAGAAAGAAAAATAAAAGAAAAAGAATGAATAATAAATTCCTAATGGATCTACCCCTAACCCAATAGCCCACTACCCGTTATACCCTAAAACCTAACCCGCAACCTACTCTAAGACCTGCACCCGCTTAAACTATAAGCCAGCAGCAGCCGCAGTATTGGCGAGCCCCCGCGAATGAGAAACCCTCCCTCTCTCACGATCTCTCTCTTTATATATATATATCCCTAACCCAAACCCTAGCCTAATCTCCCATGCCGACCCGAGCCGTGCCAGAGCCCCCCGCACCGCTGTTGGAAGCCGCCACCGTCGGCCATCTCCGCGTCCGTACATCCACGTTAACACCCCGCGACTGCAGATTTTGAACAGCAACGAAGTCCTGTTCAGGCCTCGTTTCCCATGCCCTCGCTCGACCAAACTCGACCCTGTTGTAGAAGCATAAAAAATACGCTAGGGAATCATACGCGTAAAACCTTCAACATGCAAGAAGCTCGCGTAAAACTGAGCTCCAGCACTGGGTGGCATGAAACATAACTTCATATCCATTGGCGTATAGTAGAGCTTCAATGCTATTGCAGCATAAAACATAGCTCCAGAACAACCCGCATAATACAGTATTTCCAGACTGCTTCGGCGTAAAAAGGTTGTTATATCGCCACTTTGGCATAAAACTCATCTGCTTTTAATGCAGCGGGAAGTTGTACGAGGAACTCTTCGTATTCCTTGAATGAACCTGTCAGTAGAAGCAGTGAACCTGACTCCTGACAAAGAGTACTGCACGGTGATCGAGAGGACGGCTGTAATGATGTCTCTGCATAGAACTCCAGACTGTCATCTAGTGACATAACCCTGGATAAAAGACGTCGTTTACGCATTCAAGGAATACGTTGCCTATTCTACACAGGCACATATGAGCTTTACGCTCAGGATGAGACGAAACCAACAGCCATGTCAAAAGCTATTTTTCGTACAGAACTCGAGGCACGTCTCTACAATTAATGCACGAGATGGGGGCAGATCTTTGCATTTAATGCATGAGATTTGGTTCTACTTTTAATAACTGGGTGAGCTATAATTAAGGCTAATACGTCCATATCACCATCCCGTACATTATGCCAACCAGGCTATTTTCAGCTATAGGAGCACGTTGTACGCTATCTCCTTGAAATACGCCGACCTGGCTATTTTTCAAATTATAGGAGTATGTCGTATGCTAACTCCTTGAAATAAGCCAACTCAGGCTATATTTGCAAAGGTGCGTGATAAGGCTATCTGGCCCAGAATATGCTCTAGCTATCTTTACGCTGGTTACCTATCCATGCAGCATCAAGCTTTACGCAGAATTTGGCTTCTACGCCAACATGACAGATACTTAGCTTCTACGCCAACATGACATCTATTTTGGCTTCTACGCCAACTTGACAACTATTCGGCTTCTACGCCTACTTGGCTTTTACGCCATCAGAACAGCTATTTGGCTTCTATGCCAATGAGACAGTTATTTGGCTTTTATGCCAACCATCTCTACGCGAGGGGCAGTTATCTACGTGGCTTGCATGCCGTGATCTTCGATGAGCGATTATACTCATTACCTCATAATGGGACACGCATCACACGCTAATTTAAGAGATCATTTATACGTGGGTAGCAGTTATTATAACCGTCGCATAAAAGGTGCAGCTCTCTCCGTTGTTCGGTTTCTACGCCGACTGTAACTGAACTCTATAAATAGAGACCTCCGGCCACGGAGGTCCAGGGTCGGAGGGGTAAAATCCAAGGTAGAGAGAATTCAGAAGCCACAGACAGAGGTCAAGGTCAAGAAAACACCTATAAAGAGCTTGGGCAACGAGAGTTCAATCCCTCCTGCAGTCTTTGAAGCTTTTTTTTCGTCTTTTACAGTATTTCTTCGTCATCGTGTGGTCCAAGGGACAAAGTAATTGACCGCAGATCAGACTCCTATAGTAATATTTCTCTAGAATTAAATTTTTGTACTTAACATCCTCGTATAGGATTAATTGTACTTCTTTTTCTTGTTTGTAAACCAAAGAGAGGGTTTTGTATAAACCTAGTTTCAATTTCTTTCGTTTATTATCAAACAACAAGATGGCGACTTTGCTGGGGACTACTTTCTCATATGACGAGAAAGCCATTGCTCAACACGATGCTGTATCCATTGGATCAACGAAGAAGATTTTGGTCATCCAATTCGACCAATCGGCTTACGAAGACATGCTTCGAGCAGTGGGTAGCTCTCATTCCCTCTCTGTCCAGAACAACAGGAAGTTGCGTAAAGTATGGATGCCCTGGACATCCTCTACCATTCCTGCGGACTCTCTCTCTCCGATCAACAAGGTTGTGACATCGCGACCTCTATGCTTTGGGCGTAAAAATCTGTCTCCCGTCTGTGACGTGGCAGACGAAGCTTCTGGCAATGCCTTAGTGCCAATCCAGAAGTCTACTCCGTGCCTTGCACGTAAAACTTTGTCTTCCGTCTGTGACATGGCAGACGAAGCTTCTGGCAATGCCTCAGTGCCAATCCAGAAGTCTACTCCGTGCCCTACACGTAAAACTTTGTCTCCCATCTATGACGTGGCAGACAAAGCTTCTGGCAATGCCTCAGGGCCAATCCAGAAGTCTACTCTACGCCCCGCGCATAAAATTCAGTCTCCCGTCTGTGACGCGGCAGACAAAATTTCTGATAAAGCCTCAGTGCCAATTCAGAAATTCCAAACGTGCTTCGCGCGTAAAAATACATCTCCCCTCTGTGAAGAGACAGATGGTCCTTGCAATCACCGCAAGGGAAAACAAGTGGCGGATTTCCTGACCTCTCGGCCTTTACGCCATCAAGAGAAAAATCTGCCCGCTCTTCAGATTACGCGGAATATTGACGGCCGATTGAGGACTTCCTCAGTTTTACCCCAACCTGTGCAAAGTTCCAGATTACGCCAGGACAAGCGCTTCAGCGTAAAGAAGGCCCAGTTTGTAGATAGATACGCTCCTCATGGATCATGTGCTACTCACGTGGCTGAACTGCTGTATTCGTATGGTAGGGAGAGAGTTATGATTCCCAATATCCGTGCTCCAACTGATGTAAAAAGGCATAATAAGCCTTCTTCTTCTTCTTCTCCTGTTAATCCTCCTGACTTGCGTAATCTCCTGATCCAGAAGTACAAAGATAGGGGATCTTCTAACATGTCTATTACACCCCCTAGGGAGCATTGTTGTAATAGTCATAAAGTTGTAGTTAACTATTGCTGTTCTAAGGCAAAACGGTCAGTTTTTGACCGGTTGAACTACTCTTTGTCTTTACAGGAAGAAGAGCCTACATTCGTATCAGTGAACATGGCTTCACACATTCCTAGAGGAAGGCCAAATTCAAGACGTCATCCCTCTAGAACTCCAAGTCAAAGGAGATTCAACAGACTCCTTGAGAATATTGAAGCTGGTGTGTTTTGAAACACTCGTTCAAGGTCACGACAACCGACTTCATATTCTTCTGATTCCGACACTGGGGTCGCCAATTTCCCGAATCGGATGTTGAAAGTATAAATTCAATCTCTACAGAGCTCTATACTGATCCTTCCATAGCATCCAGAGAAATGGGAGTCTATGTCATTGGAGATGAACGCGAAGAGGCTTCCCCATCAGGAAGTACTGAGTAACGCATCACTGTATTAGAGACATCACTGAAAGAGATGCATTCCATGATGGAGAATATGCACCAGATGATGCTGACTCAACATATAGCTGCTATAGCTCAAGCATCGGTCCCTCTGACTCAAATATGTGTGGGGGTGGACCTACCACCATCCAATGCGAACCAGGAGCCTGTTCTAAATCAAGAGTCAACAACTCCTCCACTTCCTAACTCGGAGAATGTATTACCTCCTGTTGGAGTTACGATACAACCGATCTCTCACCACTCTACGGTCCCTTTACCAGTTGAAGACCCAATACAGGCAGCGCGGGAATTGAAAGCCCAATTTGATACCTTGAAATATAAGGATCAGCTCAAGAAGTTGGGGATCAACCAACCATACTCAGTTATCTGGGACGAGATCCCTTTTCCACCTAAATATAAACCACAGGCTATAGTTTTGTTTGAGGGAAAGACGTCACCAAGCCAGTACAAGAACTACTTTAACATGATGACGGTGTTGTTACAACGGAATGACGCCCTTCTCACTCGAGTGTTTAAAGGCTGTCTGTCTGGAGTGGCCTATCAGTGGTACCGTAGTCTTACGGACAACTGCATTACTTTCTTTGAAGATTTCATGACTCTGTTCTTTGCTCGATTCTACGAAGGAGGGATGGACATGTCTATGTCCTCACTCATCGAAGTAAAACAGAAGGAGAAATAGAAAGTTCATACTTTCATCGAACGTTTTCGTCAGGCCACTTTACAAATGCCTTTCGGAGTTCCGGATTCAGCCTTGGTGGATATTTGCAGGAAGAATCATCCTCCACTAATCTTGGTGTTCACAGGACCATATCAGTTCCATGATTGGCCCTCGTTTATCATCTCAACGGTAGCCACTGAAGACAACAGTCGGAAGGCGCATGACAATAGAATCATGATCTCTACCTCTGATAGAGGGAAGAGGTCATCCTCCAATAACGACAATCCTCGTAGTTCCAAAGGAAAAGAAGCCCTGGCGATCAATACGTCCAGGCAAAATACTCCGGCAACCACACAGACGAAACCTGGGACTTCCAGGCCCATTGAAGCATATTCTTTTGACGATGACGATATTCCGAGCATATTCGAGTGTCTAGTCAAAAGCGGCAAGCTTACCCTCCTCGAGGTAAAGCGGCCTAATGAAGTCGGCAGCACCAATAATCCTAAGTACTGTATTTTTCATAGGTACATACATCACCCCACAAAGGCGTATTATGTACAAAAAAGGAAAATCCAGGAGTTGATCGACGCCAAGGCCATCACTCTGCGTAATAGCGAGAAGACGGTCACCGCCAACATGATCTCCCTTCAATTCGGCAATCTGCCCCCTCAAAAAGTTTCGGATGGTATTGTACCTATTTTTCGGACAATGATGAACATAGTTAATCTTCCTCCAGCCAGGGGTCAAAATCATGACCTGGTACCCCTAACTACCCAGCGTGGTGAGATTATGTGGGTTCATCCTGATCTGGTGTCAGAGATTGAGGAAGAGACTCAAGCTGCTAAGACTAAGTCTAAAAAGAACTCAAGACGTAAACTATGCCATATGGTTGCAATATCCCCGACATCAGAAGAAGAGGCTTTGGCTACCGGAACCCGTTCAGGGAAAGCCTACCTCAAGGACTATGGAGGAAACCAGGAAGATACAACAACAGACACTTCAGCTGCCAAATTTCCAGAGCCTTAATCTGTCATACCAGAGGCAGGTCCTTCTAGACCAACTTCGGCGGACAAGGGCAAGCAAAAAGAAGTGCGCTTTGATAAACCTTTGAAGAATATTCAAAACAAAGGTTTGGAGAAGCCATATAACTTCGACATCCTGGCCCAGTTGGCTAATACTGTAAGCCCCCGGATTTTTTTAAAATTTTTAAAATATATTTTTCCCAATTTTTCGGTATTTTTTGGAATTAAAACTAAGGTGTTTGTGACTAAACGATTTTTAAATGATATTAATTAATATTCAATTATTATGGAAATAATATTTTATGGTGTAAAATGGAAAACCGGACATAGGGTAATTTTCTACGAATTTATTGGACTCCAGAATCGTTTTAAAATCCCTGAAAACCAAGGTAGAATTAACCTATTTAAACCATGCCTGAACCCGGTTCACTTGAACCAAATTAAACCAAACCAAACCGACTCAAACCGCACTGAACCAGACCCACTCTAGGATTGTAGACCAAGGCCCAACCCAAGAGGGGTTGACCAGTCAAACCTATTTTAGGTCAACACCAACATCACATATAAATATCCTCTTCCTAAACCTTTTTTTATTTTTCCCAAACTCTTCTTTATGCACAGCCTCCATCTCCTTCCCTATACTCGACCCACCCCCGGGTCAGCCCTCGCCGGAGCACGACCCCGACAGAACCACCGCACCATCATCCCCATCATCACACTCAACCGAGCCCCGGCCATCCCGCTCGCTCCTCCCTGTCGAACCCGACTACACCCGCTTCATACCGTCGACATCGGAGCGACACCGGCACCTCTTCCTTTGTCGATCAGATGGAGGGGGGAATAGTATGGTCTTCAAGTGCTTTTGGTCTGATGCAACCGGTACTGGTTGGAAGTCGTGCCATCAGTTAATCTTTGGGTTCGAGAGTTCCATTCATCGGGTTCAGTGTCATACACTGTCGGGCCTGCTTCTGCCGTGTCGCTGGATGGGGCTTCCCAGGAGGAGGAGTATCATGGTCATGGTGATGATCAAAGTGGTTTATGGGCCCTTGCCAAAGATAGTTATAGCAGAGCTTCTATTTGACGAACTCAGCACTCAAGGTTAGGATATAATAAGAAAATATACCAAGACCTCTGGAGAGGGAAACAAGTATGCAGCACTTGTAAGTACTTTGGGATGTTTACCATGGGAAAAACCCATAATTTTTGACTTTCAACAGATAGCAAGAGAGAGTGAATTTGCTGCATGGGCTCTCGTTAATGGCTATTTACTGAATCATGTCACTATTTCTGCTCACCGACTGAAATCAGATATTAAGAACATCAACATCCTTAACAAGTTCATTCAGGATCAGGGATCTAAATTGAATTCCGAAAGCGGAATCCCTACTCTTTTGGAGGAGTACCATATGATGCAGGACACGGAGTTGACGCTCGGACACATGGAATTCAGCGTTCACGGAGCCCTGTTCAGGTACTGATTTCTCTCACCTCGCAACTCCGTTTTAGTTTTTGTTAGTTGCTACGCATAGACAGTATAACCCTCTCGGTGCCCGTGCAACCCGCTCGGTGCATCGCGTCCTGTGGTGATCGTACACCGCGATCCAAAAACGGGAAAAACAATGCCCCGTTCTACCCCGGAACTGAGTGCGTCCCACCAAACGGGACGACTTGGTCGTACGCGTTCTTTACCGAACCGTGCGCATCGATGATACGGTCGTGTGAGATTTCGCAGAAGTCGATTCGGAGGTGCGTGCACCCCGGAATCAACGCGTATCCGCGAACAACACCCCGTATCTGACTTTTCTGGAACACACTGTAACTTTGTGTACACACGTCGGATCGAGACGAAACTTGCGCCATCGAACTCGTAGCAATACGCTGGTCCTGTGACCCAAGTTTGGTCTGATTCTGAGAACGTTGACAAAATCGTGTATCGTGGGCCCCACATGCTTCACTCGACGGATGATTTTGTGATCGGCTCATCGGAATCCAATTCTGGAAGTTCCGTTCGGTTCGTATTATCGTTCATGACTTGTAGACACTGAGTTTGAGGAATTTGGAGACCTTTAACCCTGGCACGCTTTTCGGTGCAAAGTGGCCCACATGTGGACCCCGCTTTGGCCCAAAAATGACCTTTTTGCCCCTGTGTCCAAATTGGACGTAAGGACAAGCATTTCTAGCAGTTTGACATCTTCTGAGACTGTTGGTGATGTTTATTACAGCTTTTGGAGGAGTACCTACCGGATCCACTGATACAGGGACAGTTGTTGGTATTCGGACATCAGGCAAGTGTACCTTGCCAAACTCTGCAGTATTGTTATATATTTTCTTTGCTTCATTATATTGTTGTGCATGCTCAACCTAGGACCGTGTGACGTACTTAGCGTCTGATTATCAGTCGGGTGCCAACACTGTACGCAGTGTTGGGTACTGTCATTTAGAGATGGACATTCGTGACACTTTATATACTCGTACTTGTCTTATCAAGTACCATATGACCCAGGACACTTGAACTGCTCATGAGACAGGATATTTCCGAGATATTCGTGGTGATTATGTATAGGATACAGGACTTGACAGAGATACTATATTCATAGATACATATGACTTGTTGCATTAGTGATGATCCCGCTTGACATGGACATGAGACGTTATGGTCATGATATGCGTGGTTACATTGGGTGGGGAGAGACACACAAGCTACAGGCTGTTTTCTATATATATCTACTACTATTGTGAGGCCGTAGACACTCGTAGCAGAGCTAGGCACATTACTTGTTATTACCACTACCGGCTCCCCGACACAGAGCTTGTAGTGGCTCAGCCTGAGTACTCGTGTTGCTCTCACTTGCATTTTCACTTAGATGGTTACTTATTTGCCCTATTTATTCTATTTATTTTTTGCACTGCATTTATTTTGGCATGAGCTTTCTTGTACCTTGCTATGTCCCCTGAGGACCTGGATCCGGATTATGTCTCCAGGATTTGAGGACGAGATCTATCCCGAGGTATACGGGACCGGAGCAGGAGCTGATCCAGGAGCCGTACCGCCATCCGAGGATGAGGTGTTAGCCGAGGACTTCTCCTGAGCATCCATGTTCATGCTCAGTATTTGTTTATTTATTTCAGTCATTTATTTCTGGTCAGATGAACCATTGTATCATATATTTATCGGGTTGATCCCCGAAGTACTTTGTTGAGACTGATTGATGATTTACATTTCTTTATTTACTCTGTGGATCATATTTTATATATTGTGTGGATGAGATTAGTTGTGCCATGATTGTCGTAGACTTGTTATTTTACAGCTTAAGTATGCCCTGGTGGATCCATTAAATTGGGTTTGTCCATCAGTGTGTGCTGCTGGCCATTATCACGAGTCTGGTCCCTCGGTATTTTGGGACTGGGGCGTGACATAGTTTTTGTGGTGGCCCATGCAGGTCTACGACTAATTTGTTCGATTTCAACTTAGGAACCGAGCAAGCCTGCAACTAGGATTAGAGTATAGGATCTCATCCACACCGACTATGACTCATCCTCCTTCCAATCCATTCCATTTGGATAAATTGCATCCTGCTTGATTCATGTGCTTCCCTATTAGTTTCTTGAGTATAGCCTCTCTTAGAATATATAAGTTCTTGTTGTTAGATGAAAAGTAAGGTAACCTTCCTATTAAGAGTACCACTAGAGTGTTGACACCCAACTAAGTTTAGATTATCTAGTGAACCCTAGAATTCCTTATCTCTAGAATTGCTTTACCCTTACCCCCTGATGTATTATGAAGACTTGAGAGTAGCATAGACACTACTAGAGTTAGTTAGAAGTTTTACCATAATGTTTGACCCTAGTATTGAGGAACCTAACCCTCGCAGTTAGATAAATATTGGAGAACTATAAATTTAGATTCTTGTCTTGAGATAAGCAGACAGTGCCTTAGAAAGCCAAGAGCAATGTATAGAACATTTCCCTAATCATACCTCAAATATAACAACTAGCATACCACTTCCCCTTAGAAAACCATGATGCTATCTAGAGCCCTATATTTAATTTCATCTGATGTTCATCGGCGACCTTAACGTTCGCTAATGCGCAACGACTACAATATGTTCTTCTTTCCTCCGTCTTTCAATCCGTGCCACCTGACACTTCAGATATTAGGCCAAGTAATTTTATTCCTTGTTAAGGACCCATAGTTTGCTAGGATTATAGTTGTTGTCTTGAATTTGAAAATTTTGTGCTTGATAGTTAGAGTTCGATAAGTTTGAGTTAATCTAATAGATTGTGACCCGATGATTATTCCTTAGTGTTAAATCACGTAATTTGTACCTCCACCTCGATACAAGTTATATTCTCTTTCCCTTGAGACTAGTACCACATAGTCAACTTGACCCATCAAGGCGGTGTAACTGAATGGCAATAATTGTATGCTAGCATAAGATGACAGTGTTTATTCAGACAATAGAATTTAGAGGTTCATGCCCTATTGGGTCGACTAGCAACTTAGACAAGGAGGTTGTATGATAACTGTAGAGATTGTAGAGTCTTTTATTATTATTGCTCATTTTTGTTCGTTTTGTGAACTTGAATAATTTGTACCTCCTTTCATCATCATCTAGCGTGCTTATATTTCATATACTACCTTGACTTATTGTGCTATTTTATAGCCTAGTTTTGCAAGCTTATTCTTTATCGAGCTTGTTCATGACATATGTATTATTGGGGAGGCCCACAATAATATATTTCAGAATTAGTGTATTACGGTCTGATCAACCATAGTGCGCTTGATTCGCCCTCGCAATAATACCTTACGTGGATTGAGATATGTAGTGATTAGTAGACGAATATACTTGCCCTAGATATGTCTGACATATCGTATCATTACATAACTGTACTAATATGAGCAGGCGAACAAAGGATTACCAAAATAGGATTTCAATCCACAACTGCTTTGATAATTTCCAATTGAATTCTTTAAACGCCTTGATCCCAATACTTCTATTCTATTACGCTGCCCTTGAACTCTTTATTATTGGTCTCCGTCTTCCCTTATTTCGGAAAGATGAAACCTCGTGCTTGGTATAAATTGATACACAGAGAATACTAGATATACCCCATAGGTCGATCACATACTTGAGGATCATTCTTCGTAATTAAGGACATATCATATGTGATATGGTCGGCATTGAAGTTCGAGGATTGAATGATATGAGTAAACATATTAAGGAATATTCTCTTAAGGTATATAGCCTTATGTGATATATGGGTAAATTCTAAGTTGGGTAGTAGTGCATTGTCAACTCGAGAGAAATTTCTTTTAGATTGTGATCGAGTAAGATTAAATTGGGAGAGGTTCAAGCCATTTTAATTTTGAGACTTTTAGAAGAATGACTAAGATGATGAGTATTAATGAATTGATATTGAGGACCTGATATTTATACCTTAAGTACATGATTTAAACAATGAAGGTAAAATCATCAACTTGAAATTTAGAGGATAAAAAGATGGAATTTCAGACTTGAACAATGGTGGACTGCATTTAAACTATTTTTTTCAATTTGATGATTTGAGTTAAAATAAAAACTTGATGGTTGGACTACCTATTTGAAATATTAAGGATGTGAATAGAATTTAAGAAGTTGAAGCATACAAAAATTTATAAGTGAAAATAGGAATAATAATGGACTCGAATTACTTCTAGAGGAGATTATGATAATTGGAGATCGTGAGGTAAAATTGATATGCGTATTTAAATCTTGAAGATGATATATAGATTTAATTTAAATTTGGATATGGATAATTTGAAAAAGCGAGAAGAGATAACCATAGGTTGAATTTGATTGGATCAGTGGTCATCTTCACCTAGAAGTGATTGTAATGGATATGATTAGGATTTTAATTGTCGTAAGGAGATTGCGATTGACTTGCCTTATGTACACAAGGATTAACAAATTATGTCTTATTTTAATTTTGAGGACGACATTGTCTTAAGTTGGCTGGATTGTGAAACCCCCTCACCTAAGAAGTAGACCTACTTGGCTTTAGATAGTGAGACTGAGGCTAGCTCGAATCCACTTAGAAATAGAACACGGTATTTTTATTCAGTCTTACAACATGGTATCACGTGGCGTCCCTTACCATTGCTTCAATAATTAGAGCACTTCACTAGTCACTGGCCTTCCTACAAATTCCACATCCTTGTCCTAGACATGCCATCTTCCATTTCCATCTTTGTGCAATTTTCCAAATTGTTGGGCACTTTTATGCAAAAGAGCATTTAGGTGTCCACACTATTGGACAAGACACCGGAAGAAACCTATTTTCGCCCATGTGGATTTATTCCATGATTATCGGAATGTGCAACGTGCAAACATCGTCCACTCCGTTAAACCTAGCCTTGCATTTTAACCAATGCAAATCTTATACCATCATTGACTTCTACCCTGGCTTAATTTTAATTTCGAGGACGAAATTTTTATAAGTTGGGTAGATTGTAAGCCCCCTGATTTTTTCAAAATTTTAAAAATATATTTTTCTCAATTTTTCGGTATTTTCTGGAATTAAAACTAAGGTGTTTGTGACTAAACGATTTTTAAATGATATTAATTAATATTCAATTATTATGGAAATAATATTTTATGGTGTAAAATGGAAAACCGGACATAGGGTAATTTTCTGCGAATTTATTGGACTCCAGAATCGTTTTAAAATCCCTGAAAACCAAGGTAGAATTAACCTATTTAAACCATGCCTGAACCCGGTTCACTTGAACCAAATTAAACCAAACCAAACCGACTCAAACCGCACTGAACCAGACCCACTCTAGGATTGTAGACCAAGGCCCAACCCAAGAGAGGTTGACCAGTCAAACCTATTTTAGGTCAACACCAACATCACATATAAATATCCTCTTCCTAAACCTTTTTTTATTTTTCCCAAACTCTTCTTTATGCACAGCCTCCATCTCCTTCCCTATACTCGACCCACCCCCGGGTCAGCCCTCGCCGGAGTACGACCCCGACGGAACCACCGCACCATCGTCCCCATCGTCACACTCAACTGAGCCCCGGCCATCCCGCTCGCTCCTCCCTGTCGAACCCGACTACACCCGCTTCGTACCGTCGACATCGGAGCGGCACCGGCACCTCTTCTTTCGTCGATCAGACGGAGGGGGGAATAGTATGGTCTTCAAGTGCTTTTGGTCTGATGCAACCGGTATTGGTTGGAAGTCGTGCCATCAGTTAATCTTTGGGTTCGAGAGTTCCATTCATCGGGTTCAGTGCCATACACTGTATGGCCTGCTTCTGCCGTGTCGCTGGATGGGGCTTCCCAGGAGGAGGAGTATCATGGTCATGGTGATGATCAAAGTGGTTTATGGGCCCTTGCCAAAGATAGTTATAGCAGAGCTTCTATTTGACGAACTCAGCACTCAAGGTTAGGATATAATAAGAAAATATACCAAGACCTCTGGAGAGGGAAACAAGTATGCAGCACTTGCAAGTACTTTGGGATGTTTACCATGGGAAAAACCCATAATTTTTGACTTTCAACAGATAGCAAGAGATAGTGAATTTGCTGCATGGGCTCTCGTTAATGGCTATTTACTGAATCATGTCACTATTTCTGCTCACCGACTGAAATCAGATATTAAGAACATCAACATCCTTAACAAGTTCATTCAGGATCAGGGATCTAAATTGAATTCTGAAAGCGGAATCCCTACTCTTTTGGAGGAGTACCATATGATGCAGGACACGGAGTTGACGGTCGGACACATGGAATTCAGTGTTCACGGAGCCCTGTTCAGGTACCGATTTCTCTCACCTCGTAACTCCATTTTAGTTTCCGTCAGTTGCTACGCGTAGACAGTATAACCCTCTCGGTGCCCGTGCAACCCGCTCGGTGCATCGCATCCTGTGGTGATCGTACACCGCGATCCAAAAACGGGAAAAACAACGCCCCGTTCCACCCCGGAACTGAGTGTGCCCTACCAAACGGGACGACTTGGTCGTACACGGTCTTTACCGAACCGTGCGCGTCGATGATACGGTCGTGTAAGATTTCGCAGAAGTCGATTCGGAGGTACGTGCACCCCGGAATCAACGCGTATCCGCGAACAACACCCCGTATCTGACTTTTCTGGAACACGCTGTAACTTTGTGTACACATGTCGTATCGAAACGAAACTTATGCGATTGGACTCGTAGCAATACGCTGGTCCTGTGACCCAAGTTTGGTCTGATTCTGAGAACGTTGACAAAATCGTGTATCGTGGGCCCCACATGCTCCACTCGACGGATGATTTTGTGATCGGCTCATCGGAATCCAATTCTGGAAGTTCCGTTGGGTTCGTATTATCGTTCATGACTTGTAGACACTGAGTTTGAGGAATTTGGAGACCTTTAACCCGGCACGCTTTTCGGTGCAAAGTGGCCCACATGTGGACCTCGCTTTGGCCCAAAAATGACCTTTTTGCCCCTGTGTCCAAATTGGACGTAAGGACAAGCATTTCTAGCAGTTTGACATCTTCTGAGACTGTTGGTGATGTTTATTACAGCTTTTGGAGAAGTACCTACCGGATCCACTGATACAGGGACAATTGTTGGTATTCAGACATCAGGCAAGTGTACCTTACCAAACTCTGCAGTATTGTTATATATTTTCTTTGCTTCATTATATTATTGTGCATGCTCAACCTAGGACCGTGTGACGTACTTAGCGTCCGATTATCAGTCGGGTGCCAACACTGTACGCAGTGTTGGGTACTGTCATTTAGAGATGGACATTCGTGACACTTTATATACTCGTACTTGTCTTATCAAGTACCATATGACCCAGGACACTTGACACTGCTCATGAGACAGGATATTTCCGAGATATTCGTGGTGATTATGTATAGGATACAGGACTTGACAGAGATACTATATTCATAGATACATATGACTTGTTGCATTAGTGATGATCCCGCTTGACATGGACATGAGACGTTATGGTCATGATATGCGTGGTTACATTGGGTGGGGAGAGACACACAAGCTACAGGCTGTTTTCTATATATATCTACTACTATTGTGAGGCCGTAGACTCTCGTAGCAGAGCTAGGCATATTACTTGTTATTACCACTACCGGCTCCCCGACACAGAGCTTGTAGTGGCTCAGCCTGAGTACTCGTGTTGCTCTCACTTGCATTTTCACTTAGATGGTTACTTATTTGCCCTATTTATTCTATTTATTTTTTGCACTGCATTTATTTTGGCATGAGCTTTCTTGTACCTTGCTATGTCCCCTGAGGACCTGGATCCGGATTATGTCTCCAGGATTTGAGGACGAGATCTATCCCGAGGTATACGGGACCAGAGCAGGAGCTGATCCAGGAGCCGTACCGCCATCCGAGGATGAGGTGTTAGCCGAGGACTTCTCCTGAGCATCCATGTTCATGCTCAGTATTTGTTTATTTATTTCAGTCATTTATTTCTGGTCAGATGAACCATTGTATCATATATTTATCGGGTTGATCCCCGAAGTACTTTGTTGAGACTGATTGATGATTTACATTTCTTTATTTACTTTATGGATCATATTTTATATATTGTGTGGATAAGATTAGTTATGCCATGATTGTCGTAGACTTGTTATTTTACAGCTTAAGTATGCCCTGGTGGATCCATTAAATTGGGTTTGTCCATTAGTGTGTGCTGCTGGCCATTATCACGAGTCCGGTCCCTCGGTATTTTGGGACTGGGGCGTGACAAATACACCAGCCAGATTGTCCATTTTCGAGCTCCTAAGGCTGTCCAAAGACACTCGTCAAGCCTTGAGTGAAGCGTTAATGCAGGCGGATGTATGCTTGACTCAGCTCAAATCCCCCGACAAAGAGCCTGTGGCATGTCCTCAATGCCGTAGCATGATGGAAGTGGTCCCTAACATCACTTTCACTTAAGATGACATGCTGTTGAAACATAACCGGGATCATTGATCAGCATTATCCCTCATAGTCTGCTCAGACCGCCGAGGATTCCTACAAGCGAACTGGCTTACACCACCACTACAATCGTGGGCTTCAATGCCAGGAAAAGTAAGCCGTTGGGAAAGATTTGTCTGAGGATCCAGATTAGGGACCTTAGATCAGTGGCTACATGCTACATCATTGATTCAGAGGTATCTTACAATATTCTGCTGGGCAGACCATGGATCCACGATCACAATATTGTTTCTTTGACTCTACATCAATGCTTCAAATATGTAGATGCCCAAGGAACGGTAAAAATGGAGTTTGCTGACCTTAACCCATTCAAGGGAGTAGAGTTCTACTATTCTGACGCCATATTATACACCCAAGACTACATGAAAGAGGTGTCAGGCAAGACGGAGGAGGAATCCCACCGGGAGCCAGGAGAACCATCTGCTGAGCAACCCCTGTCGATCCAGGTGAAAGGGCGAACTACCCGTCCGAAAGTCATGGAACCCATGACTATCCACTTGAACAAAACCAAATCAGGAGGAGGAAGTGATCCCCTAGTGATCACTTTGAACCAGAAGCCTCCACCTTTGGTCATCAACCTCCGACGCAACAAGCAGCTAACTGATATAAATACAATCGGGAATATGGTTTCTGACGATAATAAAGATTCTCTTTTCCAGTATACTGACACTCAATTTCCAAATCCGGAATCCTTCCCCCATAACGATATAGAACCTATAGTACAAAAATTCTTGGGAGCTATAAATTCCTATCATCCGTATGTGTGGGAAGTGGCGTCAACATCTAATGTCATCACGACATATGGGCCACATGAAGATTCTATCTTTATTATCCCGCCTACTCGCAGCAATCAGCATCTAATAGTCTTTGGTCGCATGCGCAACAGACCGACCGTACAAGAAGATTCTCATGAATCTGATGTTGGGAAAATGTAAGTTCACAGATATAGCCCACAAGCTTTGAAGATTATGCAAAGTATGGGTTATGACTTAAAGCTGAAACCAGGTCTCAACTATAGAAAAGGCAGACGAATACTGTTGCATGGTGATTCCTACTGTCAACGAGCTCATTTTGGGTTAGGGTATACCACGTCTCTTGCAACCTCTGAGTCAAATAAGGATACCTTGTCCTCTTCTCAAGATGACTCGTCGTCCTCCGGCTCATATGCTGATCTCGAACGGGTATTATCAATAAATATGGTGTTGACAGATTCTCTCAAAACAGAGGAACAAGAATCTGAACTATTCGAAGATGAAACCTGGGCTA
Organism: Iris macrosiphon; assembly: GCA_036927795.1. Lineage (NCBI taxonomy): Eukaryota > Viridiplantae > Streptophyta > Magnoliopsida > Asparagales > Iridaceae > Iris > Iris macrosiphon. Next base: position 79,399,767 of record JAYESA010000006.1, read on the forward strand.
AGCAAATGGATACACAATGGGAACTCCGGTTCGAGTAGAGAGAACCGTCCACTGAAGATAAAGTTATCCAAATCGATGTTGGGGATGAACTTTCACCAAAGCCGATATTTATCAGTAACAATCTTTCCGAAGAAGAAATAGAAGAAATAATCCAGCTGATAAAAGAATATATCGATGTCTTTACGTGGAATTATGAGGATATGCCAGGCCTTGATCCAAAAATGGCTACCCATAAGCTCAATATATTGCCCAATTCGAAGCCGGTAAAGCAACACCAACGCCGATTTCGTCCGGATATGATGGATGCCATCGAAGCTGAAATCAAGAAATTGATAGCCTGTGGGTTCATCCGGGAAGAACAACATCCTGACTGGGTCGCCAATGTTGTCCCAGTTATGAAGAAAAGCGGGAAAGTACGTGTTTGCATCGATTTCCGAGATCTAAATGCGGCCTGCCCTAAAGATGAGTTCCTTCTTCCCATTACAGACGTCATGATCGATAATACGTGTAGTTTTGAGCGCATGTCTTTCATGGACGGATTCTCAGGATATAATCAGATTAAGATGAATCCTGAAGATGAGAAGCATACTGCCTTATGGACACCTCTGGGGGTATATTGCTACACAGTCATGCCCTTCAGACTGAAGAATGCCGGGGCTACATATCAGCAAGCTATGAGTAACATATTCTATGAGCACTTACGCAAAACAGTAGAATATTATGTAGACGATATTGCTGTCAAAAGCCGCCTCAAGGATAATTACATCCAAGACTTGAAGACAGTATTCGAGTTGATGCGCCAACATCAACTCAAAATGAATCCTACAAAGTCCTTTCTTGGTATATCCAGTGGCAAATTCCTGGGATTGTCATTACCGCTAAAGGCATTCAAGTGGACCCTGATAAAGTGAAGGCTATCTTAGAAATGCGACCAGCCCGTAATCTGAGGGAACTCAGGGGATTCCAAGGTCGTCTGGCTTATATCAGGAGATTCATATCTAACCTCTCTGGGAGATGTCAACCTTTTTTTTGCCTGATGAAGAAAGGTGTGTCCTTCGTATGGGACGAAGCCTGTCAGCAAGCGTTTAATGATATCAAATGCTACCTCACTAATCCTCTAGTTCTGGTGCCTCCTGTCACAGGAGGACCATTTTTGCTGTATGTTCGAGCAATGGATCATTCTTTGGGAGCTCTTCTCGCACAGAAGAACAATGAGGGTCATGAACAAGCTATCTACTATTTAAGAAGGATGATGGTCGGAGTTGAACACCGGTACAATCTAGTGGAAAAAGAATACTTGGCCCTGATGTTCGCCAATCAGAAGATGCGACATTACGTCACAGGCCAAACTATTAATATCATCTCCAGGATCAATCCTCTTCGAGTATTGATGAACAAGCCGAGTGTTCTCAATTCCTGACTCGCGACTTGGGCGATGTTACTAACACCGTATGATATGATGTATGTCCCTCAGAAGTCCATAAAAGGTCAGGTCTTGGCTGATTTCTTAGCTGCTTATCCAATCTCGAAAACCTCTAAACTATACGAGGACATTTTCAATGAAGTTGCAGAATGTAATTCCGTAATTGAAAATATTACATGGCAGCTATTCTTCGATGGTGCCTCCAGGACTGGTCCCAGGGGAAACATGGTTTCAGGAGTAGGAATTATCCTGGTCACTCCTGATAAACTCGTCATCTATCGAGCATATTCTCTTAGCGAACCCTGCTCCAATAATGTAGCAGAGTATAACGCTCTACTAATCGGGCTCCAAGTCGCTAAAGAATTGGATGTGGAATACCTGTAAGCTTTTGGTGATTATCTGCTGATCGTCAATCAGGTCAGAGGAATATATGAAGTCCGCAATCCAGACCTCATTCCTTACCACCAAGCAACGATCGAGATTGCAATATCATTCAGAGGATTCATCCTAGAGCACGTGCCCCAATCCCAAAATTTGGAAGCTGATGCTCTGGCCAGTCTAGCTGCAGATCTAGCTATTCCTATAAGGAGGCAGAATTTGGTGATTTTTCTCAATAGAGATCTGTTCTGTGTGAAGAATAATTTTCACATAGAACGCAGCTACGCTATAAATACGGTTCCTCCTGAGAGAGACTGGAGAAGTCCCTTTATAGATTTTGTGGCATACAGAATCTTACCAGAGGATCCTAAAGAAGCAGCGTCTATCAAAAGACGATCATTACGCTTCTATTTTGATGCTTCTTCACAATGTCTATATTGTCGAACATACGATGGACTACTGTTGCGATGTCTCTCCAATAATGATGAGAAGCGGGTTATCCGTGAAGCTCACGACGATATATGTGGAGCACATCAACCTGGCCCTAAGTTACACGATCATATCAGGAGGATGGGCTACTATTGGCCTAATATGATCGCAGATGCAGTTAAATATACAAAATAATGCAAAGCCTGTCAAGTTCATGCGGATTTTATATATCAGCCTTCTGAGTATCTACATCCTACCATTGCATCATGGCCTTTTGAAGCATGGGATATGGATATCATTGGTCCTATTCACCCGTCATCTTTTAGAGGACATCGGTTCATATTGGCTATCACGGAATACTTTAAATGGGCGGAGGCAATCTCCCTAGCTGAAGTAAAGACATCCAACGTGATCAGCTTTATCAAGCACCATGTCATTTATCACTTTGGGACACCCCGAAAGATAATTTATGACAATGGGCCTCAATTCATCAGCCAAGCGTTTCACCAATTTTGCGACAAGAATCGGATACAAAATATGGCCTCTACAGCATACAATCCGGCTGCTAATGGTTTGGCGGAAGCCTTCAACAAAACCATCATCAAACTCTTAAAAAAGTTCGTTTCTTCGAATAAAAGAGATTGGAATGAGAAGATGGAAGAGTGCCTCTGGGCATACCGCACAATGGTATGAATACCGACGGGTTATACCCCATTCTCATTAGTCTACGGATGTAAAGCAGTTCTTCCCATTGAAATCCAAATCCCATCACTCAGAATAGCAGTGGCTAATGAGTTGACTCAGGAAAATAATGATCGACTACGACTTCAAGAGATAGAAGGATTAGACGAGGAACGCCTTCAAGCTCAGCAGCGTATTGCGTTCTACCAGGCACGCATTTCCAGAGCTTTTAATCAAAAAGTGAAGGAGAGGGTGTTCAAAGTTGGCGAACTAGTTCTAGCTGTAAGGAGGCCAATGATCATTATACACAAGAGTAAGGGTAAATTCTAGCCCAAATGGGAGGGCCCTTATGTGATTGAAATGGCATTTTCAAACGGCGCTTACAGATTAGCCAAGCCTAATGGAGATCTGATAATGGCTCCTATCAACAGCAAATTCCTGAAGAGATACTACGCTTAATCTCCCTTGCTTAAAACGGAGTATGATGATGATCTCGCCATTCAGAAGACGCGACATTATGTCACAGGCCAAACTATTCATATCATCTCCAAGATCAATCCTCTTCGAGTATTGATGAACAAGCCGAGTATTCTGATTTCCAGACTCGCGACTTGGGCGATGTTACTAACACCGTATGATATAATGTTTGTCCCTCAGAAGTCCATAAAAGGTCAGGCCTTGGCTTATTTCTTAGCTTCTTATCCAATCCCGGAAACCTCTAAACTATACGAGGATATTCCCGACGAAGTTGTAGAATGTAATTCCGCAATGAAAAGTGTTACATGGCAGCTATTCTTCGATGGTGCCTCCAGGACTGGTCCCAGGGGAAACGTGGTTTCAGGAGTAGGAATGATCCTGGTCACTCCTGATAAACTTGTCATCTATCGAGCATATTCTCTTAGAGAACCCTGCTCCAATAATGTAGCAGAGTATAATGCTCTACTAATCGGGCTCCAAGTCGCTAAAGAATTGGATGTGGAATACTGGAAGCTTTTGGTGATTCTTTGTTGATCGTCAATTAGGTCAGAGGAATATATGAAGTCCGCAATCCAGACCTCATTCCTTACTACCAAGCAACGATCGAGATTGTAATATCTTTCAGAGGATTCTTTCTAGAGCACGTGCCCCGATTCCAAAATTTGGAAGCTGATGCTCTGACCAGTCTAGCTATAGATCTAGCTATTCCTATAAGGAGGCAGAATTTGGTGATTCTTCTCAACAGAGATCTGTTCTGTGTGAAGAATAATTTTTACATAGAATGCAGCTACGCTATAAACACGGTTCCTCCTGAGAGAGACTGGAGAAGTCCTTTTATAGATTTTGTGGCATACAAAATCTTACCAGAGGATCCTAAAGAAGCAGCGTCTATCAAAAGACGATCATTACGCTTCTATTTTGATACTTCTTCACAATGTCTATATTGTCGAACATACGATGGACTACTGTTGCGATGTCTCTCTGATAATGATGCGAAGCGGGTTATCCGTGAAGCTCACGACGGTATATGTGGAGCACATCAACCTGGCCCTAAGTTACAGGATCGTATCAGGAGGATGGGCTACTATTGGCCTACTATGATCGCAGATGCAGTAAAATATGCAAAATAATGCAAAGCCTGTCAAGTTCATACAGATTTATATACCAGCCTTCTGAGTATCTATATCCTACCATTGCATCATGGCCTTTTGAAGCATGGGGTATGGATATCATTGGTCCTATTCACCCGTCATCTTCTAGAGGACATCGGTTCATATTGGCTATCACGGACTACTTCTCTAAATGGGCGGAGGCAATCTCCCTAGCTGAAGTAAATACATCCAACGTGATCAGCTTTATCAAGCACCATGTCATTTATCGCTTTGGGATACCTCGAAGGATAATTCATAACAATGGGCTCAATTCATCAGCCAAGCGTTTCACCGATTTTGCGACAAGAATCGGATACAAAATATGGCCTCTACAGCATACAATCCGGCTGCTAATATTTTGGCGGAAGCCTTCAACAAAACCATCATCAAACTCTTAAAAAAGTTTGTTTCTTCGAACAAAAGAGATTGGAATGAGAAGCTGGGAGAGTGCCTCTGGGCATACCGCACAATGGTACGAATACCGACGGGTTGTACCCCATTCTCATTAGTCTACGGGTGTGAAGCAATTCTTCCCATTGAAATCCAAATCCCATCCCTCAGAATAGCAGTGGCTAATGAGTTGTCTCAGGAAAATAATGATCGACTACGGCTTCAAGAGCTAGAAGGATTAGACGAGAAACGCCTTCAAGCTCAGCAGCGTATTGCGTTCTACCAGGCACGCATTTCCAGAGCTTTTAATCGAAAAGTAAATAAGAGAGTGTTCAAAGTTGGTGAACTAGTTCTAGCTTTAAGGAGGCCAATGATCATTACACACAAGAGTAAGGGTAAATTCTAGCCCAAATGGGAGGGCCCTTATATGATTGAAACGACATTTTCAAACGGCGCTTACAGATTAGCCAAGCCTAATGGAGATCTGATAATGGCTCATATCAATGGCAAATTCCTGAAGAGGTACTACGCTTAATCTCCCTTGCTTAAAACGGAGTATGGAGATGATCTCATTCTGACGATAATACGTACAAAGACTGGTTGGAGCATATTCTATTATGTCCATATAACCTCTGAATAGATATGTTTAACTAATTTGGAACTTCAAAACCTATCACATCTATATTACCTCTGATAGTGTTTTGTACACAAATTTAGTTGGATCATATTCTATCATGTCCATATAACCTCTGAATAGATATATCCAGCTGAAGCTTACCAAAAGTATATCACGTCCATATTACCTCTGATATCACTTTCACCCTAGCCTATCATTTATATTCAAAAATGATGGGTCCACAAAGTCAGATAAAGTCTCTTTATTATCTCCGAGAAAGAGCAAATTACATATAAAAGTAAAAAGTACATCATTGGGGAGGAGTAGTCAAATCACGAATCTGCTGCGCCAAGGCGGCTATCCTCTCATTCCTGGAGTCCAAGATGTTCGCGCGAGCCCGTTCCAGTCGTACCTCATCATCACTCAAGAGGGATAGCTCGGACCGAGCATGTATATAATCGGCATGAATGACACCCACATGTGCCAAGTTCCGCTGAGCTGTATCCATTCGGCCCTTCAACTTATCTCGAGCTGCCAATGACTGGAGAGCCCACTCCTTTGCTTGAGCGAGTTTAACTTCCAATTTACGGACCCTCGCTTCATTTCCCTCATGTTCGGCCTCGCACTGGGTTAGCTGAAGAATAACCTCCTCCAAGACGGTCCGCTCTTTATCCATCTTCTGCTGTTATGCCTGAATGGATTTGTCAAAGCATTCCATCTGTTCAACAAGCTTCGCAGTCAAGGAGTCGTACTCGACCTGAATCATATCATCGATGTTGCCTCGAGATAGTTGCAAATATTCGTTAATGGGTTGTTCTAAACCATTAACTATTTGCTCCAGCGTATCAGCTCTTCCAGCATCGTTAAAATTTTTGAGCGGCACTATCGCAAGCTGGGAGGACGTCCGCAGATTATCAAAGCTCATGTTCTTCTCCAGCACCATAGAAATTAACTCCTTCAAACTGAGGTAGAATAGGCTGCTATATTGTTCAATCAGCATATCGAAGACCGGATGTACGCTAGGAGTGGCTGCGATACCAGGAAATCTCCTTCCAGGAATGACCACGGAGGATGTTGCCACGGTCGTTGCCTCCACAAAGGGTGCTATAAAAGAATGAACACCAGCAACGGTTGAAGTTGCTGGCGTACTCAACGAAGGAGGCACAGTCGTGATGATGGGCTCATCCTCTTCTGAAGATATCTGGACTGCCGTTGGCGAGACAACACTCGATAACATTGCAGACGAAGGATCGGCAGCTTCAAGTCATGCCTCTTCAATATCAAACGCAGCCGTTTCATCGGCAGTATCTGCAATAAAGTCAAAGGTTGCATCAACTCTGCCCTCCACCGAGATGTCTTCACCTGAAGAAGACAAGAGAAAGTTAATATTAATTTGATGTTAATTTTCCTAAAAAAGGCATAAAGACAATATTTACCCATGGCCGATGGTATATATGTCGCATCCACAGCCTGAATAGCTAAATCATCTCTTAATGATGCTAGACAAGCTATCATACCTGGAGAAGGGGGTGTACCAACTGATACTGGCGGGTAGTCTTCCCAGTCTTCACCAAGATCCACTCGAGGCTCATCGGGTGGAATCTCGCTAGAAATACTTACAAACGAAGTAGGGGTTACTCCCATTATTGGTCTGGATAAAGGTATATGGAATCTTATTATGCTCGGCCTCGGAGGCGATCTTGTAGCGCTACCAGAAGCAGTAGTAGCAGCGATCTCGAGCAAAGAATCTCCGGTACTGCCAGCCGGAACTATGGAGGTTCCCTCTCGAAAAGGCGAAGGACCTCTAATCAAAGAATTATCCCCAACAGGGAAAATGACAGGCTCGCTCCTAGAAGCCCCCCTGGTAGAAGCCCTTTTCGGACCTCTGACAATCTTCTTCTTGCGAGGGGAAGGCTCTTTCTGAGTGGAAGCCTTCCGTTTCTGGGGGATAACAAGAGGCTTAGCTGGCGGAGCTATTATGCCTCTCGATATTGTTGTCAAGAACTTGTTTGCCCCGGTGGTGTCCACATTCTCGTCCGAGGAAACAGACGGAACCTCCTCCCTTGCAGTAGACCTGTGGGAGGGCATCCTAAAACTTCCATGCACATCAAAATCGTGATGGAAGCTATTGATGGACGCATAGAACTGCGCGTACGAGTGCAGGATGCACAACTCCATAGAGAGAGAAGTCACGGGCACAACAAAAGTTGTACCAGTACAGCCCGTGATGAAGTACCGCCATCCTTTGACTCCATCAATAAGTCCACCTTTGGACTTAAAGCTGGTAATTGCATTCCCCACATGCAACTGGTCGTATTCAAACCGCCTGGCAAACCGACTGGGCAAATAAGGCTCCAGGTAGCAGTGGTCATCGCTTCTGTACAACAAATGGGAAGGTCTAATACAGACCAACCAATAGAAGGCATCAGGAGAAAGAATGGTCCTCCCATGGCCCCCATCCTTAAGTTTCTTCCCATGTTGATTGATATGCACAGGGAGGACGATATAGAAGAACTTCCAGCTGTGGGCAACATTTAACGCCCGTTGGCAATTTATGACGGTCGCTACGTTCCAAGAGGAATTCTTGTAATTCAACAAGAAGTTATTTCCCGAACCGCTGGCAGGACCGGGAGACATTACCCTGGTGTTGCAAAGAATTAACCATCCCATCAAGTATAGGAATGGTAATTCTACTCGGGGAAAGCTTTTACGCTGCGTATCATCAGCTAGCAGCCCATCAGTAAGGGCCCTCAGGCCTGCTTGTATTCTACATACCATAGCAGGAAGCAGGCCCAGTTTTGCTCCGAACACAAAACGTACTGCAGGCCATAAGGTGTTACGATGGATGCGATCTGCAAACGCGATGCCAGGCACTACCCAGCGGCGAAGCCAGACAGAGAGGAAGCCAGCCAATTGAGCTTCCTTTGACAGAGGCTTACGACAATGCCTCATATAACTGAAGGCTTTTGTGCCTGCAGGGTAACCCTCTATCTCCTCGTCAAAAATATGATCTGGAGCCCCTGCGTCATCAATAAGGTCATCGACCGTGTCAGCATTGAGCATGCTCAGGAGGTTCAAGGGCCTATCTCGGCTATCTACCATCTTGTCCGGCTTAATATTTATGGCCTAGTGGAAGAAGAGATAGGTTGCCCACTTGTTGATGTGAGCCAAGTCCGAAGGCTCCTGGTAGAAAGTGGTGCAGGCAAGATAGTGGCACATCAACTCCTGATATACTTCCACTGTCCGAGGGTTTGTATCCCTCAACTTCCTGTTTGTAGGGACATACTCTTCATAAGGAGCGTCCCCCATCGGTAGCTTTGGAATCTCTGCCATCTCATGAAGGGCTAAGCCCAACTCACCCAGCGGAGTGGCAAAAGTCCCAGTGAGCGAATTGTATCGCTCAATCAAGGCTAAAAACAAGTTAGGGTTCATAGGCAGCACAACACTTGTGGCGCTCACAGCCGCGAATAAGCTAATACTTTCCAGCTCCGTCTGGAAGTGCTTCAGGGCCCAGGCAGTCAAACTGGCCCATCGAAGATTCCCCGAGCTAAGCCATCCACTGGTCCGAGGGTTGACCCTGGGGTACATTCCTCCCTGCCCCATAAAATTGTTGCAGAAGGTCGATATCTGAACCGGCTGGATCAGCGAAGTGTCCTCACTCGGGACACTACCCGACAGCAATCCCCTAAAGGGCATAACAGGGCTCGAAGGACGGCTCATATAGGCCCCCCGGTCGTATTCCTTGTTATATAAGATCTTCCCCGGTCGGCCGTGAAGATCGGGAGTCAGGGTCCATGACATCTTCCTAGGATGTGTGGCATGGAAGAATGCAGAGATAGGGTAATCCCTGAGCATCCGGGGCAGATACATGACCGTACCCTCAGCAGTAAACACCCAATCCTCCTTCTTGGGTTTAGTCTGGGACTGTTTGTCGATAACGTCCCCGAACAAGAAGCTTGGCTTCTTGTACTCCGTCCCGTCTATGTATGTCAGGGGCTCCCCACTGACCATACTTAGCAGCATGCATTCTCCTTGGGACGAGATTAAAATTCCCCTCTCTTTAGGATAATTGGCTCCAGAAATAGAGAATGTCATGTGGGACAAGTCCTCCAAATAGTTTGAGCTCAACATCCCGGCAGCAGAGCCCATAACTTCAGCAAAAGGAGATATCTGCAAGTCCACTACAAAATGCAAGAAAATCAGTCAGTTTCTACACTAGACAATACACTCTTGCAGTTTACGACAAAGATTATCAGTCTGAGCTTTTACGCCAAGACTGCAAAAATTTGAATCTTACGCTGGAATTCATTTCCAAGGCGTAAAATTCAAGGTTGGCAATATACACCAAAATCTAACAATCTGAGCTTTTACACCAGATTGACAAAATTTGAATTTTTTTACGCCGAAAATTCATTTCCAGCACGTAAAATTCAAAGTTTGCAGTTTTACTCCAAATTTCGATAGTCTGAGTTTTTATGCCAGACTGCAAAAACGTGGAGTTTTTACGTCGACACATTAGGAATGTGCGCGTAACAATAAAATGCCTCAGTATATCATCCTCGAAGAGGCTCTCAGTACAAAAGATGACCTTGCGCGTACACGTACAACGTGTGCGAAGGATTTTTCTCTCGAAGTCTTTACCTATAATGTCCGGAGCACAGCTCGACGGCGGAGCACTGCATTCCAATCGAGGTTCGGTCAGCCTAATGGGAGTTGCTCGTGCTTGAGCAGTGGAGCGGGAAGAGGAAGCGACCTTCTTTCCCTTAGCAGTGGAAGCCTGTTTAGGTGCCATGGCGATTCTGAGTTCTCAAGAAAGAGACGAAGAAGAAGGGTTCTTGGAAAGCAAGGGTTTTGGGAAGACAGATAAAAGTTTTCTCTCTCAGGACTTTGGACTATTTATAGAGTTTGGATAACTCTTCGAATCCCTAACCAAATCCGATATTTAATATTCGGTTATGATTTGGGACCATGTCAGCCTATCATTTAGGGAAGATGGACAGTCAGTGGATCCAGATTTTACGCGTAGAGCAGATCTATGATTTTACGCTAAGGAGCTTCTATGCTCGAGAGGCTACAAATCTACGGTTTTACGCTCAGAAGCTATAAATCTACGATTTTATGCCCAGATGCTTTTACGCTCACGAGCTTTTACGCTCAAGAGGCTACAAACCTATAATTTCACGCTCAGAGGCTACAAATCTATGATTTCATGCTCGGAAGCTTTTTACGTTCAGAGACTACAAATCTACGATTCTACGCTCGAAAGCTACAGACGGCCAATTACAAGGGTTTACGCAGAAGATGCTCCTTTTTGGCTACAAAACATTCCAAGTGCCTGAAACACACAGAGTTCAGCATTGAAGATGACTCTTCTTCTTGGGTCATTTGGAAGTTCATCCAAAGTCCAGTTAGAATACTTTACAAAATTTTCAAGTATGGCTTGGTCGACAAAAATTTCTTGCCTTTTTCAAGGGATTTTTGGGAAAACCATTCGTGAAGATGATGATCTGAACAAGAATTCTTCACATCAGAGAAGTGACAGTTCAGAACTCTACGCGACTCCTCGTCCAAAACAACATGACAGTTTGGATCTTCAACGTAAATGCTAAGGAGTTTTCTACGCGTCTTCTGTTACGCATAAAAGATGGGACAAGATCAGATACTCTTTTATTAGAGTCGGCGTAAAATCATTCAGACGTGCCAAAGTTGCACACTATTCAGACTTCCTCACAGCAAATATGGCAAATCATCAGATGCGTAAAAGAAGACAAATTTATTAATCATGATTACATATGATGGAAATCCAGTCTACAAAGGGTTTTTCATCTTCATGATTACATATGATGGAAATCCTCTTTCTACAAAGGGTTTCTCATTTTTATTTAAGATCACACCAAGAATCTATTGTGCCAGGTTCTCATATTGGTGTAGATCTTTTTCGTCTTCTACAGCAGTTAATCGCCTTCCGCAGTCGATTAACAAGAAAATGATTAATGGCGGGAGGATACATAATTGGGCATGTATCAATTTTGCAAGCCAACCCTCCATATGCCATGGCAGGCATGCCCTAGAAATTATGTTGGAGGTTCAGACCCAACTCAATACTAGAAGACAGGGCCAAGCTGTCTGCCTTCGTCCAGCGCCATGAAGGGAGAAAATATAACTTGCAAGCTGTGTGGCCAAATGAGACCATTCCTCTCTCCTGGACGAATCGCAATATGAAATTGCTGATTATTCCGAGCAAAGGAAGCTATGATATCCTTCCATGATCCATCATTGTAGAGGACATTTGCTCGAAGATGCCTCTTTTTACGGCTCCTTACATGCTGGAAGAACATGATCTTCTTCTTCCTCAAGTTAACCCGACGAAGCTCGACAACCATCTCTTTGTGGTGAAGGAAGTATAGAAAAAACTGGTTAACCCATTCGCCTTTATATAGGCAGAGGAGAACACACCGAATCCCAACAAACTCCTTAAAATTTGTCGAGAAATCAACCTCGCAGAATGAGTCAAACTTGACCGTTTCATGCTTCATTCAAAGTGTTTCAAATTACGAGGAATTTGAAAACTTTGAAGGGGGTCTTGTAGAAGCATAAAAAATATGCTAGGGAATCATACGCGTAAAACCCTCAATATGCAAGAAGCCCGCATAAAATAGAGCTCCAGCACTGGGTGGCATAAAACATAACTTCAGAGCCATTGGCGTACAACAGAGCTTTAATGCTATTGCAGCGTAAAACATAGCTCCAGAATAACCCGCGTAATATAGTATTTCCAGACTGCTTTGGCGTAAAAAGGTTGCTACATTACCACTTTGGCGTAAAACTCGTTTGCTTTTAATGCAGCGGGAAGTTGTACGAGAAACTCTTCATATTCCTCGAATGAACCTGTCAGTAGAAGCAGTAAACCTGACTCCTGACAAAGAGTACTGCACGGTGATCGAGAGGACGGCTGTAATGATGACTCTGCACAGAACTCCAGACTGTCGTCTAGTGACATAACCCTTGATAAAAGACGTCGTTTACGTATTCAAGGAATATGTTGCCTATTCTACACAGGCACATATGAGCTTTACGCTCAGGATGAGACGAAACCAACAGCCACGTCAAAAGCTGTTTTTCGTACAGAACTCGAGGCACGTCTCTACAATTAATGCACGAGATGGGGGAAGATCTCTGCATTTAATGCATGAGATTTGGTTCTACTTTTAATGACTGGGTGAGCTATAATTAGGGCTAATACGTCCACATCACCATCCCCGTACATTACGCCAACCAGGCTACGTTCAGCTATAGGAGCACGTTGTACGCTATTTCCTTGAAATACGCCGACCTGGCTATTTTTTAAATTATAGGAGTACGTCGTATGCTATCTCCTTAAAATAAGCCAACTCAGGCTATATTTGCAAAGGTGCGTGATAAGGCTATCTGGCCCAGAATACGCTCTGGCTATCTTACGCTGGTTACCTATCCATGCAGCATCAAGCTTTACGTAGAATTTGGCTTCTACGCCAACATGACAGATACTTGGCTTCTATGCCAATATGGCATCTATTTTGGCTTCTACGCCAACTTGACAACTATTTGGCTTCTACGCCTACTTGGCTTTTACGCCATCAGAACAGCTATTTGGATTCTACGCCAACGAGACAGTTATTTGGCTTTTATGCCAACCATCTCTACGCGAGGGACAGTTATCTACGTGGCTTGCATGCCGTGATCTTCGATGAGCGATTATACGTATTATCTCATAATGGGACACGCGTCACACGCCAATTTAAGAGATCATTTATACGTGGGTAGCAGTTATTATAACCGTCGCATAAAAGGTGCAGCTCTCTCCGCTGTTCGATTTCTACACCGACTGTAACTGAACTCTATAAATAGAGACCTCCGGCCATGGAGGTCCAGGGTTGGAGGGGTAATATCCAAGGTAGAGAGAATTCAGGAGCCATAGACAGAGGTCAAGGTCAAGAAAGCACCTATAGAGAGCTTGGGCAACGAGAGTTCAATCCCTCCTGCAGTCTTTGAAGCTTCTTTTTTGTCTTCTACGGCACTTCTTCGTCATCGTGTGGTCCAAGGGACAAAGTAATCGACCGCATATCAGACTCCTATAGCAATATTTCCCCAGAATTAAATTTTTGTACTTAACATCCTCGTATAGGATTAATTGTACTTCTTTTTCTTGTTTGTAAACCAAAGAGAGGGTTTTGTATAAACCTAGTTTTAATTTCTTTCGTTTATTATCAAACAACACCCATCTTCACCGGTATGTTCATGACTTAACCACCTTCAATATCTATGTATTAGTTTATCTCGAACATCGCACATACCTAGGTAAAAATCAACGGCAAGTCAAAGAAAAATTGACCACTTTTTAATTCCAGAAAGTCTGTTGCGATGACCTATGTTCACGAATTCGTATCTTCCACCACAGAGATCCAAATTCGGTTTTTCTTATTGGTATGCGAAGACCACCTAACCTAATTTAATTTTTGTTATTTACAATAATTTATTACTTGCTGTGTGTAGAATTAAATTAGTTAGAAAACCCCGAAAACCTATTTTTTCTCAAATTCTAGAAATTGTGATACGGAGCGCGCCCCGCCAAACGGGACTGCCCTGTCGTATACCATGTGGACCAAAAGGTGCACACAGTATACCCGGACGTGTAGGTTTTCGCAAAAACTGATTTGGACGCGTGTGCGCGTCGAAATCAGCCTATATCCGTAGAAAATCCCCCGTATCGCAACTGTTGTAAAAGTCCTGCGCATTTAGTGCACGCTATAAGCGAATGCGATGAAACTTACGCCACTAGACTTGTAGTATCGCACCGGTCCTGTGACCCAATTTTTACACAATTCTGAGACAGTTGACCAAGTCGCCTATTGGCGGGCTCCACGGTTGACTTTTTGGGCGAATTTGTGTTCTGCTCATCAGAATCCATAATTGGACATACTGTTATGTTAATACTAATATTTAGAGTTGGTTTGACCTATAATTTGTCCCATTTAGAGATCGTTACCCCTGGCACGCTTTTCGGTGCAAAGTGGACCACACGTGGACCCCACTTTGACCCAAAATTACTGTTTTGCCCCTGTGTCAAAATTAGACGAAAGGGAAGTGATTTTTAGCTATTTCGCTTATTCTGGGAATGTTGGTGATATCTATTTCAGCATCCAGAGACGTTCATTCTGAGGCCGTAGTTTCTGACTTTTGGTGTTTGACATCTGGACGTTATATTTTGTAGCTCTCTTGCCAGGCAAGTATACCTTGCCATTGTACTTTTATTCATATTCGATATGTTGCATGCATCTTTATTTTCTATCTTTAGTTTATATATTTTAACTGCTATATAAAATATGAGTCCAAGGGAACTTGGGTGCAACGACGGTGTCGTCGTGATATATTTTTATCATGTATTTGCATTGACCTTGTTTATAAGACTGCCCCATTATCATGTAGCATCATTAGGTCATTGGCCAGACACAACTATTACACGAGTGTGAGTCTCATATAGATCACGGACTGCGTGACAGGTCTGGCCTCCTGTACGTATGAGCCGTGCGTTAGGGATAACTGTTGTTAGAAAGTTTGTATGCTAGCAGACCTGGCAGTTATTAGAGGTATTATTGTGTCATGGATGTGACATGCTTAGAGCATGGGGTGGAAAGAACAACAAGTAAGGCATTTGGGCTTCTTTGTACTTTTTTCCTTGTGCGTCCGGATTCTCCGCCAGAGAAACGGGTGGTGATGACCACTATATATTATATATTATCAGGCGGCCTCTGGCGTTCAAAAGACGACATGCTTTGTAGGCCCCTGGATCTCCAAGAGAACCATGCCAATCCTATTTTTAGCCAGATAGCCCACTTGGTGGAAAGTTGTTCTCAAACTGCATTCACTTAGACGGTTAGGTGACCCATTGGATATTTATTTTTGTACTTTATTGGCATGCTTTTATGTATCTTGTTATGTTCCTCTGAGGACCTGGCCCCTTCCAGGTGTAGCTGTTCTTGAGTATTCGCAGGAACGCATATTCGGATGGTTACATATGTTTCAAGGAGGTCTTCTCTTCGAGCCCGTAGTTGTTAGTTGATATTCTTATATTGTGGTTGTTGTGTTGTACTTATATATTCTAGTTCGGTAGTGGATTTGTTTCCATCTGACTATCATCTTAGATACTTTATATTGAGATATAGTTTCATAGATATTGGTTATTTATTTATATTTGATTTTCTGTGGGTAAGATTTAGATTGTACCCTGCGACTTGTGATAGATTTATACCACTTATGGATTGATATTCATAATATAGCGTACGTATGCGTTATGATTTCCATATATTGGTGTGCCATAACCATGCGGCTGGCATGCTTACGTATTCCTAGTCCTACGTATTTTGGGGACTGGGCGTGACAGTAATATAATAATGAAGCTAGTGTCCTAGAACCTTAAGGACATATGTTGTGTAGCTAGGAAGCTAGTGTTACTATATCAAGAGTGCTAGTATTTCTATATCAGGGATTAGTTGTGTAGTATGCTAGTAATAATAAGTATCTTTTGTAATAATATTGGATTGGTGTATCAGCTAATATGGATAGAAAAAAATATATTTGGGAGTAATATTATAAGTGATCCAAGAAGTAGAGGAGGGAGACAATATATATATATAGAAGTAAGTAAGTATAGTACCTTGCTAATTTTGAGTATAGAGGTCGCATGTATCCGGGAATAGTACGAGGGGTATAAGGATACCAGTGAGATGTCATGGTATTGTAATGGCTATAAGGTAATTGTGTATGTATTGTGATACTAATGTATAGGTAAGAACCTTAGGATGATTAACAAATGTTAGAGGATGAGTTGCACCAAGTATCAGATAGAAAGAGATACCTCAAGTATTATAAAAGTTTAGGCAAGCATTTTAATAACTAATATAATGATATAGAGGAGAGACACGAGTAACTTGGTATGAGGATGTCATCTAAAAATACATATGAGAGCTGGTACCTTGTGTAGACAGTAACAAGATTTAAGTAAGGTATCCTATTGGGAGTATTAAGTTGGACGAGGGTGTGCTAATAAAACACATGATTGAAAATGTATACAAGTGTTCCTTGCAAGAGAATGATTGAGAAACTTTGGTAATTAAAACAGAACAAGGAGGTAGTATCTTAGCAGTATTTTGTATAGTATCCTAAGTAGCAAGTGCTAGTGAGTTAAGCATATCCATGACCTAGAATTAGAGTATATCACTAGTATTGGTAACCATCAGTTTTAAGAATAGCTTAACTATGTTGATGATTAGTGAATGCTTAGTGTGATGGAATAGGCTACAGGTGGGTGGCATAGCAGGTTATCCCGTACCAGTAAAGGGAGACACCCGGGGCAGGGACTAATTTTATGATAGTTAAGAGACTATATCCAAGTATGATTTCTCTCTCAGTAGTATGGATTGTATATTATAGGATATATACTATTTTAGACTGTGATTGATGGGGTTTAACCATAGTAAGATTGTATGAATATGATATGATTGACCTAAGAGAGAGGGTTAAGGGTTTTAATTTCGAGGACAAAATTCTTCTAAGGGGGGGTAGATTTATTACTACGACATTTTCTAGGAAAGGATATTTTAGTCATTTGGTAATTAATTAACTATTATGCATGTGGAATATTTATTTATTATATTATTTATTTATTATTAACATGTTAGATTTATTTTTGGACTTGTGTTAGTGGACCTAACTAGTTTAGTTTAGACTCATGAACCAACATTTAATTCTAGTTAGGATTGAGCCCAATAATTCGAAGCCCAATTATAATTAGGAGGAGGATTAATTAAGTTAAACCCATTAGATTAGAACCTTTCCTCCTTAATTAATTTCTTTATAAGAGGCCCCAAGGGGTATTTTAGACTTTATATAGTAGTTTGAGGGAGGGGGCAAGTGAGACCTATATAAAGGGGATGAAAACTCTCTCTCAAATCTAGATCTAGAATTTTTCTCAACCAATTCCATCAAATCTCTACCAAATTTTCACCCAATTTTTTTCCAAATCACCTTTGGAGACTAGTGGAGCAAGGATCTACAAGGAGGAAGCATGGATCTACAAAGAGTAGCAAAGATCAACAAGTTGAAGGCTCATTTTTCCAATTTTGGAGGTTTTATTGGGAATCCATCTCCCAATAGGTACAATTCAGTTTTCCCCTTAATTTAGGTTCTAAATCTGAGAATTAACCATGAGAAATCAACACATATGCATAAGCTACCCATAGGATTTTGTTTTGTGTTCATAGGAGGCCTATTGAGAAAGTTATCGTACTTTTTGTGTCAATTTTGGGAGAATTCCGAGATTGACATTTGTTGTGTGTGTCAATTGATCCTATAGATCAATTTGGCATGTGCTTGTGTGTTTGGGGCTAGTGTCGTATCCATAATTGGGTACGTGTAGGTTATATCCCAACAATTTGGTGATACGTGTTGATTTGGGGGGTTTTCCTCCGACACGGGACTTTGTGCATGTCATATTTTGACACGGACACGTAGATTTATGTTTTACTCTTCGTATTGTTCATAAATAATATATTAGACTTGCTCGTGTCCTTTGGGGTACGTTTGGATGTGTGGTAGACTCGTGTCACAAGCGTATCCTAGATCTAGTGGGATACGGGTATGATACACTCCATGTGTTTGTACAATTTATTTCTAGATCTATTTCTCAATTGTTTTTAGTCATTGTGATATGTAACTATGTGTATGTATAAATATATATTTATGTGTCAGTGTATCATATATTTATGTACCTATGTATGATATATATATATATATATATATATATATATATATATATATAGCTATTCTCCTACATATGTAATAGCTATTAATTATAGTAGTGTATATATATATGTATATGTTATGTGTATATATATATGTTGATATATATATATACTAATATGTTATGTTATGTTATGTTATATATATATATATATATGTGTGTGTGTGTGTGTGTGTGTGTGTGTGTACGTATTAGTGCTATTATGGATATATGTATATATGTTACTATATGTATGATATACTATAGGTATTATTATGGATACGTATATATGTAATTGGGGGAGTATATATATATATATATATATATATATAAAGTTGTAGTTATATATATATGTATATATTTGTGTATATATATATAAGAGGAAGAGAGAAGGAGGCACAACAACAGCAATAACGACACAGCAGCAACAATAGCGACACAGCAGCAGCAGCAATAACAAAAAATAACAGCAGCAGTGGCAGCAATAGCGACAACAGTAGCAGCGCATTAGCAACAGCAGCAGTTGTCGCAACAGCAGCAGCGGCTTCAGCAACAGCAGCAACAGCGCATTAGCAACAGCAACAGTAGTCGGAACAACAGCAGCGACAACATTAGCAACAACAACAGTGCCGCTACAGCGACAACAGTAATTACAACAGCAACGGTGGCAATTAGCGACGACATCAACAGTTTACAGTGACAATTTTGTGGTATAGAATAATTATGTTTATATTATAAATAATAGATACTATATATATATATATATATATATATATATATATATAGTATTAGCATATTTGTATATATATTCCTAATTGATATATATGTATTTGTATACTATATTTTAGTAGTTGTAAGTAAGTTAGTTGGTTAGTAGTAGTTAGCTAATATTTATTAGTAGCTTGATATTTATCTAGTTAATTGTTTAGATCTATATATATATACATATGTACTAGTATCTCTAGTTAAGTATTATATTGATAGATATGTGTACATGTATATATGTATTAGTAGTTAGTGATTAGTTAGTAGTTGTATTAGATTGATATATATATTAGTCATTAGTTTGAGTAGTTAAGGTATTGATATGTTATGGATAATAGTTAGTTAAGATATATGTAGTGATATATATATAGTAGTTAGAAATATTATATTATAGTTAGTTCCTATGAATGGATATACATACAGTATAGTATTAGTTATATTTAGTATTAGTTGGGTTTATATATATGTATTAGTTATATGTTAGCATTTTGGATTACCTTGAGATACCAAGGTAAGTATCAAGGTATTGGAGGATAATCAAGGTATTGGGTTTGGGTATCAAGATAGAGGTTTAGTATTGCGATACCACGTTGGTTCGAAACCAAGGTATCCATTTAGCATTTGTAATTAGGATTTATATATTTAAGATGGCTTTATTATAGATATGTGATATCTATCTATTTGTTTGCGTATCCTGAGGTACGATATTTTAGTATCCTAAGATGTAGCTTGTATGACCTAGATTCATAGTGTATGAACCCAATATCATTGAGATAGACTCATGCAACATAGAAATAGGAAGTTTGACAAAGTTTGACCAAGTTTGACCGTTTTGACTTAAAGTTGACCTAGTTTGACTTTTTGACTTAGAAATAGCTTTATGACCTAGAAGTTAACTAGTTTAACTTATTTTCTTTCCAGAACCTTGTATTGATGTTATATTCCATATCTAGGTCTTCGAGGCACCGTATCAGATTTCTGTGTGACTATTGACCGAACTTTAGGCGAGTACATTCTCGGATAGTTTCTCATTTATGATATCCTCTATGTTTATTGTATTTAGTGTAGATATCCATGTTTTTTTGACACGATGGTTACACGGATTGGTATATCCGGATCTCGTCAAGAGATATTATTCCTTGGTATATGGTGTATCTTGTGCAAGCCTTGTTTTATTGATTAGTTTGTACATGTACAAACACTGATTCTCGGAAAAAGTCGCTATCTTCTTGGGGAATCTCGTGCCATAGCGTACCATGGTTGGATCTACTATACCAATCGGGGTTGGGGAGTATGTAGTGTAGATATGTGATCATACCCTCCTTGTGCAAGTCTTGTTCCTTATGAGTGTTGATCATACATCGCACGTATGATTAACCAGGCCATTTACTCTTGTGCAAGTTCCCAAGCCGATCATATGTTAAAGCTGGTACTCACTCACTTAGTCATTAGTATATTCTTGTTCATTGCCATATTGTTCATTCTTGTATTTATTTCCAGTATTTTCTTTATTGCGTATCTCTTGTACATGTATATGGAATCTTGTATATTCACATATATTTACTGCTATATAGTTTATATTATTGATTCAGAACTACTGTTAGAGATGTACTTTGCTCCATTCCTGACAGGAAATTTTTTAGAGGATCCAAGAGATTGGTGTCCGACATACTATGGACTTCGACTTATAGATGGTGCAGACTTTGACCCACTAGTTCTGGAGTGACTGCTAGGAGTTTTAGCCGGATTCACTAGGTAGTATAGTTAGTTCTCTTTAGCATTTGGGTACCGAATTTGTTTCTGGATTATACTTGAGTTTTTGATTATTGTTTCTATTGGTGTTGTAATAATATGGATAGTTATGTTAGACTTCCTTGATATCTTCTCGTGCTTTAGAATGTGATTAAGTTTTGTGTTGAGATATGGTTGGCAGATTTTGTTTTATTATGATATGTTTAGTCAGTATAGTTGACCAAGACAACGTTCTACCGTCGATGTTGCGGCGTAGGCTGGGCATTATTCCCGACTTGCATCCCTACACTGGGTGCGGGTCGTGACACCTGCTCCCTACTTATTGGTAGCAGATGCAACTCTTGCATGCCTGTACACACTAATACCCCAAGCACAGGCCTTGCAGGCCACTGCAACTCCCTCTTCCTCTCGGCACATACAGACATATAAATATGTACACTACTGTAATGTACACACCATACCAACCTACACAACCCACTGCCACTTCACCACAACAACACATACACACAAGGATCATTTAACCAAACACATAAAGTGCACAATTGAAAAACTTATGATACTCATCCCATGGAAATGCCAAAACCCCATAATTCAATACAAAACTTAATGACACTTATCAATAACATCATTAGACAACTAAAGGAACTTTCTACAAAGAAAAGTGAAGAAAATTGCACAAAACACCAAAAATAGGGCCCTGTATCATACCGTATCACGACACGGCCTACTCGTGCCCAATTATGGACACATAGCTAGTCCCACAACCCATATCTAAGTCTAATTAGATCTAATTAGTCTCATGACACACAATTAATATGTCAATATCATAATTCTCCCTATTTGGACACAAATTACCATGTAGAAATCACAATACCAATCCAATTAGCCTAGAACTTATTTCTATAGGTAGCCCTATGCTTTGGAAGGATTCCTAATGGTCAAATACATGATTTGGAACCTACAATGAAGGTAAATTCAGAATTATACCTATTGGGAGACAGATTTCTAAAAAATTGTTCAACAGACACGATCCATACATGATCTCCTTGCCACAAGCTCCTTTTCTTAGTGCTCCTTGCCAAGCCAAGCTTCAATGCTCCTTGCTAGGTGAAGTCTAGAGGGAATGAGAATGAATTGATGGAGGGGTGAAGGGAATTTGTAAACCCCCTGATTTTTCAAGAATTTTAATTTAGATTTTTCACAATTTTTCTGGAATTTTTAGGAATTTTCTGTAATTAAAATATAGGCATTTGGTAATTAAATGATTTTTTATTGCTGTTAATTAATATTAAAATATTATGGAAATAATATTTTATGGTGTAAAATAGAAAACAGGACATAGGGTAATTTTCTGTGAATTTATTGGACTCCAGAAGCATTTTTAAAGCCCTAAAAACTAAGTAGAAATAAACCGAATTAAACGCTAGAAATAAATCCGGTTCAATTGAACCAAACTAACCCAAACCAACCCAGACCGGGTTCACTAAACCGAACCCTATTTACCGGGTCGGGTCAGATCTAAATCCGACCCGAAACCCACAGACCCAAACCCGCACTTAAATACTAGCGGGTCGGGCCGGATTCATGTTGAACCCGACCCGCAGACCCGGACCCAAACCCGCACTTAAACACTAAAGGGTCTGGCCGGATTCATGTTGAACCTGACCCGTGGACCCGGACCCAAACCCGTTAACCGCTGAAACCCTAATCTTATCGGAATTACTGTTCAGGCTTATTTAAGCCTCTCGACTTCCGTGCCCAGCCGCGCCGCAACCCTAATTATCAACTCCTCTCCGCCGTCCCTCTCCAGCCATCGACCACACCCCGCCTCGACCACCACCTCCACAACTCTCCTCCGGCTGTGCCCTAGCCCTAGCCCCACTCGACCACCTCCCTCCGCCCTAGACCTAGCCGCCCGACTCCGGCCGCCCAGCACAGCCTCCACCTCATCTTCCCCGACCACCGACCAAACCTCTCCGCTCCGTCGACGAGCCCCCAAACCCCCGATGCCCTAGCTGCTCCGGTCACCCTCGGCCGTCCCCCAACTCGCAGCAATACCCTCTCCTCCTTCCGCTCCACCATTGCAGTAGCCATCTCCGCTCGCCTGAGCCGCCCGCAGCAGCTCCGCCCGACCTCGTCGAGCCCAGTGCCGCCGTCGTCGGCCAGCCGTCGAACCGCCTCACCGCAGCAGCAGCGCCTCCGCCTGATGACCTAACCCCGGCGAACTCGAACAGAACCCTAACCCTAGAACCCGGACATGACTTAGCTCGTGTCGAGAGACACACGGACACGAAATTCAGATTTCACGAAGCCCTATTCAGGTAGCATTTTCTCTCTCCTCGTTGATCCGATTTCTGTTCCGTCACTTGTGACGCATAGACTGTGTGACCCCCTCGATTCCCGTATAACCGGCTCGGTGCATCGCATCCTGTGGCGATCGTGAACCGCGATCCAAAAACAGAAAAAACAATGCCCTATTTTACCCCAGAACTGAGTGCGCCCTGCCAAACGAGATGACTTGGTCGCAAGCGATCTTTACCGAAACGTGCACGTCGTTGATACGGAGTGTAGGATTTCGCAGAAGTTGATTTGGATGTGCGTGCACACCGAAATCAACGCGTATTCGCCGACAACGCTCCGTATTCGTCCGTTCTGGAACACGTCGTAACTTTGTGTACACACGTCAGATCGAAACGAAACTTATACCATCGCACTCGTAGCAATATGCTGGTCCTGTGACCCAAGTTTGGTTCGATTCTGAGAACGTTGACAAAATTGCGTATCGTGGACCCCGTAGCTCCATTTGACAGGTGATTTTGTGATCGGCTCATCGGAATCCAATTCTGGAAGTTCCGTTGGGTTCGTATTATCGTTCCTGACCTGTTGACACTAAGTTGGACGAATTTGGAGACCTTTGACCCTGACACATTTTTCGGTGCAAAGTGGCCCACATGTGGACCCCGCTTTGACCCGAAAATGTCATTTTTGCCCCTGTGTCCAAATTGGACTTAAAGATAGACATTTTTAGCTATTTGATATTTTCTGAATCTAATAGTAATGTTTATTTCAGCAACCGGAGTAGTACCTGCAGAACCCGCTGAGACCAGAGCTACAGTTGGAGCCAGAACCCCAGGCAAGTGTACCTTTCCAAATCCTGCAGTTTTGCTACTCATTTCCTTGACTTATTTATATATCGTTGTGCAAGTGTACCTTGCCAACTTTGCAGTCTTGTTACATATTTTCCTGGATTTATTTATATTGATGTGTATGCTTGACCTAGGACCGTGTGACTTACTTAGCGTCCGATTAACAGTCGGGTGCCAATACCGTACGTGGTGTTGTGTATTGTCATCTAGAGATGGACATTTGTGACCCTTTGCATTCTCATACTTGTCTTATCAAGTACATCATAACCCAGGACACCTGACACTATTCATGAGACAGAATCTTCCTGAGATATTCATGGTGATTTTGTATAGGATACAAGTTTTATGACATAGACATTATATCCATAGACATTATATGACTTGCTGCATTAGATATGATCGTGCGTGACATGGACATGATGCATCGTGGACATGAGACGTGTGGTTACATTGGGTGGGGAGAGACACACAGGCTACAGGCTGATCATATATATAAAACCCCTATTATTGTGAGGCTCAAGACTCTAAGCCCGAGCTTGGACCATTACTCATTATTACTGCTACCGGCTCCCCGACACAGAGCTTGTAGTGGCTCAGCCTGAGTACTAGTGATGCTCTCACTTGCATTTCACTTAGATGGTTACATATTTACCCGGTTTATTCTATTTACTATCTCACTGCATTCATGTTGGCTTGAGTTATTTTGTACCTTGCTATGTCCCCTGAGGACCTGGATCCAGATTATGTCCCCAAGATTAGCAGAGGAGATCCACCTAGAGTTATATAGTACAGGAGCATTAACAGGAGCAGAAGCAGGAACAGGAGCAGTTACTGGAGCAGAACCAGGATCTGAGGATGAGATCATACCAGAGGACTTCTCCTGAGTATTGGCTTAAGATACTCATTTATTTCTGTTTCTAGTTATTTTATTTCCAGTCTATTGCATTGATGTATCTGACCTGTTCTCGGATTATTCTCAGAGACACTTTTATTGAGATTTGTTAGTTTATTTTATTTGCATTATTCTGGCATTGGATCTGTGATTATCTGTTGTGGATGAGATTAGAATAGTTTGTGGCTTGTATCATTGGACCTATTTATTGTTGTACTACAGCTTAAGCATGCCCCGATGGATCCATTAAATTGGGTTTGTCCATCGGTGTGTGCTGCTGGCCATTATCACGCGTCTGGTCCCTCGGTATTTTGGGATTGGGACGTGACATGGTTTTTATGGTGGCCCATGCAGGTCTACGACTAAATTGTTCGATTTTAACTTAGGGACCGAACAAGCCTACAATAAGAATTGGATAAGTTTTTAGGATCTCATCCACTTGTTTGAAGCGTTCTTGATATCTATGTCGGATTCGAATTAATTTCTTGACTTGCATCCCGCCTTGATTCATGTGTGCCTCTAATTATTTATTTTGGATGCAGAGTTATGGACCCACAAGCAAACGATGAGACTCCTACAAGATCACCACGAGATGTTGTGGTTACCCACGAAGATGAAGTGACACCAGCTGGTGAAGGTCAATCATCACAATAATGCAGCCAAGCAAATCAGCATGCCTCGAGAATCCAGCAAGATGATGTTCCACCATCAACGCAGATTTGGACTATGTTTATCTTGCGGATCCAAAAAGCATTCGGTAAGGGATTGCCCTGAACGTCGAGAGAAAGCAGTGATGATTCATCAACCAGCCACATCAGCACCAGCCGGAGTACCACAGGAAGAAATTGTAAAGAGTTCTCCCATGCACCAGCCGCCAGAAGCATCTCCGCAAGTACTGCCTACCTGTCAGCATTGTCGCAAGAAAGGCCACATTAAGAAGGAGTGCAGACGTAAATTGGGATTATGCTTGATTTGCGAAACCAATCAACACTTAGCTAAGGACTGTTCTCAGCATCGAGAGAAAGCATTGATGATTCATCAACCAGCTACATCAGCAACCAGCCGGAGCACCATAGGAAGAAGTTGCAAAGAAGTCTCACATGCACCAGCCACCAGAAGCATCTCCGCAAGTACTACCTGTCTGTCCATATTGTCGCAGGCGAGGCCATATAAAGAACGAGTGCAGACGAAAAGGAAAATTATGTTTAGCTTGCGGATCCAGTCAGCATTTATTAAGGGAATACCCTGAGTGTCAAGAAAGAGCACCAATGGTAAACCAACAAGCGTTACCAGCACCAAGGCCAGTCTCTCCAGCAATGGAAGCACCACAAACGAGAGTTGAAGGAGTCAGACCACCAGCCCCAGGAGGGAATCAGCCGAGGCCACCCTTGGCACCACAAATAATACTCTTCCAGCAGGCTCAACAGCAGCAGAGGAATCAACTGCAAGAACATAAACAAGCTCCAGCGATGACTTTGGAAGACGTACAGACCCATGGAGTAGCTAATGCGCGTAATTTTTTGTAGTTATCTGTTTATAGATTTATTTTATCTCGTGCCTATTGGTTCGTGACCTCAGCCTTAACCTATGTAATTTTGAACTCGCTAAATAATAGATAACCTAATATGTTTTTATACTTGATAACCTAGTGATAATCTAGTTTTTCTGAACTGTAGTCTTCTAGATCTCCTTTATACCGGAGATTGCACAACTTTTAATGCTTATGGAAATAATTTTCCCTTTGTATTATTCTTACACCCTCAACCTTAATTTTTCTTAATCGTGATGTGCTTCGAATAATGATTACAAAAGTGTCATCTCTGTTGACCGGTTATTCTTTGATTGCGATGACGAAATCATCTTAAGGGGGGTAGATTGTAAATCCCCTGATTTTTCAAGAATTTTAATTTGGATTTTTCACAATTTTTCTGAAATTTTCAGGAATTTTCTGTAATTAAAACCTAGGCATTTGGTAATTAAATGATTTTTAATTGCTATTAATTAATATTAAAATATTATAAAAATAATATTTTATGGTGCAAAATAGAAACCTGGACATAGGGTAATTTTCTGTGAATTTATTGGACTCCGGAAGCATTTTTAAAGCCCTAAAAACTAAGTAGAAATAAACCGAATTAAACCCTAGAAATAAACCCGGTTCAATTGAACCAAACCAACCCAAACCAACCCAGACCCGGTTCACTAAATCGAACCCTACCTTACAGGGTCGGGTCGGATCTAAACCCGATCCGAAACCCGCAGACCCAAACCCGCACTTAAACACTAGCGGGTCGGGCCGGATTCATGTTGAACCCGACCCGCGGACCCGGACCCAAACCCGCACTTAAACACTAGCGGGTCGGGCCGGATTTATGTTGAACCCGACCCGCGGACCTGGACCCAAACCCGTTAACCGTCGAAACCCTAATCTTATCGGGATTACTGTTCAGGCTTATTTAAGCCTCTCGACTTCCGTGCCCAGCCGCGCCGCAATCCTAATTATCAACTCCTCTCCGCCGTCCCTCTCCAGCCGTCGACCACACCCCGCCTCGACCACCACCTCCACAACTCTCCTCCGGCTGTGCCCTAGTCCTAGCCCCGTTCGACCACCTCCCTCTGCCCTAGACCTAGCCGCCAGACTCCGGCCGCCCAGCACAGCCTCCACCTCATCTTCCCCGACCACCGACCTAACCTTCCCGCTCCGTCGACGATCCCCCAAACCCCCGATGCCCTAGCCGCTCCGGTCACCCTCGGTCGTCCCCCGACTCGCAGCAGCCCCCTCTCCTCATCCCGCTCCACCATCGCAACAGCCATCTCCGCTCGCCTGAGCCGCCCGCAGCAGCTCCGTCCGACCTCGTCGAGCCCAATGCAACCGTCACCGGCCAGCCGTCGAACAGCCTCGCCGCAGCAGCAGCGCCTCCGCCTGACGACCGAACCCCGGCGAACTCGAACAGAACCCTAACCCTAGAACCCAGACACGACTCAGCTCGTGTCGAGAGACACACGGACACGAAATTCAGATTTCACGGAGCCCTGTTCAGGTAGTATTTTCTCTCTCCTTGTTGATCCGATATCTGTTCCGTCAGTTGTGATGCGTAGAATGTGTGACCTTCTCGATGCCCGTGCAACCCGCTCGGTGCGTCGCGTCCTGTGGCGATCGTGAACCGCGATCCAAAAACAGGAAAAACAACGCCCTGTTTTACCCCGGAACTGAGTGCGCCCCGCCAAACGGGACGACTTGGTCGCACGTGGTCTTTACCGAAACATGCACGTCGTTGATACGGACGTGTGGGATTTTGCAGAAGTTGATTTGGATGTGCGTGCACACCGAAATCAACGCGTATCCACCGACAACGTCCCGTATCCGTCCGTTCTGGAATACGTCGTAATTTTGTGTACACACGTCGGATCGAAACAAAACTTACGCCATCGGACTCGTAGCAATACGCTGGTCCTGTGACCCAAGTTTGGTTCGATTCTGAGAACGTTGACAAAATTGCGTATCGTGGGCCCCGCGGCTCCACTTGACGGGCGATTTTGTGATCGGCTCATCGGAATCCAATTCTGAAAGTTCCATTGGGTTTGTATCATCGTTCCTGACCTGTTGACACTAAGTTGGACAAATTTGGAGACCTTTGACCCTGACATGCTTTTTGGTGCAAAGTGGCCCATATGTGGACCCCGCTTTGACCCGGAAATATCATTTTTGCCCCTGTGTCCAAATTGGACTTAAGGACAGGCGTTTCTAGCTATTTGATATTTTCTGAATCTAATGGTAATATTTATTTCAGCAACCAGAGTAGTACCTGTAGAACCCGCTGAGATCAGAGCAACAGTTGGAGCCAGAACCCCAGGCAAGTGTACCTTGCCAAATCCTGCAATTTTGCTACTCATTTCCTTGACTTATTTATACATCGTTGTGCAAGTGTACCTTGCCAACTTTGCAGTATTGTTACATATTTTTCTTGAATCATTTATATTGTTGTACATGCTTGACCTAGGACCGTGTGACTTACTTAGCGTCCGATTAATAGTCGGGTGCCAACACCGTATGCGGTGTTGTGTATTGTCATCTAGAGATGGACATTCGTGACCCTTTGCATTCTCGTACTTGTCTTATCAAGTACATCATAACCCAGGACACCTGACACTATTCATGAGACAGAATCTTCCTGAGATTTTTATGGTAATTCTGTATATGATACAGGTTTTATGACATAGACATTATATCCATAGACATTATATGACTTGCTGCATTAGATATGATCGTGCGTGACATGGACATGATGCATCGTGGACATGAGACGTGTGGTTACATTGGGTGGGGAGAGACACACATGCTACAGGCTAATCATATATATAAAACTCCTATTATTGTGAGGCTCAAGACTCTAAGCCCGAGCTTGGTCCATTACTCATTATTACTGCTACCGGCTCCCCGACACAGAGCTTGTAGTGGCTCAGCCTGAGTACTAGTGATGCTCTCACTTGTATTTCACTTAGATGGTTACATATTTACTCGGTTTATTCTATTTGCTATCTCACTGCATTCATGTTGGCTTGAGTTATTTTGTACCTAGCTATGTCCCCTGAGGGCCTGGATCCGGATTATGTCCCCAGGATTAGCAGAGGAGATCCACCCAGAGTTATAAAGTACAGGAGCATTAACAGGAGCAGAAGAAGAAACATGAGCAGTTACTGGAGCAGAACCAAGATCTGAGGATGAGATCATACCAGAGGACTTCTCCTGAGTATTGGCTTGAGATACTCATTTATTTTTGTTTCTAGTTATTTTATTTCCAGTCTATTGCATTGATGTATCTGACTTGTTCTCGGATTGTTCTCCGAGATACTTTTATTGAGATTTGTTAGTTTATTTTATTTGCATTATTCTGGCATTGGACCTGTGATTATCTATTGTGGATGAGATTAGAATAGTCTGTGACTTGTATCATTGGACCTATTTATTATTGTACTATAGCTTAAGCATGCCCCGATGGATCCATTAAATTGGGTTTGTCCATCGGTGTGTGCTGCTGGCCATTATCACGCGTCCGGTCCCTCGGTATTTTGGGACTGGGGCGTGACAGAATTGGGGATCTAGAAATTAGGAATCTCAAAATGAATGAACAAATGGAGAGAAGAGAGAGATGAGGCTATATGTGGCTGGCCCCTACCTTTTCCCCTCTCCAAGTAATCATCAATGTCTAATTTGCCCCTAATGGTTAATCATGAGGAATAATTAAGGGGGGTATAGTGGAAAGTCTCTATACTAATGCAAATTAGTCTTAATTCTCCTAATTAATTAGAAAAAATGGGTCTAATAGGCCTAGTCCATGTTGGGCTCACTAGTTGTCATGATAAGTCTTATTGGGTACACTAGTATTAAGTTTAACCAATAGGCTAGCCCACTAACTATAAATAAATAATAGCACAACCATAAATATTAATATAGCATACTAATTAATTATTAAATTGCTAAAATAATATAACTATGCTAAATGACTAAATTACCCCTAATTGAAAAGTGAGGGTGACAATCCTTTCCACCTTAGAAATTTTTTATCCTTGAAATTAAGAAAGAAACTAGCTACAAAACAATCACAACAAGCAAGAAAGAATTATACCTTACGGCTCAAATAGATAAGGATATCGCCCGTGCATCTCGGCTTCTCGCTTCCTGGTAGACTCTCCTGGAGAGTGATGCCTCCACGCGATGCATACCAAAGGAATCATCTTGTTTTGCAGCACCTTCTCCCTGCGATCTAGAATCTCCATAGGCAGCTATGGATAACTGAGAGTCGGACCCACCTTGATCTTCGAGTGATCCAATACATGGCTAGGGTCTGCCATGTACTGTCTCAGCTGTGACACATGGAACACGTTGTGCACTCCCTTCAGTGTAGGCGGTAAGTCTAGTCTGTAGGCCACTTCACCGACCCTCTCAAGAATATCAAGGGTCCGATGTACCGTGGAATAAGCTTTTCGCCTCCACCAAAGGAAATCGTGCCCTGTGTCGAAGAAATCCTCAAGAACACCAGATCTCCCACCTAGCATAAAATATAGCCTTAACACTTTATCTAAAATAAGCAATCACAAATAATACAAACAAAACCTATACCTCAAACTCCAAAGGTCTCCGGTGGCTATCGGCCCAATATCGTTGTCTGTCCTGCGCTACCCGAAGTCTATCCCTGATAAGCTTCACCTTCTCAGCTGCATCCACGACTATCTTCGGTCCCAATAAGGCTCTCTCACCAACATCATCCCATAATAATGGATGTTTGATGATAAAAAAAAGAATGAAACTAGGTTTATACGAAACCCTTTCTTTGTTTACAAACAAGAAAAAAAAGTACAATTAATCCTATACGAGGATGTTAAGTACAATAAAAAATTGATTCTGGGGAAATATTGCTATAGGAGTCTGATCTGCGATCGATCACTTTGTTTCTTGGACCACACGATGATGAAGAAGTGCTGTAGAAGAAGAAGAAGCTTCAAAAGATTGCGAGGGAGATTGAACTCTCGTTGCCAAAGTCGTCAATCAACACTCTCTATATGTGCTCTCTCTCTGATCTCCTCTATTTCCGGCCTTGTTCTCCTATGACCGGAAGTCTCTATTTATAGAGATCAGTCACAGTAACTGTCCAGTCGGCGTAGAAGCCAAACTGTAGAGAGAGTTGCACCTTTTACGCGGCGGTTATAATAACTGCTACCCGCGTCTGAATGATCTCCTGAATCTGCGTGTGACGTGTGTCCCATTATGAGGTAACGCGTATAACTGCTTCTCGAATACCATGACATGCAAGCCACGTAGGTAACTGCCCCTCGCGTAAAGATGGTTGGCATAAAAGCCAAATAACTGTCTTGTAGGCATAAAAGCCAAGTAGCTATCTTGTTGAAGTAAAAGCCAAATTCTGCGTAAAGCTTGATACTGCATAAATAATGGGTAACCAGCATAAACTAGCCGATTATCCTTCCTGACTAAGGTCTTGAGCATATTCTGGGCCAAATAGCCTTATCACGTACCTTGCAAATATAGCCTGAGTTGGCATATTTCGAGGAGATAGCATACGGCGTACTCCTATAGTTAAAAATAGCCTGGTTGGCGTAATATGCAGGGATAGTGATGTGAGCGTATTAACCCTAGTTTTAGCTCTCTCAGTCATTAAAAATAGAACAAAATCTCATACATTAAATGCAGAGATCTGCCCCCATCTCGTGCATTAACTGTAGAGATATGCCTCGAGTTCTGTACGAAAAATAGCTTTTGACGTGGCATCTAATTTTATCTCATCTAGAGCTTAAAGGCTCATTTCTGCCTGTATAAAATAGGCAGCGTATTCCTTGAATGCGTAAAAATGACTTGTATTAAGGATATGCCACTAAACGATAGTATGGGGCTTTGTGCAGAATCATCATTACAGCCATCTTCTCGATCGTCGTGTAGTACTCTTTGTCAGGAGTTAGGTTCACTATTCTGTCTGACAGGTTCATTCGAGGAATATGAAGAGTTCCTCGTACAACTTCACGCTACATTAAAAGCAGACATATTTTATGCCGTAGGGAGGTCTAGCAACCTTTTACGCCAAAACAGCCTTGAAGCGCTACTTTACGCGGGCAACTCTGAAGTCATGTTTTACGCCACACAGCGCCGAAGCTCTGTTTTACGTGTACTTTATGTATGTTTGGGGGTTTTACGCGTATAATTCTCCAGCGTATTTTTTATGCTTCTACAAGACCCCCTTCAAAGTTTTCATATTCCTCGTAATTTTAAATACTTTAAATGAAGCATGAAATGGCAAAATTTGACTCGTTCTGCGAGGCTGATTTCTTGGCAAATTTTAGGAATTTGTTGGGATTCAGTATGTTCTCTTCTGCCTATATAAAGGCAAGCGAGTGAACCTGTCTTTCTATACTTCCTTCACCAAAAGAGATGGTTGTCGAGATCCATTGGGCTGACCTGAGGAAGAAGAAGATCATGCTCTTCCAGCATGTAAAGAGCCGTAAAAGGAGGCATCTTCGAGCAAATATCCTCTGCAAGGATGGATCATGAAAGGATATCATAGCTTCCTTTGCTCGGGATAATCAGTAATTTTATATGGCGATTCGTCCAGGAGAAAGGAAGGGTCTCATCGGACCACACAGCTTGCTAGCTGTATTTTCTCCTATTATGAAGCTGGACGTAGGTAGGCAGTTTGGTCATGTCTTCGAGTATTGTGTTGGGTCTGAACCCCTAACACAATTCTAGGGCGTGTCTGCCATGGCGTATGGAGGGTGGGCTTGAATAAAACAGGCCCAGTTTTGTATCCTTCCGCCATTAATCATTTTCTTGTTCATCGGCAGCAGAAGTTGATGAAGTACCGTAGAAGAAGAAAAAGATCTCCACCAATATGAGAACCTGGCACAACAGATTCCCAGTGTGATCTTTAATGAGAAATCCTTTGTAAAAAAAAGGATTTCCATCATATGTAATCATGAAAATAAAAAAATCCTTTGTAAACTGGATTTCCATCATATGTAATCATGATCAATAAACTTGTCTTCTTTTACGCATTGCTGATTTGCCATATTTGCTGTGAGAAAGTCTGATAATGTGCAGCTTCGACACGTCTGAATAACTTTATGCTGACTCTGATAAATGATTATCCAGTCATGTCCCGACTTTTATGCGTAACGGAAGATGCGTAAAAAGCTCTCTAGCATTTAAGTTGTCTTAAAGATCTAACTGTCATGTTATTTTTTGGACGAGGAGTCACATAGAATTCTGAACTGTCACTTCTTTGATACGAAGAATTTCTTTTCAGACCATCATCTTCAAGAATGGTTTCCCCAAAAATCCCTCGAAATAGGACGAGAAACGTCTGCCGAACAGGCCATACTTGAACTTTAGATGTAAAAGATTCTGGATAGACTTCGAATGAACTTCTAATGGCCAAAGAAGAAAAGTCATCTTCAATGCTGACATCTATGTATTTCAGACACTTAGAATATTTTGTAGCAAAAAAGGAGCATTTTTTGCGTAAACCCTTGTAATTGGCCTTCTGTAGCTTCTGAGCGTAGAATTGTAGATTTATAGCTTATGAGCGTAAAATCGTAGAATTGTAGTCTCTTAGTGTAAAACCATTAATTTGTAGCCTTTGAGCGTAAAAGCTTATGAGCGTAAAACCATAGATTTATAGTCTCTGAGCATAAAACCGTAGATTTATAACCTCTGAGCGTAAAAGCTTCTGAGCGTAAAACCATAGATTTATAGCCCCTGAGCGTAAAACCGTAGATTTATAGCCTCTGAGCGTAAAAGCTTCTGGGCATAAAACCATAGATTTATAGCCTCTGTGCGTAAAACCCTACATTTATAGCCTCTGAGCGTAAAATCTGGATCCACTACGCAGCATGACTGTCCGTCTTTTTTTTTTCAAATGATAGGCTGACGTGGTCCCAAATCATAACCGTCTATTAAATATCGGATTTGGTTAGGGATATGAAGAGTTATCCGAACTCTATAAATAGCCCAAGGTCTTGAGAGAGAAACCATTCATCTGTCTTTGCAAAAACCCTTCGTCTCTTTGAGAACTCTTCGTCTTTGTCTCTTTTCTAAGAACTTTGAGCTTCGCCATGGCACCGAAACAGGCTTCCACTGCTAAGGGAAAGAAAACCGCTTCCTCATCTCGCTCCTCTGCTTAAGCACGAGCAACTCCCATTAGGCTGAGTGAGCCCCGATCTGAACGAAGTGCTCCAGCGTCGAGCTGCACTCCGGGCATTACAGGTAAAGACTTCAATAGGAATGAAACCCTTCGCACACGTTGTACGTGTACGCGCAAGGTCATCGTCTGTGCTAAGAGCCTCTTCGAGGAAGATGATGCACAGAGATATTTTATTATTACGCCCATATTCCTAATGTGTTAGCGTAAAAACTCCATATTTTTGTAGTCTGGCAAAAAAAACTCAGACTGTCTAAATTTGGCGTATACTACAAACTTTGAGTTTTACGCGCTGGATGTAAATTCCGGCGTAAAAACTCAAATTTTGGCAGTCTGGCGTAAAAAGCTCAGACTGTTAGATTTTGGCGTATACTGCCAACCTTGAGTTTTACGCACTGAAAATAGATTCCAGCGTAAGACTCAAGTTTTTGCAGTCCGGCGTAAAAGCTCAGACTGTTAGTCTTTGGCGTATCCTGCAAGAGTGTAGCGTCTAGCGTAAAACTGACTTATTTTTTTGCATTTTGCAGTAAACTTGCAGATCCCTCCTTTGGCTGAAGTGATAGGCTCTGCTGCTGGGATGCTGAATTCCAGCTATCTGGTGGACTTATCCCATGTGACATTCCCGATTTCTGGAACCGAGTATCCTCAAGAAAGGGGATCTTTGATCTCGTCCCAAGGAGAACGAATGCTGCTGAGTATGATCAGTGGGGAGCCCCTGACATACATAGATGGGACTGAATATAAGAAACCAGGTTTCTTATTCGGGGATGTTATCGACAAACAGTCCCAGACTAAACCCAAGAAGAAAGATTGGGTGTTTACTGCTGAGGGCACGGTCATATATCTGCCCAGCATGCCCAGAGATTACCCTATCTCAGCATTCTTCCATGCCACACATCCTAGGAAGATGATGTGGACTCTGACTCCCGATCTTCACGGCCAGCCGGGAAAGATCTTTTATAAGAAATGATTGAATCAAGGAGCCTTTGTGAGCCGTCCTTTAGGCCTTGTAATGCCTTTCAGAGGATTACTGCCGGGCAGCGTCCCGAGTGAAGATACTTCACTGATCTAGCAGGTTAAAATATTGACTTTCTGCAATAATTTTATGGGGTAGGGAGGAGTATACCCCATGGTTAACCCTCGCACGAGTAGATGGCTTAGCCCCGGGATGGGCCAGTTTAACTGCCTGGGCCCTGAAGCACTTCTAGATGGAGCTGAAAAGTATTGGCTTGTTCGCGGCTGTGAGTGCTACTATTGTTGGGCTGCTTGTCAACCCCAACTTATTTTTAGCTTTGATGGAGCGATACAATTTGCTTACTGGGACTTTTGCCACTCCACTAGGGGAGTTGGGCTTAGCCCTTTATGAGATGGCAGAAATTTTAAAGCTGCCAAAGGGGGACACTCCTTATGAATAGTACGTTCCCACGAATAGGGAGCTGAGGGATACAAACCCTCGGGCAGTGGCAGTATACCAGGAGCTGATGAGCCACTATCTTGCCTGCACCACCTTCTACAAAGAGCCTTCTAATTTGGCTCATATCAACAAATGGGCATCCTACCTCTTCTTCCATCAGGCCAGAAATGCTAAGCCGGACAAGGTTGTAGATAGCAGAGATAAGCCCTTGAACCTTCTGAGCATGCTTAGCGCCAACACGGTCGATGACCTCATTGAAGACGCAGGGGCTTCCGATTATATTCTCGATGAGGAGATAGGGGGTTATCCTACAGGCACTAAAGCCTTCAGTTATATGAGGCATTTTCGTAAGCCTCTGTCGAGGGAAGCTCAACTGGCTCGCTTCCTCTCTGTCTGGCTACGTCGATGGATAGTGCCTGGCATCGCGTCTGCGAATCGCATTCATCACAACACCATATGGCCCGCAGTGCGTTTGGTATTTGGAGCAAGACTGGGCCTGCTTCCTGCCATGGTATATAGAATACAAGCTGGCCTGAGGGCCATTACTGATTGGCTGCTAGCTAATGATACGCAGCGTGAAGGATTTCCCCGAGTGGAATTACCATCCCTATACCTGATGGGATGGTTAATCCTTTACAACACCAGGGTGATGTCTCCCGGCTCTGCCAGCAGTTCGGGAAATAACTTCTTGTTGAATTATAAGAATTCCCTTTGGAATGTGGCGAGCGTCATAGATTGCCGGCGAGCATTAATTTTTGCCTATGGCTGAAAGCTCTTCTGTACCGTCCCCCCCCCGTACATATCAATCAACAGGGGACGAAACTTCAGGATGCAGGCCAAGGAAGGACTATTCTTTCTCCAAAAGCCTTTTATTGGTTGGTCTGCATTAGACCTTCCCACTTGCTGTACAGAAGTGAGGACCACTACTACTTGGAGCCTTATCTGCCAAGCCGGTTTGCCAGACAATTTGGGTACGACCAGTTGCACGTGGGGAATCCTATCACCAGCTTCAAGTCCAAAGGTGGACTTATTGATGGAGCTAGAGGATGGCGGTACTTCATCATAGGTTGTACTGGTACAATCTTTGCTGTGCCTGCGACTTCTGTCTCCAGAGAGTTGCGCATTCTTTACTCGTATGTGCAGTTTTATGCGTCCATCAATACCTTCCATCGTGATTTCGATGTATATGGAAGTTTCAGGATGCCCTCCCAAAAGTCTACTAGAAGAGAGGAGATCCCATCTGTCTCCTCTGATGAAGGTGAAGACACTACCGGCGCAGATGATTTCTTGTTGATAATACCGAGAGGCGTAATAGCTCCGCCAGCAGAGCCTCTCGTTATCTCCAATAAGCAAAAGGCTTCCACTCTAAAAGAGCCTTCCTCCCGCAAGAAGAAGACGGTCAGAGGTCCTAAAAGGACTTTCACCAAGGGGGCCTCTAGGAGTGAGCCTGTTATTTCCCCTGTTAGGGATGATTCTTTGATCAGAGATCCTTCGCCTTTTAGAGAGGGATCCTCCACAGTTCCGGCTGACAGTGCTGGAGATTCTCTGCTCGATATTGCTGCCGCTACTACTGTTACTGGTATTGCTTCGAGGTCGCCTTCGAGATCGAGCATATTCAGAATCAATATACCTTTATCCAGACAAAGAATGGGAGTAACCCCTCCTTCGTCTGTAAGTATTTCCAGCAAGATTCTACCCGATGAACCTCGAGTGGATCTGGGTGATGACTGGGAAGACTTCCCTCAAGCATCAGTCGGTGCACCCTCTTCTCCAGGTATGACAGCTTGTTTAGCATCATTAAGAAATGATTTAGCTATACAGGCTGCAGACGCAACATATATACCATCGGCCATGGGTAAATATTGTCTTCACACTTCTTTCAGGAAAATTAACATCGAATTGATATTAACTTTCTTATGTCTTCTTTTCAGGCGAAGACATCTTTGGGGAGGGTGGGGTTGACATGACCTTTGACTTTGTTGCGGATCCAGCTGATGAAACGGCGATGCTCGACGTCAAAGAAGCATGCTTTGAAGCTGCCGATCTTTCATCCGCAACATTCTCGGGTGTCATCCCGCCAATGGCAGTTCAAATAACATCAGAGGAGGATGAACCCACTATCTCGTCCGTGCCTCCTTCGTCGAGTATACCAGCAACTTCAACTGTTATGGGTGTCTCTTCTTTTGTCGTGCCATCTGTTGAAGCAACAACTGTGGCAACCTCCTCTGTAGTCATTCCAAAAATGAGACTTACTGATATTGCGGCCACTCCCAGCGTCCATTCGAGCTTTGCTATGCTAGTGGATCAATACACTAGCATATTCTACCTCAATTTGAAAGAGTTGATATCGATGGTGCTAGAGAAGAACCTAGGTTTTGATGCTCTGAAGATGTCCTCCAATCTCCCTATAGCACAGATTAAAAATTTCAGTGACACTGAAAGAGCTGATGCGCTAAAGCAAATAGTTAATGGTTTAGAACAACCCATTAACGAGTATTTGTAACTATCCCGAGGCAGCATCGACGATCTGGTTCAAGCTGAGTATGAGTCCTTGACTGCAGAACTCGTTGAGCAAATAGAATCTCTAAACAAATCCATCCAGGAACAACAGCAAGAGATGGATAAAGAGCAGGCTGTCTTGGTGGAGTTTATTCCTCAGCTAGCTGAGTGCTAGGCCAAATTTAAGGGAAATGAAGCGAGGGTTCGAGGATTGGAAGCTGAACTTGCTCAGGCAAGGGAGAGGCTTCTCAAGACATCGGCAGTCCGCAATGTGCTAAAGGGCCAAGTGGATACAGCTAAACAGAACTTGACTCATGCGGGTGTTATCCATGCAAATTTTGTTAATTCTCTGTCCGGACTATCTCGCTTAAGCAACGACGAAGCAAGGCTGGAATGGGCTCATAACAGTATTGTGAACTCCAGGAATGAGAGGATGGCTGCTTTGGCGCAACAGATTCACGATTTAACTGCTCCTACCCAATGATGTACTTTTTTGCTTCTTATGTAATCTGCTATTCCCGGAGATAATAAAGATACTTCTTCTGACTTTGTGGACCCATCATTTTAGAATATAAATGATAGGCTAGGATGAAAGTAATATCAGAGGTAATATGGACGTGATATACTTTCGGTAAGTTTCAACTGGATATATCTATTCAGAGGTTATATGGACATGATAGAATATGATCCAACTAAATTTGTATACAAAACACTATCAGAGGTAATATGGAAGTGATAGGTTTTAAAGTTTCAAATTAGTTAAACATATCTATTCAGAGGTCATAAGAACATAATAGAATATGATCCAACTAATCTTTATATGTAGTGTCATCAGAATGAAATCTTCACCATACTCCTTTGAGCAAAGGAGATCAAGCATAGTACTTCTTTAGGAATTTGCCATTGA
This sequence comes from Iris macrosiphon, assembly GCA_036927795.1. Lineage (NCBI taxonomy): Eukaryota > Viridiplantae > Streptophyta > Magnoliopsida > Asparagales > Iridaceae > Iris > Iris macrosiphon. The sequence continues at coordinate 79,439,208 of JAYESA010000006.1, forward strand.
TAGGAGCCATTATCAAGTCTCCATTAGGCTTGGCTAATCTGTAAGCGCCATTTGAAAATGTGGTTTCAATCACATAAGGGCCCTCCCATTTAGGCTGGAATTTTCCCTTACTTTTGTGTGTAATGATCATTGGCCTCTTCACAGCTAGAACTAGCTCGCCAACTTTGAACACTCTTTCCTTCACTTTTTGGTTAAAAGCTCTGGAAATGCATGCCTGGTAGAACGCAATGCACTGTTGAGCTTGAAGGCATTTCTCGTCTAATCCTTCTAGCTCTTGAAGCCTTAATTGATTATTATTTTCCTGAGTCAACTGTCACGACCCGCACCCGGAATTTGGGCATGAGTCGTGGGTACGTCCAGCCTACGCCACAGCATCGGCGGTAGAACGCTGTCTAAGTCTCAACATATAATATATCCTGTCAATAGTCTCAACTCCGTACGGAGGACAATGATAAATAAACCACAGTTCTATGATATACTCAATCACAAGCTAATAGAAATCATAGCACGATGAGAATAGAAAAGAGTTCTAATAAAAACCAACCACAATAATCCAACTCAAATCCTGGGTCTAAATGACCTCACAAAGTCACAAAATAATAAATATATCTCAGTCTCAGTCTAAAGCAATAATGCAGAAAAAAGTAGTCTAAGAGCAGCCAGGTACGTTCTCCTCTAGGCTAGGCAACTCCTCTGGGGTTTCTGGAGTGAAATCACCCTCTAATCCTGGGCCGTAATGAGTGGGGCAAAGATCCTCCAGGTCCTCTGAAAAATGTTATCCAGTCAGGATTGGAGCGAAGCACAAGCACTAACAGCAGTTTCATTAAATTGACAAAATCTATAAACAGTGTAAGAGATACAAGATGGAAATAAATGCTGAAAATGAGAAGTACATGAGAAATGAAATAGGCAACAGAGCATCTAGCAATGAACAATAAATAGTGAATGCTAGAACAATGAATCTGAATAAAGATAAACATCTAACTAAGTGTTTGAAATATTAGTTTATTATGTGATCGGCTTGGGACTAGATCAGGCTGGTTATATATGATTAGCTATGATTCTTGGAGGTCAGGCTAACCATATGGTTAGCTATGATGCATGATAATGGTCAGGCTAATCATATATAACAGCTATGAAGCATGATGATGGTCAGGCCGCACCCGACGTAAGAAGTGGGGTGAGCTATGATGCATGGTAAGGATTTGGATATGATCACATAATCTACTAATAGTTCCCCATCCCCAGCTAGCACGGTGGATTCCAATCACGACTCCTCATGATGGGGATCTAGGGTGCTAACTCGTGTATCCACAGTGTCGGAATCAAGTATGTAATACACTACAATTTATAGAAGTAATCAACAATGAAAACTGTCAGAGAATGTACTCGCCTGTGGTCCTGAGCAAGGTGTGAGGATCGATGTCCAAAGTGGGATCACAATAACCTATTTATGGAATATTAATGTCAGATGCTGAATTAAAGAAATAACATGTTTAACAAATTAAATACGAGGTTTCTAGGTCATCCTAAAAATCTACTGGTCAATACTAGGTCCACTAGTCAAATTCTATATCATACTAGGGATACCTAACTTATACTAGTTAATAACTTAACTAGTAACTTAATACCTAATTCCTATTTGGTATCTAACCTCACCTACTATACATGATACCAATTTAACCAATGCCAAATATAAACGATTTATACACATAGGTACTCACTTAGTGATACATAATCTTAATCCTAACACACATATCAAACTGTTCAACAGGATCCCCTAATCCAACCCTAGTCCATCACTCACACACATACTTATTTCCCTACACTGCTACACAGTTTCACAGTCTGAAATGGTTCAGACTTCATACATGCATGGCCTAACCCTTGAGACAAGCATATGGCTACTGGCAAGATCAACCAGGTGAGTTTGACCCTTGCTCACTAGTACATTCAGTTCACACATACCTACACACCTTAATACAAAATTACTGATACATATACCTTACACACAGGTATTTACATAGGAACACACATAAACTGTCTAATCTCACCTCTATAACTTAACACCCCACCCTAAACTCAATTCTACACAGCTTACACCAATCTCCCTATGATTCCTGCTACCCTCACTCACACACTGATTTCTCAGTCACTGAAGGAGTACACAGTACTCTAATTCTGGATGCACATTAGTTCATTCATTTACACATAGTATCCATACACAGGTATACACTCTCTGACCCAGATACACCTATACTGACACAGTACTAAACTGCACTAATATGGTTCACTGCACATACACAGGTTTAACTGATACAGGCACTCACTCTACACATACACACATAGCACTCACTCACACAGGTACACAGTGAACTACTGATACACAATGAGGAACACAAGTATCATCTTCACACAGACATTAACACACTGAAATTCACACACACAGGTAGCATCTATCCCTACTGCACACACAACCACCTACCCAGAATCCTGCACACTGCACAGTTCTTGCTCACAACCTATCTATACCCACATATATTTCTATTACTCAGTCACACAGGTAATACACAGTTTGCTCCTCCCTAATCTGATACACATTGCACATACTAAAATTGGTACACACTGATATACCTAGGTACACTCAGGTAGGCACTCATCTCACTCTGCTCTCAACTGCACAGGGAAGACACTGATGTTTATCACAGAAATCTGAGAATTCCTCACACAAACAGAAACTGAACTGCTCTCTCTCACACACCTACAGTTCACACACACTTAGACACACAGAGAATTCACATAGGTTCTAATTCTCACACAGGGATACACTCACAGTTGCACTGAAACACACCCAGTTAACTTATAACTAACACACAACCTATTGCTCACTCATACACAGGTTCACAGTAGTGAAACCCCCAAACACTCTACTGATACATAAACTCACTGAAGTTAAACAACTACACAACACATAGATACATAGCTACCTCACACATATAATCCCCTAATCAACCCCAATGTCTGATACACAAAACCTGGGCCCGACTCTACACTCTAATGCACACATACACACAGCTACTGAAGAAATCAGACACCACAGGCAGGAACTCACTGCACACACACTTATTTCTCACACAGGCACAGGTATCTACTGATACCCCTACACCCACACACAGTTCTAAACACAATGATACAAATACAGCTATAACACACAATGCTCACATAGACACGACACAGCAAGACACTGCTACACTTTAATACAAAGCCCTAACACTCACAAAACCCGACTCTACGCAGAACCCTCTCCCCCAATGTCTGATACTGTGACACAGGGACACAAACCCACACTGTTAAAACACACAGTTCACACACAATTACCCGACTGCACAGAAACCCCCAAACACTGCTTCCACATCGAGAATCTCCAGAAACCGAGATCCAAAACCCTAAAATAGAGATCTAGACTATAGGTAGGAGATGTAATCCTGTATACTTGCAAACCCCTAGGATTAGGGTTCACGAAAATTGGGGAAAACAAACGTATGAACACCAAAACCTAATCAAAACCCTAAAATCGAAATCTAAATCTCAGGGTGGTTTCCTAATGGCATTAATCATCAGAAAAACAGAATAAAAGAATAAATAATTCAGATTTACCTATAGGGATGGTTCCTCCAATGGAAGTTCTTCTTCCCCAAGGCTTTTTGACCCAAGTTCCTTGCTTTCCTTGCTTTGGAGGAGGAGAATGGGAGCCCTAGGGCTAGATTTTGAAATCTGTGGTGGGAAGATGGCTTTCTCTTGTGGAGGCTAGGGTTTCTTCTACTACATGAAGAATGGTGGCTCCCTTTATATAAACAACTAGGTTAGGGTTTCCAAGCTTAGTTTTAGGTTAAACCTTTATGTTAAGTCATGTAAAACCTAGTTACTAAGGTTTGGTCCGTCCAGGGTTTGAGGTCCAACCTAAAGTTTGAATTCTAGGGTTTCTCTAGAATTGGTCTCCAAATTAGGGTTTAGTCAATAGGGTTTGACTTAATGCATTCTAGGGCTTGACCTAAAACCAAAAATCACTAACAATATAAATAGTTTATAAAACTCAGCAATTAATTAAACACATAATTATTCAAAATAGTAAAATTACACAAATGCCCTTATTTGGAATTGTGGTAGTGACAAGTCTACCCTCCTAAAAGAAATTTCGTCATCGAAATTGGTCTGAACTACAACAAGAATGAAATCAGAAAAGGAATATACCTCAAGTCTAGAAGAGATACGGGTATTGCTCGCGCATCTCGTCCTCTCTCTCCCAGGTCGACTCCCCTGGAGAGTGATGTCTCCATGCAACACGAACCAAAGGAATAATTTGGTTCCGCAACACCTTCTCCCTGCGGTCCAAGATCTCTACGGGCTGCTCGGGGTAGCTGAGCGTCGGACCAACCTCAATCTCCGAGTGATCAAGTACGTGACTAGGGTCTGCCATGTACCGTCTCAGCTGCGACACGTGGAACACATCATGCACTCCCTCCAATGCAGGCGGCAAGTCCAGTCTATACGCCACTGCACCTACACTCGCAAGAATACCGAAGGGTCCGATGTAGCGTGGGCTAAGCTTCCCGCCTCTGCCAAAACGAATCGTGCCACGCGTCGGAGAAATCCGTAGGAATACTAGATCGCCAACCTAAAACAAAAACAGCCTTAACACGCAGTCTAAACAAATAAACGCAAACCAGAAAATTAATAATCTATACCTGAAACTCAAGGGGTCTACGGTGGCTATCGGCCCAATGCCGCTGTCTGTCCTGCGCCACTCGTAGTCTGTCTCTGATGAGTTTCACCTTTTCTGCTGCATCCACGACCATTTCTGGTCCTAACAAGGCCCTCTCTCCAACGTCGTCCCAAGATAATGGTGTACGACACATTCGTCCATAAAGAGCCTCAAATGGTGATATCTCGATGCTGGCCTGGTAGCTGTTGTTGTAAGCAAACTCTACCAGGTGCAGATGATTCTCCCAGGAACCTCCGAGATCTAAAACACAAGTGCGTAGCATATCCTCGAGAGTCTGAATAGTCCGTTCAGACTGCCCGTCTGTCTGGGGGTGATATGCGGTACTGAACTTGAGCTGAGTGCCCAAGCTAGCCTGCAGACTCCTCCAGAAGTGGGAAGTGAAACGACTATCCCGATCCGAGACGATGCTCACAGGAACTCCATGAAGTCTAACAATCTGTCGCACGTACATCTCTGCTAGCTTCTCTGTCGACGTGCCCACCCTGAAAGGTAAGAAATGGGCTGATTTGGTCAACCTGTCCACGATGACCCAAATTGCGTCCTTCCCTCCTGGAGAACGTGGAAGCCCTGAAACGAAATCCATGGTCACGTGCTCCCATTTCCATTCTGGAATCGGTAAAGGTTGAAGCAACCTACCTGGTCTCTGCCGGTCTGCCTTTACCTGCTGGCACACTAGACACCGGGATACGAAGCGTGCTACCTCGTACTTCATTCCATACCACCATACGTGCTCCCTCAAGTCTCGATACATCTTGTTGGCACCGGGATGCATCGAGTACTGAGAGCGGTGTGCCTCCTGTAAAACCTCCTCGCGCAGCTCCCCGCTTGGCACACATATCCTCGTGCCGTGCCGTAAAGAACCATCATCTGCGATAGTAAAGTCGTCCGACAATCCCATCCGAACCTGTGCCCTGATACTCCTCAGAGCATCGTCATCGTACTGCGCAGCTCTGATCCTGTCATCAGTTCGGACTGTATCTGCAATCCCCACATCTGAATCTCAGTACCGGGAACTAACACTTCAATCTCCAAGCTCTCCAAATCAGCCAACAAATGCCTATCTGTCGTCAAGTACATAGCCGTCGGATACCTGCTCAAGGCATCGGCGACTACGTTAGCCTTCCCTGGGTGGTACTGCAATGAGATATCAAAGTCCTTCATCAACTCTAACCACCTCCTCTGCCTCATGTTCAGCTCCTTCTGTGTGAATACGTACTTCAAGCTCTTGTGGTCTGTGAAGATCTCCACACGCTCTCCGTACAGATAATGCTTTCACAGCTTTAGAGCGAAGATAACTGCTGCCAACTCCAAATCATGGGTGGGATAGTTCTTTTCATGAGGGCGTAACTGCCTGGAAGCATAGGCAATTACCTTCCCGTGCTGCTGAAGAACGCATCCCAGACCCTTCCCTGAAGCATCACTGTATATGGTGAAACCACCTGTTCCTGCTGGCAACGTCAAAACTGGAGCTGTTGTCAACCTCTTCTTTAGTTCATCAAATGCGGCCTGGCACTCCTCCGTCCAGACAAAATCCACATCTTTCCTAGTCAATCTGGTCATCGGCGCTGCAATCCTGGAGAAGTCTTGTACAAACCTCCTGTAGTATCCTGCTAGCCCGAGAAAACTCCTGATCTCAGCTACCGAACTGGGGGTTAGCCCACGACTCCACTGCCTCGATCTTCTGTGGGTTAACCGAGATTCCGTCACCCGATACCACATGCCCAAGAAATTCGACCTTGTCAAGGAAGAATTCACACTTAGAGAGTTTTCCGTACAGCTTCTCCCTCCTGAGAGTCTCTAAGACCAACCTTAGGTGCTCTTCGTGCTCCTTCGGGGTCTTGGAATACACAAGAATATCGTCTATGAACACCACCACGAACTTTTCAAGGTACTGGTGGAACACCTTGTTCATCAGGTTCATGAATACTGCCGGTGCATTGGTTAAACCAAATGGCATCACCATGAACTCAAACTGGCCGTATCTGGTCCGAAAAGCTGTCTTCGGTGTGTCTTCTTTCTTCACCTTCACCTGGTGATAGCCTGACCTCAAATCTATCTTTGAAAACACTCTCGCCCCGCTCAATTGATCGAAAAGATCATCTATCCTCGGCAGCGGGTACTTGTTCTTGATAGTGATATTGTTCAAAGCTCTATAATCAATGCACATGCGCACCGTGCCGTCCTTCTTCGGTACGAACAATACCGGAGCTCCCCATGGTGATGAACTGGATTTGATGAAGCCTTTGTCCTGCAGCTCCTCAACTTGCTTCTTCAGTTCTGCCAGCTCGCTGTTGTTGACTCTATAGACATGTTGTGAAATGGGCTCCGCTCCTGGAACCAAGTCTATAGAGAACTCAACATCTCTGTCTGGCGGCAAGCCTGGCAACTCCTCTGGAAATACATCCAGGAACTCTGCTATTAGAGGATGTGGCAACTCCTCTTCTTCCGTCCTGGCTCCATAAAACGTGCTCCTCCTCTGTTCCGCTGCTTCCCTGACAACCTCAAACTCCGGCTCTCCTGGTGGTCTAAACAATACTCTGCCTCTATAACAATCTATAGTAGCATGATGTCTACTCAACCAGTCCATTCCGAGCACAATATCGTACCCCGGAAGTGGCATGACGAGTAAACTCACGCTCAAGTCTCGGCCTCCTACTGACACCCTCCGGTCCTTGCAGTGATCACGGACTAGAATAATACCTCCACCAGTCATGATCTTGCAAGTCCTAGCTAATGGTTCTGTGTCTAAATGATGTCGAAGTGCATATAATACAGACACAAAACTATGGGAAGCGCCAGAGTCGAATAAGGTAAATGCGGGAATACAATCGAGAAGAACCGAACCTGTGATCAAGTCTCCTGTTGGCTCGATCTCCTCGACTGCCATGGCGTATGCTCGCCCCTGGGGTGCACCTCTCTGCTGCTGATGCTGGGCGAACTTCTGATGTTGCGGTGGAAGTGGTCCCCTCTGTTGTTGGCCTCCTGGTGCGGTAGGCACCCTGTCCGATCCTCTCTGGGCGGCTGCTCCACCCTGACCTGGACGAAAGGTAGGACAATCCTTCAGCTGGTGTGTCGTCGATCCGCAGGATAGACATGAGCCCAATCTTTTCCTGCAGATATCTCTAGTATGTCCCATCTTCCCGCAGTACGCACACTGGATAGCGGGCTGGTTCTGTCTCTGTTGCTGCTGCTGGACCTGCCCTCGGGCTGGTGCCTGATGCTGCTGCTGAAAGGGTCTCTGCTGTTGCTGCTGAAAGTGTGGACGCTTGCCCGGTCCCATACTACTGTTTGCTCCTCCGGAACCATCGCGTCCCCTCTTGGGCCTGAGGCCCAAGTCATCCTCGGCTACTTGGGCATCCATCAATATGCCCTCGTAGGTAGCTGTGCGACGTCCTGACGTGCGAGACTTGATCTCCCTTGTCAGCCCCTTTCTGAATTTCCGGGCCCTGTCCCCCGGATCTCTAATCATCGATGGCGCGAAGCGGCTCAGGCGGGAAAACTCTACGGCATACTCATCGACGGACGAGCTCCCCTGGGCTAAGTCATGGAACTGACTCTCCAAAGCTCCCAGGGCAACATCAGGAAAGAACTTTTCTTTGAAGAGTTCCTTGAAATCCTCCCAAGTGAGTCCCCTGCGCAAGAGTCTCGGCTCCGTGCGAAACCACGTCAAGGCAATATCGAACATCTGGCTGCCCGCGGCCTCGATCTGGAGGGCCTCCGGAAGCTGCACCAAACGCAAGTTCCTCTCGATGTCCTCTAGCCAATCATCGGCGTAGAGTATCCCTTCTGTCCCCTTGAACTCCCGAGGCATCATCCTCTTGAAGTCCACAATGGTGCCCGACCTCTGTTGTTGCTGACCAGGATGCTGCTGTTGCTGAGTGACTCTCTCCACAGCCTGGAGAGCCACTTGGTGAGCATTCTCCATGTTCACCCTCATCATCTCTGTCTGGGCCTGATGTGCCTCAGCCTGCACTCTCTGGGCCTCTGCCGACGTCCTCTGGGCATCGACCATGCCCTGAATCAAAGCGAACATCTGTGCTCCATCGACGGGCACACCTCCTGGATGCTGTACTGGTGGTGGTGGAGGCGTCGTAGCTGTGGGGACCCTCTGAACTGGTGGTAGAGGACCCCCGAATGCTGCAGACACTCCCACATGTACTGGAGATATAGGAGGTGCTGCGAATGTCTGTCCGGCAGGGCGAGAGGTGGCAGACCTCTCTGAATCTGCTGCTCCGAGTCTCTGGGACCTTCTTGGCGGCATCCTGAAGACAGATCGAAAGATTTAATTAAGGCAATAGATACGATATCATCAAGAAAGGACAGAAAAATTCTAAAGAAAAATTATTAAGAGTAATGTCATAAGAATCAGAATTTCCTAATTGTGATTGAGCATATCCTCGGCCTAATTCCTATTTCCTAAAACAGGCTCGTAGTAATACTCTAAGCGAGCACCACTATGTTATCGCTCTAATGCGGTTCTAGGACTCGACTACTAGACCTGCATGGGCCACCACTAAAAACGTGTCATGACCCGCACCCGGAATTTGGGCATGAGTCGTGGGTACGTCCAGCCTACGCCGCAGCATCGGCGGTAGAACGCTGTCTAAGTCTCAACATATAATATATCCTGTCAATAGTCTCAACTCCGTACGGAGGACAATGATAAATAAACCACAGTTCTATGATATACTCAATCACAAGCTAATAGAAATCATAGCACGATGAGAATAGAAAAGAGTTCTAATAAAAACCAACCACAATAATCCAACTCAAATCCTGGGTCTAAATGACTTCACAAAGTCACAAAATAATAAATACATCTCAGTCTCAGTCTAAAGCAATAATGCAGAAAAAGTAGTCTAAGAGCAGCCAGGTACGTTCTCCTCTAGGCTAGGCAACTCCTCTGGGGTTTCTGGAGTGAAATCACCCTCTAATCCTGGGCCGTAATGAGTGGGGCAAAGATCCTCCAGGTCCTCTGAAAAATGTTATCCAGTCAGGATTGGAGCGAAGCACAAGCACTAACAGCAGTTTCATTAAATTGACAAAATCTATAAACAGTGTAAGAGATACAAGATGGAAATAAATGCTGAAAATGAGAAGTACAGGAGAAATGAAATAGGCAACAGAGCATCTAGCAATGAACAATAAATAGTGAATGCTAGAACAATGAATCTGAATAAAGATAAACATCTAACTAAGTGTTTGAAATATTAGTTTATTATGTGATCGGCTTGGGACTAGATCAGGCTGGTTATATATGATTAGCTATGATTCTTGGAGGTCAGGCTAACCATATGGTTAGCTATGATGCATGATAATGGTCAGGCTAATCATATATAACAGCTATGAAGCATGATGATGGTCAGGCCGCACCCGACGTGAGAAGTGGGGTGAGCTATGATGCATGGTAAGGATTTGGATATGATCACATAATCTACTAATAGTTCCCCATCCCCAGCTAGCACGGTGGATTCCAATCACGACTCCTCATGATGGGGATCTAGGGTGCTAACTCGTGTATCCACAGTGTCGGAATCAAGTATGTAATACACTATAATTTATAAAAGTAATCAACAATGAAAACTGTCAGAGAATGTACTCGCCTGTGGTCCTGAGCAAGGTGTGAGGATCGATGTCCAAAGTGGGATCACAATGACCTATTTATGGAATATTAATGTCAGATGTTGAATTAAAGAAATAACATGTTTAACAAATTAAATACGAGGTTTCTAGGTCATCCTAAAAATCTACTGGTCAATACTAGGTCCACTAGTCAAATTCTATATCATACTAGGGATACCTAACTTATACTAGTTAATAACTTAACTAGTAACTTAATACCTAATTCCTATTTGGTATCTAACCTCACCTACTATACATGATACCAATTTAACCAATGCCAAATACAAATGATTTATACACATAGGTACTCACTTAGTGATACATAATCTTAATCCTAACACACATATCAAACTGTTCAACAGGATCCCCTAATCCAACCCTAGTCCATCACTCACACACATACTTATTTCCCTACACTGCTACACAGTTTCACAGTCTGAAATGGTTCAGACTTCATACATGCATGGCCTAACCCTTGAGACAAGCATATGGCTACTGGCAAGATCAACCAGGTGAGTTTGACCCTTGCTCACTGGTACATTCAGTTCACACATACCTACACACCTTAATACAAAATTACTGATACATATACCTTACACACAGGTATTTACATAGGAACACACATAAACTGTCTAATCTCACCTCTATAACTTAACACCCCACCCTAAACTCAATTCTACACAGCTTACACCAATCTCCCTATGATTCCTGCTACCCTCACTCACACACTGATTTCTCAGTTACTGAAGGAGTACACAGTACTCTAATTCTGGATGCACATTAGTTCATTCATTTACATACAGTATCCATACACAGGTATACACTCTCTGACCCAGATACACCTATACTGACACAGTACTAAACTGCACTAATATGGTTCATTGCACATACACAGGTTTAACTGATACAGGCACTCACTCTACACATACACACATAGCACTCACTCACACAGGTACACAGTGAACTACTGATACACAATGAGGAACACAAGTATCATCTTCACACAGACATTAACACACTGAAATTCACACACACAGGTAGCATCTATCCCTACTGCACACACAACCACCTACCCAGAATCCTGCACACTGCACAGTTCTTGCTCACAACCTATCTATACCCACATATATTTCTATTACTCAGTCACACAGGTAATACACAGTTTGCTCTTCCCTAATCTGATACACATTGCACATACTAAAATTGGTACACACTGATATACCTAGGTACACTCAGGTAGGCACTCATCTCACTCTGCTCTCAACTGCACAGGGAAGACACTGATGTTTATCACAGAAATCTGAGAATTCCTCACACAAACAGAAACTGAACTGCTCTCTCTCACACACCTACAGTTCACACACACTTAGACACACAGAGAATTCACATAGGTTCTAATTCTCACACAGGGATACACTCACAGTTGCACTGAAACACACCCAGTTAACTCATAACTAACACACAACCTATTGCTCACTCATACACAGGTTCACAGTAGTGAAACCCCCAAACACTCTACTGATACATAAACGCACTGAAGTTAAACAACTACACAACACATAGATACATAGCTACCTCACACATATAATCCCCTAATCAACCCCAATGTCTGATACACAAAACCTGGGCCCGACTCTACACTCTAATGCACACATACACACAGCTACTGAAGAAATCAGACACCACAGGCAGGAACTCACTGCACACACACTTATTTCTCACACAGGCACAGGTATCTACTGATACCCCTACACCCACACACAGTTCTAAACACAATGATACAAATACAGCTATAACACACAATGCTCACATAGACACGACACAGCAAGACACTGCTACACTTTAATACAAAGCCCTAACACTCACAAAACCCGACTCTACGCAGAACCCTCTCCCCCAATGTCTGATACTGTGATACAGGGACACAAACCCACACTGTTAAAACACACAGTTCACACACAATTACCCGACTGCACAGAAACCCCCAAACACTGCTTCCACATCGAGAATCTCCAAAAACCGAGATCCAAAACCCTAAAATAGAGATCTAGACTATAGGTAGGAGATGTAATCCTGTATACTTGCAAACCCCTAGGATTAGGGTTCACGAAAATTGGGGAAAACAAACGTATGAACACCAAAACCTAATCAAAACCCTAAAATCAAAATCTAAATCTCAGGGTGGTTTCCTAATGGCATTAATCATCAGAAAAACAGAATAAAAGAATAAATAATTCGGATTTACCTATAGGGATGGTTCCTCCAATGGAAGTTCTTCTTCCCCAAGGCTTTTTGACCCAAGTTCCTTGCTTTTCTTGCTTTGGAGGAGGAGAATGGGATCCCTAGGGCTAGATTTCGAAATCTGTGGTGGGGAGATAGCTTTCTCTTGTGGAGGCTAGGGTTTCTTCTACTACATGAAGAATGGTGGCTCCCTTTATATAAACAACTAGGTTAGGGTTTCCAAGCTTAGTTTTAGGTTAAACCTTTATGTTAAGTCATGTAAAACCTAGTTACTAAGGTTTGGTCAGTCCAGGGTTTGAGGTCCAACCTAAAGTTTGAATTCTAGGGTTTCTCTAGAATTGGTCTCCAAATTAGGGTTTAGTCAATAGGGTTTGTCTTAATGCATTCTAGGGCTTGACCTAAAACCAAAAATCACTAACAATATGAATAGTTTATAAAACTCAGCAATTAATTAAACACATAATTATTCAAAATAGTAAAATTACACAAATGCCCTTATTTGGAATTGTGGTAGTGACATCAACTCATTAGCCACTGCTATTCTGAGTAATGGAATTTGGACTTCAATGGGGAGAACTGCTTCACACCCGTAAACTAATGAGAATGGGGTACAACCGTTGGTGTTCGTACCGTTTTACGGTATGCCCAGAGACATTCTCCCAGCTTCTCATTCCAATCTCTTTTGTTCGAAGAGACGAACTTCTTCAAGAGTTTGATGATGGTTTTGTTGAAGGCTTCAGCCAAACCATTAGCAGCAGGATTATAAGCCGTCGAGGCCATATTCTGTATCTGATTCTTATCGCAAAATTGGTGAAACGCTTGGCTGATGAATTGAGGCCCATTATCATGAATTATCCTTCGGGGTATCCCAAAGCGATAAATTACATGGTGTTTGATAAAGCTGATCACGTTGAATGTTTTTACCTCAGCAAGAAGGATCGCCTCCACCCATTTGGAGAAATAATCTGTGATAGCCAATATGAACTGATGTCCTCTAGAATACGAAGGATGAATAGGACCAATGATATCCATACCCCATGCTTCAAAGGGCCATGATGCAATAGTAGGATGTAAATACTCAGAAGGCTGATGTATAAAATCCGCATGAACCTGACTGGCTTGGCATTGTCTTACATATTTCACGTCATTTGCAATCATGGTAGGCCAGTAGTAGCCCATCCTCCTGATACGATCCTGTAACTTAGGACCGGGTTGATGTGCTCCACATACACCGTCATGAGCTTCTCGGATAACCCATTTTGCCTCATCGTCAGAGAGACATCGTAACAATAGTCCATTGTATGTTCGGCGATATAGACTTTGTGAAGAAGCATCAAAATAGAAGCGTAAGATTCTGTATGACACGAAGTCTATAAAGGGACTTCTCCAGTCTCTCTTAGTAGGAGCTGTGTTTGTAGCGTAGCTGCGTTCTATGTAAAAATTATTTTTCACACAGAATAAATCTATGTTAAGAAGGATCACCGAATTCTGCCTTCTTATAGGAATAGCTAGATCTGCAGCTAGGCTGGCCAGAGCATCAGCTTCCAAATTTTGAGATCGAGGCACATGCTCTAGGAAGAATCCTTTAAAAGACATGGCTATCTCGATCGTTATTTGGTGATAAGGAATGAGGTCTGGATTGCAAACTTCATATATTCCTCTGACCCGATTAACGATCAGCTGAGAATCACCAAAAGCTTCTATGTATTCAACATCCAATTCTTTAGCGACTTGAAGCCCGATTAGTAGAGCGTTATACTCTGCCATATTATTAGAGTAGGGTTCGTTAAGAGAATATGCTCGACAGATGATGTGTTTATCAGGAGTTACTAGAACAATTCCCACTCCTGAAACAATGTTTCCCCTGGGACCAGTCCTGGAGGCACCATCGAAGTATAGCTGCCATGTATCACCTTCCATTGCGGAATTATATTCTGCAACTTCGTCGGGAATGTCCTCATACAATTTGGAGGTTTCCAAAATTGGATGGGCAGCTAAGAAATTAGTCAAGGCTTGACCTTTCATGGACTTCTGAGGGACGTACACCATATCATACGGTGATAATAACATCGCCCAGGTCGCGAGTCAGGAATTAAGAACACTCGGCTTATTCATCAATACTCGAGGAGGATTGACTCTGGAGATGATATGAATAGTTTGGCCCGTCACGTAATATCGCGTCTTCTGAATGGCAAACATTAGGGCCAAGCATTCTTTTTCCACTGGATTGTACTGGTGTTCAGCTCCGACTATCATCCTGCTTAGATAGTAGATAGCCTGTTCAGGACCCTCATTGTTCTTCTGTGCTAGAAGAGCTCCTAAAGAATGATTCATTGCTCGAACATACAACAAAAATGGTCTTCCTATGACAGAAGGCACCAGAACTGGAGGATTAGTAAGATAGGGTTTGATGTCATTAAACGCTTGCTGACAGGCTTCATCCTATACAAATGATAAACCTTTCTTCATCAGGCGAGAAAAAGGTTGACATCTCCCTGAGAGGTTGGATATGAATCTCCTGATATAAGCCAGACGACCTTGAAATCCCCTGAGTTCTCTCAGATTACGAGGTGGTCGCATTTCTAGTATAGCCTTTACTTTATCAGGGTCAACTTGAATGCCTTTAGAGGTAATGACAAATCCCAGAAATTTGCCACTGGATACACCAAGAAAGGACTTTGTGGGGTTCATTTTGAGTTGATGTTGGCGCATCGACTCAAATACTGTCTTCAAGTCTTGGATGTGATTATCCTTGAGGCAGCTTTTGATAGCAATATCGTCTATGTAACATTCCACCGTTTTGCGTAAGTGTTCATGGAATATGTTACTCATAGCTCGTTGATACGTAGCGCCGACATTCTTCAATCCGAAAGGCATAACCGTATAGCAATATACCCCCAATGGTGTACGAAAGGCAGTATGTTTCTCATCTTCAGGATTTATCTTAATCTGATTGTATCCTAAAAATCCGTCCATAAAAGACATGCGCTTAAAACCGTACGTATTGTCGATCATGACGTCTGTAATGGGAAGAGGGAACTCATCTTTAGGACATGCCACATTTAGATCTCGAAAATTGATACAAACACGCACTTTCCCTTTTTTTTCATAATCGGAACAACATTAGCAACCAATCAGGATATTGTTCTTCCCGGATGAACCCACAAGCTATTAGCTTCTTGATTTAAGCTTCAATGGCATCCATCATATTCGGGCAGAACCGGCGTTGGTGTTGCTTTACAGGCTTCGAATTGGGCCATATATTGAGTTTATGGGTAGCCACTTTAGGATCAAGACCTGACATATCCTCTTAATTCCACGCAAAGACATCGATATATTCTTTTATCAGCTGGATCATTTCTTCCCTTTCTTCTTTGGAAAGATCGTTACTGATAAATATCGGCTTTGGTGAAAATTCATCCCCAACATTGACTTGGATAACTTTATCTTCAGTGGGTGGTTCTCTTTGCTCGAACCGGAGTTTCCATTGTGTATTCATTTGTTGAGCCCAGGATTTATCTTCAAACGATTCAGATTCTTGTCCCTCTGTTTCGAGAGAATCTGTCAACACCATATTTACTGATAATGCCTGTTCGAGTTCATCATCTGAATCGGAGGATAACAAATCGTCTTGAAAAGAGGAAATGGTCTCCTCACTTGACTTAGAGTTGTTCGAAGTTGCAAGATGTGTGGTATATCCTAACCCAAAACGAGTTTGTTGACAGTAGGGATCACCATGCAACGACATTCGTCTGCCTTTTCCATAGTTGAGGCCTGTAGAAGCATGAAAAATATGCTACAAAATTGTACGCAGTATGCATAAAACCCGCGTAAAGCAGAGTTTCAGTGCTGTGTGGCGTAAGATATGACTTCAGAGCCATCAGCGTACAGCAGAGCTTCATCGCTAGTACAGCGTAAAATATAGCTCTAGAACAACCCGCGTAATACAGTATTTCCAGACTGCTTCGGCATAAAAAGGTTGTTACATCGCCCCTTCGGCGTAAAACTTACTCGCTTTTAATGCAGTAGAAAGTTGTACGGGGAACTCTTCGTATTCCTCGAATGAACCTGTCAGATCATGCAGTGAACCTGACTCCTGACAAAGAGTACTGCACGACGATCCAGAAGACGGCTGTAATGATGGTTCGGTACAGAGTCCCAGACCGTCGTTTAGTGACATTTCCTTTATACAAATTGCTTTTATGCATTCAAGGGAATACGCTGCCTAGTTTTATATAGGCAGACGTGAGCTTTTACGCTCAGCAGGAGACGAAATAAACCGCCACGGCAAAAGCTGCTCTTCGTACAGAGCTCGAGGCACGTCTCTGTAGTTAATGCGCGTGATGGGGGCAGATCTCTGCATTTAATGCATGAGATTTGGCTCTACTTTCAAAGTCTGGGTGAGCCATAATTACGACTAATACGTCCACATCATCACCTCTGTATATTACGTCATTAGGCTATTTTCAGCTATAGGAGCACGTTGTATGCTATCTCCTTGAAATACGCCGACCTGGCTATTTTCAACTATAGGAGTACGCCGTATGCTATCTCCTCGGAATACGCCAACTCAGGCTATATTTGTATTGGTGCGTGATAAGGCTATTTGCTCCAGAATACGCTCAAGACCTCAGTCAAGGAAGAAGGATCGACTATCTTTTAAGCTAGCTACCTATCCATGCAGCATCAGGCTTCTATGCCTACCAGGCTTCTACGCCTACTTGGCTTCTACGCCAACTTGACAATTATTTGGCTTTTATGACATGGTGACAGTCGTTGGCTTCTACACCAACCTTTTCTACGCGATGGGCAGTTACCTACGTGGCTTGCATGTCGTGATCTTCGTAGTAGTTATACGCGTTACCTCATAATGGGACACGCGTCACATGCGGATTCAGAAGATCATTTATACGTGGGTGGCAGTTATTATAATCGCCGCGTAAAAAGTGCTGCACTCTCCACTGTTCGGTTTCTACGCCGACTGGTCGGTTACTGTCACTAAACTCTATAAATAGAGACCTCCGTCCACGGAGGTCCAAGGTCGAAGAATTGAAGAGAGAAGTCATAAAATCAAAGAGAGAAGAGCATAGACAGAGAGTAGTGATCGACGATTTTGGCATCAAGTATCCACTCCCTCTTGCAATCTTTGAAGCTATTCCTTCTTCTACAGCACTTCTTCATCTTCATGTGGTCCAAGGGACAAAGTGATCGACCGCAGATCAGACTCCCATAGCAATATTTACCCAGATTAAATTTTTGTACTTAACATCCTCATATAGGATTAATTGTACTTCTTATTTGTAAACCAAAGAAAGGGTTTCGTATAAACCTAGTTTCATTTCTTTCGTTTATTATCAAACATAAGATGGCGACTCTGTTGGGGACCTCTTTCTCATCTAATGAGAAAGCAATTGCTAAACACGATACAGTATCAGTAGGATCAATGAAGAAGACCTTGGTCGTCCAATTCGACCAGTCAGCCTACGAAGACATGCTCCGAGCAGGGGCTAGCTCTCATTCCCTCTCTGTCCAAGACAACAGGAAATTGCGTAAGGTGTGGATGTCCCGGACATGTTCTACCATTCCTGCCGACGCTCTGGTTTCTCCGACCAACAAGGTTGTAGCTTCGTAACCTGCACGCCCCGCGCATAAAATTCTGTCTCCCATCTATGACGTGGCAGACAAAGCTTCTGGTAATGCCTCAGTGCTAACCCAGAAGTCTACTCCGTGCTCTGCGCATAAAATTCAGTCTCCCGTCTGTGACGCGGCACAAAATTTCTGATAATGCCTCAGCGCCAATTCAGAAATTCCAAACGCGCTCCGCGCGTAAAAATATATCTTCCCTCCATGGAAAAGCAGATGGTCCCTGCAATCTACACAAGGAAAAATAAATGGCAGATTTCCCGACCTCTCGGCTTTTACGCCATCAAGAGAAGAATCTGCCCGCTCTCCAGATTACGCGAGAAGCTGATGGCCGATTGAGGACTTCCTCAGTTTTATGCCAGCCTGAGCAAAATTCTTGACTACGCCAGGTCAAGCCCCTCAGCGCAAAGAAGGCCCAGTTTGCGGATAGATACGCTTCTTGGGGATCATGTGCTGCTCACATGGCTGAACTGATATATTCCTACGGCAGGGAAAGGGTTGGGGTTCCCAACATCCGTATTCCAACTGATGTAAACAGGAGGAACAAGCCTTCTTCTTCTTCTTCTTCTTCTTCTTCTTCTTCTTCTTCTTCTTCTTCTTCTTCTTCTGTTAATTCCCCTCATTTGCATGATTTCTTGATCCAGAAACGCAAAGACAGGGGATCTCCTAATATGTCTATTATACCCCCTAGGGAGCACTGTTGTAATGGTCATAAGATTGTAGTTAATTATTGCTGTTCCGAAGCAAAATGGTCAATTTTTGACAGGTTGAACTACTCTTTGTCTTTCCAGGAAGAAGAGCCTACATATGCATCAGTGAACATGGCTTCACACGTTCCTAGAGGAAGGTCAAATTTAAGACGTCATCCCTCTAGAACTCCAAGCCAAAGGAGATTCGACAGACTCCTTGAGAACATTGAAGCTGGGGTGTTCCGAAACACCCGTTCGAGGTCACGACAATCGGCTTCGTATTCTTCTGATTTCGACACTGGAGGTCGCCAGTTTCCTGAATCTGATGCTGAAAGTATAGAGTCGACCTCTACAAAGACCTATACTAACCCTTCAATGACATCCAGAGAAATGGGAGTCATTGGAGATGAACGCGAAGAGGCTTCCCCATCAGCAAGTACTGATCAACGCATCGCAGTGTTGGAGACATCTCTGAAAGAGATGCAGTCCATGATGGAGAATATGCACCAGATAATGCTGACCCAACATACAGCTGCTATAGCTCAAGCATCGGTCCCTCCGACTCAGATACGTATGGGGGTGGACTTACCACCATCCAATGCGAATCAGGAGCCTGCTCTAAATCAGGAGTCAACAGTTCCTCCACTTCCTAATTCGGAGAATGTATTGCCTTCTGTTGGAGTTATGATACAACCGATCTCTCACCACTCCGCGGTCCCTCTACCGGCTGAAGATCCGATGCAGGCAGTGCGGGAATTGAAAGCCCAATTTGATGCCTTAAAACATAAGGACCAGCTCAAGAAATTGGGAATCAAGCAGCCTTATCCAGCTATCTGGGATGAGATCCCTTTTCCTCCTAAATACAAACCACAGACTATGGCTTTATTTGAAGGAAAAACATCACCGAGCCAGTACATGAACTACTTCAGTATGATGACGGTGTTATTGCAAGGGAATGACGCCCTTCTCACTCGAGTGTTCAAAGGCTGTCTCTCGGGAGTGGCTTATCAGTGGTACCGTAGTCTTGCAGACAACTGCATTACTTCCTTTGAAGATTTCAAGACTTTGTTCTTCGCACGATTCTATGAAGGAGGGATGGACATGTCTATGTCCTCTCTCATCGAAGTAAAGCAGAAGGAGAAAGAGAACGTTAGTACTTTCATCGAACGTTTTTGTCAAGCCACTTTGCAAATACCTCCTGGAGTTCCAGACTCGGCATTGGTGGACATTTGCAGGAAGAATCTTCTTCCAGTGATCTCGGTATTCACAGGACCATATCAGTTCCATGATTGGCCCTCGTTTATCATCTCAGCGGTAGTCGCTGATGACAATAGTCGGAAGGCGCGTGATAATGGAATTATGATATCTACCTCTGATAGAGGCAAGAGGTCATCCTCCAACAGCGACCATCCTCGTGGTTCCAAAGGAAAAGAAGCTCTGGCGATCAATACGTCCAGACAAAAGACTGTGGCAACCACACAGACAAAACCTGGAACTTCCAGGCCCATTGAAGTATATTCTTTTGACGACGACGATATTTCGAGCATATTCGAGTATCTAGTCAAAAGCGGCAAGATTACCCTCCCTGAGGTAAAGTATCCTAATGAAGTCGGCAGTACCAATAACCCCAAGTACTGCATTTTTCATAGGTACATACATCACCCTACAAAGGCATGTTATGTACTAAAGAGGAAAATCCAGGAGTTGATTGATGCTAAGGCCATCACTCTGCGCAACAGCGAGAAGACGGTCATCGCCAACATGATCACTCTCCAATTTGGCAATCTGCCTCCTCAAGAAGTTCCGGATGGTGTTGTACCTATTTCCCGGACAACGATGAATATTGTTAATCTTCCTCCGGCCAGGGGTCAAAATCATGACCTGGTACCCCTAACTACCCAGCGTGGAAAGATTATGTGGGTTCATCCAGATCTGGTGTTAGAGATCGAGGAAGAGACTCAAGCTGCTAAGGCTAAGTCTAAAAAGAACTCGAAACATAGACCATGTTATATGGTTGCGATATCCTCAACATCAGAAGAAGAGGTTTTGGCTACTGGAACCCGTTCAGAGAAAGCCTACCTCAAGGACTATGGAGGAAGTCAGGAAGATGCATCGACAGACACTTCAGCTGCCAAGCCTTCAGAACCGGAACCTATCATACCAGAGGCAGGTCCTTCTAGACCAACTTCGGAGGACAAAGGCAAGCAAAAAGAAGTGCGCTTTGATAAACCTTTGAAGAATATTCAAAACAAAGGTTTGGAGAAGCCATATAACTTCGACATCCTGGCCCAATTGGCTAATACGCCAGCCAGATTATCCATTATTGAATTACTCAGGCTCTACAAAGACACTCGTCAAGCCCTGAGTGAAGCATTAATGCAGGTGGATACATACTTGACCCAGCTCAAGTCCCCTGATGAAGAACCTGTGGCATATCCGCAAAGCCATAGTGTGATGGAGGTGGTCCCGAATATCATTTTTACTCAAGATGACATGCTGTTGAAACATAACAAGCATGACCGACCCCTCTATTACGCCGGATACGTCGGTTCCATGGAGGTCGATCGGATTCACATAGATCCGGGATCATCGATCAGTATCATTCCTCATAGTCTGCTCAGACCACTGAGGATTCCTACCAACGAATTGGCTTACACCACAACTACAATCGTGGGCTTTAACGCAAGAAAAAGTAAGCCGTTGGGGAAGATTCGTCTGAGGATCCAGATTGGCGACCTCAGATCAGTGGCTACATGCTATGTCATTGATTCAGAGGTGTCCTACAATATTCTGCTGGGAAGACCATAGATCCATGATCACAACATCGTTCCTTCGACTCTACATCAATGCTTCAAATATGTAGATGCCCAAGGAACAGTACAAACGGAGTTTGCTGACCTTAACCCATTTAAAGGAGTAGAATCCTACTACTTCGATGCCATGTTGTACACCCAAGACTACATGAAGGAGGTGCCAGGCAAGACAGAGGAGCAATCCCACCGGGAGCCAGAAGAACCCTCTGCCGAACAACCCCTGTCAATCAAGGTGAAAGGGTGTCACGACCCGCACCCGGTATAGGGGCACGGGAGCGTGGGTACGTCCAGCCTACGCCGTAGCATCGGCGGTAGAATGCTGTCTAGGTCATGTAACTATCTAATCAATCTCACATGAATATCCAACTCCATAAGGAGACGCAGATATCACAAAATAATATGGAAATATACTCAATCACATAAGCTAAGGCACGATGAGATATCGAAGCAAGCAATAAAATATGAGACAAGTCTAAACAACAATAAATAATCTAACCTGCAATCAATAACATCCAGTCTCCAAGTATGCTGGAAACAAGTCCTCTATGTCACAGTCTGGAAAAAATATCCAGTCAGGATTGGAACGAAATACACCTCTAACACCAGTTCCATGCATATTGACAAAAACTATAACATAGTGTAAAGAAATACAAGACAGATAGGAAATACTGACAATAAGAAATACTGGAATAGAGAAATACTGGAATAATGAAGTACTGGAGCATGTCATCATCAATGTACATCTAGCAATAAAATAGGAATCCAAGTACACGGAAGAACAATGAACTGGTATATAAGTGTGTACAAGATCAATAACTAGAACATGTAGAGATGCTAGATCAATATACTAAAGATGCATGTCAAGAATCATCTAAGTGTGTGAAACATTAGTATATCATTTGATCGGCTTGGGTTATATGACTCATTACATGGATTAGCGATCATCCCCAACAGGTCAGGCTAACCGGAATATAACAGTGATGAGGCATGTAAGGGTAAGGCTGCACCGACGTGAGATATGGGTGAGCTAATGCTGCATGTAAGGGGTATGATCACATAACTACTAATACTTCCCCATTTCCCCCAGCTAGCACGATGGATCCCAATCACGACTCCTCGTGACAGGTCTCGATGATGCCAACTCGTGTAAAGAACAGTGTCAGAGTCATGTACGCTATACAACAAGAATTATAGAGATAATCAACATAATGGAAACTGTCAAAGAATGTACTCGCCTGGGGTCCAGTTGCTGGTATGAATCAGAGTCCAAGTCACAGTCCAATAGCCTATGTATTACAAACTTACCATGTCAAAAGATAATTTATTTTAATTTATTTAATTCTAGAATAATTACTCTAAAATTCTATTTTAATCTTATTATTCTAGTTTTTAGGTTAATGCCTAAATTTTGTCCAAAGGAACTGAATTTTATCAACTCGAGACTCATGGCACGCAAATCGAGACGATCTGTTGACCGAAAAGTCAACCGACACAAACTCGACTTTCATGCATGAATTCCTGTAGATCTCAGCATCAAAAACATGCTAGAATCTACGGCTCGTCCGAATTCAAATTCGTTTGGAAATTATGGCACATACAAGTTTTGTATCGTGCACCGATGGTTAAATTCTAACCTAGAAGTTCTATAGAATTAACAATATAAAAATACTTCGAAATAAATTCTGGAAAAAATATATGTCAATAATCCCGACATTAGATTTCCGAAACTTTAAACGGTTCATGATTCTGATTTCTGGTTCTCCCGAAATCACGAAAACATCAAAACACGTCTATTTTCGGACATGCTGTATTCTACGAATTTTCCAGAATTTAATAATCATAATTTCGTAAAACAAATTATATAATCAGAAATCTAACCTCAATATCTTTCTAACACAAAAAACTAGGCCTTGTTTGGAGTCCGGAGCTATACGCAATGGCTTCTGGAAGATGAAGGAACCCTAGATGGCAATTCTCCAAAATTCGGCTGAAGAAAAACCCTAGAAATAAACTTAAACTAATATATATATATAGAGAGGAGAGAGAAAGCAGTCGGGGCTCAGATCTTGACACGTGGCAGCCATCCAACGCTGCCCGCCCCGCAGTCACTGAAAGGCAGGCCCGACATTGTTTGTTGCGGGAGGCTGACAGGTGGGCCCCCGTTTGCTGACTGGGCAGAAATAATTACTTTTTGGGTTTTCTTTTTCAGAAAATAGTTTTTAATTCAGTTTTTTATAATTAACTCAAAATAAATGCTAAAAATAATCAGAAAATTTCCAAAAAATTCTAGAAAATATATTTTATTATTTAGAACCTAAAATAAAAGTTTGGGATATTTTTAAATATATTTGTCCCTAAAATAAATTTTTGAAAGTCCTAGAAAATTAGGATTACTAGTTTTTAATTAACTAATAATTATAGAAAAATCCCACTAGCCCCAAATTAACCTAAAAATAATATTTAAGCACGAATTTCAGGATACGGAGGTTACAAGTATACCCACCTTAAAAAAAATTGTCCTCAAAATTTAAAATCCTCAATAGTTGTATGTATTCATTTATATTATTTTACAATCAAAATTAAATTTATCAAACCATATAATCATGAAGTAAATTCATATTGCTATAAAACTTCCAAAATTCTATAGATATCATATTCCTAAAATCTTTAAATTTAAAATCTAATTCCATTCGTATCATAATCTCCTCAAAAATTTTATGCTAATCACTAAATACAAAACTTAATACTCAATCATCTAATTTTAAATCCACTCAATGTATATTTATAAAATTTAAAATCTCGTCCAAAAAGTTTGAATTTCACACACTAATCCATTAATCATCTTACTCCTCAAATTATGAGTAAATCACTGAATACAAAATTTACTATCAATCCTTTAATTGAAATCCCATCAATGCATATTTATAAATTTTTAAAAAATCTTATCCCAAAATTTGAATTCAACAATAATCCATTAGTGATCTTAATCCTTGATTTCTTTTTCCACACAATACTCAAACAATGTAGCACTTACGAAATCTTCAAATGCAATATTCAAAACATAAATTCATAACTTGCAGGCCAATGAATATAATGATAATCTCCTTAATTTTCTCAAATGTTAGTGACATTCAATCATACCAAATCTTCATAAAATTCAACGATTTAACGGAATCGTCAATTTTGCCATATTAAATTCTTAACTCTCTTCATTTAAATAAATATTTATCCTCAAAATTTAAGGCACATTGTCTCTCTTTGTCAAGTCATATCCTCTTCATAAATCTTTACTACGGTCAAACCCCCAACAATCAAGGTCTAAGAAAATTCTACCTACAGTCACACAACATACAATCTAGAGAAAACATACATGGTTATGGTCACTTTTGTCATGGTATTACAGTATCTGTCGGGGTGTACTACCAGCTACATTCTAGCAAGAGAATTATTGATACAAACTACGATACTAAGAAATCAATTAATCAATCAAACAGACGAAAAATGAACAGAAGGAAAGAACAGAACATAGCCTTCTAACCCATTACTTGGACATCTTCAACTTCTATCGTACACTTAACTCTGGCATATTTATTCACAAATTCCTGTCCCTATATATTATTACCCATATCAACTAATCTCTAGTCCACAGATATCCATGGATACATCCACATTACACACATCTGTCTATTGATACTAAAATATGATACCAAGGATCTCTAACACAACCATAGTTTAATAATGCATCCAAAGTTTGATACCTCTATCCCTTGGTACTACTGTTTCTACTACAAGCACATCCACTGCTAGCTCTCTTACCTACTACAATTGTTCATACTAGTTGTTCTTACTCAAGTGCACCCTAAGTGCAACACACCATACTAAGTACTACTCCTTCAAATACAACTCTAGATGGACCCCCAAGTCAGTTTGCAGTGCCATCTCAAGCATGCTCAAGCCAATAGATCCTCACACATGCACATCAACCACTCATATACTGTTATACATTTCTTACCCTCCATAAAATTTTATCCTCAAAATAAAATTATCAAATTTAACTTTTTAAAAAATTTACAATAAAATGCATATACTTTCCTCAAAAGTCAAATATTCCAATATCGAAATAAAATTTTAATCACTTCCAAAAATCTTTATAGCTTTCACTATGTTTATTGAATTGACTTTGAAACCTCAAAATTTAATATAAAAACTCAACTCCTCATTTTTTTTTAAATTGAAATTCATTTCTACTCTTCAAATTATAATTTAATCCACAAGCATCTAAGTACACATATATGCTCACAGTCTTTAATACTAAAGGTGCACTCAAATACACCCATTGTCTACAACTCTCAACTGTATACTGAAACTTGTACTGCCCAAATTACTTGCACTATTACTTCTAAGTGATCAAAGTTATCATCACACGTATTTCTCCAATGATTTTCTATCTATATTACTTAATACGCCAATCTAATTATGAAGTACTTACTGTTATTAGCACCTTGCTCAACAAATCCTTGATATAGAATTACCAGCACTATTGGTACGGTAACACTAGCTCCATCATTAGATCACCTCATCAAGCTTATTAGAACTCCCGATTATTTGTACTAGTTATAACTTATATAA
This sequence comes from Iris macrosiphon, assembly GCA_036927795.1. NCBI lineage: Eukaryota > Viridiplantae > Streptophyta > Magnoliopsida > Asparagales > Iridaceae > Iris > Iris macrosiphon. The sequence continues at coordinate 79,465,628 of JAYESA010000006.1, forward strand.
TACACGTGTTTCACTTCACTCTCAATGGCAGGCATATGGTTCCATATCTCGATTGATGTATAAGCATATCTCTTAAACCTTTTACAGCCTGTTAAACTAATCTGTGATACATTTCATAACTTTTATTACCAATCTTGATATTTCTCTACTCATGTTATCTCATTAAAACCCTTTATGCATATACATTTCTTTACTCTTGATACAGCCAGTATCAATCATCAAATTGAATATTACGCTCCATTAATCTTTAACACAATTCTTTGATACTTAATTATTTACATAGATTATCCAATTACATAATTTAATGACTATCCAGGACTGGTATGCTGATTCTGATACTTACTCTTTGAACCTTCACTGATACTCTTACTCCTCTTTCTATAATACCAATACTAATTATAATAACACCTATCATAGAACTATTGCCACAAGGTACTATGCTATGGGTATCTCTAGATTAATGCCTACTGCTCCCATGTCCAACTAAGAAATACTTACAAACTCACAAGTCACACTCAGTCAAACTAATACAAGACACAACCAAAATTGCAAGTCACTAATTATCACACTAACAAGGATCCTTAAAGAAATAAGACTCAAAAAGGAATTGGATCAAGGACTGAAGGTATCTTTACTACTAGTAAAGAAAAGAAGCGATGGAACAAAGTCCGGGAATAACAGAAATAGATAAGTCTTGAGATGATTCTTTAAGAACCAATTTAAGATACAACTTGATAATCATACACGTCTGTCTAAAATCATGACACTCAGAATCCTCGCCACGCCAGTAAGCATAGATACGATAAACGATAGGTTCCGTAACTAAGGTATGCAACTCTATAATCATGTCATCTAGAATCTTCACCATGCTAACCGGTATGGCTGTGAGAGACTCTAAGTTTCATAACTATAGTATGTACATCCAAGTCAGGTTCCTACGTTCTCGTCACGACAGCTAATATGGCTGCGATAAACTCTAGGGTCCATAACCAAAGTAGACGTTTTACCTTTCTCACTGTCCTCATCAACATATGTCATCAGATGATACCGTAAATTTTAGCCCATAAAATTCATCTCGATATGAAATCAACTCAACAACGATACCAAGAATTAAATTTAACAACTAGTCAACAAGAATCAAACTCAATAATGATACCAAGATTTTAATTTAATAACTGATCAACAAGAATCAAGTTCAATAACAACAAGCGAGAGCGGACGAAAATAAGAAAAGATTTAAATTATAAATTATAATAAGATTCTCAAGGGGTCGTCCCAGGAATCTCTCAAGAATTTTTGTGATTGAGTATCCTCTCTCATCCTAATATCCTATGTCCTATATTCTATAGCAGGCATGTAGTAGTACAACTAAGATGTCGTACTATCATGATATCGCACAACTTGCGAAGTCAGACCTGCATGGGCCACCAATAAAAATGTGTCACGACCCGCACCCGGTATAGGGGCATGAGAGCGTGGGTACGTCCAGCCTACGCCGCAGCATCGGCGGTAGAACGCTGTCTAGGTCATGTAACTATCTAATCAATCTCACATGAATATCCAACTCCATAAGGAGACGCAGATATCACAAAATAATATGGAAATATACTCAATCACATAAGCTAAGGCACGATGAGATATCAAAGCAAGCAATAAAATATGAGACAAGTCTAAACAACAATAAATAATCTAACCTGCAATCAATAACATCCAGTCTCCAAGTATGCTGGAAACAAGTCCTCTATGTCACAGTCTGAAAAAAATATCCAGTCAGGATTGGAACGAAATACACCTCCAACAGCAGTTCCATGCATATTGACAAAAACTATAACACAGTGTAAAGAAATACAAGACAGATAGGAAATACTGACAATAAGAAATACTAGAATAGAGAAATACTGGAATAATGAAGTACTGGAGAATGTCATCATCAATGTACATCTAGTAATAAAATAGGAATCCAAGTACACACAAGAACAATGAACTGGTATATAAGTGTGTACCAGATCAATAACTAGAACATGTAGAGATGCTAGATCAATATACTAAAGATGCATGTCAAGAATCATCTAAGTGTGTGAAACATTAGTATATCATGTGATCGGCTTGGGTTATATGACTCATTACATGGATTAGCGATCATCCCCAACAGGTCAGGCTAACCGGAATGTAACAGTGATGAGGCATGTAAGGGTAAGGCTGCATCGACGTGAGATGTGGGTGAGCTAATGCTGCATGTAAGGGGTATGATCATATAACTACTAATACTTCCCCATTTCCCCCAGCTAGCACGATGGATCCCAATCACGACTCCTCGTGACAGGTCTCGATGATGCCAACTCGTGTAAAGAACAGTGTCAGAGTCATGTACGCTATACAACAAGAATTATAGAGATAATTAACATAATGGAAACTGTCAGAGAATGTACTCGCCTGGGGTCCTGCTGCTGGTATGAATCAGAGTCCAAGTCACAGTCCAATAGCCTATGTATTACAAACTTACCATGTCAAAAGATAATTTATTTTAATTTATTTAATTCTAGAATAATTACTCTAAAATTCTATTTTAATCTTATTATTCTAGTTTTTAGGTTAATGCCTAAATTTTGTCCAAAGGAACTGAATTTTATCAACTCGAGACTCATGGCACGCAAATCGAGGCGATCTGTTGACCGAAAAGTCAACCGACACAAACTCGACTTTCATGCATGAATTCTGGTAGATCTCAGCATCAAAAACATGATGGAATCTATGGCTCGTCCGAATTCAAATTCGTTTGGAAATTATGGCACATACAAGTTTCGTATCGTGCACCGATGGTTAAATTCTAACCTAGAAGTTCTACAGAATTAACAATATAAAAATACTTCAGAATAAATTCTGGGAAAAACATATGTCAATGATCTCGATATTAGCTTTCCGAAACTTTAAACAGTTCATGATTCTGATTCCTGGTTCTCCCGGAATCACAAAAACATCGAAACACGTCTATTTTCGGACATGCTGTGTTCTACGAATTTTCCAGAATTTAATAATCATAATTTCGTAAAACAAATTATATAATCAGAAATCTAACCTCAATATCTTTCTAACACAAAAAACTAGGTCTCGTTTGGAGTCCGGAGCTATACGCAATGGCTTCTGGAAGATGAAGGAACCCTAGATGACAATTCTCCAAAATTCGGCTGAAGAAAAACCCTAGAAATAAACTTAAACTAATATATATATAGAGGAGAGAGAAAGCAGTCGCGGCTCAGATCTTGACACGTGGCAGCCATCCAACGCAGCCCGCCCCGCAGTCACTGACAGGCGGGCCCGGCACTGTTTGCTGCGGGAGGCTGACAAGTGGTCCCCCTGTTTGCTGACTGGACAGAAATAATTACTTTTTGGGTTTTCTTTTTTAGAAAATAGTTTTTAATTCAGTTTTTTATAATTAACTCAAAATAAATGCTAAAAATAATCAGAAAATTCCCAAAAAATTCTAGAAAATATATTTTATTATTTAGAACCTAAAATAAAAGTTTGGGATATTTTTAAATATATTTGTCCCTAAAATAAATTCTTGAAAGTCCTAGAAAATTAGGATTACTAGTTTTTAATTAACTAAAAATTATGAAAAAATCCCACTAGCCCCAAATTAACGTAAAAATAATATTTAAGCACGAATTTCAGGATACGGAGGTTACAAAGGGCGAACTACTCGTCCGAAAGTCAGGGATCCCATGGCTATCCACTTGAATAGCACCAAGTCAGGACGAGGAGGTGATCCTCTAGTGATCACTTTGAACCAGAAGCCTCCATCTTTGTTCATTAACCTTCGGCGTAACAAGCAGCCGACTGATGTAAATATAACCAGGGATGTAGTTTCTGACGATAATAAAGATTCTCCTTTCCAGTATATTGACGCTCAAATTCCAAATCAGGAATTCTCTCCCCATAACGATATAGAACTTATAGCACAAAGATTCTTGAAAGCTATAGATTTCTATCATCCGTATGTGTGGGAAGTAGCGTCACCATCTAATGTCATCACGATATATAGGCCACAAGAGGATTCTATCTTTATTGGCTCACCTACTCGCATCAGTCATCATCCAATAGTCTTCGATCGCATGCGCAATGAACCGACTGTACAAGAAGATTCTTCCGATGACGATGCTGGTAAAATGCAGGTTCACAGATATAGCCCGCAAGCTTTAAAGATTATGCAAAGTATGAGTTATGACTTGAAGTTAGAATCAGGTCTTAATTATGGGAAAGGCAGGTGAATATCGTTGTACGGTGATCCCTACTGTCAACGAACTCATTTTGGGTTAGGGTATAACACCTCCCTTGCAACTTCTGAGTTAAATGAGGATATCTTGTCCTCTTCTCAAGATGGCTCATCATCCTCCGGCTCATATGATGATCTCGAATAAGCATTATCAATAAATACGGTATTGACAGATTCCCTCGAAGCAGACGAACAAGAATCTGAACCGTTTGAGAATGACTCTTGGGCTTAACAAATAGATACACAATGGGAACTCCAGTTCGAGCAGAGAGAACCGCCCACTGAAGATAAAGTTATCCAAATTGACGTTAGGGACGAACTTTTGCCAAAGCCGATATTTATCAGTAACAATCTTTCCGAAGAAGAAAGGGAAGAAATAATCCAACTGATAAAAGAATATATCGACGTCTTTGCATGGAATTATGCGGATATGCTAGGTCTTGATCCAAAAGTGGCTACTCATAAGCTCAATATATTGCCCAATTCGAAGCCTGTGAAGCAACATCAACGTCGGTTTCGCCCGAATATGATGGACGCCATTGAAGCTGAAATCAAGAAGTTGATAGTCTACGGGTTCATCCGAAAAGAACAACATCCTGACTGGATCGCCAATGTTGTCCCAGTCATGAAGAAAAGTGGGAAAGTACGTGTCTGTATTGATTACCGTGATCTGAATGCAGCCTGCCCCAAGGATGAGTTTCCTCTTCCCATTACAGACGTCATGATCGATAATACGTGCGGTTTTGAACGCATGTCTTTCATGGACGAATTTTCAGGATACAACCAAATCAAGATGCATCCTGAAGACGAGAAGTATACTGCCTTCCGGACACCTCTGGGGGTATATTGTTACACGGTCATGCCCTTCTGACTGAAGAATGCCGGGGCTACATACCAACGAGCTATGAGTAACATATTCCATGAGCATTTACGCAAAATAGTAGAATGTTACGTGGATGATATAGCTGTCAAAAGCCGTATCAAGGGTAATCACATCCAAGACTTGAAGACAGTGTTTGAGTTGATGCGCCAACACCAACTCAAAATGAACCCTATAAAGTCCTTTCTTGGTGTATCCAGTGGCAAATTCCTGGGATTTTTTATTACCGCTAAAGGCATTCAAGTGGACCCTGATAAAGCGAAGGCCATCTTAGAAATGCGACCACCCCGTAATCTGAGAGAACTCAGGGGATTTCAAGGTCATCTGGCTTATATCCGGAGATTCATATCCAACCTCTCTGGGAGATGTCAACCTTTTTCTCGTCTTATGAAGAAAGGTGTATCCTTCGTATGGGATGATGCCTGTCAGCAAGCGTTTAATGGTATCAAATGCTACCTCACTAATCCTCCAGTTCTGGTGCCTCCCGTCATAGGAAGACCATTTTTGCTGTATGTTCGAGCAATGGATCATTCTCTGGGAGCTCTTCTCGCACAGAAGAACGATGAGGGTCATGAACAGGCTATCTACTATTTAAGCAGGATGATGGTCAGAGCTGAACACTGGTACAATCCAGTAGAAAAAGAATGCTTGGCCCTAATGTTCGCCATTCAGAAAATATGACATTACGTCACGGGCCAGAATATTCATATCATCTCCAGGATCAATCCTCTTCGGGTATTGATGAACAAGCCAAGTGTTCTCAATTCCTGACTCGCGACTTGGGCAATGTTATTAACACCATATGATATGGTGTATGTCCCTCAGAAGTCCATCAAAGGCCAAGCATTGGCTGATTTCCTAGCTGCTCATCCGATACCGAAATTCTCCAGATTATACGAGGACATTCCCGACGAAGTGGCAGAATATAATTCTGTAACGGAAAGTGATACATGGCAGCTATTCTTCGATGGTGCCTCCAGGACTGGCCCATGGGGAAACGTAGTTTCAGGAGTAGGAATTGTCCTGGTCACTCCTGATAAACTCATCATCTATCTAGCATATTCTCTTAACGAATCCTGCTCTAATAATATGATAGGATATAATGCCCTACTCATTGGGCTTCAAGTCGCTAAAGAATTGGACGTCGAATATCTGGAAGCTTTCGGTGATTCTCTGCTGATCGTCAATCAAGTCAGAGGAATATATGAAGTCCGTAATCCAGACCTCATTCCTTTTCACCAAGCAACAATCGAGATTGCATTGTCTTTCAAAGGGTTCTTCCTATAGCATGTGCCTTGATCTCAGAACTTGGAAGCTGATGCCCTAGCCAGTCTAGTTGCAGATTTAGCTATTCCTATAAGAAGGCAGAATTCGGTGATCCTTCTTAACAGAGATTTATTCTGTGTGAAAAACAACTTTTACATAGAACGCAGCTACGCTGTGAATACAGATCCTCCCTAGAGAGACTGGAGAAGTCCCTTTATAGATTTTATGGCATACGAAATCTTACTTGAGGATCCTAAAGAAGCAGTATCCATCAAAAGACGATCATTACGCTTCTATTTTGATACGTCTTCATAATGCCTATATCGCCGAACCTACGATGGACTGCTATTACGATGTCTCTCCGATAATGAGGCACAGCGGATTATCCGTGAAGCTCACGATGGCATATGCGGAGCACATCAACCCAGTCCTAAGCTACAGGATCGTATCAGGAGGATGGGCTATTACTGGCCTACTATGATCACAGATGCAATAAAATATGCAAGACAATGCAAAGCTTGTCAGGTTTATGCAGATTTTATACATCAACCTTCTGAACATTTACATCCTACGGTTGTATCCTGGCCTTTTAAAGCATGGGGTATGGATATCATTGGTCCTATTCACCCGTCTTCTTCCAGAGGTCATCGGTTCATATTGGCCATCACGGATTATTTCTCCAAATGGACAGAGGCGATCCCTCTTGCTGAGGTGAAAACATCCAACGTGATCAACTTCATCAAGCATCATATCATTTATCGCTTCGGGATACCCCGAAGTATAATTCATGACAATGGACCTCAATTCATCAGTCAAGCATTTCATCGATTTTGTGATAAAAATCAGATACAAAATATGGCCTCTACGGCATATAATCCTGCTGCTAATGGTTTGGCGGAAGCTTTCAACAAAACCATTATCAAACTCTTAACAAAATTTGTTTCTTCGAACAAAAGAGATTGGAATGAGAAGCTGGAAGAATGCCTCTGGGCATACCATACAACGGTTCGAGCACCGACGGGTTGTACCCCATTCTCATTTGTTTACGGGAGTGAAGCAGTTCTCCCCGTTGAAATCCAAATTTTGTCACTCAGAATAGCAGTAGCTAATGAGTTGACTCAAGAAAATAATGATCGACTACGGCTTTAAGAGCTAGAAGGATTAGACGAGAAATGCCTCCTAGCTCAACAGCGCATTGCTTTCTACCAGACACGCATTTCCAAAGCTTTTAATCAAAAAGTGAAGGAAAGGGTGTTCAAAGTTGGCGAGCTAGTTCTAGTTGTGAAAAGGCCAATGATCATTACTCACAAGAGTAAGGGTAAATTCTAGCCCAAATGGGAAGGCCCTTATGTAATCGAGACGACATTCTCAAACGGCGCTTACATATTAGCCAAGCCTAACGGAGACTTGTTAATGGCTCATATCAACGACAAATTCCTGAAGAGGTACTATGCTTAATCTCCTTTGCTCAAATAGAGTATGGTGAAGATCTCGTTCTGACAACACTACGTCCAAAGAACTAGTTGGATCATATTATATCATGTCTATATAACCTTTGAATAGATATGTTTAACTAATTTGGAACTTCAAAACTTATCACGTCCATATTACCTCTGATAGTGTTTTGTATACAAATTTAGTTGGATCATATTCTATCATGTCCATATAACCTCTGAATAGATATATCCAGCTGAAGCTTCCCGAAGGGATATCACGTCCATATTACCTCTGATATCACTTTCACCCTAACCTATCAATTATATTCAAAAAATGATGGGTCCACCAAAGTCAGATAATAGTCTCTTTATTATCTCCAGAAAGAGCAAATTACATATAAAAGCAAAAGGGACATAATTTGGGAGAAACAGTTAAGTCGCAAATCTGTCGCGCCAGAGAGGCCATTCTCTCATTCCTGGAGCTCAAAACTGTAGCGCGAGCCCGCTCCAACCTTGCCTCCTTATTATTCAAGGCAGACAGTTCAGACTGAGTATGTACAAAATTTGCATGGATGACACCCATACGGGCTAGGTTCTGTTGAGCTGCTTCCATTCGATTCTTCAATACATCTCGAGCGGCCGATGAAGCGAGAACCCTCTCCTCTGCCTGAGCAAGTTCATCTTTCAATTTGCGGACCCTCGCTGCCTCTTCCTCATATTCGGCCTCGCACTTAGCCAGCTGGGGAATGACATACCCCAATACGGCATACTCTTCATTCATCTCTTTATGCTGTGCCTCGATGGATTTGCTCAGAGTTTCTATCTCTCCAACAAGCCTCGCAGTCAAGGAGTCATACTCAGCCTGAATTAGGTCATCAATGCTGCCTTGGGATAGTTACAAATAATTGTTAATGGGTTATTCTAAACCATTAACTATTTTCTCCAACGTATCATCTCTCCCAGCGTCGTTGAAATTTCTGATCGGTGCTATCGAGAGCTGGAAGGACGTCTTCAGAGCTTCAAAGCCTAGATTCTTCTCCAGCACCATTGATATCAGTGTTTTCAAAGTGATGTAGAAAATGCTAGTATACTGCTTAACTAGCATGGCGAAATCCGAATGGACGCTGGGAGTGACTACAATATCGGTGAATCCCCTCCCAGGAATGACTGCAGAAGGTATCGTCATAGTCGTCGCTTCAGCAGATGGTGCAACAAAAGTAGAGGCACCAACAACGGTCGAAGTGGCTGGCGTACTCAATAAAGGAGGCATAGTCGTGATGACAGGCTCATCCTCCTCCGAATATATCGGGACTGTATTGGGCGAGCCAGCACCCGAAAATGTTTCCTCTTCAAAGTCGAGTACCTCCGTTTCATCGGTAGGAGCTGCAACAAAGCCAAAGGTTGTGTCGACGCTGCCCTCCGCGTAGATGTCTTCCCCTGAAAAGAAGACAAGAGAAAGTTAATATCAACCTGATGTTAATTTTTTTAAAAGAGGCGTACAGACGACATTTACCCATGGCCGATGGTATATATATCGCGTCTGCAGCCAGTACAGCTAAATCATTTCTTAATGATGCTAAGCGAGCTGTCATACCTGGAGAAGGGGGTGCACCAAACGATGTCTGAGGGTAGTCATCCAAATCTTCACCTAGATCCAATCGAGGTTCATCGGGTATAATCTCGCTGGAGATACTTACAGATGAAGAAGGGGCTGGACCCATTATTGGGCTGGATAAAAAGATCCTTATTTTGCTCGGCCTCGAAGGCGATCTCGTAGCACTACCTGAGACAGTAGCAGCGATAGTAGTCTCGAGCAAAGAATCTCTGGCACTGCCAACCGGAACTGTGGAGGTTCCCTCTCTAACAGGTGAAGGACCTCTAGTCAAAAAATCATCCGCAACAGGGGAAACAATAGGTTCACTCCTAGGAGCCTCATGGTTGGAAGTCCTGCAGGACCACTAACAGTCTTCTTTTTCTTGATAGGGGAAGTCTCTTTCAGAATAGGAGCCCTTCGCTTACTGGGGATAACAAGAGGCTCTGCAGGCGGAGGTATTATGCCTCTCGGTACTGTCAACAAAAACTTATCTGGATCGACTGAGTCTTCACCTTCGTCAGAGGAAACTGATAAGACTTTCTCTCTTCCAGCGGACTTATGAGAGGGCATCCTAAAACTTCTACGCATATCAAAATCGCGATGGAAGGTATTGATGGCCACATAAAATTGGGCATACGAATGGAGGATGCGCAACTCCATGGAGAGAGAAGTCGCGGGCACATTAAAGGTTGCTCCAGTACAACCCATTATGAAGTATCGACATCCTCTCGCTCCATCAATAAGTCCACCTTTGGACTTGAAGCTGTTGATGGCATTTCCCACATGCAATTGGTCATACCTAAACTGCCTGGCAAACCGACTAGGCAGATACGGCTCCAAGAAGCAGTGGTCTTCACTTTTGTACAACAAATAGGAAGGTCTAATACAGACCAACCAATAAAAAGCTTCAGGAGAAAGAACGGTCTTTCCTTCACCTGAATCCTGAAGTCTCGTCCCCTGTTGATTGAGGTGTACAGTAGGGACGATACAGAAGAGCTTCCAGCTATGGACAAAATTTAATACTCGCTGACAGTCTACGACGGTGGTCACGTTCCAAGTAGAATTCTTATAATTCAACAAGAAATTATTTCCCGAACTACTGGCAGAGCCGGGAGACATCACCCTGGGGTTATGAAGAATTAACCATCCCATCAGATATAGGAACGGTAATTCTACCCTGGGAAAGCTTTCACGCCGGGTTTCATCCGCAAGCAGCCCATCAGTAATGGCCCTCAAGCCAGCTTGTATCCGGCATACCATGGCAGGGAGCAGGCCCAGTCTTGCCCCAAACACCAAACGCACTACAGGCCATAAGGTGTTACGGTGAATGCGATCCAAAGATGCAATGCCAGGTACTACCAATCGACGTAGCCATACAGAGATAAAGCCAGCCAGTTGAGCTTCCCTTGACAGAGGCTTGCAGCAATGCCTCATATAACTGTAGGCTTTAGTGCCTGCAGGATAATTTCCTATCCCTTCATCGAGAACTTGATCTGAAGCCCCAACATCTTTAACAAGATCATCGACTATTTGAGCATTAAGCACGCTCAGAAAGTTCAAAGGATTATCCCTGCTATCCACAACTTTGTCTGGCTTAGCATCTATGGCCTGATATAAGAAGAGATAGGATGCCCATTTATTGGTATGAGCCAAATCAGAGGGCTCATTATAGAAGGTGGTGCACGCTAGATAATGACTCATTAGCTCCTGGTACACTGCCACTACCCGAGGATTTGTATCCCCTAGCTCCCTGTTTGTGGGAACATACTCTTCATAAGGAGTATCCCCCATTGGCAGTCTTGAAATCTCTGGCATCTCGTGAAGGGCCAATCCTAACTCCCCTAGCGGAGTGGCGAAAGTTCCAGTGAGCGAGATATACTGCTCCATCAAAGCAAAAAATAGGTTGGGGTTGGGAGGCAGCCCAACACTGGTAGCACTCACAGCAGCGAACAGACCAATGCTCTCCAGCTCCGTTTGAAAATGCTTCAGGGCCCAGGCAGCTAAACGAGCCCACCGAAGATTTCCAGGGGTAAGCCACCCGTTGGTTCGAGGATTAACCTTGGGGTATACTCCTCTATGCCCCATAAAGTCATTGCAAAAAGTCGATAATTGGACTGGCTGGAGCAGTGAAGTATCTTCACTCGAGACGCTGCCCGGCATTAATCCCCTGAAAGGCACGACAGGGCCTGAAGGGCGGCTCACAAATAATCCTTGGTCTGATCCTTTCTGATAAAATAGCTTCCCCGGCCGACCGTAAAGATTAGGGGTCAGGGTCCACGACATCTTCCTGGATGCGTGGCATGGAAGAATGTCGAGATAGGGTAATCTCTCGGCATCTTGGGCAGGTACATGACCATGCCCCCAGCAGTAAAAACCCAGTTCTCCTTCTTGGGCTTTATTTGGGATTGTTTATCAATCATATCCCCGAAAAGAAAAGCTGGTTTTATATATTTGGCCCCATCTAGATACGTCAGGGGCTCTCCGTTGATCATACTCAACAGCATTCATTCTCTTTGAGACGATATTATAATTCCCCTTCCTTCAGGATACTGAGTTCCAGAAATAGGGAATGTCACGTGGGACAAATCCTCCAGGTAATTGGAGTTCAGCATCCCAGCAACAGAACCCATCACCTCAGCTAACAGAGGTATCTGCAAGTCTACTACAAAATGCAAGAAGAACAAGTCAGTTTCTATACTAGATATTACAGTCTTGCAGCTTACGCCAAAGATCAACAGTCTATGCTTTTACGCTAAGACTGTAAAAACTTGAGTTTTTACGCTGGATTCTATTTTTGAGTCATAAAATTCAAGATTGACAGTATACACAAAAATCTGACAGTCTGTGTTTTTACGCTAGACTGCCAAAATCTGAGTTGTTATGCCAGAATTTTCATCCAGAACGTAACACTCAAAGTTTATAGTATACGCCAAATTTTGACAGTCAAAGCTTTTACGCCAGACTGCAAAAATATATAGTTTTTATGCTGACACATTAGGAATATGGGCGTAAATAATAAAACATCTCTGTGCATCATCTTCCTCGAAGAGGCTCTCAACACAGAAGATGACCTAGCGCGTTCACGTATAACGTGTGCGAAGGATTTTCTTTGTTTTTGTCATCCCAAAAACTTTACCTATGACGCCTGGTGCACAGCTTGACGGTGGGGCACTTCGTTCAGAGCGAGGTTCATTCAGCCTAATGGGAGTCGCTCGTGCTTGAGCAGAGGAGCAAGAAGAGGAGGCAACTTTCTTTCCCTTAGCGGTGGAAGTTTGTTTCGTTGCCATTGCTAAAAAACTCAGAGTGCTCAGAGAGGAAACAAAGAAGAGTTCTCAAAGAGACGAAGGTTTTTGCAAAAGACAGATGAAGAGTTTCTTCTATGAAGGCCTTGGGGTATTTATAGAGTTCAGATAAACTCTTCGAATCCCTAACCAAATCCGATATTTAATATTCGGTTATGATTGGGGACCACGTTAGCCTATTATTTAGGGAAGACGGACAGTCAGCGAATTCAAAAAGTTTTTCGTGCAGAGCAGATATATGATTTTACGCTAAGGAGCTTTTACGCTCAAGAGGCTACAAATCTATGGTTTTACTCTGAGAGGCTATAAGTCTACGGTTTTACGTCCGGATACTTTTACGCTCGGTAGCTTTTACGCTCGAGAGGCTACAAACCAACGACTTCACACTCAGAGGCTACAAATCTACGATTTCACGCTCAGAAGTTTTTTTACGCTCAGAGGCTACAAATCTACGACTTCATGCTCGGAAGTTTTCTTTTCAGAGGCTATAAATCTACGATTTTACGCCCGAATGCTCTTATGCTCAGCAGCTTTTACGCTCGAGAGGCTACAAACTTATGATTTTATGCTCATCTATATTTCGGATCTATGACTTTCCGCATATCTTAAAATATGCAGGCCATAGTATGCGTATACCTGAATAATTCTCAAGATGGCCAATTACAAGGTTTCATGCAGAAGATGCTCCTTCTTGGCATCAGATCATCCCAAGTACCCAAAACATACCGAGTTCAACATTGAAAATGACTCTTCTTCTTGGGTCAATTGGAAGTTCATCCAAAATCCAGTCTGAATATTTTCTTTACAGTTCAAGCATGGTCAGTTTTGACAGCCATTTCTCGCCCTATTTCAAGGAATTTTCGGGAAATCATTCTTGAAGATGATGGTCTGAACAAGAATTCTTCTTATCAGAGAAGTGACAATTCAGAATTCTACGCGACTCATCGTTCAAAACAGTATGATAGTTCAAATATTCGACTTAATGCTAAGCAGCTTTCTACGCGTCTTCAGTTACGCGTAAAAGACGGGACGAGACCAGATACTCTTTTTATCAGAGTTGGCGTAAGGTTATTCAGACGTGTCGAAGCTACACATATTCAGACTTCATCACAGCAAAAAAAATGGCAAATCATCATATGCGTAAAAGAAGACAATTTTATTAATCATAATTACATATGATGGAAATCCAGTCTACAAAAGGTTTTTCATCTTCATGATTACATATGATGGAAATCCTTATTCTACCAAGGGTTTCTCATTTTCATTTAAAGATCACGCCGAGAATCTGTTCTGCCAGGTTCTCATATTGGTGGAGATCTTTTGTCACGACCCGTACCCGATGTAAGGATACTAGTCGGAAACAACGCCCAGCCTACGCCGCAGAATCGGCGGTAGAACGCTGTCTAGATAGTCTATCTAAAGTAATGAACCACCAATAATAATAGAATACTCAATCACAGAACTAAGATAGAATGAGCACGAATCAGATAAGAATAGAATAGTCATCATATAACTCATGAGTTTAAAATAATACATTAATGAGTCTGAAGAGTAACAAAAATAAGCTGGAGACAAATCCAGTACAAAAGAATACTATCATACTACAAAGCTACACTCCAGGGTCAACTGTCTCGGTTGGGATAAGTCCCTCTTGAGCCAGGGTCTCCGAATCTAAACCCACAATATCCTGGGGTCCATAATGGGTAGGGTACCACTCCTCAGTGTCATCTGGAAAAATATATCCAGTCAGGAAAGGAGCAGAGTACATCTCTAACAGCAGTTCTAATCCATGATAAAAACTATGTAACAGTAAATAGCTGTGGATAAACAAGATGTACAAAATAGATACAAGAGATATATAGACAATAAGGAAATACTGGAAAGAAATACAATAATGAACAATATGCCAATTAAACAATAATACTAATGACTAAGTGTGTGAGTACTAGCTTAACATGTGATCGGCTTGGACAAGATACAATGCGGCCTGGCTAATCATACGTGCGGTGCATGATCAACACTATTCGCTTACCAATACTTTATTCAATAGGGATTTGATCACATATCTATACTAATACTCCCCACCCCCAACTGGTATAATAGATCCAACCACGGTATGCTATGGCACTAGATTTCCCAAGAAGAGAGCGACTCCTCCCGAAAATCGGTATCTGTACATGTACAAGATAACCAATGAAATAATACTTGCACCATATACACCATATACCAAGGAATAACATCTCATGACGAGATCCGGATATACCAATTCGTGTAACCATAGTGTCAAGAGAAACATGTATATCTACACTAGATACAACGAACATAGAGGATATCATAAATGAGAAACTATCAGAGAATGTACTCGCCTGAAGTCCAAAGAACAGTCTCACAGATGTCTGACTCAGTACCTCGAAGACCTAGATATGGAATACCACATTAATACAAGGTCCCGGAAAGAGAACAAGTCAAACTAGTCAACTTCTAGGTCAATAAATAAATTCTAAGTCAAAAGTCAACTATGGTCAACTCTAAAGTCAAACATGGTCAAACCAAGGTCAACCTCACAAGAAATATATATAAAATAATATGGAAATAAAATACAACAATTTAGGAAATCAAAATTAGATCCCAAATGATACCCACACAAGAATACTAATAATACAAATAATGCACACTCTAATAATGTATATACAAACCCAATAAAATAATATATTATTATTAGTATTATACCTCACAAAAACACCTATATATATACATATATATAAATCAAAATGCATATATATATATATAAAACAAATTTAATAACTATATAGTTATATATACATACATATAAACTTACAAAATTAAAATACCAAACACATGCACATATTAATGTATGTATTTTACATGGCTAGAAGCACATATAAAAATACATTCATTAATATACAAATAATTATATAATATTTATAAATAATATAATTACACATAAATATATTTTACAAAACCTTTATGTATAATTTATGTTATTAACATAAGTACATATATATTTGCATGCAAGAAAGCTACATACAATATATATATACATCACATTAGAACACATAGAAATATATAGATCTATGCTACAATAAATACCATAATAAATACACTAAAATAATATATAATATCTATATATATTTACTAATTATAAATGAAGAATTTAAAGCATAAATAATTAGATCTACACAAAACACACCAAATTTGGAGAGTATCACACCGTATCCCACTAGATCTAGGATACGCATGCGACACGAGTCCAACACACAACCAATTGCAACCCGAAGGACACAAACAAGTCACAAATAATATTTATGAACAAATCAAAGTGTCAAAAGTAGATCTATGTGTCCGTGTCAAAATACGACATGTACAAAGTCCCGTGTCGGAGGAAGCCCCCAAAATGACACGTATCACCAAATAATTGGGATACGAACCACATGTACCCAAATATGGACATGACACAAAGCCCCAAACACATAAGCACATGCCCAATTGATCTATAGGATCAATTGACACACACAACAAAATGTAAATTCGGAATTCTAACAAAATTGATACAAAAAGCACCATAACTTTCTCCATGGGTCTCCTATGAACATAAAACAAAGTCCTATGGGTAGTACATACATATGGGTTGATTTTACATGATTAAATATCAGATTTAGAAGCTATTTTAATGGAAAAAACTGAATTATACCTATTGGGAGATGGATTCCCAATGAAAACTCCAATTGAGATAAACTTGCTTCCAAATTGTAGATCCTTGCTGCTCTTTGTAGATCCTTGCTTCCTCCTTCTAGATCCTTGCTTCTTAACTTTCTAATAGTGAATTGGGAAGAATTTGGGATGAATTTGGTGGGAAATTGGAATGGGAATGGAAAGAATTTGGGAGTGGGAATTTCTAGATCTAGATTTGGAATGAGAATGAGAGGAGAGAGAAATTTCCCCCCTCTTTTAATAGGCCGGCCTTGCCCCTCTCCCAAGCAATTGTAAAATGTCTAATATACCCCTTGGGGCCTCTCATGAAGAAATAATTAAGGAAGGAAGCTTCTAGTCTAATCACTTAATTAATTTAATCCATCTCCTTAACTATGGGCTTTCTAAATGGGCCAAATCTAACTATTTAATTCATGTTGGTCCATGGGTCCAAACTACACTAGTTGGGTCCACTAAAATAAGTCAAAAATAATTAAATAACATCCAACAACAATTAAATAATACAACAAAAATTATTTACCATGCACAATATTTATTTAAATAGGAAATTTCTAAAATACCCTTTTTCCTAAAATGTGGTAGTGACAAGTCTACCCTCCTTAAAATAATTTCGTCCTCAAAATTCAAAGACGAAAACTACCCCCAGAAAAACACAGAACAGAACTAAAGAATCACAACTAACTAATGAACAGAACATAACAATGAACAGAACATAACTAGATATAACATACCTCAAGGTACAAACAAATATGGATAACGCTCTCGCATGTCATCCTCTCTCTTCCAGGTAGACTCTCCCGGAGAGTGATACCTCCATGCGACGCGCACCAAAGGAATAGTCTGGTTCCTCAGCACCTTCTCTCTCCGATCCAGAATCTCAACTGGCTGCTCTGGATAGCTAAGAGTAGGGCCCACCTCTATCTCCGAGTGATCCAATACATGACTAGGATCTGCCACGTATCATCTCAACTACGACACATGAAATACGTTGTGCACTCCCTCCAATGCAGGTGGCAAGTCTAGTCTATAAGCAACTGCACCGACCCTCTCTAGAATAGTGAAAGATCTGATGAATCGCGGACTAAGCTTTCCGCCTCCACCGAAGCGAATCGTGCCTCGTGTCGGAGAAATCCTCAGAAATACCAAACCACCCACCTAGAACAAAACACCATCTTAAGAACTTAATCTATAACAAACAAGAACAAGCACAAACAAAATCTAAACTATACCTCAAACTCCAAAGGTCTCCGATGGCTATCGGCCCAATGCCGCTGTCTGTCCTGCGCCACTCGAAGTCTATCTCTGATCAACTGAACCTTCTCCGCTGCATCCACAACCATCTCTGGCCCAAACAAAACTCTCTCTCCAATATCGTCCCAAGACAAAGGAGTACGACACCTCCGACCATATAGAGCTTCAAAAGGTGACATCTCTATACTGGCCTGGTAACTGTTGTTGTAAGCAAACTCTACCAAATGGAGATGGTCCTCCCAAGAACCCCCAAAATCTAGTACATAAGTGCGCAACATATCCTCGAGAGTCTGGATAGTCCTCTCTGACTGCCCATCTGTCTCGGGATGATATGCAGTACTGAACCTGAGCTGAGTGCCCAAACTCTCCTGCAAACTCCTCCAGAAATGAGAAGTGAAACGACTATCCCGATCTGAGACTATGCTGACAGAAATTCCATGTATCCTAACGATCTGCCTCACATACATCTCTGCCAGCTTCTCCGTAGACAAACCCACCTTGAAAGGCAAAAAGTGGGCCGACTTGGTCAACCTATCAACAATGACCCAAATTGTGTCTTTTCCTCCTGGAGATCGTGGAAGTCCGAACACAAAATCCATAGTAATGTGTTCCCACTTCCACTCTGGAATGGGTAATGGCTAAAGTAACCCTCCTGGCCTCTGCCTCTCGGCTTTCACCTGCTGGCACACTAAGCATCTGGATACAAACTGTGCCACTTCCCTCTTCATGCCATACCACCACACACTCTCTCGCATATCCCGATACATCTTGTTAGCACCTGGATGTATGGAATACTGAGAGCGATGCGCTTCCTGCAATACCTCCTCACGCAACTCCCCACTAGGCACACATAATCTAACTCCATGCCTCAAAGATCCATCCTCTGAAATAGTGAAATTATCCTCCAATCCTGCTCTCACCTGAGCTCTGATACTCCTCAAAGATACATCATCATACTGTGATGCCTTGATCCTGTCCATCAAATCTGAGTGTATCTGCAGTCCCCACATCTGCATAGCACCACCAGGAACAATCACCTCAATGCCCAAGCTCTCTAAGTCCTCCAACAAATATCGATCCTGCGTCAAGAACATAGCTACCGGATACCTGCTCAAAGCATCGGCAACTACATTGGCTTTCCCAGGATGATATTGCAAAGAGATATCAAAATCCTTCATCAGTTCCAACCACCGATGCTGCCTCATGTTCAACTCCTTCTGCGTGAAAACGTACTTCAAGCTTTTGTGGTCTGTGAAGATCTCCACACGCTCTCCGTACAAATAATATTTCCACAACTTCAGAGCGAAGATGACGGCTGCCAACTCCAAATCATGGGTAGGATAGTTCTTTTCATGAGGACGCAATTGCCTGGATGCATAGGCAATCACTTTCCCATACTGCTGAAGAACACAACCTAAACCCTTTCCCGATGCATCACTATAAATAGTGAAACCTCCGGACCCTGATGGCAACGTCAAAATAGGAGCAGACGTCAACCTCTTCTTCAACTCTTCAAAAGCAACCTGGCAATCCTCCGTCCAAACAAACTCCACATCCTTCCTTGTGAGTCTGGTCATCGGCTCGGCAATCCTCAAAAAATCTTGCACAAACTTCCTGTAGTAACCTGCCAATCCCAAGAAACTCCTGATCTCTGCTACCGAACTCGGAGTCTTCTAAGATTCCACTGCTGAAATTTTCTTCGGATCCACTGAAATACCATCACCAGTCACAACATGCCCCAAGAATTCTACCTTGTCCAGGAAAAACTCACACTTGGACAACTTCCCATAAAGCTTCTCCTTCCTCAGCACATCCAACACAATCCTCAAATGCTCCTCATGCTCCTCCGGTGTCCTCGAGTATATGAGTATATCGTCGATGAACACCACCACGAACTTGTCAAGGTACTGGTGGAATACCTTGTTCATCAAGTTCATAAATACCGCCGGTGCATTAGTCAAACCAAACAACATCACCATAAACTCGAACTGACCATACCGAGTTCTAAAAGCAGTCTTCGGTATGTCCTCCGGCTTCACCTTCACCTGATGGTAGCCTGATCTCAAATCTATCTCAGAAAATACCTTCGCACCACTCAACTGATCAAACAGATCATCAATCCGTGGCAAAGGATACTTATTCTTGATAGTGAGATTATTCAAAGCTCTGTAATCAATGCACATGCGCACCGATCCATCCTTCTTCGGTACAAACAATACCGGGGCTCCCCATGGTGAAGAACTCGATCTGATAAACCCCTTATCCTGCAATTCGTCCACCTGCTTCTTCAACTCGACCAGCTCGCTGTTGTTTACTCTATAGACATGCTGTGAAATTGGTTCTGCACCTGGCACCAAGTCTATAGAAAATTCAACATCTCGATCTGGTGGCAATCCTGGCAATTCCTCAGGAAACACATCCAAGAATTCTGCTATCAACGGATGTGGCAACTCCTTGTATTCCACCATAGCTCCACAAATAATGCTTTCTCCCTGCTCTGCAGCTCCTCTAGCAAACTCGAACTCTGGCTCTCCTGGCGGACCAAACAAAACTCTACCTCCTCTACAATCTATGCTAGCACGGTGCCTACTCAACCAATCCATTCCGAGTATAATGTCGTAGCTCAGAAGTGGCATTACAAGTAGACATGCACTCAACTCCCGGCCTCCCAGAGTAACTCTCCGATCCTTGCAAATATCATTAACCAGGATAATGCCTCCCCCGGTCATGATCTTGCAAGTCCTAAGCAAAGACTCAGCTACCAAACCATGCTTCAGAGCAAAAGAAACAGATACAAAACTAAGGGAAGCACCACTATCAAACAAAGCTAAAGCTGGAATGGAATCAAGAAGAATAGAACCTGCAATGACATCTCCGGTGGGTTCCTCCTCTTCGATGGTCATAGCAAACGCTCGTCCCTGTCGAGCACCTCCCTGCTGTTGATGCTGGACAAAACGCTGCTGCTGTGTCAGAAGTGGTCCCCTCGGTTGTGCTGCAGGTGGTCCCGTCTGTGTCCTCGGAGCTGGAGCTGCTTCTTGAACTGCACGACGAGGACACTCCCTCGATTGATGCCCTTCAGTACCACAATACAAACAAACTCCTAGCCTCCTCCTGCAAACTTCCCAGATATGGTCAGGCTTCTTGCAGAAGTTGCATGGAGCTTGCTGTAACTGTCTCTGCTGCTGAGGTGCCTGGTGAAAAGGTGCTCTAGCTGGAGTCTGGTTCTGCTGTGGCTGCTGGAAAGGTCTGGACTGGAAATGAGGATGTTTGGCAGATACTGCACTGCCGTTGGCCCCCAGAAAAGAATCACGGTCTCTCTTGGTCTTCAAACCCAGATCCCGCTCAACCTTGCGTGCCTCCACAAGTATCTCCGAGTATGTCTCATAAAAAGACGGAATGAGAATCAATATGGCACAAGATGTAAGACATCAAGGAAAGGACAGTTTAAGGGATCAAGTATCAATGTCAAAGGAGAATAGTTGAATCAAAAGAATTTTCCTAGATGTGATTGAGTATCTCAGCCTATATCCTATATCCTATCGCAGGCTCGCAGTAGTACAACTAAGTTGTCGCACTACCACGATATCATATACTTGTGAAGCTAGACCTGCATGGGCCACCACCAAAAACGTGTCACGACCCATACCCGATGTAAGGATACTAGTCGGAAACAACGCCCAGCCTACGCCGCAGAATCGGCGGTAGAACGCTGTCTAGATAGTCTATCTAAAGTAATGAACCACCAATAATAATAGAATACTCAATCACAGAACTAAGATAGAATGAGCACGATTCAGATAAGAATAGAATAGTCATCATACAACTCATGAGTTTAAAATAATACATCAATGAGTCTGAAGAGTAACAAAAATAAGCTGGAGACAAATCCAGTACAAAAGAATACTATCATACTACAAAGCTACACTCCAGGGTCAACTGTCTCGGTTGGGATAAGTCCCTCTTGAGCCAGGGTCTCCGAATCTAAACCCACAACATCCTGGGGTCCATAATGGGTAGGGTACCACTCCTCAGTGTCATCTGGAAAAATATATCCAGTCAGGAAAGGAGCAGAGTACTTCTCTAACAGCAGTTCTAATCCATGATAAAAACTATGTAACAGTAAGTAGCTGTGGATAAACAAGATGCACAAAATAGATACAAGAGATATATAGACAATAAGGAAATACTGGAAAGAAATACAATAATGAATAATATGCCAATGAAACAATAATACTAATGACTAAGTGTGTGAGTACTAGCTTAACATGTGATCGGCTTGGACAAGATACAATGCGGCCTGGCTAATCATACGTGCGGTACATGATCAACACTATTCGCTTACCAATACTTTATTCAATAGGGATTTGATCACATATCTATACTAATACTCCCCACCCCCAACTGGTATAATAGATCCAACCACGGTATGCTATGGCACTAGATTTCCCAAGAAGAGAGCGACTCCTCCCGAAAATCGGTGTCTGTACATGTACAAGATAACCAATGAAATAATACTTGCACCATATACACCATATACCAAGGAATAACATCTCATGACGAGATCCGGATATACCAATTCGTGTAACCATAGTGTCAAGAGAAACATGTATATCTACACTAGATACAACGAACATAGAGGATATCATAAATGAGAAACTATCAGAGAATGTACTCGCCTGAAGTCCAAAGAACAGTCTCACAGATGTCTGACTCAGTACCTCGAAGACTTAGATATGGAATACCACATTAATACAAGGTCCCGGAAAGAGAACAAGTCAAACTAGTCAACTTCTAGGTCAATAAATAAATTCTAAGTCAAAAGTCAACTATGGTCAACTCTAAAGTCAAACATGGTCAAACCAAGGTCAACCTCACAAGAAATCTATATAAAATAATATGGAAATAAAATACAACAATTTAGGAAATCAAAATTAGATCCCAAATGATACCCACACAAGAATACTAATAATACAAATAATGCACACTCTAATAATGTATATACAAACCCAATAAAATAATATATTATTATTAGTATTATACCTCACAAAAATACCTATATAGATACATATATATAAATCAAAATGCATATATATATATATATATAACAAATTTAATAACTATATAGTTATATATACATACATATAAACTTACAAAATTAAAATATCAAACACATGCACATATTAATGTATGTATTTTACATGGCTAGAAGCACATATAAAAATATATTCATTAATATACAAATAATTATATAATAATTATAAATAATATAATTACACATAAATATATTTTACCAAACCTTTATATATAATTTATGTTATTAACATAAGTACATATATATTTGCATGCAAGAAAGCTACATACAATATATATATACATCACATTAAAACACATAGAAATATATAGATCTATGCTACAATAAATACCATAATAAATACACTAAAATAATATATAATATCTATATATATTTACTAATTATAAATGAAGAATTTAAAGCATAAATAATTAGATCTACACAAAACACACCAAATTTGGAGAGTATCACACCGTATTCCAATAGATCTAGGATACGCATGCGACACGAGTCCAACACACAACCAATTGCACCCCGAAGGACACAAACAAGTCACAAATAATATTTATGAACAAATCAAAGTATCAAAAGTAGATCTATGTGTCCGTGTCAAAATACGACATGTACAAAGCCCCGTGTCGGAGGAAGCCCCCAAAATGACACGTATCACCAAATAATTGGGATACGAACCACATGTACCCAAATATGGATACGACACAAGCCCCAAACACACAAGCACATGCCCAATTGATCTATAGGATCAATTGACACACAAAACAAAATGTAAATTCGGAATTCCAACAAAATTGATACAAAAAGCACCATAACTTTCTCCATGGGTCTCCTATGAACATAAAACAAAGTCCTATGGGTAGTACATACATATGGGTTGATTTTACATGATTAAATATCAGATTTAGAAGCTATTTTAATGGAAAAAACTGAATTATACCTATTGGGAGATGAATTCTCAATAAAACCTCCAATTGAGATGAACTTGTTTCCAAATTGTAGATCCTTGCTCCTCTTTGTAGATCCTTACTTCCTCCTTCTAGATCCTTGCTTCTTAACTTTCTAATGGTGAATTGGGAAGAATTTGGGATGAATTTGGTGGGAAATTGGAATGGGAATGGAAAGAATTTGGGAGTGGGAATTTCTAGATCTAGATTTGGAATGAGAATGAGAGGAGAGAGAAATTTCCCCCCTCTTTTAATAGGCCGGCCTTGCCCCTCTCCCAAGCAATTGTAAAATGTTCAATATACCCCTTAGGGCCTCTCATGAAGAAATAATTAAGGAAGGAAGCTTCTAGTCTAATCACTTAATTAATTTAATCCATCTCCTTAACTATGGGCTTTCTAAATGGGCCAAATCTAACTATTTAATTCATGTTGGTCCATGGGTCCAAACTACACTAGTTGGGTCCACTAAAATAAGTCCAAAATAATTAAATAACATCCAACAACAATTAAATAATACAACAAAAATTATTTACCATGCACAATATTTATTTAAATAGGAAATTACTAAAATACCCTTTTTCCTAAAATGTGGTAGTGACATCTTTTTCCGTCTTATTCAGCAGTTAATCGGTTTCCGCGGCCGATTAACAAAAAAAATGATTAATGGTGGGCGGATACAAAACTGGGCTTGTCTAAATTATTCAAGAGTCCACCCTCTATACGCCATGACAGATTTAGTTGGGATTCAAACCCAACTCAATACTGGAAGACAGGGCCAGACTGCCGACCTTCGTCCACCGTCGTAACGGGAAAAAATACAGCTTACAAGCTGTGTGGTCGAATGTGACCCTTCCTCTCTCCTTGACGAATCGCCATATGAAATTGCTGATCATCCCGAGCAAAGAAAGCTATGATATCCTTCCATGATCCATCGTTGCAGAGGATATTTGCTCGAAGATGCCTTCTTTTTTGGCTCCTTACATGCTGGAAGAACATGATCTTCTTCTTCCTCAAGTCGACCCGACGAATTTCGGCAAACATCTCTGTATGGTAAAAGAAGTGTGGAGAAAATAGGTTAACCCATTCGCCTTTTTATAGGCAGAGAAGAACACACCAAATCCCAACAAACTCCCAAAAATCTGCCGAGAAATCAGCCTCGAGGAACGAGTCAGACTTGACCGTTTCATACTTCATTCAAAGTGTTTCAAATTACGAAAAATTTAAAAACTTTGAAGGGGGTCTTGTAGAAGCATAAAAAATATGCTACAGAATTGTACGCAGTACGCATAAAACCTGCGTAAAGCAGAGTTTCAGTGCTGTGTGGCGTAAGACATGACTTCAGAGCCATCGGCGTACAGCAGAGCTTCATCGCTAGTACAGCATAAAATATAGCTCAGAACAACCCGCGTAATGCAGTATTTCCAGACTGCTTCGGCGTAAAAAGGTTGTTACATCGCCCCTTCGGCGTAAAACTTACTTGCTTTTAATGCAGTAGGAAGTTGTACGAGAAACTCTTCGTATTCCTCGAATGAACCTGTCAGATCATGCAGTGAACCTGACTCCTGACAAAGAGTACTGCACGACAATCCAGATGACGGCTGTAATGATGGTTCAGCACAGAGACCCAGACCGTCGTTTAGTGACATTTCCTTGATACAAATTGCTTTTACGCATTCAAGGGAATACGCTGCCTAGTTTTATACAGGCAGACGTGAGCTTTTACGCTCAGCAGGAGACGAAACGAACCACCACGGCAAAAGCTGCTCTTCGTACAGAGCTCGAGGTACGTCTCTGCAGTTAATGCGTGTGATGGGGGCAGATCTCTGCATTTAATGCATGAGATTTGGCTCTACTTTCAAAGACTGGGTGAGCCATAATTATGACTAATACGTCCACATTATCACCTTTGTATATTACGCCATCAGGCTATTTTCAGCTATAGGAGCACGATGTATGCTATCTTCTTGAAATACGCCGACCTGGCTATTTTCAACTATTGGAGTATGTCATATGCTATCTCCTCGGAATACGCCAACTCAGGCTATATTTGTATTGGTGCGTGATAAGGCTATTTGGTCCAGAATACGCTCAAGATCTCAGTCAAGGAAGGAGGATCTGCTATCTTTTACGCTAGCTACCTATCCATGCAGCATCAGGCTTCTACGCCTACTTGGCTTCTAAGCCAACTTGACAACTATTTGGCTTTTATGCCATGGTGACAGTCGTTGGATTATACACTAACCTTTTCTACGTGAGGGGCAGTTACCTACGTGGCTTGCATGCCGTGATCTTCGCAGCAGTTATACGTGTTACCTCATAATGGGACACGCGTCACACGCGGATTCAGAAGATCATTTATACGTGGGTGGCAGTTATTATAACCGTTGCATAAAAAGTGCTACACTCTCCACTGTTCGGCTTCTACGTCGACTGGACGGTTACTGTCACTAAACTCTATAAATAGAGATCTCCGTCCACGGAGGTCCAAGGTCAAAGAATTGAGGAGAGAAGTCGTAAAATCGAAGAGAGAAGAGCACAGATAGAGAGTAGTGATCGATGATTTTGGCATCAAGTATCCACTCCCTCTTGCAATCTTTGAAGCTATTCCTTCTTCTACAGCACTTCTTCATCATCGTGTGGTCCAAGGGACAAAGTGATCGACCACAGATCAGACTCCTATAGCAATATTTACCCAGATTAAATTTTTGTACTTAACATCCTCGTATAGGATTAATTATACTTCTTGTTTGTAAACCAAAGAAAGGGTTTCGTATAAACCTACTTTCATTTCTTTCGTTTATTATCAAACAAGGTCTGCCTCCAACTTCAAGTCATAACCCATGCTTTGCATAATCTTCAAAGCTTGTGGGCTATATCTGTGAACTTTTATTTTCCCAGCATCAGACTCGTGAGAATCTTCTTGTACAATTGGTTTATTTCGCATGCGACCGAAGACTATTGGATGCTGATCGTTGCGAGTAGTGGAACAATAAAAATAGAATCTTGATGTGGCCTATATGTCGTGATGACATTAGATGTTGACGCTACTTCCCATACATATGGATGATAGGAGTCTATAGCTTCCAAGAATTTTTGTGCTATAGGTTCTATATCGTTATTGAAGGAGGATTCCTGATTAGGAAATTGAGCGTCAGTGTACTGGAAAAAAGAATCTTTATTATCGTCAGAAACTATGTTCCGGGTTGTATTTACATCAGTCGGTTGCTTGTTACGCCTAAGGTTGATGACCAAAGGTGGGGGTTCTGGTTCAGAGTGATCACTAGAGGATCACTTCCTCCTTCCGATTTGGTTTTGCTTAAGTGGATAGACATGGGTTCCATGACTTTCGGACGGGTAGTCCGCCTTTTCACCTGGATTGATAAAGGTTACTCAGCAGATGGTTCTCCTGACTCCCGGTAGGATTCCTCTTCCGTCTTGCCTGACACCTCCTTCATGTAGTCTTGGGTGTACAATATGGCATCAGAATAGTAGGATTCAACTCCTTTGAATGGGTTGAGTTCAGCAAACTCAGTTTTTACTGTCCCTTGGGCGTCTACATATTTGAAGCATTGATGTAGAGTAGAAGGAACAATATTGTGATCATAGATCCAAGGTCTGCCTAAGAGAATGTTTTAAGACACCTCTGAATCAATGAGGTAGCATGTAGCTACTGATCTAAGGTCACCAATCTGGATCCTCAGACGAATCTTCCCCAATGGTTTACTCTTCCTGGCATTAAAGCCCACGATTGTGGTGGTAGTGTAAGCCAGTTTGCTTGTAGGGATTCTCAACGGTCTTAACAAACTGTGAGGGAGATGATCGACGATCTCGGATCTATGTGAATCCGGTCTACCTCCATGGAGCTGACGTATCCGGTGTAATAAAGAGGCATGTCATGCTTGTTATGTTTCAACAACATGTCCTCTTGAGTGAAAGTGATATTAGGGACCACTTCCATCACACTATGGCATTGAGGGCATGCCACAGGCTCTTTATCAGAGGATTTGAGCTGAGTCAAGCATATATTCGCCTACATTAACGCTTCACTCAAGGCTTGACGAGGGTCTTTGGATAGCCTAAGTAGCTCAAAAATGGACAATCTGGCTGGTGTATTAGCCAACTGGGCCAAGATATCGAAGTTATATGGTTTCTCTAAACCTTTGTTTTGAATATTCTTCAAAGGTTTATCAAAATAAACTTCTTTTTGCTTGCCCTTGTCCACCGAAGTTTGTCTAGAAGGACCTGCCTCTGGTTAACAGGTTCAGGCTCTGGAAGTTTGGCAGCTGAAGTATCTGCCGTCGCTTCTTCCTGATTTCCTCTATAGTCCTTGAGGTAGGTTTTCCCTGACTGGGTTCCGGTTGCCAAAGCCTCTTCTTCTGATATCGAGGATATTGCAACCATATGGCATGGTTTGCATCTTGAGTTCTTTTTAGACTTAGCTTTAGCAGCTTGAGTCTCTTCCTCAATTTCTGACACCAGATCTGGGTGAACCCACATGATCTCACCACGCTTGGTAGTTAGGGGTACCAGGTCATGATTTTGACCCCAGGTCGGAGGGAGATTAATAATGTTCATCATCGCCCGTGGAATAGGTACTACACCATCTGGGATTTCCTGAGGGGGCAGATTACCAAACTGGAGTGAGATCATGTTGGCAGTGATCGTCTTCTCGCTATTACGCAGAGTGATGGCCTTGGCGTCGATCAACTCCTGGATTTTCCTTTTTAGTACATAACATGCCTTTGTGGGGTGATGTATGTATCTGTGGAAAATGCAGTACTTAGGGTTATTGGTACTGCCGACTTTATTTGGCCACTTTACCTCGGGGAGAGTAAGGTTGTCACTTTTGACTAGATAATCGAATATGCTCAGGATATTGTCGTCGTCAAAAGAATACTCTTCTTTAGGCCTGAAAGTCCCAGGATTCGTCTGCGTAGTCACTGGAGTATGTTGCCTAGACGTGTTGATCGCCAGAGCTTCTTTTCCTTTGGAACTACGAGTATGGTCGTTATTGGAGGATGACCGCTTCCCTCTATCAGAGGTAGAGATCATGATTCCATTATCACGAGCCTTCCGACTGTTATCTTCAACGGCTACCGCTGATATGATAAATGAGGGCCAATCATAGAACTGATATGGTCCCGTGAACACTGAGATCAGCGGGAGAAGGTTCTTCCTGCAAATGTCCACCAAGGCAGAATCTGGAACTCCGGAAGGCATCTGCAAAGTAGCCTGACCAAAACGTTCGATAAAAGTACGAACGCTCTCTTTCTCCTTCTGCTTTACTTCGATGAGTGATGACATAGACATGTCCATCCCTCCTTCGTAGAATCGAGCGAAGAACAGAGTCTTGAAATCTTCAAAAGAAGTAATGCAGTTGTCCGTTAGACTATGGTACCATTGATAGGCCACTCCAGACAGACATCCTTTAAACACTCGAGTGATAAGGGCATCATTCCCTTGCAACAACACTGTCATCATGCTAAAGTAGTTCATGTACTGGCTTTGTGACATTTTTCCCTCAAACAAAACCATAGCCTGTGGTTTGTATTTAGGTGGGAAAGGGATCTCGTCCCAGATAGCTGGGTATGGCTGGTTGATTCCCAACTTCTTGAGCTGATCCTTATGCTTGAAGGCATCAAATTGGACTTTCAATTTCTGAACTGCCTACATCGGATCTTCAGCTGGGAAAGGGACCGCAGAGTGGTGAGATATCGGTTGTATTGTAACTCCAACAGGAGGCAATACATTCTCCGAGTTAAGAAGTTGAGGAGCCGCTGACTCTTGATTTAGAACAGGCTCCTAGTTTACGTTGTATGGTGGTAGGTCCACCCCCACATATAGTTGAGTCGGAGGAACCGATGCTTGAGCTATTGCAGCTGCATGTTGAGTCACCATCATCTGACGCATACTCTCCATCATGGAATGCATCTCTTTAAGCGATGCTTCCAATACAGTGATGTGTTGCTCAGTACTTCATGATGGGGAAGCCTCTTCATGTTCATCTCCAATGGCATAAACTCCCATTTCTCTGGATGCTACTGAGGGATTAGAATAGATCTCTGTATAGATCGAGTCTATACTTTCAGCATCAGATTTGAGAAACTGGCGACCCCCAGCGTCAGAATCAGAAGAATATGAAGCCGGTTGTCGTGACCTCGAGCGGGTGTTTCGAAAAACACCTGCCTCAATATTCCTAAGGAGTCTGTCAAATCTCCTTTGGCTTGGAGTTCTAGAGGGATGACGCCTTGAACTTGACCTTCCTCTAGGAATGTGTGAAGCCATGTTCACTGATGCGAATGTCGGCTCTTCTTCCTGTAGAGACAAAGAGTAGTTCAACCGGTCAAAAACTGACCATTTTGCCTTAGAACAGCAGTAGTTAACTACAACTTTATGACTATTACAATAATGCTCCCTAGGGGGTGTAATAGACATGTTAGAAGATCCCCTTTCTTTACGCTTCTGGATCAAGAAATTACACAAATCAGGGGGATTAACAGAAGAAAAAGAAGAAGGCTTATTCTGCCTTTTTACATTAGTTGGAGTATAGAGATTGGGAACCATGACCCTCTCTCTGCCATAATTATACAGCAGTTCACCCATGTGAGTAGCATACGATCCATTATCCATCTGAGGAGTGTATTTCCCCATGAAGCGGGTCTTCTTTACGCGGATGAGCTTATCCTGGCATAATCTGGAGCTTTGTACAGATTCGCGTAAAACAGGGGGAGTCCTCAAACGGCCTCCAGCGTCACGCGTAATCTGAAGAGCGGACAACTTCTTCTCTTGGTGGCATACAAGCCTAGAGATCGGGTGATTCGCCACTTGTTTTTCCTTGATATGATCCAAGGGTCCATCTGCTTCCTTGTAGATGGGAGATGTATTTTTACGCGCAAGGCGCATTTGAAATTTCTGAATTAGCTCTGAGGCCTTGTCAGAAATTTTGTCTGCCACGTCACAGAAGGGAGACGAAGTTTTACTCGCAGGGCGCGTTTGAAATTTCTGAATTGGCACTGAGGCCTTGTCAGAAATTTTGTCTGCCATATCACAGACGGAAGACAAAGTTTTACACACAATGCGCGTTCTAGACTTCTGGATTGGCACTAGGGCATTGCCAGAAGCTTTGTCTGCCATATCACAGACGAGAGACGAGTTTTTATGCACAGAGCGTATAGGTCGTGATGTCACAACCTTGTTGATCGGAGAGAGAGAGTCCGCAGGAAGGGTAGAGGATGTCCAGGGCATCCATACTTTACGCAGCTTCCTGTTGTCCTGGACAGAGAGAGAATGAGAGCTACCCCCTGCTCGAAGCATGTCTTTATAAGCAGATTGGTCGAATTGGACGACCAGAGTCTTCTTCGTTGATCCGATGGTACAACATCATGTTGAGCAATGACTTTCTCGTCAGATGAGAAAGTAATCCCCAGCAGAGTCGCCATCTTGTGTTTGATGATAAACAAAAGAATGAAACTAGGTTTATACGAAACCCTTTCTTTGTTTACAAACAAGAAAAAGAAGTACAATTAATCCTATACGAGGATGTTAAGTACAATAAAAAATAATTCTGGGGAAATATTGCTATAGGAGTCTGATCTGCGGTCGATCACTTTGTCCCATGGACCACACGATAACGAAAAAGTGCTGTAGAAGAAGAAGAAGCTTTAAAAGATAGCGAGGGGGATTGAACTCTCGTTGCCAAAGTCGTCAATCAACACTCTCTATATGTGCTCTCTCTCTGATCTCCTCCCTTTTCGACCTTGTTCTCCTATGACCGAAAGTCTCTATTTATAGAGATCAGTCACAGTAACTGTCTATTCGGCGTAGAAGCCAAACTGTGGAGAGAGTTACACCTTTTACGTGGCGGTTATAATAACTGCTACCCGCGTCTGAATGATCTCCTGAATTCGTGTGTGACGCATATCCCATTATGAGGTAACGCGTATAACTACTTCTCGAAGACCACGGCATGCAAGCCACGTAGGTAACTGCCCCTCGCGTAAAGATGGTTAGCATAAAAGCCAAATAACTGTCTTGTAGGCGTAAAAGCCAAGTAGTTATCTTGTTGGCGTAAAAGCCAAATTCTGCGTAAAGCTTGATGCTGCATAAATAATGGGTAACCAGCATAAACTAGCCGATTATCCTTCCTGACTGAGGTCTTGAGCATATTCTGGACCAAATAGCCTTATCACGTTCCTTGTAAATATAGCCTAAGTTGGCATATTTTGAGAAGATAGCATACGGCATACTCCTATAGTTGAAAATAGCCTGGTTGGCGTAATATGTAGGGATAGTGATGCGAGCGTATTAACCCTAGTTTTAGCTCTCTTAGTCATTAAAAAAAGAACAAAATCTCATGCATTAAATGCAGAGATCTGCCGCCATCTCGCGCATTAACTTCTGAGATATGCCTCGAGTTCTGTACGAAAAATAGCTTTTGACGTGGCATCTAATTTCGTCTCATCTTGAGCGTAAAGGCTCATTTCTATCTCTATAAAATAGGCAGCGTATTCCTTGAATGCGTAAAAATGACTTGTATTAAGGATATGCCACTAAATGACAGTCTGGAGCTCTGTGCAGAATTATTATTTCAGCCGTCTTCTCAATCTTTGTGAAGTACTCTTTGTCAGGAGTCAGGTTCACTGTTCTGTCTGACAGGTTCATTCAAGGAATACGAAGAGTTTCTCGTACAACTTCATGCTGCATTAAAAGCAGACATATTTTACACCGTAGGGAGGTGTAGCAACCTTTTACGCCAAAACAGCCTTGAAGCGCTACTTTACGCGGGCAACTCTGAAGTCATGTTTTACGCCACACAACGTTGAAGCTCTGTTTTACGCGTACTTCATGTATGTTTGGGGGTTTTACGCATATAATTCCCCAGCATATTTTTTATGCTTCTACAATAGAGTTCAACATCTCCGTCCATACAATGCTTCAAATGGTGATATCTCGATACTGGCATGGTAGCTGTTGTTGTAAGTAAACTCTAACAAGTAAAGATGATCATCCCAAGAACCTCTGAAATCTAAAACACAAGTGCGAAGCATATCCTTGAGAGTCTAGATAGTCCTCTCTGTCTGTCTGTCTGTCTGAGGGTGATATACGGTACTAAACTTGAGTTGGGTGCCCAAGCTAGCCTGCAAACTCCTCCAGAAGTGGGATGTAAAGCGACTCTTTCGATTAGAGACTTTGCTTACAGGAACTCCATGCAATCTGACTATTTGTGGTACATATATCTCTGCGAGCTTCTTCGTAGACGTACCCACTTTGAATGGCAAGAAGTGGGCTGATTTGGTAACCTGTCTACGATGATCCAAATTGCGTCTTTCCCTCTTGGAGAACGCGAAAGTCCTGATACAAAGTCCATCGTCACATGCTCCTATTTCTACTCTGGAATGGGTAAAGGTTAAAATAATCTATCTGGCATCTGCCTTTCCACCTTTACCTGCTGACATACCAAGCATCTGGATATGAAGCTCGCCACCTCCCGCTTCATACCATGCCACCAAACATGCTATCTTATTTCTTTATACATCTTATTGGCACCTGGATGCATAGAGTACTGAGATCGATTCACTTCCTGAAGAACCTCCTCGTGCAATGCTCCACTCGGCACACACAATCTGGTACCATGATGCAATGATCCATCCTTTGCAATACTGAAGTCCTATGCCAATCCCTTCCGGACCTACGCTCTGATGATCCTTAGAGACTCATCCTCGAACTGTGCAGCTCTGATCCGATACTGTACCTGAGGTCCCCATATATGTGCCCAAACTTCAGGACCTAGCACCTCAATACCCAAGCTATCAAGATTGGCCAATAAATGTCTGTCCCTCGTCAAGTACATAGCCACTGGATACCTGCTCAAGGCATCATCGACTATGTTGGTCTTTCCTGGATGGTACTGCAAATAGATGTCAAAGTCCTTCATCAACTCCAATCATCATTGCTGCCTCATGTTGAGCTCTTTCTTTGTAAACACATAATTTAAGCTCTTATGGTCTGTAAAGATCTCCACACGCTCTCTATAGAAGTAGTATTTCTACAGCTTTAGAGAAAAGATAACTGCTGCCAACTCCAAGTCATGGGTAGGGTAATTCTTCTCATGCGGACGTAATTGCTTGGAAGCATAGGTAATCACCTTACCGTTTTGTTGCAACACACATCCCAAACCCTTACTCGAAGCATCACTGTATATAGAAAATTGTCCTGTCCCCTATGACAACATCAATACTGGAGCTGTAGTCAACCTTTTTCTTTAGCTCCTCAAAGGCAACCTGACATTCCTCTGTCCTTCCTGGTTAGCCTAGTCATCGACTCTGCAATCTTGAAAAAATCCTGAACAAATCTCCGATAATAGCCTGCCAATCCAATAAAGCTCCTGATCTCTACCACTGAACTCGGGGTAGACCACCACTCAACTACTGATATCTTCTTCGGGTCTACTAAGATTCTATCTCCTGTAATCACATGCCCGAGGAATTTAACCTTATCAAGAAAGAACTCACACTTCAAAAGCTTACCATAAAGCTTCTCCTTCCTGAGGGTCTACAGAACTATCCTCAGTTGCTTCTCATGTTCCTCCGAGGTTTTCAAATATATCAATATATATCATCAACGAAAACCACAACAAACTAATCCAGGTACTGATGAAATTTCTTATTCATCAGGTTCATGATTACCACTGGGGCATTGATCAACCCAAACGACTCACCAAGAACTCGAACTGCCCATACTGAGTCCTGAAAGCTGTCTTTGGAATGTCTTCCTTCTTCAATTTTATCTGGTGGTAGCCCGACCTCAAGTCTATCTTCGAGAATACCTTCGCTCCTCTCAACTGATCAAACAAATCATCAATCCGCTACAACGGGTATTTATTCTTGATAGTGAGGTTGTTGAGATCCCTGTAGTCGTTATACATACGGACTGGCCCATCATTCTTTGGTATAAATAATACCGAAGCACCCGACGATGATGAACTGGAGCGGATGAATCCCTTATCCTGTAACTCATTTACCTGCTTCTTCAACTGCGCCAGTTCGCTGTTGTTTACCCTATAGACGTGCTATGATATTGGCTCTACGCCTAGAATTAAGTCTATAGATAACTTTATATCTCGGTCTGGTGTCAACCCCGGCAACTCCTCCGGGAAGACGCCCATATATTCTGTAATCAACGGATATGGCAAATCCTGCTCTTCCACCAAAGCTCCACAGAAGTCTCTCTCGCTCTGTTCCGCTGCTCCTCTGACAAACTCAAACTCTGACTTTCCTGGCATCTGAAACAAAACTCTGCCTCCATGACAATCGATACTAGCATGGTGCCTACTCAACCAATCCATCCGAGTACTATATCGTAGCTCAAAAGTGGTACTACGAGTAGACATGTTCTCAACTCTCGGCCTCCCAAAGAAACTCTATGATCCTTGCAAACATCACTGACCAGGATAATGCTCCACCCGGTCGTGATCTTGCAAGTCCTTGCGAACAGTTCAGTCTCAAAATGATGCTTCAAAGCAAAAGATACAGATACAAATCTATGTGAAGCACCGAAATCAAATAAAGCATGAGTTGGAAAAGAATCAAGATATACTGAACCTGAGATGACATCACCAACTGGCTCCTCCTCTACGATGGTCAAGGCAAAATCTCGCCCTGCTGCATACCTCTCTGCCATTGCTGGTATTGTACGAACCTCTGTTGCTATGTCGACAACGGAGGTCCTCTCTGCTGTCCCGTTGGTGGTCTCGCGGGTTCTCTCTGTTCCTGGGCCCCTCTCTGAGCTGGACGAGTCGGAGCCCTAGGACAAGCCTTCAACTGGTGGTCTCCTGATCCGCGGAATAAATACTGGCCCATTCTCATCCTGCATGCATCCCATCCATGTCCAGAATTCTTGCAAAATGGGCAAGGAATAACTGACTGAGCTGGCCTATAAAACTGGTGCGCTTGTTGTACAGGCGCTCTAAATAGTATGGAAAACTGCTGCCTCGGCTGCTAGAAGTGTCTCTGATGCTGCTGCTAAAAGTGAAGCAGCTTTGCTGGGCCCTCACTACTGCTAGCTCTTGAAGGATCCCTTATCCTCTTGGAGCCAAGCTCCAAATCATCCTCCACCTGCTGCGCCTGTGCCAGGATCTCCTCAAATGTAGTTGTGCAATGTCCGCTAGTATGGGATTTGATCTTCCTGTTCAGACCCTTTATGAACTTTTGAGCTTCCATCCGGGGATTATGCCCCTCCACAAAGTGACCCAATCTACAGTACTCTGCTGCGTACTCGTCCACTGTTATGCAGCCCTGGACGAGGTACTAAAACTGGCTCTCTAGAGATGTCAGAGACACATATGGAAAAAACTTCTGCTTGAAAATCTTCTTGAAAGCTTCCTAAGTAAGTCCAGGTGCTGAGATCCTCGTGTCTGTCCTGAACCATGTTAATGTGATATCGAACATCTTGCTCCCTGCTGCCTCCACTTGCAACCTCTTTGGAATCTGTGCCAGCAGCAAGTTCCTCTCTATGTCTTTAATCCAGCCATCCACAAAAATAAACCCTTAGATGCCTTTGAAGTCCTTAGGCCCCATCCTCTTGAAATCATTTATGCTCCCCGGTCTTGGCTGCTGCACGGGGCCTGCGGAGGTGGAGCTACCTGTGGTTGGACCAAGGCAACTCTCTCGACTGTGGCAAGTGCAAGCTGGTGGACATTCTCAATGCCCTGCCTCATGATCTCTGATTGGTATTGATGGGCCTCTGCTTGGTCCTTTTGTCCTCCATCATCTACTGAAAGAGGGTAAACACCTATGCCAGATCAAATGCTAGTAGTGGTGGTGGTAGATCCTCTGAAGTTGTAGGCACCGTCCTCTGTACTGGAGGTGGAGCACCCCCGAAAGCTGTTGTGGTAACGCCCACCTGGATCGGTAAAGCGCCCTCTGAGCTAGAGTTGATGGAGCAGTGGCTGCTGGTGCCCTCCTCAGAGGCGACGAAGTAACCGACCCCTCTGACACTGCACCTGAGCGCTGGGAACGCGTCTTTGACGGCATCCTGAAGATAGATTGAGATAATATAATCAATATTGAGTAAGATATGATATCATCAAAGAAGGATAGAATTATTCAAGTATAGCAAGCATTCAAATTGATAAGGATAGCAAAACAGATATTTTTGGGAATGTTTCCTAGTTGTGATTGAGTACACTCTCAGCCTATATCCTATATCCTAACGCAAGCTTGTAGCAATACTCTAATTCTAAGCACAACTACAAAATCGTACTACTTGTGATCTCTTGACGTGCATGGGCCACCACTAAAAACGT
Source organism: Iris macrosiphon (assembly GCA_036927795.1). NCBI lineage: Eukaryota > Viridiplantae > Streptophyta > Magnoliopsida > Asparagales > Iridaceae > Iris > Iris macrosiphon. The sequence goes on from JAYESA010000006.1 coordinate 79,502,695, forward strand.
ATCAGACCCGCACCTAGAATAATGGCACAAATGGTGAACTAAGCCCAGCCTACGTCGTGACAACGACGTATAATGCTTTCTAGGTCAACAATACTATCTAAAAATCTTACACAATTTATAAGGTACCTGTCATGTCATCTCAACTCCAATATGGAGGAACAATATAATGGTGTATGATAATGAAACCAATACTCAATCACAATATCAAACTAAGGGGAGAAATAGACTAATATAAACTAGAGAAAGAAAGTACAAGAGTCACAATACGTCCACAAGCCCACAATATAAGTCTAGACTCAAAGCAACTCCCAAACTATGATATACAAGCCAAGAGTCTAAAATAAGAATAAAACAAAGCCTAGTAATATAAGCCTAAGCCTCCTCAGTCACTAGAACTAGGTTATCCTGCTCTAGGGGAGTATCCTCTAATGGTTCACCATCCTGCGGTCCGTAGTAAGTGGGATACTGCTCCTCAAGTCAATCATCTGAAAAAAATATCCATTCAGGATTGGAGCAAAGTACAAAACTCTAAAAGCAGTTCCAAATGCATGGTAGAACATATATGACAAGTAATATAAATAAATATAAGATGAATGAGGAACAGGAAATAAAATGAACTATAGTAAACATGTAATATACTAGAAAGGAAGAACATGCAATAGGAAATAACTACAAGTAATGGAAATAGATAAACTAGCTAATGTGCTTTAGAGTACAAGTTTGTTATGTGATTGGGTTAGGTTAAACACGAATACAATATGGTAACTTGATTACACGTGTGATATATAATCGATATATACACGAATACACTGGCTTGATCACATAACCAACTCCTACTCCCTTATCTCCAACCAATACTCATGGATCCAATTACGACATGTTACGAACATGAATATAAGCACACTGAACACGAGCAGTATGTGAACTTGAAGTACACGAGCAGTATGTGAACTTGAAGTACTAAACGACGTCACTAAAAATCATTGTTTATAAAAAATGAGCGAGGTTCAGCGACTCCTAGCGCCGTCTATTCCCTTAATACTGAATGTAGTGGCTGAAAGTCGTTAAACGTCGCTATTGGTGACGTATTACGACATTTTTTTGGAGTCGCTAAATTTATGAAATTAGCGACGTTATTTTTTGACGTCGCTAATATCGTCGCTAATTGGCCGAATTTTGGTAGTAAACTATTGCATATGGATTTGTTTGGACCTAGTAGAATTATCAGTCTTGGCGGTAATCTTTATGCATATGTGATTGTTGATGATTTTTTTAGATACACATGGGTTTACTATCTTGCAAACAAAAATGAGACATTTTCTGAATTTGTTACTTTTTGCAAAAATGTTCAATAGAAAATGGTTTTATTATTGCTCGCATCTGAAGTGATCATGGAGGCGAATTTGAAAATAGTGATTTCGAAAGATTTTGTAATAAAAATATCTTTTCTCATGAATTCTCCTATCCTAGAACTCTCCAACAAAATGGTGTTGTGGAGCGGAAGAACAGAACTCTCGACGATATGGCTAGTCATGTTAAATCAGTATAATCTTCTAAAATACTCTTGGAATGAAGCTGTAAGTACAACATGCCATATTTTGAATAGAATGCTTATACGACCTATATCGAAGAAAATCTCCTATTTCAAAGTTTTTGGCTATTTCAAAGTTTAATAGAATTCCCAATATTAGCAATTTCAAAGTATTTGGCTGCAAATGATTTATTCTTAATACTAAAGATGACCTAGGAAAGTTTGACTCCAAGGCCGATGAATGTATTTTTCTAGGTTATGCCACTAAAAGTAAGGAATATCTAGTATTTAACAAGCAATCAATGACTGATGAAGAATCAATTAATGTTACATTTGATGAACTCAATAATCAAGTACCAAATGACAGCGATGATGAAGACGCCAGACCTATATCCAACAAAGCCCCTGAAGATACAACCAGTACAAGCTATCTGAAAAGTCTTCCCAAGAGATTGAGATACTCTACAGATCATCCAGAAGACTTGGTAATTGATGATGTATCAAAAGGTGTAACTACACGCTCTTCAAATAAAGATATTATTGTAAATCTTGCTTTCACTTCTCAAATAGAACCTAAAAATGTAGGAGAAGCATTTACTGATGAATTTTGGATTTTTCTCTGCAACAGGAACTCAACCAGTTTGAACGTAATCAAGTTTGGGAACTGTTCCTAAACCTAATACTTATCTTATCATTGGCTATTTCAAAGTTTTTGACTGCAAATGATTTATTCTTAATACTAAAGATAACCTAAGAAAGTTTAACTCCAAGGCCGATGAATGTATTTTTCTAGGTTATGCCACTAAAAGCATGGAATATCTAGTATTTAACAAGCAATCGATGACTGATGAAGAATCAATTAATGTTACATTTGATAAACTCAATAATCAAGTACCAAACGACAGCGATGATGAAGACGCCAGACCTATATCCAACAAAGCCCCTGAAGATACGACCAGTACAAGCTATCTGAAAAGTCTTCCCAAGAGATTGAGATACTCTACAGATCATCCAGAAGACTTGGTAATTGATGATGTATCAAAAGGTATAATTACACGCTCTCCAAATAAAGATATTATTGCAAATGTTGCTTTCACTTCTCAAATAGAACCTAAAAATGTTGGAGAAGCATTTACTGATAAATTTTGGATTTTTCTATACAAGAGGAACTCAACCAGTTTGAACATAATCAGGTTTGGGAACTGTTCCTAAACCTAATACTAATCTGATCATTGGTATTAAATGGGTTTCCTGAAATAAATTAAATAAGAATGGTTCAGTCACACGTAACAAAGCACGTCTCGTAGCTCAAGGTTACAACCAAGAGGAAGGCATTGCTACGATAAGACCTATGCTCCAGTTGCTAGACTAGAATATATTTATATGTTTTGTGCTTTTGCAAGTTTTCATAATTTTAAACTTTTTCAAATGGATGTTAAAAGTACTTTTCTAAATAGTTTTATAAAAGAAGAAGTTTTTGTCAAACAACCCCCTGGTTTTGAAGATTTTAAATATCCCGACCACGTATTCAAGCTGCAAAAGGCTCTATACGGATTTAAACAATCCCCATGAGCTTCATATGAGCGTCTTAGCTCCTTTCTAATTAAAAACTATTTTTTAAAAGAAAAAGTTGATACTACCCTGTTTATTAAAACTACTGATGATTCTATGCTTTTATTACAAATTTACGTAGATGTTATCATATTTGGATCTACTAATGAGATGTTATGTAACGAGTTTGCTAAGTGTATACAGAGTTAATTTGAAATGAGCATGATGGATGTCACGACCCGCACCCGGTGTAGGGATGCAAGTAGTGAACAACGCCCAGCCTATGCCGCAACATCGGCGGTAGAACGCTGTTTGGATAAACTATCTATCTAATAATCAAGACATAATAATGCCACCAATAATATGAATATACTCAATCACAGATCTACAAGATAAAATAAGCACGAATATGATAAAAGAATAGAAGAGTCACAAATACAACTCACAAGACAAAAATAATATCTAATGAGTCAGAGAAATACTAAAATAATATGCTGGAGACAAATCCAGTACAAAGAGTCTAACTACTGTGCTATGAGTCCTGGGACGTCTGTCTTAGTCGGGATAAGACCCTCCTGAGCCAAGGTCTCTGGTTCTAAGCCTACCACATCCTGAGGCCCGTAGTGAGTGGGTACCACTCCTCAGTGTCATTTGGGAAAAATATATCCAATCAGGAAAGGAGCAGAGTATATCTCTAACAGCAGTTCTAATAAATGATATAAACTATGTAATAGTAAATAGATGTGAATATATAAGATACAATATATAGGTACAAGAGATATGCAATAAAGGAATACTGGAAATAAATACAAGAATGAGCAATATAGAAATAAACATAAAATACTAATGACCAAGTGAGTGAGTACCGGCTTTAACATGTGATTGGCTTGGGAACTTGCACAAGGATTATGGCCTGGTTAATCATACGTGCGATATATGATTAACACTCACAAGGAACAAGACATGCACATGGAGGGTATGATTACATATCTATACTAAATACTCTTCGCCCTCGACTGGTATAGTGGATCCAACCATGGTACGTTATGACTAGGGTTTCCACAAGAAGGGTGCTACTCTTCTCATGAACCAATATCTGTATTTGTACAAGAAGAACAAGGAAACAAGGATTGCACAAGATATACCGTAAATACCAAGGAATAACATCTTATGACGAGATTCGGATATACCAATCTGTGTGACCATCGTGTCAAGAAATAAAAAATATCTACACTAGATACAAGAGACATAGAGGATATCATAAATGAGAAACTATCAGAGAATATACTCACCTGAAATTCGGTGAACAGAACCACAGATGTCCGGTATGGTGCCTCAAAGACCTAGATATGGAATATTATATCAATACAATATTTTGGAATAAAACTAAGTTAAACTAGTCAACTTCTTGGTCGTAAAGCCATTTCTAAGTCAAAATAATCAAACTAGGTCAACTCTAAGTCAAACTAGTCAAACTTGGTTAAACTAGCTATTTCTAGGTTGTATGAGTCAATCTCTAGGATATTGGGTCCATACCCTATGTAACTATGCCACACTAGCTATATTAGGATACTAGGAACCCAATAGAATATTGTATCGTAAGATACACAAGTTAAAGATATAAAAATATCGTAATATGTATATACAATCAACCATATCTAATATTCCTAACTAAACTAATGCTAAGAGGATACCGTAGCTTTGAACCATTGCGGTATCGTACCACTACACACCCATCTTGATACTCAAACCCAATACCATGAGTATCAATCGAATAACTTGAGTATCCAACAATACCTTGATATTACCTTGGTATCACAAGGTAATATGAATCTGTCACACCCCAGTCCCAAAATACGTAGGACTAGGAATACGTAACACGCCAGTCGTATGTATACGAACTCCAATATATGGAAACCATATACACACGTACGCTATACATGAATATCCAATCCACTAGTGGTAATATACTATCTCAACCAGTCACACGCAATCTATATCTCATCCACAGCACAAATACAGAAATAAATAGGAATAATAACTGAATATCAAAGATGAGTATCAAAGTATGATAGTCGAATGGAAACAAATCCATTGCAAATCGACTATACTAAAACTACTAAAGAGAGAAGAGGATCAACTCTAATATAAGAATAAATATCTCTAAAAGAATAGCAACAGAATCTCTAATAGCTGAAATGGATCAAAGATACTCCGAAGGTAAGACCTCCTCAGTCTGATAAGTAGCGTCAGGTCCAGGTCCGTACTCCTGCGGATACTCCTGCTCGTCTATATCTGAAAAAGAACCAAGCCCTCAGAAGGACGTAACAAGATACATAATAACATGCCAATAAAGTACTACAAATAAATATCCAATGGGTCGCCTAATCATCTAAGTGAATGCAGTTTAAGAACAACTTTCCAACATGTGGGCTATCTGGCCAAAATAAGATTGGCATGGTTCTCTTGGAGATCCAAGGGCCTAAAAAGCATGTCGTCTTTTGAACGCCAGAGGCCGCCTGATAATATATAATATATAGTGGTCATCACCACCCGTCGCTCCAGCGGAGCATCCGGGCGAACAAAGGAAAGTGCAAAGGAGCCCAAATGCCTTACTTGTTGTTCTCCCCATCCCATGCTCTAAGCACGTCACATCCATGACACGATAATACCTCTAATAACTGCCAGGTCTACTAGCATGCAAAGTTTCTATCGACAATTATCCCTATCCGTCACACGACCTATACGTACCCGTGGCCAGCCGAGTACGCAAGTCTGTGTCCTACATGTGACTCACACTCGTGCAAGAATAGTGTCATGGCCAATGAAATATAAAATGTCTCACAATAATGGGGTGGTCTCATAAAGTAGGTCCAATGCATATACATAAATAAAAATATAATACGAAGATACTGTCGTTGCACCCAAGTTTCCTTGGACGTGCAGTTTATATAACAATTAAAATAAATAAACTAAAAATAAGCAGAAATAAAATATGCATGCGTCATATGGAATGTAAACAAAGTACAATGGCGAGGTATACTTGCCTGGCAAGAAATCTGTATGGTGTAAGCGTCCAAATATCAAGGATACGGAATCAGAAACTAATGGCTCCGAACAAATGTCTCCGGATGCTGAAATAGACATCACCAACATTTTCGGAATTAGCGAGATAGCTAGAAATCACTATCCTTTCGTCCAATTTGGATATAGGGGCAAAACGGTAATTTTGGATCAAAGTGGGGTCCACATGTGGCCCACCTTGCACCGAAAAGCGTGTCAGGGGTAACGGTCTTTAAATAGGACAAATTATAGGTTAAAAAACTCTTAAGGTCAGTACGAACTCAACGGTATGTCCAATTTTGGATTCCGGTGAGCCGAACACAATTTTGCCCAAAAAGTCAACTGTGGGGCCCGCCAATAGGCGGCTTGGTCAACTGTCTCAGAATTGTATAAAAATAGGGTCACAGGACTAGCGCGATACAACGAGTCCAGTGGCACAAGTTTTGTCTTATTCTGACGAGCGTGCACTAAATGACGCAGGATTTTACAAAAGTTACGATATGGGAAATTTTTGCGGATATGGGCTGATTTCGACGCTCACATGTATCCTAATCAGTTTTTTCGAAAGCTCCACACGTCTGGGTATACTGTGCGCACCTTTTGGTATACTTGGTACACGACGGGGCGGTCCCGTTTGGAGGGGCGCGCTCCGTATCACAAATTTTAGAATTTAGAAAAAGCAGATTTTCGGGGTTTTCCATCTTATTTATTTTAACATACAGCAGCTAATAAATTATTGTATTTGACAGAAAATAAACTATGTTAGGTGGTCTTCGCATACCAAAAAGAAAAACCGAATTCGGATCTCTGTGGTGGGAGATATGAATCCGTGAACATAGGTAGTTACCCGTAGTTTTCTGCGATCCCAAAAGTTATCGTTTTTTGCCAACTTGGTCGCTATTTTCGCCTAGGTTTACGTGCTATTCGAGGTAAACTAATATACAGATATAGAAGGGGGTTAAGTCGTGAACATATCGGTGAAGACGGGGTCGAGTTTGGTCGAGCGAGGGCACGGGAAACGGAGCGTGAACACAGGTAAGTTGCTGACTTTCTGCTGTGTAACGCAGTCGCGGCGCGGTTGATGCGGGTGCTGTGGGCGGCTACTCCGGCGGTGTGCATGGTGAACGACGGTGATCAGGGTGGTGGTCGGCGCTCTGGTTGAGGGTGGAGGGATTAGAGATTATCTTAGGGTTAGGGTTTAAGTTTACTATTGATATATATAGAGGAGAAGAGCGGGGGGTCTCGGCTCAGCGGGTCGCGCGGGGGGGCTTTGCAACCGCTGCTGCTGTTTAGTCTTCGCGGGTCGGGTAGAGGCTAAGGGTCGGGTAGGGTTTAAGGATATAGGGTCGGGTTGATTCATTAAGGATTTTATAATCTTTTTTTCTTTTTCTAATTCTTTTTCCTTTTTCTTTCTTTTCTAATTCTATTTCTTTTCTATTTTCATTTCTATTAAACTCTATATTTATATATATATATATATATATAAAATTCTAGAAATTGATCGTAGAGCATACAATTAATCCATCAACTGTCAACAAGGTCTTCTACATGGAATAAATTACGAAAAAAATTATAATTGCTCCATAAATCCCCTAAATACACAAACACCTAAAATAAAAAAATAAATTCTATTTCCTCTAATTAGCTCATAATTACTATAATTTAATTAATAATTAATTAAAAAGGTTATTACGATTTTTTAGAATTAGGAGTTTTACATTCTATCCAACTTATAAAAATTTTGTCCTCGAAATTAAAACTAAGTCACGATAGAAAGTCAAGGATGGTATAGGATATAAATTAACAAAGTAATTTCATACCTCGGTCAATGAATAGGTTCGAAAAATGCTTGCGCATGTCGTCCTCGCGGTCCCAAATTGATTCTTCTGGCGCACCATGCTTCCATTCTACGCGAACCAAGGGAATAGACTGGTTCCTCAACACTTTCTCTCGACGATCAAGGATTCCCACGGGTTGCTCTTGGTATGACAAGCTCGGCCCAATGGTGATCTCTGAATGGTCGAGAACATGACTGTTGTCTGCCACATATCGCCTGAGCTGCGACACATGGAATACGTCATGTACTCTCTCAAGTGAAGGTGGTAGCGCAAGTCGATATGCCACTTCTCCCACTCACTCTAGCACGTCAAATGGTCTAATACACCTTGGACTCAACTTGCCACGTCCTCCGAATCGAATGGTGCCTCTGGTAGGTGATATCCTCAAGAAGACATGATCGCCCTCTTTAAACTCCAAGGGACGACAATAAAGGTTTGCCCACTTCTTCTGCCTGTCTTGCACGGCTCGCAAGTGTCCTTGTATCTTCTTCACTGTCTCTACGGTGTTGACCACCAACTCTGGTCCTAGAATCTGACGTTCTCCCATGTCACTCTAACACACAGGAGACCTACACTTTCTTCCATACAATGCTTCAAACGGAGCCATCTGGATACTCGTTTGATAGCTATTGTTGTAAGAAAACTCCACAAGATGTAGGTGGTCCTCCCATGATCCTCCAAAGTCTAACATATAAGCCCTCAACATATCTTCCAATGTCTGAATAGTACGCTCTGACTGCCCATTTGTCTGCGGGTGATAAGATGTACTGAACTTCAGACGAGTTCTAAGACTCTCCTACATGCTCCTCCAAAAGTGCGATGTGAAACGCGAATCCCTGTCTGATATAATGATGATTGGTATACCGTACAATCTCACGATCTGCCTCATATATAAGTCAGCCAAAGCTTCTGTAGACTGACAAACTCTTAAAGGTAAGAAATAGGCTGACTTGGTGAGTCGATCCACTATTATCCATACTGCATCTCTCCCACTGGGACTCTTGGGAAAACCCATGACGAAGTCCATTGTGATGTGCTCCCACTTCCACGCTGGAATTAGAAGTGGTTGCAATAATCCTGCTATTCTCTGGTGCTCCGCCTTTACTTGTTGACATACTAGACATTTGGCTACAAAGCGAGCTATCTCTCTTTTTATTCTATGCCACCAAAAGTGCTATCGTAAGTCATGATACATCTTGGTGCCTCCAGGATGAATAAAATATATTGAACTATGAGCTTCTGTCATTAGCTCCTGTCGAATCCCTCTATTGGGAACATATAGACGATTACCACATCGTAATGTCCCGTCCTCATGAATGCGCAATCATGTCTGCTCTTCGGCCTCTGTCTTTTCCTTCAATCTCCTGAATCTGGCGTCTAAAGGCAAAGCTGCCTTGATCCTCTCTACTAATGATGATTGTACTTGCAAGTTGGCTAGTGTCCCATCTGCTCCGGGTAATATCACTTCAATGCCAAGCTCTTGCAAGTCCTCTAATAATTCCTTCTGTGTTGTCAAGAAATAAGCTGCTGGTTTCTGGCTTAACGCGTCTGCTACAACGTTAGCCTTGCCTGGGTGATAATGTAGCTCTATCTTAAAATCTTTTATCAACTCAAGCCATCAACGTTGCCTCATATTAACTCCTTCTGCGTGAAGACGTACTTGAGGCTTTTGTGGTCTGTATAGATCTCCAATCGTTCCCCATATAAGTAATGTCTCCATAGCTTCAGGGCAAATACAACGGCTGCAAGTTCCAAGTCATGAGTTGGATAATTCTTCTCATGCACTCGTAACTGCCTAGATGCATATGCAATCACCTTGCCATGCTGCATCAATACGCTTCCCAAGCCTTTCCCTGATGCGTCATTGTAGATCACATAACCTCTTGATCCTGATGGAATAGTCAATACCGGTGCTGTGGTCAGTCGCTTCTTCAACTCTTCAAAAGCGGCTTGACACTCGTCGGTCCATAAGAATTCTTGATCCTTGCAAGTCAACCGAGTCATAGGTATTGTTATCCTTGAGAAGTTCTCCACGAACCGTCGGTAATATCCCGTAAGTCCAAGGAAACTGCTCACTTTCGATGCTGATTTAGGAATATGCCATGTCTCGACTGCCGAGATCTTCTCTGGATCAACAGAGATACCATTTCCTGTAACAACATACCCAAGAAATGAGACTCTATCCAAGAAGAACTCACATTTGCTGAGCTTCGCATATAACTTCTCTCTCCTCAATGTCTCTAGAATAATCCGCAGGTGCTTCTCGTGCTCCTCGTGGCTTTTCAAATAAACAAGTATATCATCTATGAAGATGACCATGAACTGGTCCAAATACTGGTGGAAGACTCAATTCATTAAGTCCATGAAGATAGCTGGAGCATTGGTCAATCCAAATGGCATGACCAGAAACTCGTAGTGTCCATACCTTGTTATGAATGCGGACTTCGGGATGTCCTGCTTTCGTACCTTCACCTGGTGATATCCCGATCTCAAATCTATCTTCGAGAATACCTTAGCTCCACTAATCTGATCAAATAGGTCATCAATGCGTGGCAATGGATATTTATTCTTCACAGTCACTGCATTTAAGGCTCTGTAGTCAATACACATATGCACTGACCCATCCTTCTTTGGTACAAACAACACTGGTGCTCCCCAGGGTGATGCACTTGGTCGGATGAAACCTTTCTCTTCTAGTTCTTTCAACTGTGCCTTCAGCTCATCCATCTCCTTCTTTGCCAATCTGTAAATATACGATGCTATGGGTGCTGCTCTCGGTGCTAATTCAATTGAAAACTCTATATCTCTGTCTGGGGGTAGGCCTGGCAATTCCTCTGGAAAGACGTCTTGGAATTCTGAAATAATGGGATGATAGATAGCATCGTCCATCGCAAGTTGCATACCATCAAGGGTTTCGGTGGATCCTCGTGCAAACTCAAGTTCAGGCTGGCCTGGTACCTTAAAAAGAATGCTTCCTCCAAAATAATCGAAGAAAGCGTGGTACTTGCTTAGCTAGTCCATTCCAAGCACAATATCAAGAGTTGGCATAGGAAGGACTAAGAGTCAGACGTTCATCTTTCTGCCACGTATCACTATAGGACACGATCTACAAATTCGACTAATAGGTACAACTCCTTCTCTGGTAAGAATTCTAACACAACTAGATAAAGGTGTAGAGGCAATATTGTGTTTGTCCATAAAACTAGATGATATAAATAAGTGGGTGTCTCCCGTATTGAACAATGTCATAGCAGAAAAAGTAAAAGCAAGAGTAATACCTGTTATGACATCAACCTCCTGATCCATGTCATCCACTTCCAATGCAAAAGCTTGCCCATTCCTCTGTGGCTGTCCATGACTGGCCCTCATGTACTGATCCTCCTGGGTAGGTAACGGTGGTCCTCGCTGAAATCCTCCTGCTGTTGGGGGTCAAGGTGCTCCTGGTCTAGCTATTTGTTAATCTGGCTTTGATGCTGGAAGCGCTAGTCTCTGAACTGGCATTGGAAGTATCAATGCCTGTTGCATGGGACAGTCTCTCGCCAGGTGCTGTCCGGAGCCACATCTCATACACTATCGTAAGCGAGTCCGACAATCTCTCAAAATGTGTTCGCGTCTCCCATAATAACTGCAGTGGGCTTCTCCGTATTCTGATACGGTCCTGCTCTGTGCTGGTACTGCTGTTGTTGAGCTAAAGGACGTCTGATAGGTCCTCCTTATTGCGCCCTTGCTGGCCCTTGATGTGTCCTAGTTGTGTCCTCAGCTGACCTCCTTTTTCTTTGTTGATGGTCTTTTGCAATCTGGCTTCTGTCAGTAACTCGGCATAAGAGATCCGGGACTATGAGCTAGTATAGTGTTGGAGCTCCTGAGTCAGCCCGCGGTGAAATCTCTTAGCCTTGGCCAAATTATCCGGTATCAGGACAACGCCATATTTAATAAGGCAACTAAACTCGGCATTATATTCGTCAACTGTTCTGTTCCCCTGCTCCAAGTGAAGAAACTGATCGTACAATGCATCTCTCACGGTGTCCGGGAAGTACTTCCTTTCAAAGCACTCCAAGAATTGCTCCCAAGTCTAGTATGTACCCAACTGGCGTTCCATTGATTCCAACCAGTGATGAGCATTACCATCTAGAAGAGTCCTTACGCCTGGCATCCATAGGTCTGTAGGTAACTGCGATGCTTCCAATAGCTTCTGAGTGTGGGTGATCCAATTTGTAGTCTTTTCTGGGCTCTCAGTGCCTTTGTACGGCTTGGGACCCATCTGTATAAAGTCCTTTACTGAACCAACTCTAGCTCGAGGTACTGGAACTAGTACTTGAGCTGGTATAGTAGCCTGTGCAGCCATCCTCTCAAGTGCTGCCAGAAATTCTTGCCTCTGCTCTGCTGCTTGCTGTCTTTGCTCTGCAGCTAGTGTGGCAGCCTGTTGTCTCTGTTCTTGCATTATCATCTGAAAGAATTAGAACAGTTGTGTCTGGCCATCCTGCGATGCTGATGAAGCTGGAAGGTTCCCATTAGGTGAAGCGGGAAGATCAGATAGAATTGGATTGTGAGTCTGTCTATCTGGTCCCAGAAGTCTAGGAATCGTTGAGGTCCCTCCTTGAGTCTGACCATTGACTCCTGAAGGTGAGTCGCCATCAGTGGCAGTACATCCATTTTGCATATCCATCTCTCTGTAGGTGATGTACGAAACGATTAGAAGAAGTACAACAATCAAACATGATGCAGGCATTTAAATAGGAAGGATGAGTTTTAGTCAAGCGTGGATGAGATCCTTATACTCTATTCCTATATGCAGGGTTGTTTGGTACAGTAACGTAACCGAGACAATATATTCTCGACCTGCATGGGCCACCACAAAAACATGTCATGTTCCAGTCCTAAAATACGTAGGACTAGGAATACGTAACACGCCAGTCGTATGTATACGAACTCCAATATATGGAAACCATATACACACGTACGATGTACATGAATATTCAATCCACCAGTAGTAATATACTATCTCAACCAGTCACACGCAATCTATATCTCATCCATAGCACAAATAAAGAAATAAATGGGAATAATAACTGAATATCAAAGATGAGTATCAAAGTATGATAGTCGGATAGAAACAAATCCACTGCAAATCGACTATTCTAAAACTACTAAAGAGAGAAGAGGATCAACTCTAATATAAGAATAAATGTCTCTAAAAGAATAGCAACAGAATCTCTAATAGCTGAAATGGATCAAAGATACTCCGAAGGTAAGACCTCGTCAGTCTGATAAGTAGCGTCAGGTCCAGGTCCGTACTCCTGCGGATACTCCTGCTCGTCTATATCTGGAAAGGGACCAGGTCCTCAGAGGGACGTAACAAGATACATACTAACATGCCAATAAAGTACTGAAAATAAATATCCAATGGGTCGCCTAACCATCTAAGTGAATGCAGTTTAAGAACAACTTTCCAACACGTGGGCTATCTGGCCAAAATGGGATTGGCATGGTTCTCTTGGAGATCCAGGGGCCTAAAAAGCATGTTGTCTTTTGAACGCCAGAGGCCGCCTGATAATATATAATATATAGTGGTCATCACCACCCGTCGCTCCGACGGAGCGTCCGGATGAACAAAGGAAAGTACAAAGGAGCCCAAACGCCTTACTTGTTATTCTCCCCACCCCATGCTCTAAGCATGTCACATCCATACCACGATAATACCTCTAATAACAGCCAGGTCTACTAGCATGCAAAGTTTCTATCGGCAGTTATCCCTATCCGTCGTACGACCTATACGTACCAGTGGCCAGCCGAGTATGCAAGTCTGTGTCCTACATGTGACTCACACTCGTGTAAGAATAGTGTCATGGCCAATGAAATATAAAATGCCTCACAATAATGGGGTGGTCTCATAAAGTAGGTCCAATGTATATACATAAATAAAAACATAATACGACGACACCGTCGTTGCACCCAAGTTTCCTTGGACGCACAGTTTATATAAATGTTAAAATAAATGAACTAAAAATAAGCAGAAATAAAGCATGCATCATATGGAATGTAAACAAATTAAATGATAAGGTATACTTGTCTGACAAGAAATCTGTATGTTGTAAGCGTCCAAATGTCAAGGACACGGAATCAGAAACTAATGGCTCCGAACAAACGTTTGCGGATACTGAAAAAGACATCACCAACATTTCCGGAATCAACAAGATAGCTAGAAATCACTACCCTTTCGTCCAATTTGGACACAGGGACAAAGTGGTCATTTCTGATCAAAGTGGGGTCCACATGTGGCCCACCTTGCACCGAAAAGTGTGCCAGGGATAACGGTCTCTAAATAGAAAAAATTATAGGTCAAACAAACTCTAAAGGTCAGTACGAACTCAACGATATGTCCAATTTTGGATTCCGGTGAGCAGAACACAATTTTGCCCAGAAAGTCAACTGTGGGGCCCGCCAATAGGCGGCTTGGTCAACTGTCTCAGAATTGTATAAAAATTGGGTCACAGGACCAATGCGATACCATGAGTCCAGTGGCGTAAGTTATTTCGCATTCTGACGAGCGTGCACTAAATAGCGCAGGGTTTTGCAAAAGTTGTGACACGTGGAATTTCTGCGGATACGGGCTGATTCCGACGCACACACGCGTCCGAATCAGTTTCCGCGAAAGCTCACATGTCTGGGTATACTGTGCGCACCTTTTGGTACACTTGGTTCACGACAGGGCGGTCCCGTTTGGCGGGACGCGCTCCATATCACAAATTTTAGAATTTGAAAAAAGCAGATTTTCTTGGTTTTCCATCTAATTTATTTTAACATACCGCAGATAATTAATTATTATATTTGACAGAAAATAAACTAGGTTAGGTGGTCTTCACATACCAAAAAGAAAAACCGAATTTGAATATCTGTGGTGGGAGATACGAATCCGTTAACATGGGTAGTTACCGCAGTTTTCTGCGATCCCAAAATTTGTCATTTTTTGCCAACTTGGTCGCTGTTTTCGCCTAGGTTTATGCGCTATTCGAGGTAAACTAATATACATATATGGAAGGGGGTTAAGTCGTGAACATACCGGTGAAGATGGGGTCGAGTTTGGTCGAGCGAGGGCCCGAGAAACGGAGCATGAACACAGGTAAGTTGCTGACTTTCTGCTGTGTAACGCAGTCGCGGCGCGGTTGATGCGGGTGTTGTGGGCGGCTACTCCGGCAGTGTGCGTGGTGAACGACGGCGATCAGGGTGGTGGTCGGTGCTCTGGTCGAGGGTGGAGGGATTAGAGATTATCTTAGGGTTAGGGTTTAAGTTTACTGTTGATATATATAGAGGAGAAGAGCGGGGGGTCTCAGCTCAGCGGGTCGCGCGGGGGGGCTTTACAACCGCTGCTGTTGTTTAGTCTTCGTGGGTCGGGTAGAGGCTAAGGGTCGGGTAGGGTTTAAGGATATAGGGTCGGGTTGATTCATTAAGGATTTTATAATCTTTTTCTTTTTGTAATTCTTTTTCCTTTTTCTTTCTTTTCTAATTCTAATTCTATTTCTTTTATATTTTTATTTCTATTAAACCATATATATATATATATATATATATATATATATATATATATATATATATATATATATATATATATATATATATATATATATATATATATAAATTGATCTTAGAGCATACAATTAATCCATCAACTGTCCACAAGGTCTCCTACATGAAATAAATTACAAAAAATTATAATTGCTCTATAAATTCCCTAAATACACAAACACCTAAAATAAAAAATTAAATAAATTCTATTTCCTCTAATTAGCTCATAATTACTACAATTCAATTAATAATTAATTAAAAAGGTTAATACGGTTTTTAGAATTAGGGGTTTTACAGAATCCTAGTATATACTAACTACCCAAAACTAAACTATAAACTAACATGTATTTACTAATACCAAACTACTATACTAACTACTAATACATATAGATACAACTACATATATAAAACTACTAGAGATACATATCCATACATACCTACATGCATATCACTATTGGTAACAAGTATATATATATATATATATATATATATATATATATATATATATATATATATATATATATATATATATATATATATATATGTCTAACTACTAGATAACCATATCAATACATATATATAACTACCAACAAGTAACTTAACTAGATAACTATCAAGCTAACTAATAAACTATACATCATGATACTAGCTAACTAACTACTAGTTAAACTAACTAAACTAATAACTCAAAAGACTAACTAACTAACAATTAACTAAACTACCACTAAATTAGCTAACCAAACTAACTACTTACCTTGCTGATACACTGTTGTTGTCCATGCTCAACTGAGAGTGGATGCTGTTGCTGTTGCTACTGGATGATGTGTCTCCTCGAGCTGCTGCTACTGCAGTTTCTATGTTGTTGTGCTCTGCAACTGCTGCTCATGCTCGTGCAGTTGTGCAGCTACTGCAGTGCTGCTGATGATGATCTTGCTGCAGCTGCTCGTGTAGTTGCTTCTGCTGTTGCTGCGTTCTACTAGCTGCTGCTGCTGCGTTTGCAGCTCATGCAGTGCTTCACTGCCTTGCTGCTGCTGCTGCACATGCCACTGCAATGGCTGCTGCATGTTGTGCAAAGGCTGAATGCTGCTCGAATGCCTCCATCTCTGCACTGCATACTATACATAAATAACTATGCACACACACACACACACACACACACACACACACATAACTATATATATATATATATATATATATATAACCATAAACTCACACACACACACACACACACACACACACACACACACACATATATATATATATATATATATATATATATATATATATATATATATATATATATACACACATACACATATAAACATACATCTATACATATGAACAACAGAATATATACATATCTATGAAATTACATATCACTAATAGCTATAAACAATTATTGAAATGCAAGGAAACAAACACGTAGAGTGTATCACACCCGTATCATACTAGATCTATGATACGCTTGCGATACGAGTTCACCACACCACCAAACGTATCCCGAAGGACACGAGCAAGTCTAAAATAGAAATTATGAACAATACGAAGAGTCAAATATACATCTACGAGTCTGTGTCAAAATATGACATGCTCAAACTCCCGTGTCGGAGGAAAACCCCCCAAATCAACTCGTATCTCCAAATTATCGGGATACAGCCTACACGTATCCAATTATGGATACGACACTAGCCACACACAATCAAACACATGTCAATTTGGTCTAATTGACCAATTGACAAACACAAAATATGTTAATCTCGAAATTCCCCTAAAATTGACACAAAATACACCATAACTTTCTCTATAGGCCTAATATGAACCTAATTCCAGTTCCTGTGGGTAGCCTTATCATATGAGATGGTTCCTAATGATTAAAATACAGATTTAGAGTCTAATAGAGGAAAAAACTAAATTGTACCTATTGGTAGATGGTTTCCCAATAAAACCTCCAAATTGGGTGAAATGAGACTTCAACTTGTAGATCCTTGCTCCTCCTTATAGATCCTTGCTTCCTCCTTGTAGATCCTTCCTCTACTAGCCTCCAATGATTTTTTTTGGAAAGGAAATTGGGAAGAAATTTGGGTGAAAATTGATGTGGTAATGAAGAAATTTGGAAGAAAAAATTCTAGATCTAGATAAGAAATAAAAATAAGGAGAGAGAAATTCCCTCCTATGTTTTATATGGTCGGCCACCTTAGCCCCCTCCCCAAGCTACTATACAATGTCTAAAATACCCCTTGGGGCCTCTCATGAAAAAATAATTAAGGAGGGAATGTTCTAATCTAATAGGTTTAATTTAATTAATTATCCTCCTAATGAATAGGCTTATAATTGGGCTCAATTCTAACTAGATTTAAATATTGGTCTATGGATCTAATCTAAACTAGTTAGGTCCATTAACACAAGTCCAAAACAATAAACTAACATCTAACAATAATTAAATAATATAATAAATAAATATACAATATGTCCAATATTTAACTAATTATGAAATGACCAAAATACCCTTTCCTAGAAAATATGGTAGAGACAAGTCTACCCCCCTTAAAATAATTTCGTCCTCGAAATTCAAAGATGAAACTACCCCCCAAAAAATAAAATAGAACAGAAAAGAATAGAACATAACATAATAAAATCAGGAAAGAACATACCTCAAGGCACAAACAAATATGGGTAACGCTCTCGCATTTTTCTCTCTCTCTCTCCCAGGTAAACTCCCCGGAGAGTGATGCCTCCATGCAACGCATACCAAGGGAATAGTCTGGTTCCTTAGAATCTTCTCTCTCTGATCCAGAATCTTAACTGGCCGCTCTGGATAGCTAATAGTAGGGCCCACCTCTATTTCTGAGTGATCCAACACGTAACTAGGATCCGCCACGTACCGTCTTAACTGTGACACGTGAAACACGTTGTGCACTCCCTCCAATGCAGGTGGTAAGTCAAGTCTATAAGCACCCTCTCTAGAATAATAAAAGGTCCGATAAATCGCGAACTAAGCTTCCCGCCTCTACCGAAATAAATCATGCCTCGTGTCGAAGAAATCCTCAGGAATACCAAACCTCCCACATAGAACAAAACACAACCTTAAGAACTTAAACAATAACAAACAACCAATATCAAGCACAAACAAAAATCTAAAACTATACCTCAAACTCCAAAGGTCTCCGGTGGCTATCGGCCCAATGTCGTTGTCTGTCTTGCGCTACCCGAAGTCTATCTCAGATCAGCTTAACCTTCTCCACTGTATCCACAACCATCTCTGGCCCTAACAAAGCTCTCTCTCCAACATTGTCCTATGACAGGGGAGTACGATATCTCCGGCCATACAGAGCCTCAAATGGTGACATCTTTATACTAGCCATGTAGTTGTTATTGTAAGCAAACTCTACCAAATAGAGATGGTCCTCCCAAGGTCCTCCTAAATCTAGTAAACAATTGCACAGCATATCCTCGAGAGTCTGAATAGTCCTCTCTGACTGCCCATCTGTCTGGAGGTGATATGCAGTACTGAACTTGAGCTGGGTGCCCAAACTCGCCTGTAAACTCCTTCAGAAATGAGAAGTAAAATGACTATCCCGATCCGAGACTATGCTAACGGGAACCCCATGTATCCTGACGATCTGCCTCATATACATCTCTGCCAGCTTCTCCGTAGACAAACCTACCTTGAACGACAAAAAGTGGGCCGACTTGGTCAACCTGTCAACGACGACCCAAATCGCGTCTTTTCCTCTTAGAAATTATGGAAGTCCGGACACAAAATCCGTAGTAATGTGCTCTCACTTCCACTTTGGAATAGGTAATGGATGAAGTAAACTGCCTGGCCTCTGCCTCTCGGCTTTTACCTGTTGGCACACTAAGCATCTGGATACAAACTGTGCCACTTTCCTCTTCATGCTATACCACCACACACTCTCTCGCATATTCCGATACATCTTGTTAGTACATGGATATATGGAATACTGAGAGCGATGCGCTTCCTGTAATACCTCCTCACGCAGCTCCCCACTAGGCATACACAATCTAACACCATACCGCAAAGAACTATCCTCAGCAATGGTGAAATTATCCTCCAATCCTGCTCTCATCTGAGCTCTGATGTTCCTCAGAGATACATCCTCATAATGGACTGCCTTGATCCTGTTTATCAACTCTAAGTGTATCTGTAAACCCCACATCTGCCTAGCAAAACTAGGAACTATCACCTCAATGCCCAAGCTCTCTAAGTTCTCCAACAAATACCGATCCTACGTCAAAAATATAGCTACCGGATACCTGCTCAAGGCATAAGAAACTACATTGGCTTTTTCAGGATGATACTGCAAAGATATGTCAAAATCCTTCATCAATTTCAGCCACCGATGCTGCCTCATATTCAACTCCTTCTGAATGAAAACGTACTTCAAGCTCTTGTGGTCTGTAAAGATCTTCACACGCTCTCCATATAAATAGTGTTTCCACAACTTCAAGGCAAAGATGACTGCTGCCAACTCCAAATCATGGGTAGGATAGTTCTTTTCACGAGGACGCAATTGCCTAGATGCATAGGCAATCACTTTTCCATTCTGTTGAAGAACACAACCCAGACCTTTCCCTGATGTATCACTATAAATAGTGAAACCTCTAGACCTGATGGCAATGTCAAAATAGGAGCAGACGTCAACCTCTTCTTCAATTCCTCAAAAATAACCTGGCACTCCTCTGTGCAAACAAACTCTACATCCTTTCTGGTAAGTCTGGTCATCGGTTTGACAATCTTCAAAAAATCTTGCACAAACTTCTTGTAGTAGCTTGCCAAACCTAAGCAACTCCTGATCTCTGCTACTAAACTTGGGGTCTTCCAAGACTCTACTGCTGCGATCTTCGGATCTACTGAAATTCTATCACCAGTCATAACATGTCCTAAGAACTCCACATTGTCCAGGAAGAACTCATACTTGGACAGCATCCCATACAGCTTCTCCTTCCTCAACACATCCAACACAATCCGCAAATGCTCCTCGTGCTCCTCCGGTGTCTTCGAGTATATGAGTATGTCATCGATGAACACAACCATGAACTTGTCAAGGTACTGGTGGAATACCTTGTTCATCAAATTCATAAATATCGTCGGGGCATTAGTCAACCCAAACGACATCACCATAAACTCATACTGGCCATACCGAGTCCTAAAAGTAGTCTTCGAAATATCCTTCGGCTTCACTTTTACCTGGTGGTAGCCTGATCTCAAGTCTATCTTGGAAAATACCTTGGCACCACTCAATTGATCAAACTGGTCATCAATTTGTGGCAACGGGTATTTATTCTTGATAGTGAGATTATTCAATGCCCTGTAATTGATGCACATGCGCATCGATCCATCCTTCTTCGGTACAAACAATATCGGGACTCCCCACGATGAAGAACTCGATCTGATAAATCCCTTATCCTACAATTCATCTACCTACTTCTTCAGCTCGACCAGCTCATTGTTGTTCACTCTATAGACATGCTGTGAAATTGGTTCTGCACCTGGCACCAAGTCTATAGAGAATTCAATATCTCGATCTGGCGATAATTCTGGAAAATCCATAGGAAACACATCTGAGAACTTTACTATCAATGGATGCGGCAACTCCTTATCTTCTACCATAGCTCCACAAATAATGCCTTCTCCCTGCTCTGCAGCTCCTCTAGCAAACTCAAACTCTGGCTCTTCTGGCGGGCTAAACAAAACTCTACCTCCTCTATAATCTATACTATCATGGTGCCTACTCAACCAATCCATCACGAGTACAATGTCGTGGCTCGGAAGTGGCATTACAAGTAGATACACACTCAGCTCCCGGCCTCCCAGAGTAACTCTTCGATCCTTGTAAATATCATTAACCAGGATAATGCCTCCCCCGCTCATAATCTTGCAAGTCCTAAGCAAAGACTCAGCTACCAAGTGATGCTCCAAAGCAAAAGAAACAGATACAAAACTATGGGAAGCACCACTATTAAATAAAACTAAAGCTAGAATAGAATAAAAAAGAACCGAACCTGCAATGACATCTCCGGTAGGCTCGACCTCCTTGACTATCATAGCAAACGCTCATCCCTGACGTGCACCTCCCTGATGCTGGTGCTGGACATAACGCTGATGTTGGGTCGGAAGCGGCGGTCCCCTCAGCTGTACTGTAGGTGGTCTCGTATGGGTCCTCGGAGTCGGAGCTGGTCCCTGAACTACACGAGGGTTGGAAGGACACTCTCTCAGCTGATGCCCCTCGGCACCATAATACAAACAAACTCCCAACCTCTTCCTACGAACTTCCCAGATATACCTGGGCTTCTTGCAGAAGTGGCAGAAAGCTGGCTATAACAGTCTCTGCTGCTGCGGTTCCTGGTAAAACGGTACCCTAACTGGAGTCTGGTGCTGCTGCGGCTACTGAAAATGGCTGGACTGGAAATGAGGACTCTTAGTAGCCACAGTACTGTTGTTAGCCCTAAAAAGAATCGCGATCTCTCTTGGGCTTCAAACCTAACTCCCGCTCAACCTTGCGTGCCTCCGCAAGTATCTCAGAGTAGGTCTCATAGAAAGACAGAGTGAGGATATTTAATTCCCGGTTCAGACCCTCGCAAAAACAAATAGCTCGAACCTCGGCTCCCTCACCAAATATTTCGTAAATTGGCTCAGCCTACCGAACTCTGCGGCATATTCCTCCATAGACATGCTCCCCTAAATAAGGCTCTTAAACTGCCTTCCCAAGTCCAACCTGTCTGCCCGAGCCAAGAACTTTCTCTTGAAGAGGTCCTTGAATACCTTCTAAGACTGCCCTATATCAGCAAGAAGCGGCTCATTCCTGAACCAAGTATGGGTGATATCGAACAGCTGAAGTCCTACTGCCTCAACCTTCAGATCCTCAGCAAGACGGGACAACCTCATGAGACGCTAATATCCTCGAGCCAATCATCAGCATAGACGATGCCCTCCTTCCCCTTAAAGACCCGAGGTTTTGGCTTCTTGAAGTCCTGAATATTGCCTGAACGAAGATGGACAACCAACAGAGCAACCTGTTACTGGACCAGAACTTCTCTCTCCACTACGACAAGTGCAAGCTGATGAGCACTCTCAATGCCCTGCCATAACACGTCGGTCTACCTCTGGTGTGCCTCGGATTGAGCCCTCTATGCCTCCAACATCTCACGAAATAGTGTGAACACATATGTCGCATATGTCAACATAGAAGGTGGAGATGGAAGTCCCTCAAATATAGCCAAAATAGTTCTCTGAGTTGGAGGTGGACCCCCGAATGCAGCTGATACACCAATCACCGGAGAAGTGACTGGTACAGGCCCTCGGAAAGTCATAGATCTCTCAGAAGCTGCTCTCCCCTACTGTGATCTAGTCTTAGACGGCATCCTGGGGCAAAGCAAAAGGAAAGAATCAATATGGAACATGATATAATGCATTCAAGGAAGGACATTTAAAGATTAAATATCAATATCAAGGAAGAATAGTTGAAATAAATTAATAGTAGTTTTCCTAGATGTAATTGAGTATTCTCAGCCTATAGCATATATCCTATATCCTGAAACAGGCTTGTAATAGCACTAAAAATAGAGCACCACTATGAATCACACTAATCGCGACCTCGAAGACCTGCATGGGTCACCACTAAAAATATGTCACGCCCCACACCCGATGTAGGGATGCACGTAGTGAACAACGCCCAGCCTACGCCGCAGTATCGGTGGTAGAACGCTGTTTGGGTAAACTATTTATCTAATAATCAAGACATAACAATGCCATCAATAATATGAATATACTCAATCACAGATTTATAAGATAGAATATGCACGAATATGATAAAAGAATAGAAGAGTCATAAATATAACTCACAAGACTAAAATAATATCTAATGAGTCAGAGAAATACTAAAATAATATGTTGGAGACAAATCCAATACAAAGAGTCTAACTACTGTGCTACAAGTCCTGGGTCGTCTGTCTCAGTCGGGATGAGACCCTCCTGAGACAAGGTCTCTGGCTCTAAGCCTATCACATCTTGAGGCCCGTAGTGAGTGGGGTACCACTCCTCAGTGTCATCTGGGAAAAATATATCTAGTAAGGAAAGGAGCAGAGTACATCTCTAACAACAGTTCTAATAAATAATATAAACTATATAACAGTAAATATATGTGAATATACAAGATGTAATATATAGGTACAAGAGATACGTAATAAAAAAATACTAGAAATAAATACAAGAATGAGCAATATAGAAATGAATAAGAAATACTAATGAATAAGTGAGTGAGTACCATCTTTAACATATGATTAGCTAGGGAACTTGCACAAGGATTATGGCCGGGTTAATCATACGTGCAGTGTATAATTAACACTTACAAGGAATAAGACATGCACAAGGAGGGTATGATCACAAATCTACACTAAATACTCCCTGTCACCGACTGGTATAGTGGATCCGTATAGTGGATCCAACCATGGTACGTTATGACACGGGTTTTCACAAGAAGGGCTGTCACGCCCCAGTCCTAAAATACGTAGGACTAGGAATACGTAAGTATGCCAGCCGTATTTATATGGCAACTCCAATATATGGAAACTATAACACATACGTACGCTGTATTATGAATAATGATTCACAAGTGGTTTAGATTTTATGTCATAATTCACAGGGCATAACTAGATCTCATCCACAGAATTAAATAACCAATCAACTATATAACTAAATCAAGTATAAAATGCTTGATAAGAACAAGTAGTTGGGTGGAGTCAAATCCACTACCAAACTAGAATATAAGAGAAACAAAATAAGTACATCTAATGAACAATGAGACTCGAAGAGAAGACCTCCTCGAAAGAGAGATAAGTAGCAAGTCCATATCCGTGCTCCTGCGAATAGTCAAGATCATCTACACCTGAAAAGGGACCAGGTCCTCAGAGGAACGTAACAAGATACATAGAAGTATGCCAATTGAATACAGTAAAATATGCATAATAGACAGAAAATATATAAGTATGCTATACAAGACAATCTATATGAATGCATAATAAGGACAACTTTTTGACATGTGGGCATGGGTAGGCTACTTTATCTAATCTCACAACTCACACACACATCAGGAACATCAGAAATCGACATACCGCGAGGGTAATGACCAGCGTGACAAAAAAAATTGACATACCGCGAGGGTAACGACCAGCGCGACACAACTACCGTAGTGCGTACTAGTTACTACGATTTACCAGAGTGGTTATAGCCCATAGCCTACTGATTGTCCTACCCTCCCATGATACTATGTGTCAAGTGTGTGTCAACATATATATAGTATATAATTATGACTGAAAGAAAACACATATATAATAAATATATAAAAATATGATAAGCATGCAAAAGTACTATAAGCAATTTGGCAAGGTATCTTGCCTGGTCTGAAAAAGAATGAAGTCCCAACTCAAGGCGTCGTCCGATCTACCCGTCACATAAATTAAACAAGTTAGGTTACAAAAGTGGGTGAATAGGTTCCTCCATTTTAATCTATTTTAATTCTGAATAAAATAACCTAAAATAGTATTTTAATCTTATTATAATCTGATTTTATTACTAAATCCTAATTTTGGTCCAAAGAAAATCAACTTTATGGATTTGTGATCCGTGGCACGCAAATCGAGACAATCCGTTGACCAAAAAGTCAATCAACTCAAATCCTGGATTTATGTGTAAAATTCTATAGATTTTAGTGCTACATGAACACCGGAATCGACAGTTTTATAAAATCATAAGTCGGTAAAGAGTTATACCCACAAGGACGAATAGATGACAGTTTTTGGTAGTTTTCTATTACGTCTACGTTGCACGAATTTTAAAGTAGATTAAACTTGTATGTTAAATTGTGAAAAAATAATTTTATATAAGTTCATCATGTCAACTTTCCGAAACTTCAAACGTTTTATAATTCTGAGTTCGGGATCTTCCGTAATCTCAAAAATAGCAAAATACGTCTGATTTCGGACAACTGACACTTTTAGAATTTTTTGGAAAAATAGGTTCATAAATTATTAAAATAATTTTATAATTAGAAAACTAACTTTGATATAGTTCTAACAAAAAAACTGGAGCATATTTGGACTCCGGAGCTAGGAGATATCGTCTTTTTAAGTCGTCATAACTACTAGAAAATGAGGCTGAATTCTTAACGAATTTTGACTATTTTTGGACGAAAAAGAGAAGAGTTTGGCGAAGAAAAATATGAAAGATGAGTTTATTCCATAAGTCTAATAGGTATTTATAATGGTAGAGACTACTTAATTGAATATGACTAGGATTGGCTAATTTTGATATGGTTAGGATCAGTTTAAATAAGGATAAGATATGTATGAAGTTGTTTTCCTAGTAGGCTCAGGATTTGAATTAATTTAAAATAGAGTTTGAGTTCATCTCAATAATTTATAATCTTAAATAAAATTAAAGATAACACAAATAATTTATATATAATCTTATTAATGTCTATTAACACTAAATTAGCATCTACCTAATATTAAGACTATATACATCCAAATAAATCCTAAATAATTTTAAAAATCTAAATAAATTTCTTAAAATTCTAAATAAATTACAGAAAAACATAATTAAATATTTTAACCTAAAATAAATATTTGGTAGGAACAACATGCAAGTATGGTCATATAGAAAATCATGGAAGTTCTAGAAATTTACGTTTTCTATGTTTTAATTACCCAAAAAAAATTCTAGAAAATTTTTCAATAATCTAAAATAGCCTAAAATGATTCTAAATAAATATTTATATAAGTAAATATATTAAGAAATTTATTTTCTAATTAACTAAAAAAATACTGTAAGAAATTCAATATTTAAAATAATCTATAATAAATATAATAATATAAAATACACACAAAATATATATTTTGGGTGAGGGGGTTTACAATCTACCCAACTTACAAAAATTTTGTCCTCGAAATTAAAAATAAGGATTGATTTGTTAAATCTTTCACATTCGTATCTAAGGCAAGTCAAAAGCAATCTTCTCAAAAATTTAAATGACAAAATCTATTCAAATCTATCACAATCTCTTGAAAATTAAAATAACCATTGTTTAAATTAAAATTTAACCTATCATAATCTCTTCTATATTTTTAAATAATTAATCAACATCCAAATTTAATTCAAATCTATATGACATCTTCAAGATTTAAATAACCCACATTAAATTTTATATCACGATTTCCAACTATCATAATCTCCTATAGATTTTAAACAATAATAATCAAATCTTAATCCTATATTTCAACTTAAGAATTTTATACTCTTCAAATTTTAAATTCAATTTCTATTATCAATATTTCAAATAGGTGATCCAATAATCAAAATTCAACTTTTAATTCAAATTATCAAATTGTAAAATTTTGAATTCAATCCATTAATGTTCAAGTTTTGAGTTATATATATATATATATATATATATATATATATATATATATATATATATATATATATATATATATATATATATATATATATATATATATATATATATATATATATACATATATTATCCTTAAAATTTAAAATGTTAATTTAATCTTCAATATTCAAAATTTAAATTATGTGCTCAAATTATAAATATTTGGTCCACGATATCAAAATTTTAAATTTTATTCTATAAGCATTGTTATCTTTAAAGTTAAATCATCATAATCTAAATCATTCTTCTAAAATTCTCAAAATTAAAATGACTTAAATCTCTCAATCTAATCTTACTTGATCACAATCTAAAATTTTTTACCTCAAGTTGACAATGCAACTTCTACCCAACTTAGAATTTATCGATTTATTATATAGGCTATACATTTAAGAAAAATTTTCTTAAATTATTTAATCGTGTTATTCAATCCATAAAATATCTCACATATTTTATGCTCTTAATTACAAAAGATAGTCACCAAGTAATGTGATTGGCCTATGGGGTATATATAGTACTATCCATGTATCGAACTTATATTAAGCACGAGCGTTCGTCTTTCCGAAATAGGGGAAAACAAAAAACAATAATAAAGAATTCAAGGAGGAGGTAAACAAAATACAAGTACGGGGTTCAAGGCGATTAAAGAATTCAAAAAGACAGTTGTCAGGACAGTTGTGGATTGAAATCCTATTTTGGTAAATTCCTATTCGCATGCTCATATCAGTACAGTTATGTAACCGATAAGATATGCTCGGACATGTCTAAAGGGCAAGTATATTCGTCTAACATGCTGAGTCAACTATATCTCATTCACGTAAAGTAGTCATACGAAGAGCGAACCAAGTACATTAAGGTTGATCAGACCGTAATACACTGATTCTGATTTAGACAATGTATTAGTAGGCGTCCCCAATAATACATATGTCATGAACAAGCTCGATAAAAGAATAAGCTTACAAAACTAGGCTATAAAATAGCAGCATAAGCGGAGGTAGTCCAGAAAATATAAGTACGCTAGATTATGATGAAGGAAGGTATAAAATAATTCAAGTTCACAAAGAAGACCGGTGTTGTGCCTCTACAGTTGTCGTACTAACTTCTTGTCTAAGTCTCTAGTCGACCAAATGAGGTATGGGCCTCTAAGTTCTACAGTCTGGATAAACACTATCTTCTTATGCAAGCCTATAGTTGGTGTCATTTAATTACACTTTATTAATGGGTCAAAAGGACTATGTGATACTAGATTATGAGGTATACTACCAAACTTACAAGAATTTAACTAATAGTGTTATTGAATAATAGAGCGTATATACCTAGTAACAGTCATCTTCCTAACCCCTATCAAGCACGAAAGAAAAGATAAGATTGAAGTTGTGAAATGATCCAGCAAGATGTAATGCAAGCAATCAAATAAGAATGCGAAATAAAATCAATAGAGGTAATTAAATAAGTGGATGAGATCCTATATTCTACCTATGCGCAGGCTTGCTCGGTACAGTAACGTAACCGAGATATGTGCTCTAGACCTGCATAGGCCACCATAAAAATATGTCACGTCTCAGTTCCAAAATACGTAGGACTAGGAATATATAAGCATGCCAGCCGTATGTATTTGGCAACTCCAATATATGGAAATCATAACACATACGTACACTATATTATGAATAACGATTCACAAGTGGTATAGATTTTATGTCATAAGTCACAGGGCATAACTAGATCTCATCCAAGAATCAAATAACCAATCAACTATATAACTGAATCAAGTATAAAATGCTTGATAAGAATAAGTAGTTGGGTGGAGACAAATCCACTACCAAACTAGAATATAAGAGAAACAAAATAAGTAAATCTAATGAACAATGAGACTCGAAGAGAAGACCTCCTCGAAAGATAGATAAGTAGCAAGTCTTGATCCGTGCTCCTACGAATAGTCAATATCGTCTACACCTGGAAAGGGATCAGGTCCTTAGAGGGACGTAACAAGATACATAGAAGCATGCCAATTGAATACAGTAAAACATGCATAATAGACAGAAAATATATAAGTACGTTGTACAAGATAATCTATATGAATGCATAATAAGGATAACTTTTTGACATATGGGCATGGATAGGCTACTCTATATAATCTCACAACTCACACACACGTCAGGAACATCAGAAATCGACATACCGCGAGGGTAGCGACCAGTGCGACACCAGAAATTGACATACCACGAGGGTAGCGACCAACGCGACACAATTACCATAGTGTATGCTAGTTACTATGGTTTACCAAAGTGGTTATAGCCCATACGCCTACTGATTGTCCTCCCCTCCCATGATATTATGTGTCAAGTGTGTGTCAACATATATATAGTGTATAATTATGACTAAAAGAAAACACATATATAATAAATATATAAAAATATGATAAGCATACAAAAGTACTATAAACAATTTGCCAAGATATCTTGCCTGGTATAAAAAAGAATGAAGTCCCAACTCAAGGCGTCGTCCGATCTAACCGTCACATAAATTAAACAAGTTAGATTACAAAAGTGGGTGAATAGGTTCCTCCATTTTAATCTATTTTAATTCTGAATAAAATAACCTAAAATAGTATTTTAATCTTATTATAATCTAATTTTATTACTAAATCCTAATTTTGGTCCAAAGAAAATCAACTTTACGAATTTGTGATCTGTGGCACGCAAATCGAGGCAATCCGTTGACCAAAAAGTCAACCAACTCAAATCCTAGATTTGTTTGTAAAATTCTATAGATTTTAGTGCTACATGAATGCCGGAATCGACGGTTTTATAAAATTACAAGTCGGTAAAGAGTTATAGCCACAAGGGCGAATAGATGACAGTTTTCGGTGGTTTCCTATTTACGTCTATGTTGCACAAATTTTATAGTAGATTAAACTTGCATGTTAAATTCTAGAAAAATAATTTTATTTAATTTCATCATATCAACTTTCCGAACCTTCAAACAGTTTGTAATTCTGAGTTCGGGATCTCCCGTAATCTCAAAAACAGCAAAATGCGTCTAATTTCGGACAGCTGACACTTTTAGAATTTTTGGAAAAATAGGTTCATAAATTATTAAAATAATTTATATAATCAGAAAACTAACTTTGATATAGTTCTAACAAAAAAAACTGGAGCGCGTTTGGAGTCCGGAGCTAGGAGATATCGTCTTTTTAAGTCGTCATAATACTAGAAAATGAGGTTAAATTTTTGACGAATTTCGACTATTTTTGGACGAAAAAGAGAGGAGTTTGGGGAAGAAAAATATGAAAGATGAGTTTATTCCATAAGTCTAATAGATATTTATAATGGTGGAGACTACTTAATTGAATATGACTAGGATTGGCTAATTTTGATATGATTAGGATCTGTTTAAATAAGGATAAGATATGTATGAAGTTGCTTTCCTAGTAGGCTCAGGATTTGAATTAATTTAAAATAGAGTTTGAGTTCATCTCAATAATTTATAATCTTAAATAGAATTAAAGATAAAATAAATAATTTATATATAATCTTATTAATGTCTATTAACACTAAATTAACATCTATCTAATATTAAGACTACATACATCCAAATAAATCCTAAATAATTTCTAAAATCTAAATAAATTTCTTAAAATTCTAAATAAATTATTAAAAAATATAATTAAATATTTTAACCTAAAATAAATATTTGTTAGGAACAACATGCAAGTATGGTCTCATAGTAAATCATGAAAGTTTTAGAAATTTACGTTTTCTATGTTTTAATTACCCAAAACAATTCTAGAAAAATCTCCAAAAATCTAAAATAGCCTAAAAATAATTCTAAATAAATATTTATATAAGTAAATATATTAAGAAATTTATTTTCTAATTAACTAAAAAATACTCTAAGAAATTCGATATTTAAAATAATCTATAATAAATATAATAATATAAAATACACACAAAATATATATTTTGGGTGAGGGGGTTTACAAGGGCCCTACACTTCTCATGAACCAATGTAGCACAAGTAAAGAAGTCCAGCTATCTTTATGGACTTGATAAATCGAGTCTTCTATCAGTATTTAGACCAATTTGTGGTTGTCTTCATAGATGACATCCTTGTCTATTCGAAGAGCCACGAGGAGCATGAGAAGCACTTATGGATTATCTTGTAGACATTCAGGAGAGAGCGGTTGTATGCGAAGCTCAGCAAGTGTGAGTACTTCTTGGATAAGGTCTCATTTCTTGGGCATGTCATTATTGGAGATGATATTTCTGTAGATTCAAAGAAAATCTTGGTAGGCAAGACTTGGCCCGTTCCTATATCAGCATCGGAGGTAAGGAGTTTTCTTGGACTTGCAGGATATTATCGACGGTTTATGGAAAAATTCTCGATGATAACAGAGCCTATGACTCGGTTGACGTACAAGGACCGAGAGTTCAAATAGACGGATGAGTATCAAGTCATTTTTGAGGAGTTGAAAAAGCGACTCCACAGCACCAGTGTTGACTATTCCATCAGGATTAGGAGGCTACGTGATCTACAGTGACGCATCAAAAAAAGGATTGGGATGTGTATTGATGTAGCACGGCAAGGTAATTGCGTATGCATCTAGTCAATTGAGAGTACATGAGAAGAATTATCCAACTCATGACTTGGAGATTGCAGCCATTATTTTTGCCTTGAAGTTATGGAGACATTACTTATATAGAGAATAAGTGGAGATCTATACTGACCATAAAAGCCTTAAGTATGTCTTCACGCAGAAGAAGCTGAATATGAGGCAAAGCCGGTGGCTCGAGTTGATGAAGGACTTTGAGATAGAGCTGCATTATCATCCAGGTAAGCCTAACATAGTAGCATATGCGTTAAGCCAAAAGCCTACGACGCTATTCTTGATGATGCAGAGGAAGTTACTAGAGGACTTATAGGAGCTTGGTATAGAGGTTGTATTACCCAGATAAGACGGGATACTAGCCAACTTGCAAGTGCAATCATCGCTAGTAGAGAGGATCATGGCAGCTTTGCCTATGGATGCTAGATTCAAGAGGTTGAGAAAGAGGACTGAGGCAGGAGAGCAGACATGATTACGTATTCATGATGATAAAATATTGAGATATGGTGATCGTCTATATGTTCCCAATGGAGAGCTTCAACATGAGCTAATAATATGGATCATAGTTTGATATATTCCATTTATCCTGGAGGCACCAAGATGTACCACAACTTGCGATAACACATTTGGTGGCATGGGATAAAAAGGGAGATAGCTCACTTTGTGGCCAAATGTTTAGTGTGTCAGCAGGTCAAGGCTGAATACCAGAGGACAGCAGGATTATTGCAACCACTTTCGATTCTTGAGTGGAAGTGGGAGCACATCACTATAGACTTTGTCACAGGATTTTTGAAGAGTCCAAGTGGGAGGGATCCTGTTTGGGTGATTATGGACCGACTTACCAAGTTCGCTCATTTCTTGCCTTTTCGACTTGGCCAGTCTGTAGAAGCTTTGGATGACTTATAAATGGGGCAGATCGTGAGATTACACGACGTTCTGGTTAGCATTGTATCAGATAGGGACTCGCGATTCATATCTCACTTTTGGGGGAGCATAACCTTTTGTTCAATACTAAAATCGATAATTAAAGTATCCGAGGTTGGATCAATCGAGGATATACGACAGAAGGAATTGTTCTATCTCCAAACTTTACCTTCACCAAGCATAGGTTTTTCTATAATTTGGTTCTTTCTATTCCGAACAACGCCTTTTTATTCTAAGACTGCGGTGTGAGGGCTAAAAAACAAAAAAAAGAATCAAATCACACCATCCCTGTAATAGGTAAATACCTTTTTTTCTCCTAAAGTTGTTGGAATTATTCATAATAAAATATTGCTTACAATTGAAGAGGTCTTATCAATAAAATTTTTGTTTATCCGAGATCTAGGCATAATTAGCAATCCATTCAATAATTCTTCTCATTATCCCTCGGGGAAAATGATCCCACAAACAAAGGAATTGTAGTACAAAATAACATAAAAACAGACGACTCATTCTAAAAAAAAAAGACGCGGACCTTCTGCTCAAATTATACGCCTTTTGGACAAAGAGAGATAGGATACTTTTGAATAAGATTGGATTTCATCCTTCGTAGCATACAAATTAGTGTAGCTATTACTATTTCATCTAAGTTGAATAACCGAGGGCTTTATTTTGATATGGATTCTGATAACTCGAGAAATTTGGATTTGGTTATGATCCAAAGAAGAAAAAGAATGGAATAATCATTCCATGAAAAAATATTGAAATAAATAGAAAAATCCATGGTATGATTCATTAATTTGTAATAGATATATGGGGTAGTTGATGAGATAAGTCGTTGTTGCTAAATTGGAAAGTAATTTTTGATTCCTATAGAATCATCGATTAGGCATGTAGGAGAGTTGGGACTCGTCTGAAGTTCAGTACGTTCTATCATCCGCAGACAGATGGGCAGTCAGAACGTACTATTCAGACGATAGAGGATATGTTGAGAGCATGCATGCTGGACTTTGGAGGATCATGGGAGGACCAACTACATCTTGTGGAGTTTTTCTACAACAATAGCTATCAACCGAGCATCCAGATGACTCCGTTTGAAGCTTTGTATGGAAAGAAGTGTAGGTATCATGTAGGTTGGAGCGACGAGGGAGAACGTTAGATCTTGGGGCCATAATTGGTTGTCAGCACTATGGAGAAAGTAAAGAGGATACAAGGGCACTTGCGAGCAGCGCAAGACAGACAGAAGCAGTAGACAGATCTTCATCGTTGTCCTTTGGAGTTCAAGGAAGGTGATCATGTCTTTTTGAGGATATCACCAACTAGAGGCACAATTCACTTTGGGGGATACGACAAGTTGAGTCCAAGGTACATTGGACCATTTAACGTGTTAGAGCGAGTCAGAGAAGTTACGCATCGACTGGCGCTACCACCTTCGCTTGAGGGAGTGCATGATGTATTCCATGTGTCACAACTAAGGCAATATGTGGCAGACAGCCGTCATATTCTCGATCACTCCGAGATAACCAGTAGGCCAAGCTTGGCTTACCAAGAGCATCCTGTAGAGATCCTTGATCATCGAGAGAAGGTGTTGAGAAATTAGTCTATTCCTTTAGTTCGTGTAGCATGGAGATATCACTCGCCAAGAGAATCCACTTGGGAACACGAGGATAACATACGCAAACATTTTTCGTATCTGATCGAAGAGAAATGTATGAATTCACTTTGTTCTTTTCTACCGTATAATATTCTCGTTTACCTATCATGTGTTTAATTTCGAGAACAAAATTTTTGTAAGTTGGCTAGAATGTAACCTTCCCTAATTTTTTTAGCAATTTTTTTTAAATAATAGAAATAATAGTACGTATATTGACAATAATAATTAAAATAAAATAAAATAATTATTTTATAGAATAATAGTAATTATAATAATTAATAATGATAATAATAGTAAGGAAAGGGTAGAAAAGAAAAAGAAATCAAAAGGGATTAATAATATAAAAGAAAGAGAAAGGAAATAAATAAATAAATAAATACCAAATTCTTAAACCCCTAAACAAAGACCCTAACAGAACCGACCTTAACATTAACCCCCCCCCCAAATCCTACCCGCCCACCACAATAAAATTGACCAAACCTGCGAGTACCCGACCTCACACCCCCTATATATATATATATATATATATATATATATATATATATATATATATATATATATATAAGCAGTCGACAACCCCAAAATCCAAACCCTAGCTCGCTACCCCAGCGTCTGACCTGTGCCTGACCACCGCCGTGCACTACCGAATGCCGGCGATCGACCAGTCATCGACCGCTGAACCCCTCTCGCAGCCTACATCACCCGCACAACAGCCCCTACCCCCCAACTTCGCGGTTAGTTTTCTTCCTCATCTTCACATAATTTTTTGAACGATCTTTTCGTATACGCTCACAACATGACCCTCTAGGAATCCCTTCAAGTGGAACAAATTTAGATGCCCTAGATTGATCGAAAAGTTGACTCAAAGTTGACGAAAAACTATTCCAAAATAGTTAAGAAAATTAGTCCAAGTACCCATGTTTACGCTTTGTTTTCTTCCAAACCACTTAGTATTTTTAAAATCTATTTGAATAGACTTCTAAACAATATATCCAGGAATAATTATGTTCTTTTAGTTTTAGTTAGTTTGCTTTAATTATTAAATTCAACTTGTTCAAACTTGACCAAAATCCATATTTTCTAAAATCCAAAACTTGTGATACGGAGTTTGCCTAGTCAAACGGGATCACTTAGTCGCATACTAGTTATACCAAAAGACGTATATGGTATTTTTTTGACATGTAGACTTTCACGAAAGTTGATTTGGACGTGTGTGCACACTGAAATCAACCTGTATCCGTAAAAAGTCTCTCGTATCAATGTTTGCAGAATATCCAGTTAGTTTTTGTATGCTCGTCAGATCATAATAAAACTTGTGCCATTAGACTGGCAGCGTCTGACTTGTCCTATGACCCGAGTTTCGCTCAATTCTGAGTCAGTCAACGAATCACCGTTTTGTGGGCCCCACGATTCGACTTGACGAGAGAATTTGTGATCGTCTCACCGGAATACAAAACTGGATATACCGTTGAGTTCGTATCGTCGATTAAGATTTGTTCGACCTATAATTATCCTATTTAGAGACCTTTATCCCTGGCATACTTTTCTGTACAAAGTGGCCCACATGTGAATCTCGCTTTAACCCAAAATTATTGTTTTGCCCTAGTATCCAAATTGGACGAAATGTTAGTATTTCATGACTATTTTACTGATTCTAGAGACGTTGGTGATGTTTATTTCAGCATCCAGAGACGTTTATTTAGAGCCCCTACTTTTTGGTTCTTTGTGTTTGTCGTCTGGACGTCTATATTACTTTGATTGCTTGATTGGCAAGTATACCTTGCCATAGTACTGTTTAGTTACATTCCTTTTCTGCATTTTTTACTTTCTTTTGTTTATTTCCATTTATTTTGCTATATATAAAACTGCGCGTCCAAGAAAGACTTGGGTACAATGACGAATGCGTCATCTATTATTTTTATTTATATTATGCATGTTGACCTATTTTTACGAGACCACCACATGATTGAGGCATTTTTATGTTTTATTTGGCCATGAAACATTTGTTACACGAGTTGTGAGTCTCATTTAGGATACAGACTTGCGTATTAGGCTGGCCACCTGTACGTAAAGGTCGTACGACGGATAAGGAATAACTGCTAATAGAAATACCATATTTTACCAGACTTAGTAGTTACTAGAGGTGTTTATGTTTGATGGATGTGACACGTTAGTAGCATTGGGTGGAGAGAATAATGAGAAAGCGTATGTGACTCATTTATACTTTTCCCTTTTGTAACCCGTACGCTCCACCGGAGATGCGTGGTTAGATGACTTTATATATTATTTACAAGTGACCTCTGACGATCGAAAGACTTTATGCTTTGTAGGCCACTGATTTCCAGAGGAAATTACGCCAATCCTATTATTTTAGCCAGATAGTCCATTAGCGAGAAAGTTGTTTTTAAATTGCATATCACATAGACTGGTTAGGCAACCCTGTCGGATGTTTTACTCTTAGTACATTATTGGCATACTTTTATGTATCTTGTTACGTCCCTCTGAAGATCTGGTATCTTTTCAGGTATAGATAATTAGGATTATCCGCAGGAATATGGACTAGGACCTGACGCATCATTCTCTGTCGAGGAGGTCTTACCCTCCGAGTACCCATGATTTCTTCATAGTTGAGGGATCTTCTAGCTGTTGTTTCTTTATTTGATATTTTATTTTATATTAGAGTTCTGACCTCCTCTATCCTTTTTGTTGATATAGTCGTTTTGTAGTAGATTTGTCTCCATGCGACTATTATTCTTTTATTACTTCGTACTTGAGACTTTTAGTTATTATTTTGGTACTTCTTTACTTGTGCATGTGGATGAGATATAGCTGCCTGTGACTATTATTGATAATATATGTACCAAAATATATTATAGCGTACAAGTGTGTTATGATTTTTCTAACATATTATGAATTATTTATTCATATTATAGCGTACATGTGTGTTATGATTTTTTAACATATTATAGCGGTACCTTCACTTAGTGATATTCCAATCTCAAGTCTATCTTCGAGAACACCTTGACTCCACTAAGCTGATCAAATAAGTCATCAATGCGAGGTAGAGGGTACTTATTCGTCACAGTCACAACATTCAGGGCTCTGTAGTCAATGCACATGCGCACTGATCCATCCTTTTTGGGTACAAACAACACTGGAGCTCCCCAGGGTGATGCACTTGGTCGAATGAAGCCTTTATCCTCTAACTCCTTCAACTGCACCTTTAGCTCGTCCATCTCCTTCTTCGTCAATCTATAAACATGTGACGCTATGGGTGCTACTCCTAGGGTTAACTCAATCGAGAATTCCATATCTCTGTTGTGAGGTAGCCCTGACAAATCTTCTGGAAAGACCTCTTGAAACTCTGAAATGATAGGGTAATAAATGATGTCGTCCAATGCCATCTGAGCACCATCATGCATCTCCATAAATCCTCGTTAAAACTCGTGCTTTGGCTGGCCTGGTATCCTAAAGAGAATGCTTCCTCTATAGCAGTCAAAGAAAGTGTAGTACTTGCTTAGCCAGTCCATCCCAAGGACAACATCAAAGTTTGGCATGGGAAAGACTAAGAGTCGAGCCTTCATCTCCCTGCCGCGAATCACTTCAGGACAAGATCTACAAACACGGCTAGCAGGTACAACTCCTCCCCTATTGAGAATTCTAACATAACTAGATAAGGGTATAGTGGCAATGTTGTGCTTGGCAACAAAACTAGAAGATATGAACGAGTATGTGGCTCCTCTATCAAATAATGTCAGAGCATGAAAAGTAGAAACAAGGATAATACCTGCTATAAAATTAATCTCCTGCTCTGTGTCATCTACCTCCAAAGCAAAAGCCTGTCCCATCCCCTGTGGAGGTCCCAGTGGTCCTCGCTGAAATCCTTCACCTCTGGAGGTCGAGGTGCTCCCACTCCTGGTTCTCCTGGCCTCGTCATCTGCTGAGCCGGTCATGGTGCTGGAAGTGCTGGCCTCTGTGTAGGCTGAGGGAGCACCAAGGCCTGCTATACTGGAGAGTCTCTGGCCATATGCTGCCTACAACCACATCTTGTACACTGCCCTAAGCGAAGTAGACAATTCTCATAATTTGTCTGTGCTTCCCACAGTAATGGTAGATGGGCTTCTCCTGAGTCTGGTACGGTCCTGCTCTCTGCTGCTGTTGGGATTACTGATATGGCAAGGAGCGTCTGATGGGTCCGCCCTGAGATACTCTAACTGGTGCAATTGGTGCAGGGCGTCTCCACATCTGATGTGTTTCCTTCAGAAGGAGCTCCTGACTTCTTGCTTCTTCCAAAATAGTCGAATGGGATATCCTCGACTGTGTAGTAGTGAACCTCCTAATATCCGATGATAACCCATTATGGAATCTCTTGGCCCTTTCCAGCTCTGTAGGAATCAACATCTTGCCAAAGCAACTCAGTTTGCTAAACTCTGCATTGTACTAATCTACTGTCATACTCCCCTGTTTGAGATGAAGGAATTGGTTGTAGAGAACATCTCGAACATTGGTGGAGAAAAAATCTCTCGTTGAGGAGTTCGTAGAACTCCTCCCACGTCGGTCGGTGCCAAATTGCCTTCGCTCGGCCTTCTACTAGTGGTAAGCGTTGTCCTCAAGTAGAAGGTCTACTGTTGTCATCCATAGGTCTACTGGTAACTGCAATGCCTTCAGTAGCTTCTCGGTGCTGATGAGCCACTCGAAGACCTCCAACGGAGTCTCCGTACCTCTAAAGTGCTTCAGGTTCATCTGAGTGAAACCCTTGACATGCCCTTATAAGGTCATGGCATCGGGGGTTGGTGATGGGTACAGGGGCTGGTGGCCTGTTCATTGTAGCTATAAGAGCTTTTCTTAGCAGCTCATTCTGCTGCCTGCATTATGGCCTATATGAACTAGGACGAGGTAACATTCCCGTCAGGCTGCCAAAACTGCAGAGGTAGCATGAAGGGTATATGCGAGGCAAGATGAGGTAAAAACTAGAGTGGCGGTGGTGGCATACTCCCACCTTGGTGATTTACAGTCTGCTGCAACGGGTGACACACTGGAGGTACTAGAGTCTGAGGGTTCATCTGAACTGATGGGGGTGTCTGGCATTCCTGCGATGATTCTCTCGGCTGGAGTGGTGTAGTCGGGGACATCATCGATGAAGGAAAAATTCTATATTCCTTCTAAGTTGCTGAGTCACTTGCTGTGATGGCGAGGGGAGCAATACGTCTATTAGAAGGATTCATCTTGCTGGACACGAAGATAAGGACAACGTTAGAACAAGTTCAATATATATGAAATTCAAGCAATCAAAGAGAGTACAAATTGGAATTCAAAGGAAGGTGATTAAATAAGTGGACGAGATCCTATACTCTAATCCTATTTGTAGGCTTGCTCGGTACAATAATGTAACCGAGACAATATACTCTCGACCTGCTTGGGCCACCACAAAAATATGTCACCCCCTAGTCCCAAATTATGTAGGACTAGGAATACGTAGCATGCCAGCCGTATGTATATGACACTCCAATATGTTAGAAAAAATATAAAACACAATTACATTGTAATATGAATAAATAATTCACAAGTGGTACATATATTGTCAACACTAGTCACGGGCAGCTATATCTCATCCACGGGCACAAGTAAAGAAGTACCAAAATAATAACTAAAAGTCTCAAGTAGAAGTAGTAAAAGAATAATTGTCAGGTGGAGACAAATCCACTACCAAATGACTATATCAACAAAAAGGATAAAGGAGGTCAGAACTCCAATATAAAATAAAATGTCAAATAAAGAAACATCAGCTAGAAGATCCCTCAACTATGAAAAAATCATGGGTACTCGGAGGGTAAGACCTCCTCGACAGAGAATGATGTGTCAGGTCACGGTCCGTACTCCTACGGATAATCCTGATCATCTATACCTGGAAAGGGACAAGGTGCCCAGAGGGACGTAAAAAGATACATAAAAGTATGCCAATAATATATTGAAAGTAAAATATCCAACAAGGTCTCCTAATCAGCCTATGTGATACACAATTTATGAGCAACTTTTCCATGTATGGACTATCTGGCTAAAATAATAGGATTGGCATAATTCCCCCTGGAAATCAGTAGCCTACAAAGCATAACGTCGATCGTCAGAGGTCGTTGTAAATAATATATAAAGGTCTACTGGTAACTGCGATGCCTTCAGTAACTTCTCGGTGCTGATGAGCCACTCGAAGACCTCCAACGGAGTCTATGTACCTCTAAAGTGCTTCAGGTTCATCTGAGTGAAACCCTTGACATTGCCCTCATAAGGTCATGGCATCGGGGTTGGTGCTGGGTACAGGGGCTGGTGGCCTGTTCATTGCAGCTATAAGAGCTTTTCTCATCAGCTCATTCTGCTGCCTGCATTATAGCCTATATGAACTAGGACGAGGTAACATTCCCGTCAGGCTGCCAAAACTGCAGAGGTAGCATGAAGGGTATATACGAGGCAAGATGAGGTAAAAACTAGAGTGGCGGTGGTGGCATACTCCCACCTTGGTGATTTACAATCTGCTGCAACGGGTGCCCCACTGGAGGTACTAGAGTCTGAGGGTTCATCTGAACTGATGGGGGTGTCTGGCATTCCTATAATGAATCTCTCGGCTGGAGTGGTGTAGTCGGGGACATCATCGATGAAGGCAAAATTCTATATTCCTTCTGAGTTGCTGAGTCACTTGCTGTGATGGCGAGGGGAGCAATACGTCTATTAGAAGGATTCATCTTGCTGGACACGAAGATAAGGTCAACGTTAGAACAAGTTCAATATAGATGCAATTCAAGCAGTCAAGGAGAGTACAAATTGGAATTCAAAGGAAGGTGATTAAATAAGTGGACGAGATCCTATACTCTAATCCTATTTGTAGGCTTGCTCGGTACAATAATGTAACCGAGACAATATACTCTCGACCTGCTTGGGCCACCACAAAAATATGTCACCCCCAGTCCCAAATTATGTAGGACTAGGAATACGTAGCATGCCAGCCGTATATATATGACACTCCAATATGTTAGAAAAAATATAAAACACAATTACGTTGTAATATGAATAAATAATTCATAAGTGGTACATATATTGTCAACACTAGTCACAGGCAGCTATATCTCATCCACGGGCACAAGTAAAGAAGTACCAAAATAATAACTAAAAGTCTCAAGTAGAAGTAGTAAAAGAATAATTGTCAGGTGGAGACAAATCCACTACCAAATGACTATATCAACAAAAAGGATAAAGGAGGTCAGAACTCCAATATAAAATAAAATGTCAAATAAAGAAACATCAGCTAGAAGATCCCTCAACTATGAAGAAATCATGGGTACTCGGAGGGTAAGACCTCCTCGACAGAGAATGATGTGTCAGGTCCCGGTCCGTACTCCTACGGATAATCCTGATCATCTATACCTGGAAAGGGACAAGGTCTCCAGAGGGACGTAAAAAGATACATAAAAGTATGCCAATAATGTACTAAAAGTAAAATATCCAACAAGGTCTCCTAATCAGTCTATGTGATACACAATTTATGAGCAACTTTTCCATGTATGGACTATCTGGCTAAAATAATAAGATTGGCATAATTCCCCCTGGAAATCAGTAGCCTACAAAGCATAACGTCGATCGTCATAGGTCGTTGTAAATAATATATAAAGGTCTACTGGTAACTGCGATGCCTTCAGTAACTTCTCGGTGCTGATGAGCCACTCGAAGACCTCCAACGGAGTCTCTGTACCTCTAAAGTGCTTCAGGTTCATCTGAGTGAAACCCTTGACATTGCCCTCATAAGGTCATGGCATCGGGGTTGGTGCTGGGTACAGGGGCTGGTGGCCTGTTCATTGCAGCTATAAGAGCTTTTCTCAGCAGCTTATTCTGCTGCCTGCATCATAGCCTATATGAACTAGGACGAGGTAACATTCCCGTCAGGCTGCCAAAACTGCAGAGGTAGCATGAAGGGTATATGCGAGGCAAGATGAGGTAAAAACTAGAGTGGCGGTGGTGGCATACTCCCACCTTGGTGATTTACAGTCTGCTGCAACGGGTGCCCCACTGGAGGTACTAGAGTCTGAGGGTTCATCTGAACTGATGGGGGTGTTTGGCATTCCTGCGATGATTCTCTCGGCTGGAGTGGTGTAGTCGGGGACATCATCGATGAAGGCAAAATTCTATATTCCTTCTGAGTTGCTGAGTTACTTGCTGTGATGGCGAGGGGAGCAATACGTCTATTAGAAGGATTTATCTTGCTGGACACGAAGATAAGGACAACGTTAGAACAAGTTCAATATAGATGCAATTCAAGCAGTCAAGGAGAGTACAAATTGGAATTCAAAGGAAGGTGATTAAATAAGTGGACGAGATCCTATACTCTAATCCTATTTGTAGGCTTGTTCGGTACAATAATATAATCGAGATAATATACTCTCGACCTGCTTGGGCCACCACAAAAATATGTCACCCCCTAGTCCCAAATTATGTAGGACTAGGAATACGTAGCATGCCAGACGTATGTATATGACACTCCAATATGTAGAAAAAATTATAAAACACACGTACGCTGTAATATGAATAAATAATTTACAAGTGGTACATATATTGTCAACACTAGTCACAGGCAGCTATATCTCATCCACGAGCACAAGTAAAGAAGTACCAAAATAATAACTAAAAGTCTCAAGTAGAAGTAGTAAAAGAATAATTGTCAGTGGAGACAAATCCACTACCAAATGACTATATCAACAAAAAGGATAGAGGAGGTCAGAACTCCAATATAAAATAAAATATCAAATAAAGAAACATCAGCTAGAAGATCCCTCAACTATGAAGAAATCATGGGTACTCGGAGGGTAAGACCTCCTCGACAGAGAATGATGTGTCAGGTCCCGGTCCGTACTCCTACGGATAATCCTGATCATCTATACCTGGAAAGGGACAAGGTCCCCCGAAGGACATAAAAAGATATATAAAAGTATGTTAATAATGTACTGAAAGTAAAGTATCCAACAAGGTCTCCTAATCAGTCTATGTGATATGCAATTTATGAGCAACTTTTCCATGTATGGACTATCTGGCTAAAATAATAGGATTGGCATAATTCTCCATGGAAATCAGTAGCCTACAAAGCATAACATCGATCGTTAGAGGCCGTTGTAAATAATATATAAAGGTCTACTGGTAACTGCGATGCCTTCAGTAACTTCTCGGTGCTGATGAGCCTCTCGAAGACCTCCAACGAAGTCTCTGAACCTCTAAAGTGCTTCAGGTTCATCTAAGTGAAACCCTTGACATTGCCCTCATAAGGTCATGGCATCGGGGTTGGTGCTGGGTACAGGGGCTGTGGCATGTTCATTGCAGCTATAAGAGCTTTTCTCAGCAGTTCATTCTGTTGCCTGCATCATGGCCTGTATGAACTAGGACGAGGTAACATTCCTGTCAGGCTGCCAAAACTACAGAGGTAGCATGAAGGGTATATACGAGGCAAGATGAGGTAAAAACTAGAGTGGCAGTGGTGGCATACTCCCACCTTGGTGATTTACAGTCTGCTGCAACTGGTGCCCCACGAGAGGTACTAGAGTCTGAGGGTTCGTCTGAATTGATGCGGGTGTCTGGCATGCCTGTGATGATTCTCCTGGCTGGAGTGGTATAGTCGGGGACATCATCGATGAAGGCAAATTCCATATTCCTCCTGAGTTGCTGAGTCACTTGCTGTGATTGCAA
The DNA here is from genome assembly GCA_036927795.1 of Iris macrosiphon. Lineage (NCBI taxonomy): Eukaryota > Viridiplantae > Streptophyta > Magnoliopsida > Asparagales > Iridaceae > Iris > Iris macrosiphon. The sequence goes on from JAYESA010000006.1 coordinate 79,546,607, forward strand.
GGGGAGCAATACGTCTATTAGAAGGATTTATCTTGCTGGACACGAAGATAAGGACAACGTTAGAACAAGTTCAATATAGATGCAATTAGCAGTCAAGGAGAGTACAAAATTAGAATTCAAAGGAAGGTGATTAAATAAGTGGATGAGATCCTATACTCTAATCCTATTTGTAGGCTTGCTCGGTACAATAATGTAACCGAGACAATATACTCTCAACCTGCTTCGGCCACCACAAAAATATGTCACCTCCCAGTCCCAAATTATGTAGGACTAGGAATACGTAGCATGCCAGTCGTATGTATATGACACTCCAATATGTTGGAAAAATTATAAAACACACGTACGCTGTAATATGAATAAATAATTCACATGTGGTACATATATTGTCAACACTAGTCACAGACAGCTATATCTCATCCACGGGCACAAGTAAAGAAGTACCAAAATAATAACTAAAAGTCTCAAGTAGAAGTAGTAAAAGAATAATTGTCAGGTGGAGACAAATCCACTACTAAATGACTATATCAACAAAAAGGATAGAGGAGGTCAGAACTCCAATATAAAATAAAATGTCAAATAAAGAAACATCAGCTAGAAGATCCCTCAACTATGAAGAAATCATGGGTACTCGGAGGGTAAGACCTCCTCGACAGATAATGATGCGTCCGGTCCCGGTCCGTACTCCTACCGATAATCCTGATCATCTATACCTGGAAAGGGACAAGGTCCCCAGAGGGACGTAAAAAGATACATAAAAGTATGCCAATAATGTACTGAAAGTAAAATATCCAACAAGGTCTCCTAATCAGTCTATGTGATACGCAATTTATGAGCAACTTTTCCATGTATGGACTATCTGGCTAAAATAATATGATTGGCATAATTCTCCCTGGAAATTAGTAGCCTACAAAGCATAACGTCTATCGTCAGAGGCCGTTGTAAATAATATATAAAGGTCATCTGACCACGCATCTCCGGTAGAGTGTGTGAGTTACATAAGGGAAAAGTGTAATAGAGTTATAGAAGCTTACTCATTGTTCTCCCCCCAATTCTACTAACGTGTCACATTCATCACACGTAAAAACCTCTAGTAACCGCTAAGTTTGGTAAAATATGGTATTTCTATTTCAGTTATTCCTTATCTGTCATACGACGTTACGTACAGGTGCCCAACCTAATACGCTAGGTCGGGTCCTACATGAGACTCATAACTCGTGTAACAAATGTGTCACGGCCAAATAAAACATAAACATACCTCAATCATGGGGTGGTCTCGTAAAACTAGGTCAACATGCATAATATAAATATAAATAAAAGACGAGACATCCGTCGTTGCACCCAAGTCTTTCTTGGACGCACAGTTTAATATATAGCAAATTAAATAGAAATAAACAACAAAAAGTAAAAATACAGAAAAGGAATATAACTAAACAGTACTATGGCAAGGTATACTTGTCTGTCAAGCAATCAGAGTAATGTAGACGTCTAGACGACAAGTATAAGGAACCGAAAAGTAGAGGCCCTGAATGAATGTTTTTGAATGCTGAAATAAACATCACCAACGTATCTATAATAACTGAGATAGTCATAAAATACTACCCTTTCATCCAATTTGGACACATGGGCAAAATAGTAATTTTGAGTCAAAGCGGGGTCCACATGTGGGACATTTTGTACCGAAAGGCGTGCTAGGGGTAAAGGTATCTAAATAGGAGAAATTATAGGTCAAACAAATCCTAATCAACGATACAAACTCAATGGTATATCCAATTTTGGATTCCGGCAAGCCGATCACAAATTCGCTTGTCAAGTCGAATCTTGGGGCCCGTGAAACGATGATTCATTGAGTGACTCAGAATCGAGCGAAACTCGGGTCGTAGGACAAGTCAGACGCTGCGAGTACAATTGTGCAAGTTTTATTGCGATCTGACGAGCGTATAAAAACTAATTGGGTATTCTACAAACACTGATACGAAAGATTTTTTACGGATACAGGTTGATTCCGTTGCGCACACACGTCCAAATCAACTTTCGCAAAAAGTTAACATGTCAGAAAATATCATACGCGCCTTTCGGTGCAACTTGTACATGACAAAGTGGTCCCGTTTGGCGAGGCACACTCTGTATCACAAGTTTTGGGTTTTGGAAAATATAGTTTTTGGTCAAGTTTGAACAAGTTGAATTTAATAATTAAAGCAAAATAAATAAAACTAAAAGAACATAATTATTGTTGGATATATTGTTTAGAAGTCTATACAAATATATTTCAAAAATAATAAGTGGGTTGGAAGAAAACAGCGCATAAACAGGGGTACTTGGACTGATTTTTTGAATTATTTTGGAATAATTTTTTGTCAACTTTGAGTCGACTTTTCGATCAATCCAGGCCATCTAAATTTGTTCCACTTGAAGGAATTCCTAGAGGGTCATGTTGTGAGCGTATACGATGAGATCGTTCAAAAAATAATATGAAGATGAGGAAAAAAACTAACCTCAAAGTTGGGGGTTCAGGGCGGTTGTGAGGGTGATGCAAGCCGCGAGCTTGGTTCGGTGGTTAACGACGGGTCAGTCGTCGATGTTCGGTGGTGCACGGCGGTGGTCGAACATAGGTCAGGAGCTAGGGTAGCAATCTAGGGTTAGGGTTTTGGGGTTGTCGACTGCTTATATATAGAGAGAGGGGGTGTGAGGTCGGGTACTTGCGGGTTGGGTCGGTTTTAATGTGGGGGTCGGGTAGTATTAGGGGGGGTTAATGTTAAGGTCTGTTCTGTTAGGGTCTTTGTTTTGGGGTTTAAGAATTAGGTATTTATTTATTTTATTTATTTATTTATTTATTTATTTATTTCCTTTCTTTTTTTAATATTATTAATCCCTTTTGATTTCTTTTTCTTTTCTATCCTTTCCTTACTATTATTATTATTATTATTAATTATTATAATTACTATTATTTCTATAAAATAATTATTTTATTTTATTTTTATTATTATTACTACTAATTATTGGTATATTGTCAGTATATATACTATTATTCTTATTATAAAAAAAACTCCTAGAAAATTAGGGGAGGTTATAAGCGGTCCTAGGTAACTCAATCACAAGCAAACAATAATATACAAGGAATATGATAATCAAGAGCAAAAATAATAAAGAGTCCCAAACCAAATATACATAAATGGTCATGAAGCTAGTAATACAAAATAAAGAACTAGCAGAGTATAAGTAGTACATGATCAACTCATAGTCTAGAATAAGCTAACCTTGTCATCGTCCATATGCTAGAAGTCAACTCCAAAACATGAGCTAAACACATGCTCGGTGGCTAAATGCCGCAAAAGAATATATAGTACGGGATCATGTGGGTGAACAGGAAGAAAACCTGCTTAGGTTGCCTAGTGCTCCGGGTGGTCACCATCCAGCAGAAGATAAGGAAGGTCCTTTGGTTCCGCTACAAGATCTGGCCATGCAAAAACCAATGTAGTCAGATCTCCAATAGCAAGTATCACAAAGGAAGGCCAAAAACTATGAACTAAAATCAATACTATCTTAATACAACAACATATAAGACAAAATTAAATAAATGCACATCGAGCCTCGTGCGCTACCACTACACTTATCTCGAGAAGGAAAGACAATAAGCTAAGTAACATATAATATATAGTAAGCTACTGGTGAGAGAAGAATAAACATGAAGCATAAAATAATAAACATGTACAATGAGCATGTAATATGCCGAAACAAAACTGAGAACATATACGAGATCGGGAACAAGACCAGGAACATGCAAGGACATCCAAGGCAAGTGGGCATGTTTAGTACAAGGGGTCATATATAGCAGGTGAGTAAAAGATCTAGAACAAGGCATAAGCTGGGAACATATGAGTATAATAACTGAAAATAATAACTATGAAACTAAAGAAACCTGTGAAAAGCAATAGGCCTAGTTTTTCACCTTTACAACAAACAAGGACATAAAGAAGGAACCACCCCCATTACCATTCACATGTTCCAATATACATCTACAACCATAATGATATAAAAATAATTGTAAAAAAGAAAAAGCTGGCAAGAGACAAAAGAGAATAGGAACTTCTCAAAATCAGAATAATAAAACCAAACAAGGACCGAGGTTATGGATATTTTCCCAAGCCGAACTTAGACTCTGGCCACCCACCAACACATATGATAGTACGAAAAGAGAAATAATAGTACGCGGGCAATAGTAACAATCAATAAAGCATGACCAAGCAATAATACGGCTTGATACGTTAACTAACTAGGTTGTCACAAATCCTAGTTACTAACAAATGCACAAATAAGAATTTCTACGGTTGCATATCCTGTAGTCTATCCAGGTTATCCAAGCAAGGTCCGGGTCAAAGTAAAACAATGTCCAAGTGATGACAGTGCGAATATAACTTTGTAAATGTAAAGGCAATATAAAAGTAAAGACATAATTAACCTAATTAACAGTGCATATATAAAGAAAACATAATGTAAGGATAATGTCAATGTAAAAGCAATGTCAATTTCAATATCATGTTATAGCTGGTTACATCACTCGACGGTGAGCTGGAAGTGTGACCTACTTGATGACAGGCTACAAATCCACAAAATATGGCCCGGATAACGGGGCTGCATGCAACCAGGAAACCACCTCTCCCATGATCTAATTTTTATACTAGTTATTAATCCTTAACAATTTTGTTTAGGATTCTGGATGTGGCATTCCGTAGAATCCATCCTAGCCATGTATACAAGACCGGACAATAATTTGATAGTCAAGAGCATATGCAAAGACACGCCATAATAGGGGATATACAAGCAGTAAGACAAGAGTGTGCTACTATGAGCCACTATCTATCATGTAGTGGCCAAGTGTATAAAGGACAATTGTCCCCTAACTATACCAAATGTAGGGTCAAAACATGTATAACATAAAGGAACAGGTAAATAATAGAACTATAAATAAACCCATCGAGATCGAACCATAACCCTTAAACCAAACAAGAATCAGGGTTATAGATCTTTCTCGATAGGCCGCTAAGCAATAAGAAAACTTGAGAACTCCTCGATATCAATACTATAACCCTTAAACCAAATAATGATCGGGGTTATAGATCTTTCCCGAGTCGATCCTAGTCTCTAATCACTTACCGATGTACAACTATTCTCTAGCTACACAAGGTCATTAATCATGTTAAGAAATTATTAAAGTTAAGGGAGAATCTCAGAAACGGACAAAACGGTCAAAAACAGTCAATTTCAGCAAAAATAGTCTAATTCGGATTATCGACGGATTATCCGATATGAAACAACAGCTTTGTGGGCAAAAATTTGGATCTTCTGTCTGTGATCCGCGGATTACCATCGGATAATCCGAAACTGCATAGCAGCCCGGACTTAAAATTTTCTAAACTTTGTTTCGGCATTGTAACTTCATTTTAACTCAAAATTTGAACTTTCAATAGTCAAAAGAATAAAATTAAAATTTCCACAACATGGGAGCATTAGATTCCATAAATTATGAGATTTAATAGATCAATTCCTAAAAATACTCCAAAAATAACTTTTTGGGAAACCGAAACGTGTTCCGATTTCCTCCAAACTCTAAACCAAACATATATAAGGCTAGGGAAGGGTCTCACATATAATATACACTAAGTCTCATGGCAATCACTTCGGTAATCATTTCTGACACCGAGTTTCATAAGCAGTAAATATCAAGATTTCTACCAAAAAAGTCAAAACCAAGCTTAAACCAATTTTTAAAAGATTCACAGGTTTGGAAATCATGAGAGAAATATTATTAACAAAGCAAGTACCATAAAATTTTAAGCATATAGATCAAGGGAAGCAAAAAATATAATAAATGAAGTCGTTTCTAGTTTTCGGCAAGATGTAATTGCCTAAGGTCGAGCTCCCAGCCTAATTCTTCAACTCCACACCCAAGAGGGGTTCAGAAACCATACTCCTTGGCCTCAAGACCAAGCTCCAAGATTTTGCGAGAAATATGGAGAGGAAATGAAGAAGGAAGGGTGAAAGAAAAGAGAGAGGAGAGAGAAAATCAAGTCATTTATATAGAGGATGGGAATTAATCGTGACCCTTGGATCTGCCACTTCAGCGATCCACGTAACGATTTAAATCAATCTTATCCATCCAAAATAAAACCATCTATTATTCATTGGATAATGGGATGCTCTAGAACCAAAAAACTGTTGGGTAATAGGGTGAGTCAATATTATTCATAAAAAATATCTAAATAATATTCACCAAAATATCTCAAAAGCAAAAGTAACATCTGACGATCGAATTTTTCGTCGGTGTGCCGCGATATACCGGCGGTAGTCCGGTCAGAGAGAATTTTTTTTTAAATGCCAAGTTTTAAAATCCTATAAAAATCTAGAAAATAAAATATGCAGTATAAAATATATAACCATACATACACCAATATAGATATTGTGAGAGAGAGTCTCACACCACTCAAATGAGCCTTCAACCTATCTACTATATACAAACCCAAACTAGCCACACATAAAACAAAAATGCTGCCAAAATGAACCAATTAAACTCGGACAGAATTCTGACCAAATTCTGAGCGAACTCGGTCAGTAAATTTTGGAAATATGAACAATTATGAAATCCTTGATTTTGTGGCCCCCAATATTCAAAATTTTGAATATTCTATATCCAATTCTAGTCGAATTTTGTTTAGTAATAACCTATAAATAGGCATAAATTTTTCACATTTTAAATCATCCAACTCACTCTCTTCTCTTCATCTTTCTATCTTCTAGTGAGCTATACCCTGAACCTAAATCTTCCTATCTCCAAGATCAATTTCCTACGCTTCTAAATGCGTAGTGCGATCTCGATCTCGAAGTCTACCAGAGTTGTAAGATCTTGGCTCAGCAAGTTTTCTCCCTTTAACTGTTAAGTTGCAAGCCTTCTTATCAAAGCTTGTGGTTGTAAAAAGTGGCAAGCCTTTGGATCAAAGCTTGTGATTAACTATTGGTGATTATAGTGGATACAACTTCGAGAAAGAGTTCTCGGGCCCGGACTAGTCCTCTCAGAGGAAAATCAAGATAAAATCTTTATGTTTGCGTTTGCTTTCTCTTACCCTTACTGCTTTATATATATATCTGTCTTGCTTATTACCGTTAGTAGTTAACTGCCTTTACGTTGGATAATTTTTTAATTGGATAGATTATTTTGCTGTACTCTATTCACCCCCTTTAGAGGTGACATCATGGTCCTTCACAGCGTTACAATATTCCTATGCGACAGAGTTGTTATGCGGTAGTGTTCCCCTAAAAACTCTACACAATAGAATCTTTATGTTATAGACGACCAAGATCTTTGAGCAGTCGACGCATGCCACGTATCACGCATACTGAGTCATGCACATGACGGATACCATCAACCCAAGATCTCATTAACAAAAATCCTAACCAGTACTACATGGCCGTTGCAGCGTAGCATAGGCCCATGAGTTACAATTGCATTCGGTTCAACAGGCCATACGGCAGCTCAAAACCTGCGTAGATGGACTAAAAATGCATGTGCGTGCATGATCCTCCATTGTCTATAAATATCAGGGACATATGCTTCCCCCACACACACAAAGACGTACAGTGAGACATATACTCAGACGCCCAGAGACTTGGCAATTCTCTTTTGTCATCGGACCTTCAACGGAGTAAAGAATTTAGTTTCAGTGCTCGATCTCCATCGTTACGCTTTCTCAGATTTCTTAAATTCATACTTGGAACTCTCAGAGTTAGAGTTCTTCGTACTTCCTTGTTGTATATTCAGATCAATACAAAAGTTAGCAAAACTTTCTCGTATTTTTGTGATGGAGACAAAAGTGCGACTCTTCTGGGGAAGTCCTTGTCCACCGACGAGAAGGCCATGACGTAGTCCGACGTAAACAAGCTGGGTTCAACCCAAAAAATATTAGTTGTCCACTTTAACCTGTTGGCCTAATATTTATATTGAGTTTTTAAATATGTCTAATCGATTAAGTTTAGCATTATGATAATCTATTAATCACTATAGTAACTTCTACTTAAACTCAAAATAATCCTAATATACATTAATGTTGTAATATTTGCTTATGTATATTACTTTGTTTATCTAACATGTATATGCAGAAAGCAATAAGCAAGATCGGTATGGACATATGCTATGATAAAATAATGATGAGCCAAAGACGACGTTACACCAGAAGGTTTCTCCGAACCGTCTACGACTTATCCGTAGCTTCAAACCCCGGGGTCGAGGGGGCAGCGTCCCTCGTGGGTGTTCAGAGGAAAAGCCCCCAAAAGTATTCAGATTTTCAGATCTGTTTATCTCTAGACAACTGTCGTTAAGAAAAAAAAGGCGTCTTCAAGTCAGCAGATGTTTCAGAAGAATTTGCGTCATCAAGTGCTCTTGGTTTTCAGCAATATAATTTGATATTTATTGAGTCTAGGACTTATGTACATCAAGTCATACTAGAATAACCTAAGTCCACTCAAATAAACCCCTAAACCTATCCACCAAACCAGCCCACATTCAAGCTCAAACCTTACTAGAATAGGCAACCAAACTTGGAACAAATTCGGGCTGAACTCGGACCGAACTCGGACCAAACTCGATCAATAAGAAATCATCCAGTTATTAAATCCCTGATTTCTTGGCCCAACGTTCAAAAAATTGAATTATACCCTAATTGAACTCTGGCAGAATTCAGTTTGCCAATATCCTATAAATATGATTGATTTTTCACATTTTAACTCACTCAACCATTCTCATTCTTTCTATTCTATAGTGAGTAAATCCTTAGAGCCTAAACTTTTCTATCTCTAAGATTAACTCCCAGCCTTCTAGTGCCTAATACGATCTCGGTTAGTAGTCTGTCAGAGTTGTAATAGCTTTGTTCATCAAACCCCTCTTCTTTTTGAAGTATGCCTGTTCTTCGTATCAAAAGCACGTGTATTTAGTTGCGGGCCTTAGGATCAAAACTCGTGGTTGTAAGAAGGTGGCAAGCATTTAGATCAAAGCTTGTGATTCATTATTGGTAATTATAGTGGATACAACTCCGAGCAAGAGTTCTCGGGACTGGACTAGTCCTATCAGAGGAAAACTATTATACATCATAATTTTTGTGTTTGCTCTCTCTTTACTTTACTGCTTTTTATATTTTATTATTGTTAGTTGTTAGCTGCCTTCACTTAGCTTAATTTTTAATTGGGGTAGATTATTCTGCTGCACTATATTCACCCCCTCTAGATTTGTCTTATGGTTCTTCACGACCAACAGACGTTTGAAGACATGCTGGACAAGCCAAGTCCCGCATCGAGGATTGCAAAGACAAAAATAGCAAGACTTGGGTGGCCAATGCCAGTGTGCCACGCCCGAAGACTGTGAGTGATGCGCTTCCAACCACCGCCACTGAAGGCATGCATGGTGTTGATGCGCATCCTGTCTCCGTTGCCACAGGCACTACTGAGAAGAACAACGTTTACTCTCAGAAGATGCGCCAAAGCAGGATATATAGAAGAAACACGCCGTATCAAATTGTAAGCGCATGAAGTCTTCTGCGGGAGGCAAAGCCAAAATGAGAGAGATTGTCTTTGACATAGTCTCCTATGGCACTGTCCCCATGACCCAACTGCGTGGATATAGAGAAAGAGATTATTTGTACTATGTGCTAGTGACCGCTAGTTCAAAGAAGTCTAAAGCTATACGAGCTATGCGTATTGGAGGGGCTGCGTAAGCGGTCCACCAAAAGCATATATCGCTGACCGTTACACGCACAGCTGATGGAAAATTATATAGGGTTGACCCATACGCTTATGTGCCAAAAGTGGGCCAACCCCCAAAGTCTTCCCTAGACCATTTAGGTGCATTATATGTGCTGGAACCAAGTCGTGGAGCAAAAACTGTGATGACAGACACATGCGCCCATCTTGGCAGCGCACATGGAGTGGGTCTGTCTTACATTAAGTCTTCCACAAATAATCTGGGTGTAGCTTCTACACAAGAACCAGGTCAGGGAGCAAACCATTCACTTTCACACTCATTTGCAAGGGTTGGCCATGCACATGAAATGGGTGTAAAAGTGAAGTTTCTCTCTTTTGATTGGTAGAACGTGATAAATCACAAGTGTAAGATGAGACAAGTAACTGCTACACATGAAGTGTCCTCTCCTGGGCACACTTGTCCAGGATCATTATCAACTATTATTGTACCAAAGCAGCATCTCTTCTACCTAAACAGTTAGTCAACTGTACCGATCCGTCACTGCCTTGGGAAATAAGTGCACAAGGAGGAAGAAGAACCGCCTTGCCTCATGATGCTCTATAGGGAGGTCTCCATCTAATAAGAAGATATCAAAAAAGAGCTCTTACAACCCACCGGTCTTGGCCAGTGTGTCAAGGTACCGACAATGGGGCAGTAAGCTAGCGGTGCCTACCGAGGGTATTTTAGGGCACCCGTTCAAGAACAAAAACAAGAACTATGGGTAGTAATCCTCCGGTTTTCCACACCAATCCGTCGTTCCGTAAGAACAATAAATCTTAGGCAATGGACGATAAGCCACTTGGGGGCATCCACGCTCGCCAGGCTAATACAAAAATTGGGGCTGGGGGTAGTAATCCCCCGGACTCTGAAGACAACACAACGATGCCGCATTCCCCGAGGACAACGAGACTTAGGGATCAGAGATGGAAAGTAAGGCATCCATGATCCTATCCATATCGTCCGATGTAATGCCTGTATACATGACAGAGAATGATCATGGAGCAGGATCCAGTGATCGCCAATGCCTTGAGGCACTCAAAGCCATGATGTAGACCATGAGTGCCTCGATGAAAAATCTGACCCAGATGGTACTAAATCTCAAGGCAACCATGTTCCCAAAGCCACCAAGGACCTGTCTGTAGAAACCATGATATGCCCCAATCATCCGTTTCTCCATCGTCAGATGATGCTCAGGAGGCAATTCGGGTGATTTGGGAATTATGAGCTCATTTTGACTCAATGAATAATTGAGACGCGCTCCAGAAACTCAGGATACGATGACCCTATCCCCTCGAGTGGAGATATGTGGGTACCCTCCTAAGTACAAGCTACAGTCTATGATTTTGTTTGACGGGAAGTCATCTCCTTATCAGTACATGTATTACTTTGATTCAATAACAAAAAATCAACCATAGGACGACGACCTCCTTACTAAGATCTTCGTTGGAGCTTAGGTGGGGGTATCCTACGAATGGTTTTGTAGCCTCCTGGACAATTGTATCTCATCGTTCGATATTCTCCGGCGTCTCTTCCTCTCTCAGTTCTACGACTGTGGAAAGGACATGACCATGTCCTTCCTCATCGACATAGTTCAAAAGGAAAATGAGCCTGCCCGTGACTTCATCAAGCGATTCAGATAAGTAGTGCTAAAATTGCCCGGGGTATTCCTGAGTCCACACTAATGAGCACTTGCAGAAAGAATTTACTACTCGAGGTAAAGCTTTGGACAACCTCGCTCCCGTTAGTGGATTGGACACCATTCATCATAAGCGCTGAAGCCGACGAAAGGAATGCAAATGACATTCGTATGTTGGGAATACAACTCCATAATGCCAATGATAGGAGAAAGCTTCCTACCCAAAGCAACAGTAATAAAAACTTTGACAATAAGGGAAGCAAGCCCTTACTGTCAACGTGTCTAAGAGTCCATCCGCACCAGCTCAGAAGCCGACAAAGGCACCTAAGCTGAAGGAGAACTACTACTTCAATGATAATGATATCATGGATATTTTATACCGATAAAGGGCAACAAGCTCCGGCTGTCCGACATCAAACGCCCAAACGAGGCAGATAAGGTTGATGACCCCAAGTACTACCACTACCACCGATACATCCATCATACGACATGAGACATCTACGTATTAAAGAGACAATTCCAGCTATTAATCGATTCCAAATGCCTTACTTTAGACTTTCAGGACAAGACGGTCGCTATGAATATAGTATCTCTCCAATTTGGTGACTTCCCAACGACGGAGGCCCAAGATGTGTCCCGATACTGAGGGAAACAAGGAATTTGTCAACCTCCCTCCAGCTCATAATCAAGAAGCTGGGATGGTACCTCTTACTACGCAGTGAGGCAAAGTCATGTGGGTTCACCCAAACATTGTCCAGGACTTGACGCGGTAAGCAGCACCTTCCGCCAAGTCTGGATTAGCTATTAAAAAAATCAGGGCATGACTATATTAGACTGAAAATCAAGCGATCATAGCCAATCGTGCCCTATGGTTTGCTATCATTAGCTAACTAGGGTTATCATAGTCCTAATTACTAATACATGCAGTTTGAGATTCCTTACAGCCATATATCCTACAGACTATCCGGGTTATCCAAGCAAACATGTACATAATATAGATTTATCAGGTATAATCATTTCTTATCTTTTCTAGTAGTACAACACTCAATGGTATGCTGGATGTATGCCACTCACGACGGAGAGCTCCAAATCTATTATGTTTCGCTGGGATACCGGGATTGGATGTAGCCAAAAAATCTTTCTAGATGCTTTCTAGATTATTACTCTAGTTATTAGCCTGGACAATTATTAAGAATTCTTGACCGTGGTGCTCAGGAATCTATCTTAGACGTGATAAAAGACAGGACAGTAACTTGACAAGTATAATCAAAATCAACTACGGGGATACAGGTCATGAAATATAAGCTGCTAATAATAGCCTTGATCAGGACAGTTACAGGAATTCTCAAGTCAAGAGTGCGCTACGTCGAGCCACTATCAGGATTATCAGGATCAGGATTATCAGGATGGTACGCTACATCGAGCCACTATCAGGAGTATCAGGATCAGGAGTATCAGGATTATTAGTACAGGATCTGGATTATCAATACATGATCAGGATTATCAGTACAGGATCTGGATTCAGGAGTTCATTTATAATGTACAATTACTAGATCATGTCAGAAAAGTAAGATTATTATAAAGAATGTCATGCGCAAAAAATAACTAGGATTAACTAAAATAATGGGATAAAAGAGAACTAGAGAATCATCAAGGGTTAAGTATGTTAAAAGGAATACTGGCATGCTGATGCATAAATCAATATTTTAGGGTTGGCAGATAAAATCAGGCAATAAAATAATATCCGCACCACAATGGGTCAAAAATTACTACTGGCGCACAAACGGGTATTGGGGCACAAATGACCAAAAACAGATTTGGCACAAAAATTACTAATTCGGGCAGTTCTTGCGCACTTTGATACAAAAGTGCTCCAAGCAAAGATGACGCAGAATCATACTAAAGCGCACTTCTAGGATCTTGGCGCACAATAATAAAAGTACGCGAGCCAAGAGCTTGGTGCATAAATCTATCATTGGTGCCAAGAGCAATCCAATCTAAGAAGCACAAAATCATTAATGAGACAAGTTCTAAGTGTTACCCAAAAATAAAATCTATCAAATGATAAAAATAAGCTATACAAAGAATCAAAGCAAGATCCAAGGTTGTTCCTTCGATTGGCATAATGTACTTGCTTACGGTCAAGTTCTAGCCTACTACAAACACTACCAAGGTCACCTACGGCCAAAGCCAAGCTCGGCTGTTGGTCTCTGCTGGGGAAGAAATATAGAAGGAAAGAGAAATAAATGGAAAGAAAAGTGAATGAAAGAGAATGTGATTGCTTATATAGCCAAGGGATTGATAGTAGGCCTTTGGATCATAATCCATCTCTCTCACCCGGGTTCATCATAGCCACCAACCAAGAAAACAATGGGACCAATGGTCCAAAGCATGCAACTAAAGAAAACTTACAAAAATAACCTAAACAATGCATGAATGGCCTAAAGCAAGATGTAAGCAATTAAACAATAAGCAAGTTATACATGTATAATATACGTATATCGGGTACATATACTAGAACAGTGAGACGAGTCTCATAACTCTCCTCTTCTTAGAAAATCTTGTCCTCAAAATTTTAATAAGGCACGGGTTCTAGCAAGAAAACTCAGAGGACAAGCAATCAAGGTAAGAAAGGGCTTACGGGAATCAAGCACAATCCTAGAATAAGACAAGCATGCACAAGACAAGGTCAGGATACAAAATATACTAATATGTATACCTCACGGGTCAAACAAATATGGGTATCGAGCACGGATATCATCCTCTCGCTCCCAAGTTGACTCGCCCGATGAGTGATGCCCCCAAGAAACTCGGACTAACCGAATAGTCTAATTTTTTAGAATCTTCTCCCTCTGGTCCAAAATGGATATATGCCTCTCCTCATACTAAAGGTCGGTACCAACGACCAATTCTGAAAGATCTAGAATATGGCTTGAATCTGGTATATATTATCGTAACTAAGATACATGAAAAATATTATGTATCTCACGAAGCGATGATGGAAGATCAAGGCGATAAGAAATATCTCCCACTCGTTCGATGATATCGAACGGACCAATATACCGTGGACTAAGCATTTTTTGTACACCAAATCTGATGACCCCTCGGGTAGGCAAAATACGAAGGAATAAATGGTCGTCGACAAAAAACTCAAGAGGTCGCCGATGCGAATCGACCTAATGACGCTGACGATCTTGAGCCACCTTAAGATGCTTTCAAACTTGTTTCACTTCCTCAACTGTTTGGGATATCATCTCAGGACTAAATAATTGTCTTTCACTAATGTCATCCTAAGCTACAAGGGATCTGCACTTTCTGCCATACAGTACCTCGAAGGGTGCCATCTGGATACTTTCCTGAAAACTGTTATTGTAAATAAATTCAACCAAGTGCAAGTAATCCTCCCATAAACCACCAAAGTCAAGGGTACATGATCGAAACATATCTTGTAGAGTCTGGATTATACGTTCTGACTGACCATCTGTCTGGGGGTGATAAGGTGTACAAAATTTCAGATGGTTATCCAGACTCTGCCGTAGACTTTGCCAAAAATAAGATATGAATATGTAATCTTTATCTGATATGATGCTGATTGGTACTCCATGAAGTCTGACAATCTGATTCATATACATCCTAGCCAAGTGCTCTATAGACTGTCCCACTCTGAAGGAAAGAAAGTGAGCAACCTTTGTGAGTCGATCCACTATTACCCAAATTGTGTCTCTACAAGTATAGGATCAGTCACAAAATCCATGGTGATATGGTCCTACTTCCTTTTCAAAATTGGTAAATATTGAAGAAGATGCTGGTCTCTGATGCTCAGCCTTGACTTGCTGACAAACCTAACATCGGGAGACAAACCGTGTTATCTCCCTCTTTATTCCATTCTACCAGAAATGCTGACGAATATCTATGTACATCTTCGTTCCTCCTGGGTGAACAAAATACTGAGAACTGAGGGCTTCTGGCATAATCTCTTAACAGGCTAATGTCACTGTGAATGCTCATTCCTGATCTACGCCCTGCCTCATAATCTGTCCTGAGTCGCTGGAGCTTGACATCCGTAAACTGTGTTGTTCTGATCCTTTCCACTATACTGGATTAAACTTGTTAGCCAGCCATCATGATTGTATTTCCAGGCAACACCACCTCTATATCCACATCCTGAAGATCTTCTAAAATCTCTCACTTCCCCGTAAGAAAATAAGCTCATTCTCTTCGGCTCAAAGCATCTTCCACGGCATTAGCCTTCCCTGGATGATACTGAAGGTCAAGATCATATTTTGTCATCAACTATAGCCATCTTCTCTGTCTCATATTAAAATCCTTCTGAGTAAAGACATACTTCAAAATCTTATGATCAATATAAATCTTTACTCGAACTCCATATAGGTAATGCCTCCAAAGTTTGAGTGCAAAGACAACTGCTGCTAACTCCAAGTCGTGTGCTGGATAATTCTTCTCATGGTCTCGAAGCTGCCAAGACACATAATGTATAACCTTACCATGCTGCATAAGAACACACCCTAGTCATTTTCCCAAAGCATCGCTATATACCGTAAAACCATCTGTCCCATCATCGCTATATACCGTAAAACCATATATTCCATCTGGGAACACACCCTAGTCCGACTTCGACAGTAAGCCGCCGGCCATCCTCATCATCATCCCTGTTATCATCATCATCACACTCATCCCCTTCACCACCATACATCATCACACCATCACCACCAACATCATCATCATCATCTCCAAATCATTATCATCATCATCACACTCATCCCTATCACCGCCAAATATCATCACCCCATCATCATCATCATCATCATCATCATCATCATCATCATCATTATCATCATCATCATCATCATCATCTCCAATCATTAACATCATCATTATCTAATCACCACCATCCACATCATCACTATCATCCCAATCACCATCCATATCATTGCCATCATCAGCAACCTCGTCATCATCATCATCTCATTATCATCACCCTAATCGTCATAATCTTCCCCATCATCATTACCCTCGTCATCATCATCAGCATTGACCTCATCGTCGTCATCATAGACTCGTCACCCTCGGCGAAGACAACCTGCAGCAGTCATCCCCGATTCCCGTGCCTGTGCATGCTAACCCCGAGGTTTGAACCTGTCCCTCTTCTCCTTTTTATGTGCGCTTGTGTATGCTATTAGTATTGCTTTATGATAGTTAGTTGATTTCAAATCGCGTCGGTGAACCCAATGACTTGTACGCGTACACGTACGCGTATTAGAATTAAAGTGATATATATATATATATATATATATATATATATATATATATAAATGGATGTATTATACAAGTAATTATATGCTAGTAATAGTTATGACATAAGTATATATATATATATATACTTCATGACCCTAGTATACTTACGGATATCCCGTATTGACCATATGACCCTGAGGATTGCAAGTTGACCGCCTTGTGTACATTAACGTACTGGCTTAGACATATGCTAGTTGACTGTCTGATCTTGATAGAGCATTTAATATAAGACACCAGCGTAATTAAACGCACATTTGACCCTAGTTGGCCAGTGTCACCCCTAGCGTACCCTTTGAGCCCAGTATTTTATGGTTGTGTATGTAATAGTGTAATGACTGATGATTGTATTGTATTATATTATATGTATTTAGGATATATCAAATTATTCTGCGAGACTTCAGGAGCAAGCTATTGGAACTACGCAGCTTTCTTGCCAGGCAAGTATACCTTGCCTTGTTGTATAGTTTAAATTTAGTTATTATTTTAGTTGCATATTTATTGTTTTTATATTATATAATTGTGTGCGTCCGAGAAAGACTCGGGTGCAGTCAGCGAAGGTGTTGACGTTAGGACTTGTGTCTGACCTAGTATTTAGTGGACCCACATAAAGTCGTGGAGTTATCAGTATAACTCCCTAGGCCTTGAAACATTTCTTACACGTGTTGTGAGTCTCTTGTAGGGCACGAACTTGCGTATGAGGTTGGCCACCTGTACGTGTAGGTCATGCGACGGATAGGAAATAACTGCTATTAGTGATGCATGTTAGAAGACTTAGCAGTTATTAGTAGTCGGAGCATAGACTATTGTAGTACGGTGGTACAATCATTGTCCTTATTTGGTTGTAAGGTTAGGCTATTGTTCTAACGGTAGACTATGAGCCAGAGTTACGATACTGATACTTGCACTCCGTCTCGGCGCAGTAGCTAAAGTGTGTTGTGGATACAACATGCATAGATCATTGGGCGGGGAGGACGACTAGTAGGCATATGGGACACCCACCTCCTTTATACAGATACCGTGTTCTTCGGAGCGATACGGACGTATATATATTTATGCAGATACCACGTTCTTTAGAGTGTTGGACGTTACTTGTGGTTTTGCAGATACTACACTCTATAGAATATTGGACGTTATTATTTATACAGATACCATGCTCCTCGGAGCTGGACGTTATTATATTGCAGAGTGCCCTTGTTTTGGGAGCATATGTGGCATATACTAGCCAGTCATCACGATTGGTGAATTACGTCAGCATATGTCTAGCCTACACTTTCCTATACGCACAAAGTTGTCCTCAAATTTTATTCACTTAGATGGTTACCACACCCCCTTTATTTATTCAGTATTTACTTTATGGCATGCTTCTATGTATCTTGTTATGTTCCTTTGAGGACCTGGTCCCTTTCCAGGTGTAGATGTTCATGAGTATTCGCAGGAGCGCAGATCCGGACTTGTTGCTTATGTTCCGAGGAGGTCTTCTCTTCGAGCCTCGTGATTATTAGTTATTGTACTTTGTTTTGTTTATTTTATATTCTAGTTAGCAGTGGATTTATTTTCACCCTACTATCATCCTTCGATACTTCGTATTGAGATTTAGTCACATAGATATTGGTTATTTATTTATTTATGATTTTTGTGAATGAGGTTTTAGTTATGCCCTGTGACTTGTGACATATATTTACTACTTGTGGATTTGATATTCATAATACAGCATACGTATTGTTTGATGATAAACAAAAGAAATGAAATTAGGTTTTGTCACGCCCCAGTCCCAAAATACGTAGGACTAGGAATACGTAACACGCCAGCCGTATGTATACGAACTCCAATATATGGAAACCATATACACACGTACGCTGTATATGAATATCCAATCCACAGTGGTAAATATATGTCACAACAAGTCACACGCAGTTCTATATCTCATCCACAGCACAAATAATAGAATAATGGAAATCAATAACTGAATATCAAAGAAGCAGTCTCAAATAGTAATCTCAAAGTGTGATAGTCGGGTGGAAACAAATCCACTACAAATCGACTATAAAAAAACTACTAAAGAGAGAAGAGAATAAACTCTAATATAAGAATAAATGTCCAGAAAAGAATAGCAACTAGAATCTCTAAACAGTTGCAATGAATCACATATAATCAGAAGGTAAGATCTCCTCAGACTGATAAGTAGCGTCAGGTCCAGGTCCATACTCCTGTGGGTACTCCTGCTCACCTATATCTGGAAGGGACCAGGTCCTCAGAGGGACGTAACAAGATACAAAAAGCACATGCCAATAAAGTACTGAAAATAAACATCCATTGGGGTCGCCTAACAATCTATGTGAATGCAGTTTGAGAACAACTTTCTAACAAGTGGGCTATCTGGCCATAAATAGGATTGGCATGGTCCTCTTGGAGATCCAGGGACCTACAAAGGCACGTCGTCTTTTGAACGGCGGAGGCCCGCCAAGTAGTATAGGTGTCATCATGACCGCGCATCTCCGGCGGAGCGTACGGGTTACACAAGAAAAGTGCAAAGGAGCCCAAATGCCTTACTTGTTGTTCTCCCCACCCAATGCTCTAAGCATGTCATGTCCATGACACGATAATACCTCTAATAACCACCAGGTCTACTAACATGTAAAGTTTCTATTGGCAGTTATCCCTATCCGTCGTACGACCTATACGTACCGGTGGCCAGCCGAGTACGCAAGTCCGTGTCCTACATGTGACTCACACTCGTGTAAGTATAGTGTCATGGCCAATGAAACATAAATGCCTCATGAAAATGGGGTAGTCTCATAAAGTAGGTCCAATGCATATACATAAATAAAAACATAGTACGACGACACCGTCGTTGCACCCAAGTTTCCTTGGACGCGCAGTTTATATAACAATTAAAATAAATGAACTAAATAAACAGAAAGTAAACATGCATGCCTCATATGGAATGTAAAAACAGTACAATGGCAAGGTATACTTGCCTGGCCAGAAGACTGCGATGTACCAATAACCTGCTCCAATAATCGCGCAGAATAATCCAATCTCCACAGCTGAGCAACCTAAGGAGCACTCTTCCCAGAGAGCTGAATGTTACTACATGAGTTTAGCCAAAGTTTATTCCCTATGCCAATGGGAGTTCACTCCCATAGTTGTTTGTACATGTTGAACGGCACATCTATTGCTTCCAGGAGTCGCTTCCTGCTTTACGTCCACCACCAGTGGCTTTTTCACCACCTAATGCACCACCTATTTCAGCACCATTAGTAGGTATATTCATATTCACGATTCCGCAGTCACTGCCATGTGGTCCAATCCACTAGAATATAATTTCTGGTTTGCGGGTGAATATAGAGCTGCTTAAACCTTGAGGTCAGAGTTGCTTATTTCAATTGCTTCCTTTAAAGTCTGAACTTTCATCATATAAAGGACAGGACCAAACAACTCTTCCTTGACTACGGGTGCATCTGAAGAGATCTCGACAATTGTAGGTTGGACAAAGTTACCCTCAGATTCTATGACAGAACCTCCAGCGAGGATCTTTCCTCCCTGAGATTTAATGACTTGGATGCCTTTCACGAAGTTCTCCTTTGACACAGTAGTGTGCAACGGTCCCAATAACGTACCTTTCTCTAGTGGATCTCCAATTTTGACTTGTTTATAAACTCCAACCAATTGATCAAGTACAGTTTGATATACAGTTTCATGGACCAGCAGCCTTCTACATGTTGTGCATCGTTGACCAGCTGTACCAACAGCAGCAAACAGGATGGATCGAACACCAAGTTGAATATCAACATCATCCATGACAATTATAGCGTTATTTCCACTAAGTTCAAGCAAACATTTTCCAAATCTCTCATTAACTGTCTGTTGCACCATAAGACCAACCTTAGAACTTCC
The DNA here is from genome assembly GCA_036927795.1 of Iris macrosiphon. NCBI lineage: Eukaryota > Viridiplantae > Streptophyta > Magnoliopsida > Asparagales > Iridaceae > Iris > Iris macrosiphon. The sequence goes on from JAYESA010000006.1 coordinate 79,567,237, forward strand.
AGTAAATGAGACCAGAGGTATCCGTGTGCCATGAGCTATTGCTTGGCCAATTTCAGCACCTCCGCAAAATGATGTGAAAATTGCTCCCGGCAAATTATTCTTCTCCAGAACCCCAGCAACTACTTCTGTCATAGCAACTGTGATTAATGGGGTTGTTGGTGCACCTTTCCTCCATCATCATATGGTTTGGACGTTCTGATGGTATGATTGATCCATTTAACTGTCGACTTAAGCCGACAGCATAATCACACATGTCGACTATTTCTTGAACTTCACCAATCTGTCTCAAAATCTCTCCCCTCTTGGGAGTTAGGACCTGCATCCATATTTTGGAAGCATCGAAGCACGCCTTCATGCCATCTTCATAGTCTTGCATTGATGCCTCCACAACCTCGGCAATAACCTGATTGTTGGCGGGATTGGAGGAGGAGACGACCGGTCCGCTGCCCCTCCAGGTGCCGTTGACGTAGCAGCCGGGATGACATGGAGGTACTCCGGCGGGACGCTGCGGGGTTGGGGACGACGATGATGATGAATGACAGGGAAGGTGCAAGCGGCTGAAGGTGAGGAAGGTGGTGTCTCGGTCGGGTACTGGTGGTGACGGGGCTGCTCCGACGAGGGGCTGGGGTGCAGCGGCGTCAGAATCAGGCGGTCGGCGGAATCTCGGGCTCCGACAGCGGGGGAAAGAGGAAGAAGGTGAAGATGGAGGTGGTGATGATGGCGTTAATGGCCTATGGGGATTGGCCTATGGGGATATTTAGTACTATCTATATATCATGTTATTGAATCCTCCAGTCTTTAACACCAAACATATCATCCATGATATGCCCTTAATCATTTATAAAAGATAATCACCAAACAATGTGATTGGCCTATGGGAATATTTAGTACTATCTATATATCAACTTATACCAAGCAAGATGTTTCGTCTTTTTGAAATAAGGAAAGACGTAGATCAATAAATAAGAGTTCAAGGGAGAAGTAATAGAATGCAAGTATAGGGATCAAGGCGTTTTAAAGAATTCAATTGGGAATTATCAAAGCAGTTGTGGATTGAAATCCTATTTTGGTAGTTCCTATTCACATGCTCGTATCAGTTCCATTATGAGACGGATACGATCTGCTCAGCTATATCTAGAGAGCGAGTACATTCATCTACTAATTACTACATATCTCAATCCACGTAAAATAGTTATATGAACGGTGAATCAAGCGCACTATGGTTGATCAGACCGTAGTACACTGATTCTGAAATGTATTAATGTGTATACCCAATAATACATATGTCATGAACAAGCTCGATAAAGAATAAGCTTGTAAAAACTAGGCTACAATAGCAGCATAATTCGAGGTAACGCAGAAAACATAACGCTGGATTATGATGAGAGAGGTTGCAAAATAATTCAAGTTCACAAAACAAAACATCATAAGCAACAATAATAAAAGGACTCTACAATCTCTACAGTTATCATACAACCTCCTTGTCTAAGTCGCTAGTCGACCGCATAGGGGCATGGACCTCTAAATTCTATTGCTTGAATAAACACTGTCATCTTATGCTATCATACAATTAGTGTCATTCAGTTACACTACCTTGATGGGTCAAGTGGACCATGTGATACTAGGTTGTGAGGCATTCTACCCAACTTAAAAGAATTAAGCTAATACTATGACAGTCTTAAGAGGGTCCTACAAAACAATCTTGCACATGTACATAGAACAGAAACTCTTATTAGGGTCTCCTATTGCCTTACATAGGTAAGGGTCACCTTAAGTCTTAATCATAGTGCTCATAGGACAGGTGTCAATCGTAGGGATAGAAAAGTTACTAGCCGTTAAGGGGAAGGGGTCTAACTCGTATCGAAGTGAGGGTACAAATTACGCGATTTAACACTAAGGGATAATCATCGGGTCGCAGTCTGCAAGAACAACTCAAACTTATCAAACCTTAGCTACCAAGCACAAAAATGTTCAAATTCAAGACTATAACTATAATCCTAGCAAACTATATGTCCTTAACAAAGGATAAAATTTCTTGGCCTATTATTAGGAGTGTCAGATGGCACGAGTTAAAAGAATGAAGAAGAGAAAACATGATTAGTCATCGCACAAATAGTAAGCGCTAGGGTTGCAGGGGAACAATATATAAATTTAAGATAGAGGGCTCTAGATAGCATCATGGTTCTCTAGGGAGTGGTATGCTAGTTGCTATGTTCGAGGCATGATCAAGGAACAAGTGTTGATTACATTCCTCTAGGCTTCCTAAGGTGCTGTCTACTAATAATAAGACAATGATCTAAGTTTATAGTTCCAATATTATCTAACTATGAAGGTTAGGTTCAGTCCAAATATTATATTTTAGTTTTCTATTGGTTCCTCAATGCTAGGGGCAAATATTATGGTAACCTTCTAACTAACTCTAGTAGTGTCATTACTACTCTCAAGTCCTCATAATACATCCGGGGTAATGGTAAACCAATTATAGGGATAAGGAATTCTAGGGTTCGCTAGATATTCTAAACTTAGTGGTATGTCTATATTCTCGTTGTATTCTTAATAGGTGTGCTACCCTAATTATCATCCTAATAACAGGGGTTCCTATATCCTAGCAGAAGGCTATACTCAAAGAACTATTAGGAAAGTACAGGAATCAAGCAGGATAAAATTATTCGAATAGAACAGAGAGAAGGAAGATGAATCATAGTCAATTGTGGATGAGATCATATACTCTAGTCCTAGGTGCAGGCTTGTTCGGTACAGTTACGTAACCGAGACAATATGCTCTCGACCTGCATGGGCCACCACAAAAATATGTCACGCCCCAGTCCCAAAATACGTAGGACTAGGAATACGTAACACGCCAGCCGTATGTATACGAACTCCAATATATGGAAACCATATACACACGTACGCTGTACATAAATATCCAATCCACAGTGGTAAATATATATCATAACAAGTCACACGCAGTTCTATATCTCATCCACAGCACAAATAATAGAATAATGGAAATAAATAACTGAATATCAAAGAAGCAGTCTCAAATAGTAATCTCAAAGTGTGATAGTCGGGTGGAAACAAATCCACTACAAATCGACTATAAAAAAAACTACTAAAGAGAGAAGAGAATAAACTCTAATATAAGAATAAATGTCCAGAAAAGAATAGCAACTAGAATCTCTAAATAGCTGCAATGAATCACATATAATCAGAAGGTAAGATCTCCTCAGACTGATAGGTAGCGTCAGGTCCAGGTCCATACTCCTGCGGGTACTCCTGCTCACCTATATCTGGAAGGGACCAGGTCCTCAGAGGGACGTAACAAGATACAAAAAGTACATGCCAATAAAGTACTGACAATAAACATCCATTGGGGTCGCCTAACCATCTATGTGAATGCAGTTTGAGAACAACTTTCTAACAAGTGGGCTATCTGGCCATAAATAGGATTGGCATGGTTCTCTTGGAGATTCAGGGGCCTACAAAGGAACGTCGTCTTTTGAACGGCGGAGGCCCGCCAAGTAGTATAGGTGTCATCATGACCGCGCATCTCCGGCGGAGCGTACGGGTTACACAAGAAAAGTGCAAAGGAGCCCAAATGCCTTACTTGTTGTTCTCCCTAACCAATGCTCTAAGCATGTCATGTCCATGACACGATAATACCTCTAATAACCGCCAGGTCTACTAGCATGCAAAGTTTCTATTGGCAGTTATCCCTATCCGTCGCACGACCTATACGTACCGATGGCCAGCCGAGTACGCAAGTCCGTGTCCTACATGTGACTCACACTCGTGTAAGTATAGTATCATGGCCAATGAAACATAAATGTCTCATGAAAATGGGGTAGTCTTATAAAGTAGGTCCAATGCATATACATAAATAAAAACATAGTACGACGACACCGTCATTGCACCCAAGTTTTCTTGGACTAGCAGTTTATATAACAGTTAAAATAAATGAACTAAATAAACAGAAAGTAAACATGCATGCCTCATATGGAATGTAAAAACAGTACAATGGCAAGGTATACTTGCCTGGCCAGAAGACTGCGATGTACCAATAACCTGCTCCAGAAATCGCGCAGAACAATCCAATCTCCACAGCTGAGCAACCTAAGGAGCACTCTTCCCAGATAGCTGAATGTTACTACATGAGCTTAGCCAAAGTTTATTCCCTGTGCCAATTGGAGTTCACTCCCATAGTTGATTGTACATGTTGAACGACGCATCTATTGCTTCCAGGAGTCGCTTCCTGCTTCACGTCCACCACCAGTGGCTTTTTCACCACCAAATGCACCACCTATTTCAGCACCATTAGTAGGTATATTCACATTCATGATTCCGCAGTCACTGCCATATGGTCCAATCCACTAGAATATAATTTCTGGTTTGCGGGTGAATATAGAGCTGCTTAAACCTTGAGGTCAGAGTTGCTTATTTTAATTGCTTCCTTTAAAGTCTGAACTTTCATCATATAAAGGACAGGACCAAACAACTCTTCCTTGACTACGGGTGCATCTGAAGAGATCTCGACAATTGTAGGTTGGACAAAGTTACCCTCAGATTCTATGACAGAACCTCCTGCGAGGATCTTTCCTCCCTGAGATTTAATGACTTGGATGCCTTTCACGAAGTTCTCCTTTGACACAGTAGTGTGCAACGGTCCCAATAACGTACCTTTCTCTAGTGGATCTCCAATTTTGACTTGTTTATAAACTCCAACCAATTGATCAAGTACAGTTTGATATACAGTTTCATGGACCAGCAGCCTTCTACATATTGTGCATCGTTGACCAGCTGTACCAACAGCAGCAAACAGGATGGATCGAACACCAAGTTGAACATCAGCATCATCCATGACAATTATAGCGTTATTTCCACTAAGTTCAAGCAAACATTTTCCAAATCTCTCATTAACTGTCTGTTGCACCATAAGACCAACCTTAGAACTTCCAGTAAATGAGACCAGAGGTATCCGTGTGCCATAAGCTATTGCTTGGCCAATTTCAGCACCTCCGCAAAACGATGTGAAAATTGCTCCCGGCAAATTATTCTTCTCCAGAACCCCAGCAACTACTTCTGTCATAGCAACTGTGATTAATGGGGTTGTTGGTGCACCTTTACTCCATCATCATGTGGTTTGGACGTTCTGATGGTATGATTGATCCATTTAACTGTCGACTTAAGCCGACAGCATAATCATACATTTCGACTATTTCTTGAACTTCACCAATCTGTCTCACAATCTCTCCCCTCTTGGGAGTTGGGACCTGCATCCATATTTTGGAAGCATCGAAGCACGCCTTCATGCCATCTTCATAGTCCTGCATTGATGCCTCCACCACCTTAGCAAAAACCTGATTGTTGGCGGGATTGGAGGAGGAGACGACCGGTCCGCTGCCCCTCCAGGTGCCGTTGACGTAGCAGCCGGGATGACATGGAGGTGCTCAGGCGGGACGCTGCGGGGTTGGGGACGACGATGATGATGAATGACAGGGAAGGTGCAAGCGGCTGAAGGTGAGGAAGGTGGTGTCTCGGTCGGGTACTGGTGGTGACGGGGCTGCTCCGGCGAGGGGCTGGGATGCAGCGGCGTCAGAATCAGGCGGTCGGCAGAATCTCGGGCTCCGACAGCGGGGGAAAGAGGAAGAAGGTGAAGATGGAGGTGGTGATGATGGCATTAATGGCCTATGGGGATTGGCCTATGGGGATATTTAGTACTATCTATATATCATGTTATTGAATCCTCCAGTCTTTAACACCAAACATATCATCCATGATATGCCCTTAATCATTTATAAAAGATAATCACCAAACAATGTGATTGGCCTATGGGGATATTTAGTACTATCTATATATCAACTTATACCAAGCAAGATGTTTCGTCTTTTTGAAATAAGGAAAGACGTAGATCAATAAATAAGAGTTCAAGGGAGAAGTAATAGAATGCAAGTATAGGGATCAAGGCATTTTAAAGAATTCAATTGGGAATTGTCAAAGCAGTTGTGGATTGAAATCCTATTTTGGTAGTTCCTATTCACATGCTCGTATCAGTTCCGTTATGAGACGGATACGATCTGCTTAGCTATATCTAGAGAGCGAGTACATTCATCTACTAATTACTACATATCTCAATCCACGTAAAATAGTTATATGAACGGCGAATCAAGCGCACTATGGTTGATCAGACCGTAGTACACTGATTCTGAAATATATTAATGTGTATACCCAATAATACATATGTCATGAACAAGCTCGATAAAGAATAAGCTTGTAAAAACTAGGCTACAATAGCAGCATAATTCGAGGTAACGCAAAAAACATAACGCTGGATTATGATGAGAGAGGTTGCAAAATAATTCAAGTTCACAAAACAAAACATCATAAGCAACAATAATAAAAGGACTCTACAATCTCTACAGTTATCATACAACCTCCTTGTCTAAGTCGCTAGTCGACCACATAGGGGCATGGACCTCTAAATTCTATTGCTTGAATAAACACTGTCATCTTATGCTATCATACAATTAGTGTCATTCAGTTACACTACCTTGATGGGTCAAGTGGACTATGTGATACTAGGTTGTGAGGCATACTACCCAACTTAAAAGAATTAAGCTAATACTGTGACAGTCTTAAGAGGGTCCTACAAAACAATCTTGCACATGTACATAGAACAGAAACTCTTATTAGGGTCTCCTATTGCCTTACATAGGTAAGGGTCACCTTAAGTCTTAATCATAGTGCTCATAGGACAGGTGTCAATCGTAGGGATAGAAAAGTTACTAGCCGTTAAGGGGAAGGGATCTAACTCGTATCGAAGTGAGGGTACAAATTACGCGATTTAACACTAAGGGATAATCATCGGGTCGCAGTCTGCAAGAACAACTCAAACTTATCAAACCTTAGCTACCAAGCACAAAAATGTTCAAATTTAAGACTACAACTATAATCCTAGCAAACTATATGTCCTTAACAAAGGATAAAATTTCTTGGCCTATTATTAGGAGTGTCAGATGGCACGAGTTAAAAGAATGAAGAAGAGAAAACATGATTAGTCGTCGCATAAATAGTAAGCGCTAGGGTTGCAGGGGAACAATATATAAATTTAAGATAGAGGGCTCTAGATAGCATCATGGTTCTCTAGGGAGTGGTATGCTAGTTGCTATGTTCGAGGCATGATCAAGGAACAAGTGTTGATTACATTCCTCTAGGCTTCCTAAGGTGCTGTCTACTAATAATAAGACAATGATCTAAGTTTATAGTTCCAATATTATCTAACTATGAAGGTTAGGTTCAGTCCAAATATTATGTTTTAGTTTTCTATTGGTTCCTCAATGCTAGGGGCAAATATTATGGTAACCTTCTAACTAACTCTAGTAGTGTCATTACTACTCTCAAGTCCTCATAATACATCCGGGGTAATGGTAAACCAATTATAGGGATAAGGAATTCTAGGGTTCGCTAGATATTCTAAACTTAGTGGTATGTCTATATTCTCGTTGTATTCTTAATAGGTGTGCTACCCTAATTATCATCCTAATAACAAGGGTTCCTATATCCTAGCAGAAGGCTATACTCAAAGAACTATTAGGAAAGTACAGGAATCAAGCAGGATAAAATTATTCGAATAGAACAGAGAGAAGGAAGATGAATCATAGTCAATTGTGGATGAGATCATATACTCTAGTCCTAGGTGCAGGCTTGTTCGGTACAGTTACGTAACCGAGACAATATGCTCTCGACCTGCATGGGGCACCACAAAAATATGTCACGCCCCAGTCCCAAAATATGTAGGACTAGGAATACGTAACACGCCAGCCGTATGTATACGAACTCTAATATATGGAAACTATATACACACGTACGCTGTACATGAATATCCAATCCACAGTGGTAAATATATGTCACAACAAGTCACACGCAGTTCTATATCTCATCCACAGCACAAATAATAGAATAATGGAAATCAATAACTGAAAATCAAAGAAGCAGTCTCAAATAGTAATCTCAAAGTGTGATAGTCGGGTGGAAACAAATCCACTACAAATCGACTATAAAAAAAACTACTAAAGAGAGAAGAGAATAAACTCTAATATAAGAATAAATGTCCAGAAAAGAATAGCAACTAGAATCTCTAAACAGCTGCAATGAATCATATATAATCAGAAGGTAAGATCTCCTCAGGCTGATAGGTAGCGTCAGGTCCAGGTCTATACTCTTGCGGGTACTCCTGCTCACCTATATCTGGAAGGGACCAGGTCCTCAGAGGGATGTAACAAGATACAAAAAGTACATGCCAATAAAGTACTAAAAATAAACATCCATTGGGGTCGCCTAACCATCTTGTGAATGCAGTTTGATAACAACTTTCTAACAAGTGGGCTATCTGGCCATAAATAGGATTGGCATGGTTCTCTTGGAGATCCAGGGGCCTACAAAGGCACATCGTCTTTTGAACGGCGGAGGCCCGCCAAGTAGTATAGGTGTCATCATGACTGCGCATCTCCGGCGTAGCGTACAGGTTACACAAGGAAAGTGCAAAGGAGCCCAAATGCCTTCCTTACTTGTTGTTCTCCCCACCCAATGCTCTAAGCATGTCTTGTCCATGACACGATAATACCTCTAATAACCGCCAGGTCTACTAGCATGCAAAGTTTCTATTGGCAGTTATCCCTATCCGTCGCATGACCTATACGTACCGGTGGCCAGCCGAGTACGCAAGTCCGTATCCTACATGTGACTCACACTCGTGTAAGTATAGTGTCATGGCCAATAAAACATAAATGCCTCATGAAAATGGGGTAGTCTCATAAAGTAGGTCCAATGCATATACATAAATAAAAACATAGTACGACGACACCGTCGTTGCACCCAAGTTTCCTTGGACGCGCAGTTTATATAACAGTTAAAATAAATGAACTAAATAAACATAAAGTAAACATGCATGCCTCATATGGAATGTAAAAACAGTACAATGGCAAGGTATACTTGCCTGGCCAGAAGACTGCGATGTACCAATAACCTGTTCCAGAAATCGCGCAGAACAATCCAATCTCCACAGCTGAGCAACCTAAGGAGCACTCTTCCCAGAGAGCTGAATGTTACTACATGAGCTTAGCCAAAGTTTATTCCCTGTGCCAGTGGGAGTTTACTCCCATAGTTGATTGTACATGTTGAACGACGCATCTATTGCTTCCAGGAGTCGCTTCCTGCTTCACGTCCACCACCAGTGGCTTTTTCACCACCAAATGCACCACCTATTTCAGCACCATTAGTAGGTATATTCACATTCACGATTCCGCAGTCACTGCCATGTGGTCCAATCTACTAGAATATAATTTCTGGTTTGCGGGTGAATATAGAGCTGCTTAAACCTTTAGGTACAGAGTTGCTTATTTCAATTGCTTCCTTTAAAGTCTGAACTTTCATCACATAAAGGACAGGACCAAACAACTCTTCCTTGACTATGGGTGCATCTGAAGAGATCTCGACAATTATAGGTTGGACAAAGTTACCCTCAGATTCTATGACAGAACCTCCAGCGAGGATCTTTCCTTCCTGAGATTTAATGACTCGGATGCCTTTCACGAAGTTCTCCTTTGACACAATAGTGTGCAACGGTCCCAATAACGTACCTTTCTCTAGTGGATCTCCAATTTTGACTTGTTTATAAACTCCAACCAATTGATCAAGTACAGTTTGATATACAGTTTCATGGACCAGCAGCATTCTACATGTTGTGCATCGTTGACCAGCTGTAATCACCCTAAAATTTTTAGATTTTTTAAAATCAATTTTTGGGAATTTTCTGCAATTTTTCAGGAATTTACATAGGTCCTGTGGTGATTTTATAATTTTTAATTGCTAATAACTAATATTAAAATATAATAAAAATATGATTTTATGGTGTAAAATAGAAAACCGGATTTAGGATAATTTTTTTGGATTTTATTGGGCCTCAGACCTATTTTTAAATGCCTAAAAACTATTTAAGGTAATTAACTAATTAATTAATTAATTGTTTTTATTTATTATTATTATTATTATTATTGTTTTTATTTTTTTTATTATTTATTTTTGTTTTGGGCCCGGCCCGGCCCAGTGGGCCGAGCCCAACAGCCCAGCCCAGCCCAGCGCCCTAGCGGGTCGGGCGGGTCGGCCACACCCGCACCCGCGCACCTGACCCGGCTCCTCACCCGCACCCCACGACCAGCCCCCACTCGCCCGCGTTCTCCGCCGCCCGCCGCATTTTCCGGCAGCCACGATCCGCCTCCCCACGTCAGCCCCGCGCCACGACCCCCTCGCTCCGCCATTTCTGGCCAGCCACCCCCGCGCCCCTATAAAACCCCTCTCCCCCGTTCTCCTCCTCCCTCATCCCCCTATCCCTAGCCCTAGCTCCGGCCACCCACTCCGGTCGACCTCCCCCTCTGCCCTAGCCGCCACTCGCCTCCCTCTCTCCTCTCCTCCACCGCAGACCCCCTCGCCGCCGACCTTCGGTCCCCTTCCCAGGAGCCCAGCCTTCCCTCCCGGTCGGAGCCGCCCCGCGGCCACTCCTTCTTCCTCCTTCCTCCGGAGCTGCCGGCGACCTCGCCGCTAGCCGTCACAGCAGCGGGGACCCAGCCAGCGACCTCGCAGTGAGCCGCACCTCCTCCCCCAGCCATGCCCAGCTCTTCTCCGACGAACCGTACCCGTGCCCTAGCTCGGTCACGTGTCGGACACGTGTCGGACACAAAAAACCTTCGTTCACGGAGCCCTGTTCAGGTACTCGTAACTTCCTGCTCGTAGCTCTATTTTTGACTCTGTCAGTTGCAACGCGTAGCCTGCATGACCCTCTCGGTGCCCGTGTAACCCGCTCGGCGCATCGAGTCCTGTGGCGATCGTACACCGCGATCCAAAAACAGGAAAAATAATGCCCCGATTCACCCCGGAACTGGGTACGCTCCGCCAAACGGGACGACTTGGTCACGTGCGGTCTTCACAGATACGTGCGCATCGTCGATACGGACATATGGGATTTCGCAGAAGCTGATTCGGATGTGCGTGCACACCGGAATCAGTACGTATCCGCGGATATCGCCCCGTATCCGACTTTTCTGCAATTCACCCTAACTTCGTGTACACACGTCGGATCGAGACAAAACTTGCGCCATCGGACTCGTAGCAATATGCTGGTCCTGTGGGTCAATTTTGGTTCGATTCTGAGAACGTTGACGAAATTGCGTGTCGTGGGCCCCATAAGCCCCACTCGACGGGCGATTTTGTGATCGGCTCATCGGAATTCAATTCTGGAAGTTTCGTTGGGTTCGTATCAGCGTTCCTGACCTGTTGACTCTAAGTTTGGTGAGTTTGGAGACAGTTGACCCTGACACATTTTTCGGTGCAAAGCGGGCCCACCGGTGGACCCCGTTTTGGCCCGAAATTACCGTTTTTGCCCTTGTCTCCAAATTGGACCCAAGGACAGGCGTTCCTAGCTATTTGACACCTTCTGAGCGTGATAGTGCTATTTATTTCAGCTTTCGGAGACATCTCTAGAAATTTTCGAGAACAGGACCTAAGTGGAATTCAAACATCAGGCAAGTACACATTGCCAAACTTGCAGTCTTTATCTTCATATTTCCTGTAATAATACTTTGCTGGATGTCTTGTGTAAATTCATATAAACTTGTTTAAACTGCTTAACCTAGGAAACGTATGACGTACCTAGTGTCTGATCCTAGTCGGGTGCCAACACCGTACGCGATGTTGGGTTCGTCATTTAGAGATGGATTTACGATACCCTTTACTCTTGTACTTGACCTATCAAGTACCCTACAACCCAGGACACTTGACACTATACATGGACAGGATCTTCCCGAGATATTCGTGGTGATTCTGTATAGGATGCAGGACTTGACAAAGATTTATTTATAGACAGTATGACTTGTTGCATTAGTTATAATCCCACCGACATGGACATGAGACGTTATGGTCATGGTTTGCGTGATTACATTGGGTGGGGAAAGACACACAGGCTACAGGCTGTTTTATCTATATATCTACTATTATTATGAGGTTGTAGACTCTCCAGCAGAGCTAGACCCTTTACGTGTTATTGCTGCTACCGGCTCCCCGACACAGAGCTTGTAGCGGTCTCAGCCTGAGTACTAGTGTTGCTCTCATTTGCATATCACATAGATGGTTACATAGTTTACCCTGCTATTTCATTTAATTTAATTGTACTGCATTTATTTGGCTTGTTTTATTTTGTGCCTTGCTATGTCCATTGAGGACCTGAAATGGATTATGTCCCCAGGTTTAGCTGAGGAGCAGTACCCCGAGATATACGGGATAGGAGCTGAGGCTATTGCTAGACTTGATACTGGAGCAGAACTGAACCCTGCAGACGAGGTGACTGCCGAAGACTTCTCCTGAGTACCTAATCCCGTACTCAGTATTTACTTTATGTTTATCTCTTTTGTTCCTGGCCTATTGAGCCAGTGTATTCAGACATAAGTCAGATTGTTTCCCCGACTAACTTGTTGTTGCTACTTATTTCCATTTTATTATGTAGTTTATTTCTTTATCTTTATGGATGAGATTAGTGTGATTTGTTGTAGTAGACCTTCGTTACAGCTTAAGTACGCCCTGATGGCTCCATTAAATTGGGTTATCCATCGGTGCATGCTGCTGGCCATTGCCACGTGTCCAGTCCCTCGATATTTTGGGACTGGAGCGTGACATGGTTTTTGTGGTGGCCCATGCAGGTCTCAACTAAAATGTTCGGTTTCAACTTAGGGACCGAACAGGCCTGCAATAAGATAGGATAAGTTTATAGGATCTCATCCATTGATTGAATCATTTTTGGACTCTATGTCGAATTCAATTTAATTGCTTGAATTGCATCCTGATTTGATTCCTCTGTGCGTTCTCATTATTTTCTTTTTATGCAGAATAATGGATCCCAGAAGTGGTGACGAGAACCCCTTGGGTACACCGCCCGAAGCTGTGGTTACCTGTGAAACTGGGGTGACGCCAGATACCAGAGGACAATCCTCTCAGAGCAACCAATCTGGCCAGCCAAGTTTCAGGTTCAGGCATGATGACATCCTGCCTCCACCATAGTTTCCTCCATCGATGTCTGTCTTTCCCCCAGGGCAGGCAATGGACGGATAGAAAATATTCCAGATGTTCTACGCCATGATGCAGGCACAACAACAGATTTAACAGGAGGCCCAACGTCATGAGGCCGAGAACCTAAGGAACAGCATAGTCGCAGCATTGGAATATGCAAATCCACCAAATAGGCGACCAGCGACGGGATCTATCACAGATTTCTGTCAACTCAAACCCCGTACCTTCTCGGGCAAGGAAGGACCAACTGAAGTTCATGAATGGCTTACGAACACTCAGCACCAGTTGGAGGCCGCTGAACTTCCAAAGGAGAAGTGGATGACTGCCGTCAGGATGCAACTGACGGATAATGCGCTCCATTGGTGGCTGTCCGAAGAAAGAAAGCTCGGACATGATCATGTCACCTGGGAGGAGTTCTCCAGACTCTTCCAGGATATGTACATCCCTGCTGTGGCTCGGTCAGAACTCCGAGACAGATTCAACCGCCTGATCCAGGGCAACATGACGGTGGAGGAATATAACGCCGAATTCATTCGCCTGAGCCGCTTTGCCCCTTCTCTAATTCCTACCGAAGAAGAGAAGGCAGAGAAGTTCTTTGATGGACTCAGGTTTGAGCTTCAGAAGTTAATCGGATCGGTCGCGCCCACATCTTACTCCGACGTCCTAGCTGCAGCACGTCGGATGGAGTGCGTTACTCGGAGGGAATCAAGCCTGAAACGTCCATTCTCCTCAGCACCGTCCAAGTCATCACCTAGGGATTCTGCCAAACGGCCCCAGAAGAACCTGCCTCAGAAAGCAGCATCAAAGAACCTACCTACTTGCCATTACTGCGACAAAGTAGGACATATTAAAAGAGAATGTAGACGCAAGCTGGGACTCTGCCTGGTTTATGGATCTAACCAGCACTTCTCAAAGGACTGCTCGGAGCGTCGAGAGATAGCTCCAAATCGACCAGCTCTACCTGCACCAAGGCCAGCTTTTCCAGCTGTGGGAGCAACACAAGCAGGAGCTGGAGGAGCCAGGCCACCACTACCACCTCAGGCAGCATTATTTCAGCAGGCTCGTCAGCAGAGAGATCCAGCTCAGGGACGAGGATAGGCATATGCACTAGCAGTCACGGAGGAAGCTACTGCAGGCGAGGTTATAGCAGGTACCATATTAGTTGCTTTATTACCTGCTGTAGCTTTATTTGATTCTGGAGCCTCGCATTCATTCGTAGCTGCTAGCTTCGTAGCCACACATAGAGTAGCTACCGTACCTCTCTCTAAGATGTAGAGAATTCTAACGGGAGGTAGAATTATCCTGGTTAGTGATATCTGTAGATCATGTTCGGTAGTAGTCTGTGGCCGAGAGATGCGAGCCCAATTCCTGATCTTTTCTATGCCTGATTATGATGTTGTACTTGGTATGGACTGGTTAAGTCAGTACCATACGACACTGGATTGCCGGCTTGGAAAAGTGATATTTAGACCCCCTAGCCTTCCTGAGTTTGAATTCCTTCGAGGAGCTGTAGAACAAGGGGTCCAGCCAACTCTTAGGGTATTAACTGTAGAAGAGGATTCAGGTTACCCAAGAGTCATATCGGAATTTGTGGATGTATTTCCCGACGACCTTCCAGGTTTACCACCTGATCAGGAGATAGAATTCACAATAGACCTAACTCCAGGAGCTGAACCTATCACTTCATCGGTATATCGGCTAGCACCTAAGGAGTTAGTGGAGTTGAAAGCACAAGTTGACGATCTTCTGGAGAAATGATTTATCCGGCCCAGTGTTTCACCTTGGGGAGCACCTATACTTTTTATACCAAAGAAGGACGGAACTGTGCGGTTGTGCATTGATTACAGAGCCCCTAATGCTGTAACTGTTAAGAACCGGTACCCCTTACCACGCGTTGATGACTTGTTTGACCAATTGAGTGGTGCTAGGGTATTCTCAAAGATTGACCTTAGATCCGGTTATCACCAGATTAGGGTGAAGAAGGAAGATATCCCAAAGACGGCCTTCAGGACTAAATATAGACATTATGAGTTCCTAGTAATGCCGTTTGGTTTAACCAACGCACCTGCTGTATTTATGAGTTTGATGAACGGAGTCTTCCATCAGTACTTGGATAAGTTCGTGGTGGTATTCATTGATGATATCCTAGTCTACTCCAAGAACCACGAAGAGCACGAGGAACACCTCAGAATTGTGCTAGAAACTTTGAGAAGGGAGAAGCTATATGCCAAACTCAGCAAATGTGAGTTCTGTATAGACAAGGTGCCATTCTTAGGATATATTATCTCGGGTGAAGGACTGTCTGTGGACCCAGAGAAGGTCACTGCTATAGAAACCTGGCCTACCCCTACCTCTGTTGCAGAAGTGAGAAGTTTTCTTGGACTTGCTGGGTATTACCGGCGGTTCGTAGAAAATTTTTCAAGGATCGCAGAGCCGATGACTAAGCTGACACGGAAGGATCAGGAGTTCATATGGACGAAAGAATGCCAGAATGCCTTTAAAGAATTAAAGAGGCGTCTAACAACAGCACCAGTCTTGACTCTTCCCTCAGGGTCAGGAGGTTTTGTTGTTTATAGTGATGCGTCCGGTAGTGGACTAGGTTGTGTCTTGATGCAACATGGCAAGGTTATTGCTTATGCATCGAGGCAGTTGAAGGTCCACGAGAAGAACTACCCAACACACGACCTGGAGCTAGCTGCAGTAATTTTTGCATTGAAGATCTGGAGGCATTATCTGTATGGAGAGAAGGTCGAAATATTCACTGATCATAAGAGCTTGAAGTATGTTTATACTCAGAAGGAGCTCAACATGAGGCAAAGGTGTTGGCTTGAGTTGATGGTGGACTTTGACATAGATCTGCAGTACCACCCGGGGAAAGCAAATATTTTAGCCGACGCCCTCAGCAGAAAACCCTCGGCTTATTTCTTAACTTAGCAGCCTCAGCTATTACAAGACTTACAAGATCTTCAGATAGAGGTTGTTCTACCTGGACAATGGTTTGCTGGCTAACCTCGAAGTTAAGTCATCGCTGGTGGAGAGAATCAAAGAAGCTTTGCCTAATGATGCCAGATTCCGAAGGCTGAAAGAGAGAACCGAAGCAGGCATGCAAACGGGACTTCGCATCCACGAGGACGGGACATTAAGGTGCAAAAATTGCCTATATGTCCCAAATGGAGAATTAAGGCAGGAGTTGATGACGGAAGCACATAGCTCCATATACTCTGTTCATCCAGGAGGAACCAAGATGTACCGGGACTTAAGACAATATTACTGGTGGCATGGAATGAAAAGGGAGATTGCCCGATTTGTGGCAAAATATTTAGTCTGCCAGCAGGTGAAGGCCGAGCACCAAAGGACTGCAGGTATGTTGCAGCTACTTCCCATACCTGAATGGAAGTGGGAGCATATTACCATGGACTTTGTCACTGGATTTTCAAGAAGCCCTAGTGGAAAGGATGCGGTATGGGTCATCGTAGATCGGCTCACTAAGTCGGCTCACTTCTTGCCATTCAGAGTCGGACAATCCACGGAAGTACTAGCCGACATGTATATGCGACAGATCGTAAAATTTTATGGAGTGCCGGTTAGTATTGTATCAGATCGAGACTCGAGATTTACATCTCACTTCTGGCGAAGCATGCAAGAGAGTCTCGGCACCAGGCTCAAATTCAGTACTGCCTATCATCCTCAGACAGATGGCCAATCAGAGCGCACAATTCAGATCTTGGAAGATATGCTGCGATCATGTATACTGGACTTCGGAGGATCTTGGGAAGATCATCTGCACTTAGTGGAGTTCTCCTACAACAACAGCTATCAGGCAAGCATTCAGATGGCACCTTTCGAGGCATTGTTGTCACTACCACATTCCGAAAATAGGAGTATTTTTGACTTTTTAATAATTAATATTATTGTAGTTATAATTAATTAATTGCATGATAGTATTTAATTTAAATAAATATGTGTAATGTGTAATAAAATATAATATTGTATACAGTGTTAATTTATTTTTAAGCTAGTAGACTTGACCTAGAAGCCTAGTAAATGAACACCTGTCTGAATTATGAAATTCTGGATTTTATTATTTTATCTAGAATTTAAATTCTTGGAGTTTGTAATTAATTACCGTAATTTTATTAATTACTTGCGCATTGCCTTTGCTTCGATAATTGGAGCACTATCCTGACTTTTGTCTTCCAACAAATTTCACAATCTTGCCCTAGACATGCCCGCCTTCCATTCTGCTATTTTTGCAACTCATAATTATGTCCTCTGTATATTAATTCCAGCCCGATCCCCCGGCGACCCGCAGCACTGCTCCGGCGACGGCAGCTCCTCCCGTCGAAGCCCGCTGCTCTTCCTCCCCCGACCCCGGCAGGCGGCTGCTCCTCCCATCCATCCATCCATCCATCATCTATTCCCCTCCGACGGAGCACCCCTACTCCGGCGGTTCAACCCAGCGGCGCCCCACTGCACCCTGCAGCCGACTGCCCCCAACTCCCCATTGCTCAGCCGATCCATCCCTCCGGCGGCCCGCTCTTCCACCTGCTGTGCACCCGGCGGTCACTGCACTCTCCGGCGCCGGCACGACTCAACTCCCCTCCCTGCTGCATCCACCCCGGCGGCCGTACTCCGGCCAGTCCCCCATCACAGTAAGCCTCCTCTCTCCCCTTCCCTCTTTATATATATATATATATATATATATATATATATATATATATATATATATATATATATATATATATATATATATGTATATGTATATATATACGTACATATATATATGAGTATATATATACTATATGTATATGAAATTGTAGGTACTTAATTAATGCTTTAATATGTGAATATGTAGAGTATGTAAATACTTTAGTAATGTATATTTTAATGTATGTACATGTCTATTGTCTAATTAATAATTAAACATAATGTATAGTATATGTATTAATGTATATATATAACTAATGTATAAGTATTTTGTATATAAATTAATTAATGTGTATAGTATAGTGAATGTGTGTATGTATAAATATTGTGTATTAGTGTATATAGTATATTTTAAATTAATATATGTATATGTATAGCATTTAATTAATAAATGTTTAATACGCATATATGTATAGCATATAAATACTTTGGTAATGTATAATTTTATATGTACATGTATATTATTCATAAATAAAATGTTTAAATACATGTATTAGCATAGTATATATATATATTTTAGTATATGTAGATACATTTAATATGATTTAGATATATATATATATTTAAATGAATATGTATATGTGTATTTTCTCTAATATATATACGTATGTATTCTAGTATAAAAATATGTATATATACTTGATATATTTTCAAATATGTATAATTAGATAAATGTATATATATATAAATAGATATATATTTTGTACATACATTTAATATATATTTTTCTATATATATATATGAGTGATATATATAAATACGTGTTCTACTATATGTATTTTATATATACATATATATATACTTAGCATATTTTCAATGTATGTTTAATTGGTATATATATGGTATAAATTCAATTTGGTATATACATAATTGTATTGCAAATATATATATGGTAGGTATTAATGATTAAAAATAGGTGATGTGTTTTAATATGTATCCCTACTAGGTGACCCTAGCTGACTAGTGCCCTGCCTGGCATGGCCCTGAGGCCAGTGTTTTGACTGTGTGTTAGCGTAGCTTCTGATGCAAATGTTGTATTTGATATATTTTTAGGACTGTTGGTTCCTCCAGACGATACTCTGGGACAGGACATTGACATTGACATTACCAGCTAAGGACCCAAGGCAAGTACATTCTCCGATAATTTCCAATTTCTTGATAATTTCTATAAATTCAATAATCTTGAAATGTTACAACTGAATCCCTGACACTGTGCTACACGGACTAGTATAGCTTGGATCTGCGGTCATAAGATGTTACATTGATTATCGTATTGACATTGTACACGACATGTATATTAGACATCGTACATGATAGACTTGACTTGCTCGTGTATCGTGACGTGTCATGGTTGGATCCACAGTACTAGTTGGGGGCGGAGAGGTAGTTAGTAAGAAATATGATCATAACCTCTTATTGTAGTATAGAAAATTG
Organism: Iris macrosiphon; assembly: GCA_036927795.1. Classification (NCBI taxonomy): domain Eukaryota; kingdom Viridiplantae; phylum Streptophyta; class Magnoliopsida; order Asparagales; family Iridaceae; genus Iris; species Iris macrosiphon. The sequence continues at coordinate 79,586,488 of JAYESA010000006.1, forward strand.
TAAGTGTTAATCATGCTCTTCACCCATGATTAGCCAGGCCCTGTAGCTATCGTACATGTTCCCAAGCCGATCACATTTTGAACTACTATTTCAAACACTTAGAATAGATTACAGTTCTCTATTTTAAATCATATACTACATCACCCGTATATGATACTGTTCCTGGTTCTTTCATTTTCATACATGCACTGACTGTATCATATTGCCTATTGCCTGTCTCTTTACATTGCCTGTCTCTCTTAATTGCCATTGCATTTATTTCACTGTCTTCTCAGTAGCTAGCATGACATGTTATTACTTTATAGTCCTTATCAATTAAATGGAACTGTTATTTGAGATTGTGCTTTGCTCCTTCCTGACTGGAAATATTTTTCCAGACTATGCATTAGAGGACCGTTGTCCGACACTTTATGGACCATATGGTGAGTAGCTGCAGACTTGGTAGATTAGTTGTGATTCCGGGAGGTCTAGCCAGAAATTTCTATTATTAGTTGTTCTTTAAGTAGACCATTTGGTACCGGATTTGTCTCCGGCATTTTTGATGAGACTTGGTTATTTGTTGAGTTAGATTATTACTTTGACTTGTGTTGTATTTAATTAAATTTCTGTTCGTTATCTTATTGTGCTGTAATCCTGTGATTGAGTATGTGCTCATTTATTTGTGTCATCCGTGCCTCCTTATGGAGATTGGATGTTGTGTGACATTAGCTAGATAGTATCAAGACCTTGACAGCGTTCTACCGCCGATGCTGCGGCGTAGGCTGGACGTACCCACGCACTCGTGCCCTTAAACCGGGTGCGGGTCGTGACACGTTTTTAGTGGTGGCCCATGCAGGTCAGACTTCGCGAGTTGTGCGATGTCGTAGTAGTGTGACATCCTTGTTATACTACTGCGTGCCTGCTATAGGACATAGGACATAGGATACTAGGACGAGAGCAAATACTCAATCACAATTCCTTGAGAGATTCCTGGGATGACCCTTGAGAATCTTGTTAAAATTTCCAATTTAAATCATTCCCTTGTTCTGTCCATCCTCACTGGTTGATATTGATTTGATTGTTGTTAATTAGGTATTTAAATTAGGATTTTGGGTTTCGTTATAGAGTTTGATTTCATATCAAGATGAGTTTACAGACTAATTTATGGTATTATCTGATGACGCATGTCGATGAGGACAGTGAGAAAAGATAACACTAGGGCTATTGGACTACTAGATATGGATTTAAAATTTTTAATTTAAGATTGAAAATGAATTTCAAATTTTTGAATTCTGAGAAGATTGAGATTGTTATAAAAATTTTATTTTGAAGATTTCAATGAATTGCAAAATTTTGAAATTGAGGAGTTGAAATATGGTTATTAAAATTTTTTTTGAGGAATTCAGATTCAATTTGATGAACATAGACAAGTCTGTAAGGATCTTTTAAGGTGATTAAGTTTTTATTTCAGTATTTAAATAATTAACCTTGAGGAAAGTGTATGCATTTTACTATAAAATTTATTCGAGGAGTTATTTTGAGGAATTTTAATTGAGGATAGGATTTTATAGTGGGAGAGATATATTAGTATAAGTAGATGAGATGCATGTGTAAGGATCTGTTGGTTTGAGCATAATTGAGATCTCACTGCCAACTAGCTTAGGTGTTCATCTAGGATTGTATTGGAGAGAGAGCAGTACTTAGTATGGTGTGTTGCATTTGATATGCACTTGAGTGACAAGGATAATTAGTATCAACGATTGCAGTAGGAAAGGAAGCTAGCAGTGAGTATGTTTCAAGTAGAACTGTGGTACCTAGGGGATAGAGGTATCAACCTTGGATGCACCTTTGACCTGTGCAATCACAACTAGGGTTTATTCCAATCTTTTATCTTGAATATTGCTTCTTTAGAACTGTACTGTCCTTCCTTGATGATATCGCATTTTTGCCTAAATTGATTCTTTGGGGATCTGTCTTCAGGATGTCGCCGCAGACACGGTCTATGAGGGCGGGAACACCAGCTTTAGAGGGGCCTGCCACCTCTCCACCTGATGGACAGACATCCGTAGTTCCTCCTACATCTTCGATGCACGTAGGTGATCCTCTTCCCCCACCTGTCCAGAAGATTACCGCAGCTGTGACGGACAACCTTCCTCCTCCACTGACTCCGATTCCTGGAGGTTTGCCCATTGACGGGACACAGATGTTTACCTTGATCCAAGGCATGGTAGATGCCCAGAGAGTGACGGCAGATGCTCAGCGAGTTCAAGCTGAGGCTCAGAGGGTGCAAGCAGAAGCGCACCAGGCACAAACCGAGCTGATGAAAGAAAACATGGAGAATGCTCATCAGGTGACTCTCCAAGCTTTGGAGAAAGTAGCACAGTACCAGCAGTTTCCTGGCCAGCAACAGCAGAGATCAGGCACTATAGTGGATTTCAAGAGGATGATGCCTCGAGAATTTAAAGGTACCAAAGGGATACTCTACGCTGACGACTGGCTAGAGGATATAGAGAAAAGCCTGCGATTGACCCAGATTCCGGAGAACTTGCAGATAGAAGCCGCTGGCAGTCAGATGTTCGATATCGCACTCACGTGGTATCGCACAGAGCCGAGAATTACTGCACAAAGACTTACTTGGGAGACCTTCAAGGAACTCTTCAAGGAGAAGTTCTTTCCCGACGTGGCATTGGGAACCTTGGAAAGTCAGTTTCATGACTTGGTTCAAGGAAACATATCGGTCGATGAGTACGCTGCAGAATTCTGTAGATTGAGTCGTTTTGCATCATCTATGATTCGAGACCCAGGAGATCGAGCCCGGAAATTTAGAAAGGGACTGACGAGAGAGATTAGGTCACGTACTTCTGGTCGTCGTACCGCTACCTTTGAGGCTATCTTGATGGACGCTCAGATTGCAGAAGAGGATCTGGATCTCCGGCCTAAAAGAAGTCACAATACTTTTGGAGATACGAATGATAGCACAAGACCAGTCAAGCATCCCCGTATTCAGCACCAACAGCAGTACCAAGTACCATTTCATAGTCAGCAACAACCATGGACATTTCAGCATCCACCGCAGTACCTAACACCAGTTCCTATCCAGCAATATCTATGGGCGTATCAGTATCAACAACAGTACCAGGCACCAGTCCGTGTTCAGCATAATCAGCAACAGCCTCCGAGAGAGACACAGCAGACCTGTCATTTCTGTAAGAAGCCAGGTCACCTTTGGGAGAGCTGTAGAACGAGGCTAGGACTTTGTTTGTACTGCGGCGCTGCGGGACATCGAGTAAGGGATTGTCTTCTAGCCCCTTATCTTCCCGGCCAGCGCGCAGCTTCAGATTATAGAGATCCAGTTAGGCTACCTGTGGAACCGTATAATGCTCAGCACCCGCGAAGGGAACCACCCCAGCAGGGCGGGGCAATTGCGACGACGGTCGAGGAGACCGATACTACAGGTAATGTGTTAGTAGGTTCTGTTATTTCCTTCATTCTGTTCCTATCTATTTGATTGATTGATTGCTTCCTTAGTACAAGTTGTATGCATGATTTCTTGTTAGAATGTAGTTAGTAGTACACCCTGATACAGAGACTGCAATACCATGACAAAAGATACCATGACCGTACCTTTCCCCTTAGATTGCATGTTGTATAATTGTAGGAAGATTTTTCTTAGACCATGATTATTAGGGTTTGACCATGATGAAGATTCATAAAGGAGTTATGACTTGACAGGAGAGACAAGATGATTAACAAGATGGTTAAAATTCGAGTATAAACACCGATTTAAATAAAGGGCCAAGAAATTAACATTGCATAATTGATGATTTATTAATTCCAGGAAGATTATGACATGATTAATTGGTTATTAAAATTTGGAATTTTGGGAGATTTATCAATATATTATTTAATTGCAAGTTATGAATTTTTGAATTTTATATTGGATGTTGCAATTAGAAAATTCCTAAGTATCGTATTGTTGAGTATTTTGAGGAAGAGAAAATCGAGAAATAAAATTTTTGATGAATAAATGTTTAAATTCAAACTTGTGGAACGAGATTACATTTTTATATCTGTTCATTGATAAAAAATGAAATTTGAGGAGTAGATATTAAATTTTGAGTATTGAATCGTTAACTAAAAACTTTCAGGAAATTTTTGATAAAAATGGACTTTGATGTTATTTCGAGGATTTTTCAGGGATGCAATAATTTTTATAATTTTTGAAAAATCGTGAAAGGACATTGTAGATTATAACCTGATTTCATGGAAGATGAATTTAAAATATGAGGGAAAAATAATGTGCATAATTAAATGCTACTGTGAGGATTTTGAATTTCGAGGACGAAATTCTTTTAAGGTGGGTAGACTTGTCACTACCACGTTCCGAAAACAGGGATATTTTTGACTTTTTAATAATTAATATTATTGTAGTTATAATTAATTAATTGTATGATAGTATTTAATTTAAATAAATATGTGTGATGTGTAATTAAATATAATATTGTATACAGTGTTAATTTATTTTTAAGCTAGTAGACTTGACCTAGAAGCCTAGTAAATGAACACCTGTCTGAATTATGAAATTCTGGATTTTATTATTTTATCTAGAATTTAAATTCTTGGAGTTTGTAATTAATTACCGTAATTTTATTAATTACTTGCGCATTGCCTTTGCTTCGATAATTGGAGCACTATCCTGACTTTTGTCTTCCAACAAATTTCACAATCTTGCCCTAGACATGCCCGCCTTCCATTCTGTTATTTTTGCAACTCATAATTATGTCCTCTGTATATTAATTCTGGCCGCACAAAAATCATCGCGGACGTTATTTAATAAATCCCTATTTTTGTATCGTTGTGCGTTCTAATTGAAATTGGAGGCAATCTTGACCTATTTTTCGTGCGGCCCAAATTAGGATAATATCCTGTTCTGAGTCTTCTTCATTATTGGTATTGATGACCTGACCTGATTTTGGCCCCATGTACTCCTAATTAATTTTGGAACACAACTTGCATTTATTTCTAATTAATTTGAGGATACCATTTTATCTGATTCTGAAATTCTAATTTAATTCCAGTGCCCTGTTAATTGAGCCCATACCGATCTTACAGTGCCCCCTGACCCTACAAAACACCGGACCCCAAATCGCCCGCCAAATTTTCGTCATTTTATGTGTTTGTGTAATTTCCCAAATTTAAGGGGGCTAAATTGCAATTTGCATTTTGTGGCCTCACCCAATTGTTTAAACAATGAGGGAACCTAATATTTTAATTAAATCTCTCACCCTCATCTCCCATGAATTATTTTCCTTCATGAACAATCCTAGCCACCCATTCTAGGGGTTCAATCACCACCCTCCATCACACCCTCTCTCTCCCTATTTAATATCTTGTACCCTCAAACCCTAATCCCAAGAAACCTAGGATTCCCCACCTTCACAAGCCCCCACCTCTCTCTCTCCTCCATCCTCATTCCAACGCAGGAAGAAAACTTCTTCCCTTCTTCTCTTCTTCTTCTCTTCTTCTTTCTTTTCTTCTTCTTCCTTCTTCTCCTTCCCTTTCCTTTTAAAATTTTGAATTTCAAAAGAGAGGGGGGGAACACTGTTCACCCCCATCTCTGCATCCCAGCCATCTCTACTGTGCATCCCGGCCGAGCACAGTCCCTCCGGCGAAAGGCCGAGCCCCTCGCGCCCGGCGGCGCTGCTGCTCCTTCCCCATTCTCCCACTACTCCAGCCCGATCCCCCGGCGACCCGCAGCACTGCTCCGGCGACGGCAGCTCCTCCCGTCGAAGCCCGCTGCTCTTCCTCCCCCGACCCCGGCAGGCGGCTGCTCCTCCCATCCATCCATCCATCCATCCATCATCTATTCCCCTCCGGCGGAGCACCCCTACTCCGGCGGTTCAACCCAGCGGCGCCCCACTGCACCCTGCAGCCGACTGCCCCCAACTCCCCATTGCTCAGCCGATCCATCCCTCCGGCGGCCCGCTCTTCCACCTGCTGTGCACCCGGCGGTCACTGCACTCTCCGGCGCCGGCACGACTCAACTCCCCTCCCTGCTGCATCCACCCCGGCGGCCGTACTCCGACCAGTCCCCCATCACAGTAAGCCTCCTCTCTCCCCTTCCCTCTTTATATATATGTCACTACCACTTCTCCATGTAAGGGTATTTCTGTAATTTAACTATTTTAAATAATTATGTATTAAATTATTTGCTGAGTTTTATAACTATTATATTATTATTAGGGATATTGATTTTAGGTCAACCCTAGAATGCTTTAGGGCAAACCCTAATGACCAAACCCTAATGTGTAAACCCTATTCTAGCGAAACCCTAGAATTTTAAAATTAGGGTGAACCCTCAATACTCTAGCAGACCTAAACCTGAGTCCATCAGGTTCTACATGAGAGGGTCAGGGGGGGGTTTAGTCTAAAAGCTGTTCATAGAAACCCTAAAATCAGGTTAATATAAATAGGAAGCCTCTTCCTAGGCTATTCTTCACGTAGAGAGAAAGGAAACCCTAGCCTCCACAAGAGAAACCAATTCCCCACCCCATTTTCGAGATTTGACCTAGGGCTCCCATTTTCTTCTCCTCCAACGCGAGGAAAACAAGGAACGTGGGTCAGGAAGCCTTGGAGAAGCCATCCCTGCAGGTGAGAACCCTAATTTTCTTCATTAAATTTCTGTTTTTAGATGGTAATGGCCTTAGGAACCCACCCCCTGTGTGTAGTTCGAATCTTAGGGTTTTGATTAGTGTTTTGGTGACCCACATAGGTTTTCCCCAATTCTTCATGAACCCTAACCCTAAGTATACGTAGGTAGATTGATTTCATCCCATGGGTGTTGGTTAAACTCGATTTTAGGGTTTTAAGATGGGTTCATGAGAGTACTAGGTGAAACTCTATTTCCACATGTTAGGTGTTTGTTGTAATGCCAAGATGGTTTACCTATCTAATCTCCTCTAATGTAGTTTAATTTGATGTTGATATATATATGCAATGTGTAGATGTGTTGTTGTTTTGATTCCTGTGGAGTCGAATGTTGTGGGCTGTGGTGTGAATAGGAAATTCAGGGCAGTGGGTGATCGGGATATCACTGTGTGCTGTGCACTTTGGGTTTCACTGTGCAGTCGGGGAGGACTGTGTTTTACATCAGTGTGCATTGGGGTATCCTTGAGTGTAGAGTCTGAGTATAAATGTGTATGTAGAGTTGGTATCAGTTTTGTCTTGGGAAATTCTGTGCTGTGTGCACCGAGGGGGAGGAAATCTTTCCTGTACACAGTCGGGTTTTGTGGGTAGTTCTGTGCACAGTTGGATTTCCTGTGCTGTGCATCAGTGTTTAGGGTGTTAGGTATTAGTGTATCCAGATCAGTGAAGCCACTGTGGTTTAGTTGTGTAGATACCTATATGTGCAGTGACTTGGGGTTGTATCTGTGTCTCAGGTACTGTGTCAGTCTATGGCTAGTGTGTGAGAGGGACAGTGAGACCTGGGGGTTTGTTGCAGTGCACCAATTGCACTATACTGGAGTTAAGTACTCAAGGCAGTAGTTGAGATGGGGCTGTGTGTCGAGTCTAGCTGTGAGTTCTTCAATGTATTAGTGATCAGTCCTTAGAGTTATGTGTTCAGTATCAGTAGGATATCAGTGTGTGTGTCTTAGTATCCCAGTATGTGTGCATTCAACACCTGTGTATTGTGCAGTGAGTGTAACTAGTGAGTGTGTGATCTTGAGTACTAGTTAGAAGTGTCTACCTGTGTGAATTTTAGGGTATTAGATACCTGTGTGTGAGTTCCTTATTTTCAGTGTGTAGTTCTAATGTAACTGGGGGGTAAAGGGATTTTTTCACTAGTATTACCTGTGTGTACTAGCATGTGTATTAATGCCTGTGCACTAGTAAGTAGTTAGGGGTGAGTGAACAATTGGGTAAGGTACAGAGCATAGAGGGTCAGTAGGTTCCTTAACAGTGCAGTGAGGAAACTGTGTTGCTGTGAAGATGAGTATCAGTAGCTACTTAAAGCCATGCCTGTGTGAGTGATCAAGGATTCACACTGCCTGTTGATCCTGCCAATAGCCCTATGTTTGTTTCTGTCCAGGCACCTAGGTATCAGTAAGAGGTTGATAGATTAGGGGGTCTGAACAGTTCAGATTTTAGTATCAGATTTCTGATACTTAGTGTCATCAGGTTGGGTAGTTTCTGTATTCAGTGAGTCAAATATGAAGTCAGTGTGTTTATCTACATGTGTCTGTGTGTATAGCTTATGTGTAGGTGTGTTACAATCTCAAGTAGATGGTTAAGTTAGAAAATCATATATTACTTGGTAGTTGTTTCTATATGTATTGTCTTATGTACACATATAAGTGTATTAGTGAGGTGTTGTACTGAGGTATCAGGAATTATGGGTAGAATTTGTGAGGAATCAAGGGATACCAAGTTATCAAATGAGATATGTACCAGTGGAAGGAATGTAGGGTGTTCTATAGTGTATTATATACACTGAGAGAAATAATGTAACTGAGTTGGAAATTAAAGAAGAGAACTTTAATTTAGATACTGCAATGTAGGTGCAGTATCCTATTAGAGGGATGTAACAGGTGTGGGTTATATGTATGTGTAGTATTAAACATAACCTAGATGCCAAGGTTGGTTAATACTAATTTAGGAGGAGTACTAGCAAGATAACTAATATAAGTTACTTATATACTAACTAGGCTCTAGGATATAGTTATAACCTAATACCTTGTAGATCCTTAACACTGAGGTTTTGTATAGCTAAGTAAGGACCAGTTTAGATAGGTAGTGTACAGTATACACTTCCATGATTTAAAAAACTGACTAGTGGACCTAGTATTGACCAGTAAACCTCAGAAATGACCTAGAAACCTCGTATTTTAAATTGTTAAACATGTTATTCTTTTGATTTAATATCTGACATTAATATTCCATAAATAGGTCATTGTGATTCCACTTTGGACATCGATCCTCACACCTTGCTCAGGACCACAGGCGAGTACATTCTATGACAGTTTTCATTGTTGATTACTTCTATAAATTGTAGTGTATTACATACTTGATTCCGACACTGTGGATACACGGGTTAGCACCCTAGATCCCCATCATGAGGAGTCGTGATTGGAATCCATCGTGCTAGCTGGGGGATGGGGAACTATTAGTAGATTATGTGATCATATCCAAATCCTTTACATGCATCATAGCTCACCCCACTTCTCACGTCGGGTGCGGCCTGACCATCACCATGCTTCATAGCTGTTATATATGAATAGCCTGACCATTATCATGCATCATAGCTAACCATATGGTTAGCCTGACCCTCAAGAATCATAGCTAATCATATATAACCAGCCTGATCTAGTCCCAAGCCGATCACATAATAAACTAATATTTCAAACACTTTAGTTAGATGTTTTATCTTTATTCAGATTTACCTGTTCTAGCATTCACTATTTATTGCTCATTGCTAGATGCTTTATTGTCTATTTCATTTCTCCAGTACTTCACATGTTCAGCTTTTTATTTCCATCTTGTATCTCTTACACTGTTTATAGATTTTGTCAATTTAATGAAACTGCTGTTAGTGCTTGTGCTTCGCTCCAATCCTGACTGGATAACAACATTTTCAGAGAACCTGGAGGACTTTTGCCCTACTCATTACGGTCCAGGAATAGAGGAGGATTTCACCCCAGAAATCCCAGAGGAGGTGCCTATCCTAGAGGAGAACTTGCCTGCCCATGCTTAGATTATTTTCTGCATTTATTATTCTAGACTGAGATTGAGACTGTGATGTATTTATTTTATTTGCGACTTTGTGAGGTCATTTTAGACCGGGATTTGAGTTGAACTTCTTGTGGTTGGTTTTAATAGAACTCTTTTCAATTCTCATCGTGCCATTATGTTTATAATGTGATTGAGTACATTATAGAATTGTGATTTATTTATCATTGTCCTCCGTACGGAGTTGAGACTATTGACAGGATATACTATGTTTGAGACCTAGACAGCGTTCTACCGCCGATGCTGCGGCGTAGGCTGGACGTACCCACGACTCATGCCCAAATTCCGGGTGCGGGTCGTGACACGTTTTTAGTGGTGGCCCATGCAGGTCTAGTCTGTAGTCTAGCAGTCTAGTCTTAGATTCACATTAGAGCGATATTGTAGTAATAGGAATTAGGCCGAGGATATGCTCAATCACAATTAGGGAATTCTGATCCTTATGATACTATACTTAATGATTAATTCCTTTAGAAATTTTCTGTCCTTCCTTGATATCATATCTATTGCCTTAATTGAATCTTTCGATCTGTCTTCAGGATGCCGCCAAGAAGATCCCAGAGACTTGGAGCAGCAGATTCAGAGAGGTCTGCCACCTCTCGCGCTGCAGGACAGACATCAGCAGCACCTCCTACATCTCCAGGACAGGTGGGAGTGTCTGCAGCATTCGGGGGTCCTCCACCACCAGTTCAGAGGGTCCCCACAGCTACGACGGCACCACCACCTCCACCACCACCAGCTCAGCATCCAGGAGGTGTGCCCGTCGATGGGGCACAGATGTTCGCCTTGATACAGGGCATGGTCGATGCCCAGAGGACGTCGGCAGAGGCCCAGAGAGTGCAGGCTGAGGCACATCAGGCCCAGACGGAGATGATGAGGGTGAACATGGAGAATGCTCACCAAGTGGCTCTCCAGGCTGTGGAGAGGGTCGCTCAGCAGCAGCAACAACCTGGTCAGCAACAACAGAGGCCGGGCACCATTGTGGACTTCAAGAGGATGATGCCTCGGGAGTTCAAAGGGACAGAAGGGATACTCTATGCCGATGACTGGCTAGAGGATATTGAGAGGAACTTGCGTTTGGCGCAGATTCCAGAGGCGCTCCAGATCGAGGCCGCTGGCAGCCAGATGTTCGATATTGCCTTGACATGGTTTCGCACGGAGCCGAGACTCTTGCGCAGAGGACTCACTTGGGAAGCTTTCAAGGAGCTCTTCAAGGAGAAGTTCTTTCCTGACGTTGCCCTGGGAGCTTTAGAGAGTCAGTTCCATGACTTAGCCCAGGGGAGCTCGTCCGTCGATGAGTATGCCGCGGAGTTTTCCCGCCTGAGCCGCTTCGCGCCATCGATGATTAGAGATCCGGGGGACAGGGCCCGGAAATTCAGAAAGGGGCTGACAAGGGAGATCAAGTCTCGCACGTCGGGACGTCGCACAGCTACCTACGAGGGCATATTGATGGATGCCCAAGTAGCCGAGGACGACTTGGGTCTCAGGCCCAAGAGGGGACGCGATGGTTCCGGAGGAGCAAACAGTAGTACGGGACCGGGCAAGCGTCCACACTTTCAGCAGCAACAGCAGAGACCCTTCCAGCAGCATCAGATACCAGCCCGAGGGCAGGCCCAGCAGCAGCAACAGAGACAGAACCAGCCCGCCATCCAGTGTGCTTACTGCGGGAAGATGGGACATACTAGAGATATCTGCAGGAAGAGATTAGGCTCATGTCTATCCTGTGGATCGACGACACACCAGCTGAAGGATTGTCCTACCTTTCGTCCAGGTCAGGGTGGAGCAGCCGCCCAGAGAGGATCAGACAGGGTGCCTACCGCACCAGGAGGCCAACAACAGAGGGGACCACTTCCACCACAAAATTAGAGGTTTGCCCAGCATCAGCAGCAGAGAGGTGCACCCCAGGGGCGAGCATACGCCATGGCAGTCGAGGAGATCGAGCCAGCAGGAGACTTGATCACAGGTTCGGTTCTTCTCGATTGTATTCCCGCATTTACCTTATTCGATTCTGGCACTTCCCATAGTTTTGTGTCTGTATCATATGCACTTCGACATCATTTAGACACAGAACCATTAGCTAGGACTTGCAAGATCATGACTAGTGGAGGTATTATACTAGTCCGTGATCACTGCAAGGACCGAAGAGTGTCAGTAGGAGGCCGAGAGTTGAGCGTGAGCTTACTTGTCATGCCACTTCCGGGGTACGATATTGTACTCGGGATGGACTGGTTGAGTAGGCATCATGCTACTATAGATTGTTATAGAGGCAGAGTATTGTTTAGACCACCAGGAGAGCCGGAGTTTGAGGTCGTCAGAGGAACAGCGGAACAGAGAGGGAGCACATTTTGCGGAGCCAGGATGGAAGAAGAGGAGTTGCCACATCCTCTAATAGCGGAGTTCCTGGATGTATTTCCAGAAGAGTTGCCAGGCTTGCCGCCAGACAGAGATGTCGAATTCTCTATAGACTTGGTTCCAGGAGCGGAGCCCATTTCACAACATGTCTATAGAGTCAACAACAGCGAGCTGGCAGAACTGAAGAAGCAGGTTGAGGAGCTGCAGGATAAAGGCTTCATCAAATCCAGTTCATCACCATGGGGAGCTCCGGTATTGTTCGTACCGAAGAAGGACGGCACGGTGCGCATGTGCATTGATTACAGAGCCTTGAACAATATCACTATCAAGAACAAGTACCCGCTACCGAGGATAGATGATCTTTTCGACCAGTTGAGCGGGGCGAGGGTGTTTTCGAAGATTGATTTGAGGTCAGGCTATCACCAGATGAAGGTGAAGAAAGAAGACACGCAGAAGACAGCTTTTCGGACCAGATACGGCCAGTTTGAGTTTATGGTAATGCCATTTGGTTTAACCAATGCACCGGCAGTATTCATGAACTTGATGAACAAGGTGTTCCACCAGTACCTTGACAAGTTCGTGGTGGTGTTTATCGACGATATTCTTGTGTATTCCAAGACCCCGGAGGAGCACGAAGAGCACCTGAGATTGGTCTTAGAGACTCTCAGGAGGGAGAAACTGTACGGGAAACTCTCTAAGTGTGAATTCTTCCTTGACAAGGTCGAATTTCTTGGACATGTGGTATCGGGTGACGGAATCTCGGTTAACCCACAGAAGATCGAGGCAGTAGAGTCGTGGGCTACCCCCAGTTCGGTAGCTGAGATCAGGAGTTTTCTCGGGCTAGCAGGATACTACAGGAGGTTTGTACAAGACTTCTCCAAGATTGCAGCGCCGATGACCAGACTGACTAGGAAGGATGTGGAATTTGTGTGGACAGAGGAGTGCCAGGCTGCATTTGATGAGCTGAAGAAGAGGTTGACGACAGCTCCAATTTTGACGTTGCCATCAGGGACAGGTGGTTTTACCATCTACAGTGATGCTTCAGGGAAAGGTCTGGGATGTGTTCTTCAACAGCACGGGAAAGTAATTGCCTATGCTTCCAGGCAGTTGCGCCCTCATGAAAAGAATTATCCCACCCACGACTTAGAGTTGGCAGCGGTTATATTCGCTCTAAAGCTGTGGAAACATTACCTGTACGGAGAGCGTGTGGAGATCTTCACAGACCACAAGAGCTTGAAGTACGTATTCACACAGAAAGAGCTGAACATGAGGCAGAGGAGGTGGTTAGAGTTGATGAAGGACTTTGACATCTCATTGCAGTACCATCCAGGAAAGGCTAACGTAGTCGCCGATGCCTTGAGCAGGTATCCGATGGCTATGTACTTGACGACTGATAGACATTTGTTGGCGGATTTGGAGAGTTTGGAGATTGAGGTGTTAGTTCCCGGTGCTGAAATTCAGATGTGGGGATTACAGATACAGTCAGAACTGATGGACAGGATCAGAGCTACGCAGTACGATGATGAGACTCTGAGGAGTATCAGAGCCCAAGTTCAGATGGGATTGTCGGACGATTTCACTATCGCAGATGATGGTTCCTTACGGCACGGCACAAGGATATGTGTGCCTAGCGGGGAGCTGCACGAGGAGGTTTTGCAGGAGGCACACCGCTCTCAGTACTCAATGCATCCCGGTGCCAACAAGATGTATCGAGACTTGAGAGAGCACGTATGGTGGTATGGAATGAAGCGCGAGGTAGCACGCTTCGTATCCCGGTGTCTAGTGTGCCAGCAGGTAAAGGCAGACCGGCAGAGGCCAGGAGGTTTGCTCCAACCTTTACCGATTCCAGAATGGAAGTGGGAGCACGTGACCATGGATTTCGTTTCAGGGCTTCCACGTTCTCCAGGAGGGAAAGACGCGATTTGGGTCATCGTGGACAGGTTGACCAAATCAGCCCACTTCTTACCTTTCAAGGTGGGCACGGCGACAGAGAAGCTAGCAGAGATGTACGTGCGACAGATTGTTAGGATTCATGGAGTTCCTGTGAGCATCGTCTCAGATCGGGATAGTCGTTTCACTTCCCACTTCTGGAGGAGTCTGCAGGCTAGCTTGGGCACCCAGCTCAAGTTCAGTACCGCGTATCACCCCCAGACAGACGGGCAGTCGGAAAGGACTATTCAGACTCTCGAGGATATGCTACGCACTTGCGTTTTAGATCTCGGAGGATCTTGGGAGGATCATCTGCACCTGGTAGAGTTCGCTTACAACAACAGCTACCAGGCCAGCATCGAGATGTCACCATTTGAGGCTCTTTATGGACGGAGGTGTCGTACACCGCTATCGTGGGACGACGTTGGAGAGAGAGCCTTGCTAGGACCAGAAATGGTCGTGGATGCAGCGGAAAAGGTGAAACTCATCAGAGACAGACTGCGAGTGGCGCAGGACAGACAGCGGCATTGGGCCGACAGCCACCGTAGACCCCTTGAGTTTCAGGTATAGATTATTGTTTTTCTGGTTGTGTTGTTTGTTTGTTTAGACTGCGTGTTGAGACTGTTTTGTTTTAGGTTGGCGATCTAGTTTTCCTACGGATTTCTCCGACGCGTGGAACGATTCGTTTTGGCAGAGGCGGGAAGCTTAGCCCACGCTACATCGGACCCTTCGGTATTCTGGCAAGGGTAGGAGCAGTGGCATATAGACTGGACTTGCCGCCTGCATTGGACGGAGTGCATAATGTGTTCCATGTGTCACAGCTGAGACGGTACGTGGCCGACCCTAGTCACGTACTTGATCACTCGGAGATTGAGGTTGGTCCAACGCTCAGCTACCCTGAGCAGCCAGTAGAGATCTTGGACCGCAGAGAGAAGGTGTTGCGGAACCAAACTATTCCTTTGGTTCGTGTTGCATGGAGACACCACTCTCCAGGGGAGTCGACCTGGGAGAGAGAGGACGAGATGCGCGAGCAATACCCGTATCTCTTCTAGACTTGAGGTATATTCCTTTTCTGATTTCACTCTTGTTGTAGTTCAGTCCAATTTCGAGGACGAAATTTCTTTTAGGAGGGTAGACTTGTCACTACCACTTCTCCATGTAAGGGTATTTCTGTAATTTAACTATTTTAAATAATTATGTATTAAATTATTTGCTGAGTTTTATAACTATTATATTATTATTAGGGATATTGATTTTAGGTCAACCCTAGAATGCTTTAGGGCAAACCCTAATGACCAAACCCTAATGTGTAAACCCTATTCTAGCGAAACCCTAGAATTTTAAAATTAGGGTGAACCCTCAATACTCTAGCAGACCTAAACCTGAGTCCATCAGGTTCTACATGAGAGGGTCAGGGGGGGGTTTAGTCTAAAAGCTGTTCATAGAAACCCTAAAATCAGGTTAATATAAATAGGAAGCCTCTTCCTAGGCTATTCTTCACGTAGAGAGAAAGGAAACCCTAGCCTCCACAAGAGAAACCAATTCCCCACCCCATTTTCGAGATTTGACCTAGGGCTCCCATTTTCTTCTCCTCCAACGCGAGGAAAACAAGGAACGTGGGTCAGGAAGCCTTGGAGAAGCCATCCCTGCAGGTGAGAACCCTAATTTTCTTCATTAAATTTCTGTTTTTAGATGGTAATGGCCTTAGGAATCCACCCCCTGTGTGTAGTTCGAATCTTAGGGTTTTGATTAGTGTTTTGGTGACCCACATAGGTTTTCCCCAATTCTTCATGAACCCTAACCCTAAGTATACGTAGGTAGATTGATTTCATCCCATGGGTGTTGGTTAAACTCGATTTTAGGGTTTTAAGATGGGTTCATGAGAGTACTAGGTGAAACTCTATTTCCACATGTTAGGTGTTTGTTGTAATGCCAAGATGGTTTACCTATCTAATCTCCTCTAATGTAGTTTAATTTGATGTTGATATATATATGCAATGTGTAGATGTGTTGTTGTTTTGATTCCTGTGGAGTCGAATGTTGTGGGCTGTGGTGTGAATAGGAAATTCAGGGCAGTGGGTGATCGGGATATCACTGTGTGCTGTGCACTTTGGGTTTCACTGTGCAGTCGGGGAGGACTGTGTTTTACATCAGTGTGCATTGGGGTATCCTTGAGTGTAGAGTCTGAGTATAAATGTGTATGTAGAGTTGGTATCAGTTTTGTCTTGGGAAATTCTGTGCTGTGTGCACCGAGGGGGAGGAAATCTTTCCTGTACACAGTCGGGTTTTGTGGGTAGTTCTGTGCACAGTTGGATTTCCTGTGCTGTGCATCAGTGTTTAGGGTGTTAGGTATTAGTGTATCCAGATCAGTGAAGCCACTGTGGTTTAGTTGTGTAGATACCTATATGTGCAGTGACTTGGGGTTGTATCTGTGTCTCAGGTACTGTGTCAGTCTATGGCTAGTGTGTGAGAGGGACAGTGAGACC
This sequence comes from Iris macrosiphon, assembly GCA_036927795.1. Lineage (NCBI taxonomy): Eukaryota > Viridiplantae > Streptophyta > Magnoliopsida > Asparagales > Iridaceae > Iris > Iris macrosiphon. Next base: position 79,603,017 of record JAYESA010000006.1, read on the forward strand.
TGGGGGTTTGTTGCAGTGCACCAATTGCACTATACTGGAGTTAAGTACTCAAGGCAGTAGTTGAGATGGGGCTGTGTGTCGAGTCTAGCTGTGAGTTCTTCAATGTATTAGTGATCAGTCCTTAGAGTTATGTGTTCAGTATCAGTAGGATATCAGTGTGTGTGTCTTAGTATCCCAGTATGTGTGCATTCAACACCTGTGTATTGTGCAGTGAGTGTAACTAGTGAGTGTGTGATCTTGAGTACTAGTTAGAAGTGTCTACCTGTGTGAATTTTAGGGTATTAGATACCTGTGTGTGAGTTCCTTATTTTCAGTGTGTAGTTCTAATGTAACTGGGGGGTAAAGGGATTTTTTCACTAGTATTACCTGTGTGTACTAGCATGTGTATTAATGCCTGTGCACTAGTAAGTAGTTAGGGGTGAGTGAACAATTGGGTAAGGTACAGAGCATAGAGGGTCAGTAGGTTCCTTAACAGTGCAGTGAGGAAACTGTGTTGCTGTGAAGATGAGTATCAGTAGCTACTTAAAGCCATGCCTGTGTGAGTGATCAAGGATTCACACTGCCTGTTGATCCTGCCAATAGCCCTATGTTTGTTTCTGTCCAGGCACCTAGGTATCAGTAAGAGGTTGATAGATTAGGGGGTCTGAACAGTTCAGATTTTAGTATCAGATTTCTGATACTTAGTGTCATCAGGTTGGGTAGTTTCTGTATTCAGTGAGTCAAATATGAAGTCAGTGTGTTTATCTACATGTGTCTGTGTGTATAGCTTATGTGTAGGTGTGTTACAATCTCAAGTAGATGGTTAAGTTAGAAAATCATATATTACTTGGTAGTTGTTTCTATATGTATTGTCTTATGTACACATATAAGTGTATTAGTGAGGTGTTGTACTGAGGTATCAGGAATTATGGGTAGAATTTGTGAGGAATCAAGGGATACCAAGTTATCAAATGAGATATGTACCAGTGGAAGGAATGTAGGGTGTTCTATAGTGTATTATATACACTGAGAGAAATAATGTAACTGAGTTGGAAATTAAAGAAGAGAACTTTAATTTAGATACTGCAATGTAGGTGCAGTATCCTATTAGAGGGATGTAACAGGTGTGGGTTATATGTATGTGTAGTATTAAACATAACCTAGATGCCAAGGTTGGTTAATACTAATTTAGGAGGAGTACTAGCAAGATAACTAATATAAGTTACTTATATACTAACTAGGCTCTAGGATATAGTTATAACCTAATACCTTGTAGATCCTTAACACTGAGGTTTTGTATAGCTAAGTAAGGACCAGTTTAGATAGGTAGTGTACAGTATACACTTCCATGATTTAAAAAACTGACTAGTGGACCTAGTATTGACCAGTAAACCTCAGAAATGACCTAGAAACCTCGTATTTTAAATTGTTAAACATGTTATTCTTTTGATTTAATATCTGACATTAATATTCCATAAATAGGTCATTGTGATTCCACTTTGGACATCGATCCTCACACCTTGCTCAGGACCACAGGCGAGTACATTCTCTGACAGTTTTCATTGTTGATTACTTCTATAAATTGTAGTGTATTACATACTTGATTCCGACACTGTGGATACACGGGTTAGCACCCTAGATCCCCATCATGAGGAGTCGTGATTGGAATCCATCGTGCTAGCTGGGGGATGGGGAACTATTAGTAGATTATGTGATCATATCCAAATCCTTTACATGCATCATAGCTCACCCCACTTCTCACGTCGGGTGCGGCCTGACCATCACCATGCTTCATAGCTGTTATATATGAATAGCCTGACCATTATCATGCATCATAGCTAACCATATGGTTAGCCTGACCCTCAAGAATCATAGCTAATCATATATAACCAGCCTGATCTAGTCCCAAGCCGATCACATAATAAACTAATATTTCAAACACTTTAGTTAGATGTTTTATCTTTATTCAGATTTACCTGTTCTAGCATTCACTATTTATTGCTCATTGCTAGATGCTTTATTGTCTATTTCATTTCTCCAGTACTTCACATGTTCAGCTTTTTATTTCCATCTTGTATCTCTTACACTGTTTATAGATTTTGTCAATTTAATGAAACTGCTGTTAGTGCTTGTGCTTCGCTCCAATCCTGACTGGATAACAACATTTTCAGAGAACCTGGAGGACTTTTGCCCTACTCATTACGGTCCAGGAATAGAGGAGGATTTCACCCCAGAAATCCCAGAGGAGGTGCCTATCCTAGAGGAGAACTTGCCTGCCCATGCTTAGATTATTTTCTGCATTTATTATTCTAGACTGAGATTGAGACTGTGATGTATTTATTTTATTTGCGACTTTGTGAGGTCATTTTAGACCGGGATTTGAGTTGAACTTCTTGTGGTTGGTTTTAATAGAACTCTTTTCAATTCTCATCGTGCCATTATGTTTATAATGTGATTGAGTACATTATAGAATTGTGATTTATTTATCATTGTCCTCCGTACGGAGTTGAGACTATTGACAGGATATACTATGTTTGAGACCTAGACAGCGTTCTACCGCCGATGCTGCGGCGTAGGCTGGACGTACCCACGACTCATGCCCAAATTCCGGGTGCGGGTCGTGACAATATATATATATATATATATCTATATATATATATGTGTATATATATACGTACATATATATATGAGTATATATACTATATGTATATGAAATTGTAGGTACTTAATTAATGCTTTAATATGTGAATATGTAGAGTATGTAAATACTTTAGTAATATATATTTTAATGTATGTACATGTCTATTGTCTAATTAATAATTAAACATAATGTATAGTATATGTATTAATGTATATATATAACTAATGTATAAGTATTTTGTATATAAATTAATTAATGTGTATAGTATAGTGAATGTGTGTATGTATAAATATTGTGTATTAGTGTATATAGTATATTTTAAATTAATATATGTATATGTATAGCATTTAATTAATAAATGTTTAATACGCATATATGTATAGCATATAAATACTTTGGTAATGTATAATTTTATATGTACATGTATATTATTCATAAATAAAATATTTAAATACATGTATTAGCATAGTATATATATATATTTTAGTATATGTAGATACATTTAATATGATTTAGATATATATATATATATATTTAAATGAATATGTATATGTGTATTTTCTCTAATATATATACGTATGTATTCTAGTATAAAAATATGTATATATACTTGATATATTTTCAAATATGTATAATTAGATAAATGTATATATATAAATATATATATATTTTCTACATACATTTAATATATATTTTTCTATATATATATATATGAGTGATATATATAAATACGTGTTCTACTATATGTATTTTATATATACATATATATATACTTAGCATATTTTCAATGTATGTTTAATTGGTATATATATGGTATAAATTCAATTTGGTATATACATAATTGTATTGCAAATATATATATGGTAGGTATTAATGATTAAAAATAGGTGATGTGTTTTAATATGTATCCCTACTAGGTGACCCTAGCTGACTAGTGCCCTGCCTGGCATGGCCCTGAGGCCAGTATTTTGACTGTGTGTTAGCATAGCTTCTGATGCAAATGTTGTATTTGATATATTTTTAGGACTGTTGGTTCCTCCAGACGATACTCTGGGACAGGACATTGACATTGACATTACCAGCTAAGGACCCAAGGCAAGTACATTCTCCGATAATTTCCAATTTCTTGATAATTTCTATAAATTCAATAATCTTGAAATATTACAACTGAATCCCTGACACTGTGCTACACGGACTAGTATAGCTTGGATCTGCAGTCATGAGATGTTACATTGATTATCGTATTGACATTGTATACGACATATATATTAGACATCGTACATGATAGACTTGACTTGCTCGTGTATCGTGACGTGTCATGGTTGGATCCACAGTACTAGTTGGGGGCGGGGAGGTAGTTAGTAAGAAATGTGATCATAACCTCTTATTGTAGTATAGAAAATTGTAAGTGTTAATCATGCTCTTCACCCATGATTAGCCAGGCCCTGTAGCTATCGTACATGTTCCCAAGCCGATCACATTTTGAACTACTATTTCAAACACTTAGAATAGATTACAGTTCCCTATTTTAAATCATATACTACATCACCCGTATATGATGCTGTTCCTGGTTCTTTCATTTTCATACATGCACTGACTGTATCATATTGCCTATTGCCTGTCTCTTTACATTGCCTATCTCTCTTAATTGCCATTGCATTTATTTCACTGTCTTCTCAGTAGCTAGCATGACATGTTATTACTTTATAGTCCTTATCAATTAAATGGAACTGTTATTTGAGATTGTGCTTTGCTCCTTCCTGACTGGAAACATTTTTCCAGACTATGCATTAGAGGACCGCTGTCCGACACTTTATGGACCATATGGTGAGTAGCTGCAGACTTGGTAGATTAGTTGTGATTCCGGGAGGTCTAGCCAGAAATTTCTATTATTAGTTGTTCTTTAAGTAGACCATTTGGTACCGGATTTGTCTCCGGCATTTTTGATGAGACTTGGTTATTTGTTGAGTTAGATTATTACTTTGACTTGTGTTGTATTTAATTAAATTTCTGTTCGTTATCTTATCGTGCTGTAATCCTGTGATTGAGTATGTGCTCGTTTATTTGTGTCATCCGTGCCTCCTTATGGAGATTGGATGTTGTGTGACATTAGCTAGATAGTATCAAGACCTTGACAGCGTTCTACCGCCGATGCTGCGGCGTAGGCTGGACGTACCCACGCACTCGTGCCCTTAAATCGGGTGCGGGTCGTGACAATTGTACGGAAGGAAGTGCAGATCGCCGATATACTGGAGTGACGTTGGCGAACGTCAATTACTGGGTCCAGAGTTGGTAACGGAGACAGTGGAGAAAGTAAGGCAGATTCAGAATCATCTCCGTGCAGCCCAGGATAGACAGAAGCATTGGGCCGATGCGCACAGACGTCCCCTGGAGTTCAAGGAAGGAGAGCATGTATTTTTGAGGATCTCGCCCACTAAAGGTACTATCAGATTCGGCAGCAGAGGCAAGTTAAGCCCAAGGTATATTGGGCCATTTGATATCTTGGAGCGCTTTGGTGAGGTGGCTTATCGTCTTGTATTACCTTCATCCTTAGAGGGAGTGCATGATGTATTCCACGTCTCACAGCTGAGGCGATACGTGACCGACCCAAGTCATATAGTTGATCATTCTGAGATTTCGGTGGGACCTAGCCTGAGATACGAGGAGCAGCCAGTGGGTATACTCGACACCAGTGAGAAGACACTGCGAGGGCAGACAATCAGACTGGTTCGGGTAGCTTGGAAATAGCACTCTCCTGGCGAATCGACCTGGGAACGAGAGGATATTATGCGCCAGCGTTATCCACACTTATTTGCAGATACAGGTAAAACCTAAGCATTCTTTAATTCTATAAATTCGTGCCTTTGTAGTTTACCCTTCGATTGCGAGGACGCAATCCTCTTAAGGGGGGTAGATTGTAATCACCCTAAAATTTTTAGATTTTTTAAAATCAATTTTTGGGAATTTTTTGCAATTTTTTAGGAATTTACATAGGTCCTGTGGTGATTTTATAATTTCTAATTGCTAATAAATAATATTAAAATGTAATGAAAATATAATTTTATGATGTAAAATAGAAAACCGGACTTAGGATAATTTTTCTGGATTTTATTGGGCCTCAGACCTATTTTTAAATGCCTAAAAACTATTTAAGGTAATTAACTAATTAATTAATTAATTGTTTTTATTTTTTATTATTATTATTATTATTGTTTTTATTTTATTTTTTATTTTTTTTGTTTTGGGCCCGGCCCAGCCCAGTGGGCCGAGCCCAGCAGCCCAGCCCAGCGCCCTAGCGGGTCGGGCGGGTCGGCCACACCCGCACCCGCGCACCCGACCCGGCTCCTCACCCGCACCCCACGACCAGCCCCCACTCGCCCGCGTTCTCCGCCGCCCGCCGCATTTTCTGGCCGCCACGATCCGCCTCCCCGCGTCAGCCCTGCGCCACGACCCCCTCGCTCCGCCATTTCCGGCCAGCCACCCCCTCGCCCCCTATAAAACCCCTCTCCCCCGTTCTCCTCCTCCCTCATCCCCCTAGCCCTAGCCCTAGCTCCGGCCACCCACTCCGGTCGACCTCCCCCTCTGCCCTAGCCGCCACTTGCCACCCTCTCTCCTCTCCTCCACCGCAGACCCCCTCGTCGCCGACCTCCGGTCCCCTTCCCAAGAGCCCAGCCTTCCCTCCCGGTCGGAGCCGCCCCACGACCACTCCTTCTTCCTCCTTCCTCCGGAGCTGTCGGCGACCTCGCCGCGAGCCGCCACAGCAGCGGGGACCCAGCCGGCGACCTCGCAGCGAGCCGCACCTCCTCCCCCAGCCGTGCCCAGCTCTTCTCCGGCGAACCGTACCCGTGCCCTAGCTCGGTCACGTGTCGGACACGTGTCGGACACGAAAAACCTTCGTTCACGGAGCCCTGTTCAGGTACTCGTAACTTCGTGCTCGTAGCTCTATTTTTGACTCTGTCAGTTGCAACGCATAGCCTGCATGACCCTCTTGGTGCCCGTGCAACCCGCTCGGCGCATCGCGTCCTGTGGCGATCGCACACCGCGATCCAAAATCAGGAAAAATAACGCCCCGATTCACCCCGGAACTGGGTACGCCCCGCCAAACGGGACAACTTGGTCGCGTGCGGTCTTCACAGATATGTGCGCATCGTCGATACGGACGTGTGGGATTTCGCAGAAGCTGATTCGGATGTGCGTGCACACCGGAATCAGTACGTATCCGCGGACATCGCTCCGTATCCGACTTTTCTACAATTCACCCTAACTTCGTGTACACACGTCGGATCGAGACAAAACTTACACCATCGGACTCATAGCAATACGCTGGTCCTATGGGTCAATTTTGGTTCGATTCTGAGAACGTTGACGAAATCGCGTGTCGTGGGCCCCACAAGCCCCACTCGACGGGCGATTTTGTGATCGGCTCATCAAAATTCAATTCTGGAAGTTCCGTTGGGTTCATATCAGCGTTCCTGACCTGTTGACACTAAGTTTGGTGAATTTGGAGACAGATGACCCTGACACATTTTTCGGTGCAAAGCGGGCCCACCGGTGGACCCCGTTTTGGTGCAAAATTACCGTTTTTGCCCTTGTCTCCAAATTGGACCCAAGGACAGGCGTTCCTAGCTATTTGACACCTTCTGAGCATGATGGTACTGTTTATTTTAGCTTTCGGAGACATATCTGGAAATTTCTAAGAACAGGACCTAAGTGGAATTCAAACATCAGGCAAGTGCACCTTGCCAAACTTGCAGTCTTTATCTTCATATTTTCTGTAATAATACTTTGCTGGATGTCTTATATAAATTCATATAAACTTGTTTAAACTGCTTAAACTAGGAAACGTATGGCGTACCTAGTGTCCGATCCTAGTCGGGTGCCAACACCGTACGCGATGTTGGGTTCGTCATTTAGAGATGGATTTACGATACCCTTTACTCTTGTTCAAGTACCCTACAACCCAGGACACTTGACACTATACATGGACAGGATCTTCCCGAGATATTCGTGGTGATTCTGTATAGGATGCAGAACTTGACAGAGATATTTATTTATAGACAGTATGACTTGTTGCATTAGTTATAATCCCGCCGACATGGACATGAGATGTTATGGTCATGGTTTGCATGATTACATTGGGTGGGGAGAGACACACAGGCTACAGGCTGTTCTATCTATATATCTACTATTATTATGAGGTTGTAGACTCTCCAGCAGAGCTAGACCCTTTACGTGTTATTGCTGCTACCGGCTCCCCGACACAGAGCTTGTAGCGGTCTCAGCCTGAGTACTAGTGTTGCTCTCATTTGCATATCACATAGATGGTTACATAGTTTACCCTGCTATTTCATTTAATTTAATTGCACTGCATTTATTTGGCTTATTTTATTTTGTGCCTTGCTATGTCCACTAAGGACCTGGAATGGATTATGTCCCCAGGTTTAGCTGAGGAGCAGTACCCCGAGATATACGGGACAGGAGCTGAGGCTATTGCTGGACTTGATACTGGAGCAGAACTGAACCCTGCAGACGAGGTGACTGCCGAAGACTTCTCCTGAGTACCTGATCCCGTACTCAGTATTTACTTTATGTTTATCTCTTTTGTTCCTGGCCTATTGAGCCAGTGTATTCAGACATAAGTCGGATTGTTTCCCCGACTAACTTGTTGTTGCTACTTATTTCCATTTTATTATGCAGTTTATTTCTTTTTCTTTATGGATGAGATTAGTGTGATTTGTTGTAGTAGACCTTCGTTACAGCTTAAGTACGCCCTGATGGCTCCATTAAATTGGGTTATCCATCGGTGCGTGCTGCTGGCCATTGCCACGTATCCAGTCCCTCGATATTTTGGGACTGGGGCATGACACCCGCTGTACCAACAGCAGCAAACACGATGGATCAAACAGCAAGTTGAACATCAGCATCATCCATGATAATTATAGCGTTATCTCCACTAAGTTCAAGCAAACATTTTCCAAATCTCTCATTAACTGTCTGTTGCACCATAAGACCAACCTTAGAACTTCCAGTAAATGAGACCAGAGGTATCCGTGTGCCATGAGCTATTGCTTGGCCAATTTCAGCACCTACGCAAAACGATGTAAAAATTGCTCCCGGCAAATTATTCTTCTCCAGAACCCCAGCAACTACTTCTGTCATAGCAACTGTGATTAATGGGGTTGTTGGTGCACCTTTCCTCCATCATCATGTGGTTTGGACGTTCTGATGGTATGATTGATCCATTTAACTGTCGACTTAAGCCGACAGCATAATCACACATGTCGACTATTTCTTGAACTTCACCAATCTGTCTCACAATCTCTCTCCTCTTGGGAGCTGGGACATGCATCCATATTTTGGAAGCATCGAAGCACGCCTTCATGCCATCTTCATAGTCCTGTATTGATGCCTCCACCACCTCGGCAATAACCTGATTGTTGGCGGGATTGGACGAGGAGACGACCGCTCCGCTGCCCCTCCAGGTGCCGTTGACGTAGCAGCCGGGATGACATGGAGGTGCTCCGGCGGCGGGACGCTGCGGGGTTGGGGACGACGATGATGATGAATGACAGGGAAGGTGCAAGCGGCTGAAGGTGAGGAAGGTGGTGTCTCGGTCGGGAACTGGTGGTGATGGGACTGCGGAATCTCGGGCGGTCGGCGGAATCTCGGGCTCCGGCAGCGGGGGAAAGAGGAAGAAGGTGAAGATGGAGGTGGTGATGATGGCATTAATGGCGGTTCAGCGGAGTCGGCTCCGGCCGTATGCGAGCAGGGGATGGCCGAAGGATAGGTCCACGGCTGAGGCGGGTGGTCCGGCGAGGGGTGTCCGACGAGGAAGGATCGGGGAAGGAAGAAGATGAATAAGGCTGATGGTGGTCGGCTGAGTTTTGAGTTTGGGTGTTTTAGGTTTTGGAATTTAAAAAAATAAAAGGAAAGAGGAGAAGGGTTGTTTATATACACATGTGTACTTTAGGGTTTGACCTAGGTGAATTTGACTTTGGTCAACATCTCATTGGGATGGGCCTTGGGCTCACATGAGGGTGATGGGATAGAAATTATAATTATTTAATTGCAAGGGTTGGATTAAAATAGGAGGGCGATGTTGCGCGTTTGCACATCCAAAAAATTATGGGAAAAATCCATGTGAAGGGAAAAATAGGTTTCTTCATGAATTGTCCATTGGTGGGGACACCTAAATGCACTTTTGCATAAAAGCCCCCCAACAATTTGAAAATTGCACAAAGGCGGAAAATTCGATTTAATTAATTAAATCGAACGCGCACGATGTTCTATGATTAATTAGAAGCACAGGAAAATAAAAATAGGCGGAACAAAGGGTCTGGGACGTAGAGGATACAGAGTAGATTATTAATAAAATCCAGGTCGTACAAAATGGTCAAGATTGGGTTCACGATTTCGATTGGGACGCACATGGGTACAAAATTGGAATTTATTTATAATTAATAAATAACGTCCGCGACGTTTATTGTGCGACTAAAATGTAGCACAAGAAAGCAATATTATGAGTTGCACAAGGGCCAGAAAGGTAGGCGGGCACGTCTAGGTCAATGTTGTAAAATTCGTAGATAGACAACGGCTAGTGAGGTGCTCCAATTATCGAGCAACGGTAAGGTGCGCTACGTGTCATAATTATTTCGCACTTAAATTAAATGCCGTGTTCTAATTCTAATTGGGTTCAAACTAGCCCTAGTTCTACTATATAAGCCAAGTAAACCTAATTTTGGGTGAGGGAGTTTACAGGTTTATACGAAACCCTTTCTTTGTTTACAAACAAGAAAAAAGAGTAGAATTAATCCTATACGAGGATGTTAAGTACAATAAAAAAATGATTCTGGGGAAATATTGCTATAGGAGTCTGATCTACGGTCGATCACTTTGTCCCTTGGACCACACGATGATGAAGAAGTGCTGTAGAAGAAGAAGAAGCTTCAAAGATTGCAAGTGGGATTAAACTGTCAACCAACACTCTCTGTTTATGCTCTCTCTCTCTTTTAATTCAATCTCTGATCTTGGTCTCTTCCTCTCCTCCTGTGACTGGAGGTCTCTATTTATAGAGCTCAGTCACAGTAACTGTCCAGTCGGCGTAGAAGCCTAACTGTGAAGAGAGTGACACTCTTTACGCGGCAGTTATAATAACTGCTACCCACGTCTGAATGATCTCCTGAATCCGCGTATGATGCGTGTCCCATTATAAGGTAACACGTATAACTGCTTCTCGAAGATCACGGCATACAAGCCACGTAGGTAACTGCCCCTCGCATAAAGATGGTTGGCATAAAACCCAAATAACTGTCTTGTTGGCATAAAAGCCAAATAGCTGTCTTGTTGGCGTAAAAGCCAAATTCTGCATAAAACTTGATGCTGCATGAATAATAGATAACCAGCGTAAAAATAGCCAATTATCCATCACGACTGAGGTCTTGAGCGTATTCTGGGCTAAATAGCTTTATCACGTACCTTTGCAAATATAGCCTGAGTTGGCATATTTCGAGGAGATAGCATACGGCGTACTCCTATAGTTGAAAATAGCCTGGTTGGCATAAAACGCAAGGATGATGATGTGAGCGTATTAGTTACAATTTTAGCTCTCCCAGTCATTAAAAATAGAACAAAATCTCGTGCATTAAATGCAGAGATCTGCCCCCATCTCGTGCATTAAATGCAGAGATATGCTTCGAGCTCTGTACGAGAGACAGCTTTTGATGTGGCGTCTAATTTCATCTCATCTAGAGCATAAAAACTCATCTCTGCCTGTAAAATAGGCAACGTATTCCTTAAATGCATAAAAATGACTTGTATCAAGGATATGTCACTAAACGAAAGCCTAGGCCTCTGTGCAGAATCATCATTACAGTCGTCCTCTCGATCGTCGTACAGTACTTTTGTCAGGAGTCAGGTTCACTGTTCTGTCTGACAGATTCATTCAAGGAATACGAAGAGTTCCTCGTATGACTTTACGTTGAATTAAAAACAAACATATTTTACGCCGGTGGGAGGTGTAGCAACCTTTTACGCCAAAACAGCCTTGAAGCGCTGCTTTACGCGGGCATCTCTGAAGTCATATTTTACGCCACAGCGCTGAAGCTCTGTTTTACGCGGGCTTCATGTATGTTGGGGGTTTTACGCGTATGATTCCCCAGCGTATTTTTTATGCTTCTACACGTATGTATTATGGTTTCCATATATTGGAGTTGCCATATACATACGGCTGGCATGCTTACGTGTCCTAGTCCTATGTATTTTGAGACTGGGGCGTGACAACGTTGGACATAATAAGGGGCATAGTTCAACTCGAGGGAAGGTATGCAATCCCGGTCCTTGTTTGGTTTAAGGATTTTGGACCGGATCTCGAGAGATTTTTGTACTACTCTTATTTTATCTATCGATATAATAAAGTAATAAATTATCGTGACAATCATTTGCTTGTCCTATCCTGAATATATTGCTACTTGATAACTGGTCCACTACCATGATATTAGGACTTGTTCTTGTCCTGACAATTGTATCTGTGCTGATACACTTGATCGTACTAAGAGTGCTACTTGATATATAGTGAGTCATCGTGCCACACACACTTGCTGAATAATATACATAATTATTTCCTTGCATGTATCTGATAGTTAGACAGTAATGTTAGTTATTGCTAGATAGTATTGATTATTGCATCACAAGTGGGTAAATCCAGATTTAAGAGATACTATGGATTCGTATCAAGAGTGCCCGTACTTAAAGTATGACATTTAGAAAAAAATATTCATGTAACCATGGCATGAGATTCTAAATCACCTAGGGTTAACTATGCAAATTAATTTGTAGAGCATTGGGAGGGAACGGTATCTCGAGACGTGCATGTCGAACTAAGTTAGCTAGAAGTAAAGGCTGGCCACCACGGATACTGTATATCATTCGCATTAGTGGAATACAGTATCTGACTTAATTATATGTTGAGCCAGTGTCTTTCCTATAGAAAACCTGGAACTACTACTGATCATTAATTTAGCTTAGGGCCCTTGTAAAGAACTGGTGCATCATTTATTCTTGCTTGTATATCATTGGTTCAGCCATCCCTGCTCGATTATGGCACGATCTGAGAATACTTATATATTGCATTACTGGGATAACCCAGAGATTACATATCAAGCTGTAACACATGTTTGGCCATTAAATATGTTTTAGTTAGAGAAGTGGACCGTTGCAGCAAGAAAGTTTAACTCATATCCTTGTTTGGTTGTTGAGTTGCGCTATTATGTTACAACGGGATACGGATCGAAGCTACTTATTATCACTATGCTATTTTTACTTAATATTGTATCCATACTTGTGTATTGTGCCTTCTGTTGAGTGGAATTAGGGACATAGACTATCGTGGCATGATAGTTCAACTCATGTCTTTGTTTGGTTGTTGGGTTGTGCTACTGTGTTACGATAGTATGTAGACTGAAACTATGATGCAGAGTTATTCTAGCTAGACCATAATCAAGGGACGTATTCCATCTTGATGTAATATGGCACTTCCTGTCCTTGTTTGGTGAAGGGGTGTCGTGTCATGTCATGGATGGAACATATGTCATTGATTGTTGGTTTATGCATCTCATGCTATAGAATTATTTTTGTTTATTTATTTCATGCTTCCTTGTGGTACTTGCTATTCGGGGTCTGACCCCACTGGTTTTACATGGCCAGGTTTAGATCCAGTACTTGAGGATCAAGCGTATCTCTCCCTCACTGATGGCACGCACCAGAAGGATGGTTGTTGAGGGTCATGAGTAGGTTCCTTCATTCACTACTCTTCTTTTGTAAACTATAATCTTTTGGGCGTTTAGCCAACCAGCACCAGTTAGCTGAATAATCTAAATACTAGTTTCCTACATGACTTTAATATATATTCAGACTGCAGCTGACTCGCTGTCATTTATACTTTTGTGTATCTGGCATACCTCTTGTATTTGCTAGATCTATAGAATATTCTGATGCGGCATTGGATGCCTTACTGCTTATTCTGAAATATTCTATGTTATTGCTACTTATTTGAATGATTGAGATATAGAAATTCTTGATCCTAGAAGACTTGATTGTAGTATCCACCCCTTGTCTCTAGACAATTTTAACGCATTGTTGGTTGCTTCGGTATTCCATAAGGTCTGGTTGGCTGAGTCATTCCCCTGCTCTCCAGTATTCTGGATCTGGGGCGTAACAAGGTTTTAGTGGTGGCCCATACATGTCTATTTTTTAGACTTGTGGGTTGGCTTGATTATAGGAAATCTCAATCAAAGATGTTCCTCCTTGAAATCCTGAATCTGCCTTCTCAAACTCAACTTGACTTCGGTACCATTGATTCCTCGATATTTTCTTGTCCTATTCTTGATTTATCTTGCATCCTTTTTTTAGGGCCTCTCTATAATCAGTGGTTGGAGCACCAGTAGTTTCAGCAGGACAAGGATCTGTTGGCCCAAAATGAGAGACATCACATATTTCTGGAGAGATGAGGGTAGAACCCGTAGAGAAGCACGGGGAACAACATATACCAGAAGTTCCAGTACCCCCGGTCGTAACAGCAGTGCCATTAGCACTTGATACACCAACATTGCTAGAGATTATTTGAGAAATGATGGCAGCTCAACAACATCAGCAGCTTCAGCAGCAAGAGCAGAATGTCTTGTTGCATCAAGGATTACAGACGACCTTGGAGAGAAGTGTTAGAACTGACTCAGGGGCGTCAGTGAGGTTATGCCGACTCAACCCTAGGTACTTTAATGGCACAAAGGACACCATTACCGCAGATGCTTGGCTGCAGAACATTAAGACAATATTAACAGCATCAAGGGTTCCAACTGAGGAACAAGTTGATCAGGTCCGATTGCAACTCCAGAACCTTGCCAGAGATTGGTGGATAGCAGATAAGGTTGGTTTAAGATAACCTATCTCATGGGACAACTTCAGAACCCATTTCAAGATTACGTATTTTGGAGTAGTAGAGCAGCATGAGCTACAGCAGAGGTTAATCAATCATAAACAGTCTAGGAGGACCGTTGATGGCTATGTGGCAGAGTTCTGCAGGCTTAGTATGTTTGCCCCAATAATGGTAGCAACAGAACCAGAGCGGGCGATGAGGTTTCAGTATAGGCTTCATCTGGAAATTCAGTAACTGGTAGAGGGCCATAACTACCAAACATTCGATGAAGAATTAATCGCACCCAGGCGACATGAGCTGACAATGCAAAGGTTAGCTTCGAGGAAAGGATGCCAGAAGTGGTCTCATGCACAAAGTGTAGGAGAAGAACTAGCACAATGGATGTCATCATCATCTCCTGGGTTTCACATTTATGACACAGCACTGAGGAGGCCAATGGCATCGGCAACAACAGCACCAGCTCGGCCATATCAGCCGAGGCAACAACAACGATTGGGAGTCCCAGTTGAATGTATGTATTATGGAAAAGGAGGCCTTACCAAGGATGTGTGTAGGGCAGCACAAGGTTTGTGCCTACGATGTGGTAGTCCAGACCATCGGATCACCAATTGCCCGATGATATAAAGGATTGAAGGGCCAGCACAGCGATTAGCCTTACCACCACTAGGGATAGCTCAATACAGGGGGCCAGTACTTGCAGTCGGGCTTTTCGCTCGTCCATTGCTGACGAAAACTCAAATGTACAACCAACAGAGGAATCAACAGTATGGACAGCAAAGGCCACAACTGCGTATCCAAGGGAGACAGCAACAAGGAGCACAATAGGGCCAAGGGCAAGCTTTTACCCTATCTCTGGAGGAGGCTTGGCATCAGGTGACGTGGTGGCAGGTAATATTTTTGTTATATCTTTTTCTGCCATAGCATTATTCATTCGGGAATATCCTATTCATTTGTATGTGCACAATTTGCGACATTGAATTGGAGTTCAAGGCATTGCCAGAGAGGCTGAATATACTCACTAGTAATGGTCTTGTAGGAGTTGATAGAGTATGTCTAGCGTGTCCAATCGTAGTGTGCAGGCATTTATTACCTACAAGGTTGATCAAGTTTCCTATGGATAATTTGGACGTTATTCTAGGCATGGACTGGTTGAGAGATAGGCATGCGACGATAGATTGTCATAGGGGTAGAGTGTTGTTTAACATCCTAGGCAAGGAAGAGTTTATCTTCAACAAAATGGTGAGGGACCAGCATAAAGACGACGTAGCAGCAGTAGCGGGAATTGGGGATCAGTTTTCCAGAATAATTAAAGAATTTCTTGATGTATTTTCGGAAGATCTTCCAGGATTACCCCTTGTAATAGAAGTAGAGTTCTGCATAGAATTGAGGCCAGGAGCAGAACCAATTTCCAACAAAGTCTATCAGATGTCATCAATGGAACTCAACCAGTTATACCAACATGTAGAAGAACTGAAGGCGAAGAAGTTCATTCGGGCTAGTGGATCACTATGGGGAGCACCAGCGCTTATAGTAAAGAAGAAAGATAGGAAGACGCGGTTGTGTGTCGACTACAGGCAGCTGAATGCAGTAACAGTGAAGAACAAGTATCCATTACCTAGGATTGGTGACTTGTTTGACCAATTGAGCGAAGCAAAAGTATTTTCCAAGATAGACCTTCAATCAGGATATTATCAAGTAAAGGTTCGGGAGCAAGATATATTGAAGACAATATTTTAATCTCGATACGGGTCTTACAAATTTTTAGTTAGGCCATTCAGATTGACTAATGCGCCAGCAATATTCATAGATTTGATAAATCATATCTTCATGCGATACCTAGATCAATTTATGGTAATATTCATAGATGATATTCTTGTCTACTCCAACAGTGAAGAAGAGCATGAGGAATATCTTCGGAGAGTGTTGGAAGTTTTAAGGGAGCATCAGTTGTATGCCAAACTCAGTAAGTGTGAATTTTGGTTAAGTCATGTGTCATTCTTAGGGCACATCATCTCAGGAGCAGGAGTATCAGTGGACCCCAAGAAGGATGACGTAGTAGAGAATTGGCCAGTCCAGAAGACAATAGCAGATGTACGAAGTTTCTTGGGGTTAGCAGAATATTACCAGAGGATCGTGGCAAACTTTGTATGGATTACAGCGCCAATGACTCGTCTAACCCACGAGGAGGAAAAGTTTGTTTGGACGGCAGAGTGCCAAGTAGCATTCGAGAAGTTGAAAGATAAACTGATATCAGCACTAATCCTTACACTTCCAGTAGGATCAGAAGGGTTCACAGTTTATTACGACACATCTGGGAAAGGACTCGGATGTGTGTTGATGCAGCACGGGAAAGTGATAGCTTATGTATCTCGGCAGCTTCGAGATCATGAGAAAAATTATCCAACACATGATTTGGAGTTAGCAACAGTAGTATTTGCACTCAAGCTATGGAGATCGGGTGGAGATATTCACAGATCATAAGAGTTTAAAGATACATATTCATCCAGAAGGACATGAACATGAGGCAGAGGAGGTAGCTAAAATTGTTTGGTGATTATGATATATCACTTCAGTTTAATCTAGGTAAGGCAAATATGGTGGCAGATGCTCTAAGTAAGAGAGGCAGCGCATTTGTCTTGACAACTCAGAAGCACATAATAGAAGATCTTTGAGAGAGGGGCATCAAGGTGGTGTCACCTCAAGGAGCTGGAATACTAGCTAATCTTCAGATTCAATCAACCTTGGTGGAGAGGATCAAGGCGGTTCAAGCAGAAGATTCTCAGATTCAGAAGCTTAGGACAGAATGTGAGTCAGGCCTTAGGAAGGAGTTAAGAATTCATGAAGACAGAATACTTAGATTTAGAAACCATCTTTGTGTGCCAAGTGGAGATATCAGAAAGAAAGTAATGACCGAGGCACACAGTTCTCAATATTCTATTCATCTAGGATGCACAAAGATGTACCATTATATCAAGCAACATTTTTGGTAGAACAGAATAAAAAGAGAGAGAGCTCGGTTCATTTCATGATGTCTCATATGTCAGCAGGTGAAGGCAGAGCAGCAAAGACCAGCAGGATTATTGTAACCCCTGCCTATTCCAGAGGGGGAGTGGGAACACATTACGATGGACTTTGTGATCAGCTTACCTAGATCCCCTACTGGACGTGATACAGTTTATGTAATAGTAGATTGACTTACGAAGGTGGCACATTTTCTTCCCTTTCGAATAGGAAAGTCCATAGAGCAGTTAGCAGAGATGTATATGCGGCAAATAGTGAAGCAGTACGGAGTTCCTACAAGTATAGTGTCAGACTATGACACCCATTTTATATCTCAGTTTTTGAGAAGTTTACAGAGCGCTTGGTTACTAAGTTGAGATTCAGTACCGTGTACCATCCTCAGACAGACGGTCAGTCAGAGAGGACAATACAAATATTGAAAGATAAGTTACAAGCTTGTACTTTAGACCTTGGTGGGTCTTGGGAGGATCATCTTCACTCAGTAGAATTCTCATACAACAACAGTTATCAGGCCAGCATACAAATGGCTCCATTTAAGGCATTGTACGAAAGGAAGTACAGGTCACCCTTAGCATGGGATAACATTGGTGAACAGAAGATGTTAGGGCCTGAGATGATTACACAAACCATTTAAGTGGCTAAGCAGATTAGAGAGCGGCTTCGAGTTGCACAAGATCGTCATCGTCATTAAGCAGATTAACATCGTAGGATGTTAGAATTTTTTGTCGACGACCATATATTTTTGGGAATTTTGCCTACCCGTGGAGTCATTAGGTTCGGGGTTCGCGGGAAGCTTAGTCCGCGGTATGTTGGACCGTTCGATATTCTCGAGAGGGTAGGGGATGCTGCTTATCATCTTTCCCTTTCGCCTTTGTTATGTGAGGTGCACGATATCTTTTATGTGTCTCAGTTATGTAGGTATGTCCCGGATTCGAGTCATGTCCTCGATCACTCTGAGTTAGTCGTTGGTACCGACTTGACTTACGAGGAATGGTACATGTCCATTTTGGATCAGAGAGAGAAGATACTCAAGAACCGAATTATTCGTCTTGTTCATATTTCTTGGGGGCATCACTCTTTGGGAGATTCGATGTAGGAGTACGAGGACGATATTCGATCTCGGTACCCGCATCTATTCGACTCATAAGGTATTTTTTTTTATGCCTTCTCATATTTTATTCCATAATCAGTAAGCACTCATAAGGGATGAAGTTGCTTTGCTTAATTATAGGTGTTATTGAAATACTTGTTTATTTGCATGTGTAGATTACTTGTAGATAGTTCTTGCTTACTTTGACATTTCTAACTGGCCTTGAGTTTGAATTTCGAGGACAAATTTTTTCTAAGGTAGGTAGAGATGTCACTCCCCATTCCCAATATAAGTATTTGGAGCATAATTATTTTCTTTCTAGCGTAGTTTTATGTTGTAGAGAGACTAGACCCATTCTTTGGTTCACTTGGCTCTTGGGTTATTTTTTTGGTTTAGTCTTATCAAGAGTTGAACCCATGGTCCAAAACCTCAAACCCTCCATATATAACCCAACTTCACTCTCTTTCCCCTCATTCTTCCTCTTTTATTCTCTTTTTTTGGTTTTCCTCTCCCCCTCCATAGGCAAGTACATCTTGCAAGAAATAGAGAAACCCTTTATAAAAAAAATTATTATGTTCCTTATATGATTCTCCATGCATTTAGAAATTGGTATTTTTGGATTCGATGGATGGATTAGTGTAGATCTAAGTTTTAAGTTTTAGGATTTTTTTGGTGTTCTTGAGTATTCTTGGGTTTTGATCTTTTAAAACTTAATATTTTCAAAAACTCTTTGTTCTATGTTGACGAGCACTTAATTTTGAGTAGTTTAGAACTTTACTTTGGTGGATTTGGGTAACATTTGAGGTTTCTATGGAAGAAACAAAATCTAATTTTCGAGCTCTTGGCCATGGCCGAAAAGCAGCTATTTGGTGGAGACGAAGGAGTGCTATGCGGCCTGGACTTCTCATCTCGAGTCAGCATGCGGCCAACATTGTTGAACGCATGACTGAATTTTTATGCGCCCTTGGCCAAGTGCATGAACTTGAACGAATAAAATTTTACTAAGTCCAAAAGATTTTATGCGGCCAAGTGTGCATGCGGCCTAGGGGATCATGCGGCCTAGTCGATAATGCGGCTAGGAGCTATGCATCCCACTCCTTCTGAATGCATAACTTCTGACTGGCTCGGCACAACTTTTCATAATTTGTCTTTTCTTCTGACATACTTTTATCACATATTACATCAGTCACTTTTCTGACTTGACTTGCATTTATTGTTTATCACATCACACATTTCTCGAAGAGTGGACTTGGCTCTGCTCATGTGGCATGTTGGTTCAAGCGGCCCGTTTGGTCATGCGACCAACTGACTAATACATCAACTGTTCCCATGCGTCCACTTTGACCCCTGTTTGGTTTAATATTTCTGTTTGATTAAATAATTGTGATGCTATGTGTTAACTTAGAAATGAATTATTTGACCCAGATGTGACCACATGCTATATGACTAAGCACCTGGCATGAGCCTACAGATATGGCCCTACATGTACTTTCTTGCTGATTAGGCTACCTTCCTGGATCACCTTATTATACGTTGGACATAATACGGGGCGTAGTTCAACTCGAGGGAATGTCTGCAATCCCGGTCCTTGTTTGGTTTAAGGATTGTGGACATGATCTCTAGGTGGTCTCGCACTACTCTTATTTTATCTATCGATATAATAAAGTGACAAATTATTGTGACCATTATTTGCTTTTCCTATCCTGAATATATTTCTACTTGATAACTGGTCCACAACCTTGATATTAGGACTTGTTCCTGCCCTGACTATTGTATCTGTGCTGATATATTTGATCGCACTAAGAGTGCTACACGATATATAGTGAGTCGTTGTGCCACATACACTTGCTACATGATATACGTAATTATTTCCTTACACGGATCTGGTAGTTGGACAGTGACGTTAGCCGTAGCTAGATAGTATTGATTATTGCATCACACTTGGGTGAATCCAGATTTAAGAGATAATGTGGATTCGTATCAAGAGTATCCATACTTAAAGTATAATATTTAGGAAGAAATGTTAATGTAACCAAGGCATGAGATTCTAAATCACCTAGGGTTAACTAGGCAACTTAATTTGTAGAGCATTGGGAGGGAACAGTATCTAGAGATCGTGCATGTCGAACCACTCTAAGTTAGCTGGAAGTAAAGGCTGGCAACCACGGATACTGTATATCATCCATATTAGTGGAGTACAATATCTGACTTAATTATAAGCCGAGCCAGTGTCTTTTTTATAGAAAACCTGGAACTGCTACTGATAATTAATTTAGCTCAGGGCCCTTGTAAGGGACTGGTGCATCATTTATTCTTGCTTGTATATCATTGGTTTAGCTACCCTGCTCGATTATAGAACGATATGAGGATACTTATATATTGCATTACTGAAATAATTCAGAGATCACATATCAAGCCATAACACATGTTTGGATATTAAACATGTTTTAGTTAGAGAAGTGGACAATTATAGCATAAAAGTTTAACTCATATCCTTGTTTGGTTGTTGAATTGCGATATTGTGTTACAACGGGACACGGATCGAAGCTACTTATTATTACTATGTTATTTTTACTTAATATTGTATCCCTACTTGTGTATTGTGCCTTCTGTTGAGTGGAATTAGGGACATAGACTATCGTGGCATGATAGTTCAACTCATGTCCTTGTTTGGTTGTTGGGTTGCGCTACTGTGTTACGATAGCCTGTGGACTAAAACTACGACGCAGAGTTATTCTAGTTGGACCATAATCAAGGGACGTATTCCATCTTGATGTGATGTGGCACTTCCTTTCCTTGTTTGGTGAAGGGGTGTCGTATTATATCATGGATGGAACATATGCCATTGATTGTTGGTTTATGTATCTCATGCTATAGAACTAGTTTTGTTTCTTTATTTCATGCTTCCTTGTGGTACTTTCTATTTAGGGTCTGACCCAAATGGTTTTGCATGGCCAGGTTTAGAGCCAGCACCTGAGGATCAAGTGTATCTCTCCCTCACTGATGGCACACACCAAAAGAATGGTTGCTGAGGGTCACGAGTGGGTTCCTTCATTCACTACTCGTCTTTTGTAAACTCTAATATTTTGGACGTTTAGCCAACTGGTACCTGTTAGCCGGATAATCTGGACACTTGTTTCCTACATGACTGTAATATATATTCATACTGTAGTTGACTCACTGACATGTATACTTTTGTTTGTGTATCTGGCATACCTCTTGTATTTGTTAGATCTCTATAATATTCTGATGCGACGTTGAGGACGCCTTATTGCTTATTCTGAAATATTATATGTTATTGCTACTTGTTTGAATGATTGAGATATAGAAGTTCTTGACCCTAGAAGTCTTGATTGTATTATGCACCCCCTTGTCTCTAGATAACCTTAACACATTGTGGGTTGCTTCGGTATTCTGCAATGTATGGTTGGCTCAATTATTCCCCCGCTCTCCAGTATTCTGAATCTTGTGCGAGACAAAAGCTATTGGAAGATACGGCACGATATGGAAAAGAAGAAAAGAAATACAGAGTCACAATACATCATAAGTCCAAGTCCAATAGTCTAATCTCAACACAAGATCTCAATATAGTACATGTCATAAATTATAGCTAAGATCAAATATAATTTTATAAAAAATAATCTAAAACTCTCCAACATGTGGTACTATAAAAAGAAGATCTACAGTGCAATCTTAATGGCATCACCATCTTATGGACCATAGTAGGTAGGACATATCTGCTTTAACAAAGTATCTGAAAAATATATCCAGTCAGGATTGAAGCAAAGTACAACCAAATAGTAGTTCCAATTAGTTGATAATGACTATAAACAAAAATAGAGAATATAATACAAGACGAGAAGCTATTTACAATACCATACTATGGTAGAAAGAGACAGATAATCTGGAGCAATAAGGTATAACTGATCACAATAAAATAGAATAAATGCAATGAGCTAGAATATAGAGAAGAACTATAACTACACTAAGTGTTTGAAATACTAGCTAGATATGTGATCTGCTTGGGTTATCAAGATCTACTAACACCATCAATAACACAATCATATGATCATTATGATTGGTTGTTGTATACAAGGAACACAATCATTTAAGATTAGTTGTTATTTATAAGAACACAATCATTTAAGATTGGTTGTTGTCTATATGATGCGATACAATGTTCAAGATTTTGATCACATATCTATCTAGCACTTCTTCTGCCCCCAACCAATACTCATGGATCCAATTACTAAACATCACAAACACGAATATAATACGAGTACACGAATAACACAAATATACACGAATGAACACGAGCACAAGAAATACCCGATGCACACAATAAAGTACATATGAAGGAGTATCCAAAGTACAGGATAATATGATGACATCTCCTGATATGATCCATATAGTACCAGTCCGTGTAACCACTATGTCAAAATTAAGTAAAACATTTATAAATACTTGTATTATAGTAATTATCAGATAATGGAAACTATCAGAGAATGTACTCGCCTCTGGTCCTGAGCAAGTGGTGCTACTCGATGTTCGAGCTGGTGTCACACGCACCTAGATATGAATGGCATGTCAATAGGTGTAATAAAGTGAAAAATGAGCTAAAATGCATTAAATATGAGGTTCTAGGCCGTTTCTAGGTCACACTGGTCTAACTAGGTCAAACTAGTCAATGTTAGTCAAAACTAGGTCATACATATATTTCTAGACCAATACTAGTGAATCTAGTAATTACCTTAGAGTATTAGCTATACTAGTCATTAATACTAAGATATTCACATACCTACTCACGGAGACTAACTATCAACTATATTAGAGTATCTATAC
This sequence comes from Iris macrosiphon, assembly GCA_036927795.1. Classification (NCBI taxonomy): domain Eukaryota; kingdom Viridiplantae; phylum Streptophyta; class Magnoliopsida; order Asparagales; family Iridaceae; genus Iris; species Iris macrosiphon. Next base: position 79,626,519 of record JAYESA010000006.1, read on the forward strand.
TCTTTACTAAACTAACACTAATATCTTAATATCTAAGTATTACATCCTAATACTAACCAATACTTTAACATACACTACTAATTGATACTAACTAAACTAACTGATATCACATACTAACTTACAACTGAAACCTATACTAAATGATACACTAAAGTACTAATATATAACTTAACGTATCTTTATACTGTACACTAGCTGCTAACTCTAAATGATACTCTAATTAATATACACAATTGAACTTATCACATCCATCTCATACCTGTACCCAAGACTCATTTACCCTATGCAATGCTGCAATAATCCTGCCCCAACCTTGCAGAACTCCATCCCTTATCTTAGCATTCACTTGGACACTCCTCAAGTATCCATGTATATCCAATTTTTCCTAACTCCACACTGCCTAGATACACCCTACATTAACTCAATTAAGACACTCTCAATTACTTGCTTATATTGATGCAATGTCATCAGTCTCTAGTGTTCATACTGGAACATTACCTCCCACAATCACTCAAGTTATTCTTGGAGTGTATTGGTTGCCTACAGACATCAGTCTTGAACCTCATATCTCAAGTCTTGATAGCCAGGTAGGAATGCTAACCCATTTCACCTCCTGTACTACCTTACCCTCAGCTCAAGATACCTTTGTATCTGAACTGATACTAACCACATCAGTTAAACTAAACCTCATTGTTTCAGACCTAAATTTTTCCCCACTATAATGCACTCTTAATGCAGGTCTTTACCTCTGATGTGCTTGTACACGATTGGCAATATTGCATTGGCACTAACAGTAGTGACCACTGAACCGCATCCTTCCCTTCACATCTAAGTGCACTCCTAATCTGATACCACCCTCAAGAATGCACCTGCACATTACTGACATAATACTGGCACTCTCTCGACCACACACAATACACTATTATATACCCAGATACTCTTCTAATTCACACAATACACACTAATATAGAATATATGCTCAAACCTATTACAATGTCAAAACTCCCCAGGTTCTGGTATCAAATACACTCCCCAATGCTAATAACTTACACCTTATCTATCACAGCCACTTCACTGATACCCATCCTCTCATTTACCCTCAGGTTTTGAAACCTGAGCACTGTATTAACCAACCAGTGCACTAAAATGCCAAGCAGTACCCCTCAGTGTCATGACCCGCACCCAGTATAGGGGCACGAGAGCGTGGGTACGTCCAGCCTACGCCGCAGCATCGGCGGTAGAACGATGTCTAGGTCATGATACTATCTAATCAATCTCACATGAATATCCAACTCCATAAGGAGACACAAATATCCCAATACTTATATGAAATATACTCAATCACATAAACTAGAGCACGATAAGATATCGGAGAAAACAAATAAAATACAAGATAAGTCTAAACAACAATAAATAGTCTAACCTGCAAACAATAATATCCAGTCTCCAAGTATGCTGGAAACAAGTCCTCTCTGTCACAGTCTGGAAAAAATATCCAGTCATGATTGGAACGAAATACACCTCTAACAGCAGTTCCACATATATTGACAAAAACTATAACACAGTATAAAGAAATACAAGACAGATATGAATACTAGCAATAAGAAATACTAACGAGCATGGATATACCGAAAATAGAAATACTGGAAATAAATAGATATTGGAGATAAATGGATATTGGAGCATGTCATCATCAATGTACATCTAGCAGTGAAATAGAAATACAAGTACACGCAAGAACAATGAACTGGTATATAAGTGTGTACAAGAACAATAACTAGAACATGTGGAGATGCTAGATCAATATACTAGAGATACATGTCAAGAATCATCTAACTAAGTGTATGAAATATCAGCATATCATGTGATCGGCTTGGGACTATATGACTCATTACATTGATTAGCGATCATCCCTAACAGGTCAGGCTAACCACATGTAACAGCGATGAGGCATGTAATGGTAAGGCTGCACCGACGTGAGGTGTGGGTGAGCTATGATGCATGTAAAGTTGGGTATGATCACATAAGCTACTAATATTTCCCCATTTTTCCCCAGCTAGCACGATGGATTCCAATCACGACTCCTCGTGACAGGTCTCAATGATGCCAACTAGTGTGAACAATAGTATCAGAGTCATGTACGCTATACAACAAGAGTTATAGAGATAATCAACATAATGGAAACTGTCAGAGAATGTACTCGCCTGGGGTCCTTAGCTGGTATGAATCAGAGTCCAAGTCACAATCCAAATAGCCTATGTATTATAAATTTACCATGTCAAAAGATAATTTATTTCAATTTAATTAATTCTGGAATAATTACTCTATAATCCTATTTTAATCTTATTATTCTGATTTTTAGGTCAAATCCTAATTTTTGCCCAAAAGAAACTAAATTTTATCGACTCGAGACTCATGGCACGCAAATCGAGGCTATCTGTTGACTGAAAAGTCAACCGACACAAACTCGACTTTCATGCATGATTCCCTGTAGATTTCATCATCAAAAACATGCTAGAATTTATGGGTCGTCCGAATTCAAATTCGTTTGGGAATTATGGCACATACAAATTTTGTATTGTGCACCGATGGTTAAATTCTAACCTAGAAGTTCTACAGAATTAACAGTATGTAAATACTTCGAATTAAATTTTTGGAAAAACATATGTCAATGACCTCGATATTATCTTTCCGAAACTTCAAACGGTTCATGATTCTGATTCCTGGTTCTCCCGGAATCGTGAAAACATTAAAACATGTCTATTTTCGGATATGCTGTGCTCTACGAATTTTTCAGAATTTAATACTCATAATTTCGTAAAAAAATTTATATAATCAGAAATCTAACCTCAATATCATTCTAACGCAAGAAACTAGGCCTCGTTTGGAGTCCGGAGCTATGCGCAATGGCTTCTGGAAGATGAAGGAACCCTAGATGGCAATTCTCCAAAATTTGGCTCAAGGAAAACCCTAGAAATTAATAAAACTATTATATATAGAGAGGAGAGAGAGAGCAGCCGCGGCTCGGAGAGTGCCACGTGGCAGCCATCCAACACTGTCCGCTCAGATCGAATGGTCAGCGTTCGATACGGCTCGGCTCGGCTCGGCTCAGTCCGACTCGGACTAGGATGCGGCTCGGTTAGTCACTGACAAGCGGGCCCCGCACTGTTGGATGCTGGAGGCTGACAGGTGGGCCACTATTGGCTGACTTGGCAGAAATAATTACTTTTTGGGTTTTCTTTTTCAGAAATTAGTTTTTAATTTAGTTTTTCATATTTAAATCAAAATAAATGCTAAAAATAATCAGAAAATTCCCAAAAAATTCTAGAAAATATATTTGACTATTTAGAACCCAAAATAAAATTTTGGGATATTTTTAGTTATATTTTCCCCTAAAATAAATTATTGAAAGTCCTAGAAAATTAGGGTTACTGGTTTTTAATTAACTAAAAATTATGGAATTCCAATAGCCCAAAATTAACCTAATAACAACATTTAAGCACGAATTTCAGGATGCGGAGGTTACACTCAGTCTGAACACTTTCCTTACCTCACTGTACCTCCAAACAGTGCACACTGCTATTTTAGTCCCTCAACTATGCACCACAAATACCTCATAGTTGTTGACATTGCTTTTGAACCCAACACCTTCAACCTGTCTTGAATTACATATTAGTGCACTCCTTATTGTTGCACAGGTAATATACAACCCTGCATACTAGTTCTCTACCTGTGCAACACCCCTTGCTCCTCTTGCTCCCCTCGACTCACATACACCTTAATACATCACTGTATACTAAAAGTAACACAGGTACACCCTCACATATACTAAACCAGTATTGCATCCTTGATATGTAGTTCAACTTGCAATCATCTGAACACCACTGGCTCACACACTCAGTCACACCACATCACTCCAACACATATACACACACAACATACCACACACAGTGCACAGTGTTTCCCAACCTACACAACTTGTTCACTGCACACTAGTGTAGGCCACACTCAATGTCACTTGATTTCCAATCACAACACAACTAATTAACACAACCACCCTTATATGCTACCAACATATATATACACTAAGTCATATATACATACATAAATATATACTACAATGATACACACACACACTAGAATCATTTAAACAAACACTTGACATGCAATCTATGATACTCTATGATACATACCAAATTAAAGAGTCAAATCTCACAATTCTCCATAATTAACTTATATACATCTCAATTACATATAATAATAACTAATATAACTAGTTACAATAGGAATTGAAGAGTAATACACAAATAACCCATAATAAACTCTGTATCAAACTGTATCACAAAATACCATGATACGCTCTACTCGTGTCCAATTATGGACACGTATCTAGTCCCATATCATCAATCTAAGTCTAATTAGATTTAATTTGTCTCATGACACATACTTGATGTATCAATCTCAAAATTCTCCCGAAATGGACACAAATCACCATGTAGAATTCATAATAGGGGTCCTATAAACTTAGTTATTGATCCTACGGGTATCCCTAAGCCAAGGGATGATTTATAATGGTTAAATGCATGAATTAGAGTCTAAATTAAGTAGTGGATTCGTAATTTACCAATTGGGAGATGGATTCCCAATAAAAAGCTCAATGGACACGATTAGGACACGATCCCCTTGCCAATTGTTTTTCTTCAAGTGCTCCTTACAAATCCAAGCTCCAATGCTCTTCAATTGATAGGAATGAGAGAAAATAAGGGAAAATGAGGGTGAATTGGTGGCGGAATGAAGTTAATGGGGGATCTACCAAATTGGGGATCTAGAATAAAGTGAATGAATGGAGAAGAGAGAGAAACAACCCCTCTAATAGGGTTGGCCAGGTTCTCCCCTTCCTAAGCAATATAATTTGTCTAATATACCCCCCACTAATACTCATGAAGGATATTTAATTAGAAGGGTTAATGATGGAAGCTTCTAATACTAATGAAGACTAATTATATCTCCTAATTAATACAAATGAGTGAGTCTAATGGGCCTAGTCCAAATGTTGGGTTCAATATGTCATGCCAAGCCTAAGTTGGTCCACTAGTGTCAAGTCCAAAATACTAGGCTAGCCCACTAACCATAAAATAATAGCACAAAGCACAATATTAAATAATAGCACACTAATTAATATTAACCACTAAAAACAAAATATTAGGCAAAATGACACTAATACCCTCACCTAAAAATGTGGGGCTGATAATTCTCTTAGCTAGGTGTGTTGTATTCTTATTAGCATGAAATGGATAATTTGCCTAGCGACTAGCATGTATCGTCCAAGTTATTAGGTGTGCAGGCTATGCAAAGACAAGTTCATCGTTGCCACCCACCTTAGCGATATTTTATCTTGGCTGAGCGATACTCCGAGTGCGTCTTTGAAAGTCTAAGTATGAACTCATGAAGGTCCAAGTCTGAATCCTTTGTCTCAAGCGAGTCTTCTCGTCGAGCAAAGCGGGACGTGTTTTCGTACTTATGCCGTTAGAATCGGCTATCCGCATTGATGCGAAGCGGGTCGTTACAGGACGTACCCACGTACTCATGTCCGATATCCGGGTGTGGGTCATGACATATACTGGCAATGTGATTGCACACGTTCTCATCAACGAACTGCTGGATGTACCCACACACATATATATGCTCGAACTTTCAGTCCTTATATCGGATTTCTCACTAGGCTTCTCGAAAATAAATATTGAAAGATACAACTTCTTGACAAATAGTAAATTATTCATCTTGCTCCGTTAATAGTAATAATTTGAATCGTTTAGGTTTATAATATGCACGGCTTCGCATACATCTCTTCTACCTGGATTGACTGTCAATTCTGACACCAGATACTTTGAACCCAAAGCTGAGATACCACTTTTTTAGTATCATCAGAACCAAAAGCTCTGATACCACTCTGTTGGTATCAGTATAGCTAAAAGCTCTGATACCACTCTTTTGGGAAGGCAACGCAGAAATCGTTCCCCCGAACTAAGAAGCTGCGAGAGAATCGAAGAAAGCATATAAAAACTAAATTGCCAAAATCACACAAAAGTCAAACATAGACAACATTTTTTACGTAAAAAATTCAGATAAAAAAATTATGGGACAATCGGAGTCAAACCCTTAAAAGCCTCCACTATTCACTACAAAAATACATTATTTTAGCGACAGAATTATCTGTCGCTAAAATGTATATTTTTGTCGTCATTTACATTTAGCAACTGATTAGTGACGAATATATTCCATCAGAAAAATTAATGTTGCAACGAAAATTTCGTCGCTAATCCATCGATAAAGTGACGGATTAGCAACGGATTGAGTGACATAAATCCAGCAACAGATCAGTGACGTATAATTTTTGTCGCTAAACTTTCTGACTACTTACCGACAAAATAGCGACGGATTATGTGAGCCCAAAATTTGCCAAATTTTCCAGACGGTTTTGCACATTCAGGGCTCACAGAGTTTGTCGCTAATCCGTTGCTAAGTCATCACTCACAGTGACGGATTAGCGACGGATGTTTGCGACGGACTCTGATACATGTTTGGTACATTTGTGTGTATTAGACGTTTTAGCGACGGATAGTCCTTTACACAAGGTAGTCGTTGGCCTGAGATTTTTTGTCGGTAATCGACCTGAGATTTTCTAGATTTTTTGTCGCTATTACGTCGTTAGTCCATCGCTAAAGGTAATATTTTCCCAAAACTTAATTTTTGCTGAGCATATACCTATTATACATTCACCAGTTTCCACACAAATAAATTTTATACAAGTAAATTCCACACAAACTAATAAAATCCACACAAACATGTACAAATGTTATATATACAATGAAATAATAAAGCAGAGTAATCCAAACAGGTACAAATAACTGTTATACATTCCCACAAAGTCAAATAAAATATAATCAAGTCAAAAAAATACAACCAACTCAAAAAAATTCCACAAACTCAAAAAATCCATCAAGTCGATGGTGGAGGCGGAGACGGCAACGGCTGTCGGCTAGCCATGTACTGCGCCACAACCATAGCGATGATATCCTATAAATTATCAGGAGCAACGGCATACGAAGGACTGGCAGAAGCCGTCGAAGGAGCTGAATGACCCATCGATGTCGTCGGAGGAGCTGGAGCCATCGGAGTAGTTGGAGGACCCAACGTAGTAGCCGTCGGAGGAGCTGTCGTAGTAGTCGTTATAGGAGCAGGTATTGCAGCATCATGAGTGTCTATCAACTATCGGACCAACCCATGTAGCTCATGCACAGTTGTTGTGAGCTGCACCGGAGATATCGCACCAGAAGAAACGACGGAGCCAGGAACTGATGGATTTGGAGTAGCCGTCGGAGGAGCTCTGGAAAGAACCGACGGTTGGGATGCCAACGATTCAGTACTGTACACGCTGCCGTATTTCTCTCTCCCGATAGCTTGTACCCACTGATTGTTTCTCTCAGTTGGCGTACTGCTCTCAGCGCCCCCCTCTAACGTCTCATACGTCTCTTATATTTATTTATATAAATAGGTTTAGAGTTAAGGATTTTAGAGTTATATGTGCTATATTTGATTTTGGTTAGAGTATTATATTAGAGACTAGATATCATAGTATATGTATATAATTTAAGTTATATTTGTTATATTTGATTTCCATGATATCTTAAAATAGGATATTAACCAAGGTTCAAAGTATCAAAATCGAAATCGGTATCATACCATTCCTATGAGGATTAAAGTAAATTGAATAAAATTATAATTTTAAGTATTCACAGTATTTACAGTGTTGTTTCTTAAAATAGGATATTAATCAAGGTGCATAATTTTAAGTATTTACAGTGTTATTTCTTAGTATTTTTTAAATTGAATAAAATAGTAATCACCCTTGTCGATTAATTTACATGTGATAGATAAGTTTTCCTCTTTTATATGCTTTTACAATCTTAATATAACCTAATATAACTTTATAAACCATTAGAATGGATAAAAAAATCAACCTAGAAACTAAAAAATGTCATAGTTTGACTGTTTGACCTAGAGTTGACCTAGTTTTACTGTATTGCCCTAGAATCTAATTAAATTATAAAAATAATCTAATTAAATTGATAAAATTTTATAAAGATAACTTACATATGCTTTGGCGGCCCGCTCATCTATGAGCTTCCTATCCTTCTTTCTTTTGTGGGTTCGCTGGAAGATTGTTGGGAAGTCGACGGACTTGGGGTCTTTTTCGGCTCTGGTGGCCTCGTCGTACTGTAAAAATTAAGCAATTAATAAATAAGCAAAAAAATAGAATTATAAAAAAATTGATCTAGCGAAAAAAAATTATAATAACCATCCGTCGAAAATGCTCGACTGTCGGAATGGATCCACCAGTATAGAGACCACCCTTAGTACAGGCAGCCTTCTCCTTCTCACACTTGGCCTTGTAGGTCGGGGTGTCCATCTTCTTCTTCTTCTTCTCCTAGTACTCCACCTTCAACCACTCATTGCGGTGATCCGGTCCAAGTAACGCCAGTGCCTTCTGGTCATTGATCATATCTCTCAACCTCTTGTTGGCGACAATCTTGTATCACTTTCGGATATCAGTATCTCTATGATCCGGCCACTAGTACAACCTCTGCAACTTAGAAAAATATTTTTTATCATTGTAATAAAAAAATTATATATTATTATAAATAAAATTTATATACATACCCCGAGCTTCTCCAGCCAAGCGAATCGTCGATCGAGCGAGATGTTACTGAAGTTGATATAAGAGCCATCAAAGTTATATTATATGTTGCACCATCAACTTGCTTGAACACAAATCTCTAAAGAATATAGATAATTCTGCCAACGGAGTCCATACTTGATGAGGCAATATATCTCTTAGAGCAATAGGTAGTAACCTCTCCATAAACACATAACAACCATGACACTTCATCTATGTCAGCTTGTGTTCGTTGAGATCAACACATCTTGCCAGATTTGACACGTAGCCGTCAAAAAATCTTAACTTTGAAATCCAGTTGCATATTATCAATTTATCCTCCCTATTCCATGTAAATAGCGCTGGAGGCTTGACCCAATGTCGTTGCCACTTTGTTTTAGGTGCAAATCTGAATGCCTGCAAATAATTTCCAAGTCCTTTCTTGCTTTGACATTATCTTTCATTTTCTCCTTGATATCCATCACCGTATTGAAGATGTTGTCGAATACATTCTTTTAGATATACATGACATCAAGATTGTGGCTAATGAGATTGTCCTTCCAATAAGATAAGTCCCAAAAGATACTCTGCTTTATCCAATTATGCTTACGTCTGAACCCTTCAAAGTGATCGGCCGATATCGGATCTTCCATCATAGTCGGCAATCCATCTACCACTTTCCAAACTTCATCTCCTGTCAGTCTCAACAGGAGAGGAGATAGTTCACGTTTACCAGCTCTAAAAGCATCTATGTTCCTTCTCCACGGATGCGACGCAGGAAGGAACTGATGGTGACAATAAAAAAAGTATGCTTTTCCTCCATTCTGGAGACGGAATATCTTGCTATTTTCTATACATATCGGACAAGACAAAGTACCATGAGTACTCCACCCCGATAATATCCTATATGCTAGAAAATCGTTGATGGTCCACATGAGAGATGCTCTCATCTAAAAGTTCTGCTCCTTCGATATATCATATGTCTGAACGCCGAATTGCCACAATTATTTTAACTCATCCACCAATGGCTGCAAGTAGATATCAATGTTCTTAGTTTCATTTTTTGGACCGGGTATGATAAGTATCAAGAACATTTAAGGAGTTTTCATGCACATCCACGATGGTAGAATGTAAGGAGTCAAAATCACCGGCCAACAAGAGTACTGAGATCCCGACAATCCGAAAGGAGTGAATCCATCAGAACATAAATCCAACCGGACATTCCTGGGCTCCGCAGCAAATTCAGGATGACCCTGTATTAGTATAATTTATGGTGTTATAATTTATAAGTTATTCGTGGGTGAAATTGACCAAAAACTTGGTTATTCAAAACCCATTTTTTTTGGAACTGGGTGCGCTCCGCTAAATAAGACAACTTGGTCATGTACGAATTTTACCGAAAGGTGCGCACCGTCAATACGGACGTGTGGGTTTTCGCTGAAGTTGATTTGGGTGAGCGTGTACACCGGAATCAACGCGTATCCGTCGACAACATCCCGTATCGGTCCTGTTCTGAAATTTATTGTAACTTCGTGTGTGCTCGTCATTTTGAAACGAAACTTGCGCCATCGGACTCGTAGCGATATGTTGGTCCTGTGACCCAATTTGGTTTGATTCTGAGAACGTTGACAAAATCCCGTATCGTGGGCCCTACAGCTCCACTTGACGAAAAATTTTATGATCGGCTCATCGAAATCCAGTTCTGGATATTCCGTTGGGTTCGTATCGTCATTCTGGACTTGTAGACACTAAGTTTGACGAATTTGGAGGACTTTGTCTCTAGCATAATTTTTGGTGCGAAGTGGGCCACATGTGGACCCACTTTGACCAGAAACTGTCAATTTTGCCCCTGTGTACAAATGGACTTATGAACAGGCAATCATAGCTATTTTATATCTTCTGAACATGATGGTAATAATTATTTCAGCAATCGAAGGAGTACCTAAAGATCCTGCTATTACCGGAGCAATTGGAGGAAACCAAACCCCAAGCAAGTGTACCTTGCCAATCTTGCAGTACCTGCTTCATATTATCATCTTGATTTATTTATGTGCTATATCTATTCAACCTAGGACCGTGTGACATTACTTAACGCCTGAACAAGATTTGGGTATCGACATCGTACGCGGAGTCGTGTAACGTCACTAGAGATTGATATCGCAACCATATATATCTTCGTGCTTGCATTATCAAGTACGACATACTATAGGACACTTGATATTGTTCATAAGACAGAATCTTCCTAAGATATTCATGGTGATTCTGTATAGGTTACATGATTCGTGACATAGATATTACATATGCTTAGCTATCATTATGACTCGCTGCATCAGTTAGAGGTCATGATCTTGCGTGACATGGACATGAGACGTCATGGACATGAGATGTGTGATTACATTGGGTAGGGAGAGACACACAAGCTACAGGCTAATTTTATGTATTATTACGGTGTTGTAGCCACGCAGAGCTAGGCCACTGCATGATATAACTGCTACCGACTCCCCGACACAGAGCTTGTAGTAGTCTCAGCCTGAGTTTTAGTGATGCTCTCATTTTGCATATCACTTAGCTGGTTACATAGTTTGCCCTATTGATACATTTTATATATTCTGTATTTATTTGGCTTGAGTTATTCTTGTACCTTACTATGTCCCCTGAGAACCTGGAATCCGGATTATGTCCCCAGGTTTAGCAGAGGATATCTACCCTAAGATATACGGGACAGAAGCAGGCGCTGGAGCAGTACCTGAACCAGAGGACGAGGTGATCGCCGAGGATTTCTCCTGAGTATATGGTTTATTATACTCAGTTATTTCTATTATTAGACTCTTATTTCCTGTCTATTGAATTGTTGTATCAAACTCTTTATCGGCTTGTTCCCCGAGACTTTTATTGAGACTTGTTGATTATTATTTCCTCTTGATTATTCTGATATTGATTGTATTTATCTTCTGTGGATGAGATTAGTATCGTAGACCTTTATTGTTGTTTTAAAGCTTAAGTACACCATAATGGGTCCATTAAATTGGGTTTGTCCATTGGAGTGTGCTGCTTGCCATTGCCACGTGTCTAGTCCCTCGGTATTTTGGGACTGGGGCGTGATATGGCTTTTTTGGTGGCCCATGCAGGTCTACAACTAAATTATTTTAGTTTTAACTAAGGAACTGAGCAAGCCTACGACAAGGATAGGATAAGTTATAGGATCTCATCCACTTAATTGAATCGTTCTTGATCTCTATATCGGATTCAAATTTCTTGACTTCCATCCTGCCTTGATTCCTCTGTGCACCTCTTATAGTTTATTTTGGATGTAGAGTAATAAATCCACCAACAAGCGATGAGACTCCCGCAGGAACACCACAAGAGACAGTTGTCACCTACGATAATGGAGTGACACCAGTGCGTGGAGGTCAATCAGCACAACAAAGCAGTCAAGCAAATCAGCATGCCTCTAGATTCCGGCGAGACAACATTCCACCACCATCGCAGTTTACTCCACTAATGCCTATTTTTCTACAAGGGCAGCCTATGAACGGACATCAAATATTTTAAATGATCTACGCAATGATGCAAGTCCAACAGCAGATTCAACAAGAGGCTCTGCGTCACGAGGTGGAGAACTTGAGGAACGGCCTAGTAATCGTACTGGAGCAAGCAAACCTACCAGTAGGACGGCCATCGACAGGCTCTATTACCGATTTTTGCCAACTGAAGCCCCGTATATTTTTTGGCAAGGAGAAGCCTATTGAAGTTCATGAGTAGCTCACAAACACTCAACATCAATTAGAAGCAGCTGAGCTTCCAAGGGAACGTTGGATGACTGCCGTCAGAATATAGTTGACGGGTAATGCACATCACTGGTGGCTATCTGAGGAGACACGGCTCGGACCAGACCGAGTCACTTGGGAAAAGTTCTCTAGACTCTTTCAGGAGATGTACATTCAATCTATTGCTCGATCAGAACTTCGAGACAAGTTCAATCGCCTCACTCAAGACAATATGACAGTGGAAGAATACAATGCAGAGTTTATTCGCCTGAGTCGTTTCGCCTCTACCCTGATCCCGACAGAAGAAGAGAAGGCTGAGAAGTTCTTCGACGGACTAAACTTTGAGCTACAGAGATTGATCAGATCTATTGTACCTACTTCATACAGGAACGTCCTTGCTGCAGCACAATGCATGGAGCGCGTTACCAGGAGAGAGTCCAGCCTGAAGAGACCTTTCACATCAGCACTAGCCAGAGTACCATAGGAAGAAGCTGCAAAGAGATTCCACATGCACCAGCCACCTAGAGCATCTCCGCAGGCACTGCCTATCTATCAATATTGTGGCAAGCGAGGCCATATTGAGAACGAGTGCAGACGTAAAATGGGATTATGTTTGATTTGCGGATCCACCCAATATTTAGCCAATGATTGCCCTGAGCGTCGAGAGGGAGCAACAATGGTAAACCGACAAGCTTTACCAACATCGAGGCCAGCCTATCCAGCATTGGGAGCACCACAAACGGGAGTTGAAGGAGTCATACCACCAGCTCCAAGAGGGTATCAGCCGAAGCCACCTTTGGCAACCCAGGCAGCACTTTTTCAGCAGGCCCAGCAACAACAGATGGCACCACCACAAGGACGCGTACAAGCTTTTGTCTTAACAATGGAGGACGCACAGACTTGTGGAGTAGCAAATACGCGTAAGATTTAAGTTTTATCATAGATATCTATTCCTAGTAATGTCATAGCGCGTGCCTGTTAATTCATTTTCCTAGACTAAACCTAGTATTTTGAACTTGTTAGTACTTGATACCCAAGCTGTAGATTTTTTTGCTCTATCCAGATTCCTTTACTCTTGAATTACTTATCTAGGAAAATATTTTTCCTATGTGTTCTGCTTGACCCTCACATTTTCTCTCGATTTCTCCTTGATCATGATTCTTTATCCTTTGTGTCTCGCTTCCAATATATCTTGCAACCGCGTCATCTCTTCTGACCAGTTATGTTTCATTTTCTTAAATTGCGAGGACATAATTCTCTTAAGGAGGGTAGATTGTAAACACCGAATTTTTCAAAATTTAAAAACAAAATTTCAGGATTTTTCTGAAATTTTTAACTAATTAAAATAAATATTTTCTGGAATTAAATAAATTTTATGATTTTATTAAATATTAAAATATTATGAAAATAATATTTTTTTGTGTAAAATAAAAAATTAGTCATAGTATGATTTTTTTATAATTTATTAGACCCAAAAACTATTTTTAAATGGCCAAAAATATAGTTTTTAAATAAACCAAAACAAACCGGATTAAATCAACCGAACCGAACCAATCCGGTTTAGACTAAAATAAACCAACCCAACCCAAACCAACCATAGCGGGTCGGATCTGGACCTGATCCGCTGACCCGCAACCCGGCCCGTTAAGATTTTCTACAGTAACTGCTATAGAAAACCCGTCGTTCCCCTGACCCTCCGTCTTCCGCCGCGGCCGTTCACGCCGCAGCCGCCGCTTCGCCTTCCCGCCCGCTCATCTCCCCACCGGTAGCCCCTAACTCTTCTCCTCCCCGCCGCCTGCAACCGTCGCCCACCTCCAATATAAAACCCACCGCTACCACCGCCAACACCAACCACCAGCAATCGCTCCACCCGACTCCGACACGCCAACCGACCTCGACCTACCGACGGCCACCCCAAGCTCCTCCGGTCGATACTGCCTCCGCCGCCTCTCCACACTGAGTTCCCCGGTCACCTCTCCTCTGGCCACCACAGACTCTGACCATGATCTCAGCCCCAGCCATCTCCCCAACACCCGACGTCTCCGCCCCGAGTCTTCGCCGTGAACCCCCGAGCTGCCACCGCCTCCTCCGCGAGCCCGACACTTCAGCGACTCCTCCGACGAAGAACCCCAGCAACCTCGAAGACCAGCAGCCACAGCAGCTCCGCCACCCGCCGCCGACGTGCGCCGCGCCACCTCGCGTACGCAAAATACGGACGTTTTCGGCCTCCTATTCCGGTGAGCCTTTCTCTCTCCTCGCCGCGTCATTTTCCGAACATACTATGGCGTAATGTTCACTACGTGACCCTCTTGAACCCCGTGCAATCAGTTCGGGGTATCACGTCCTGTGTCGGTCGTAAATTGCGACGCAAAATCAGAAAAATATTCCCAATTTCTGAAATTCAGAATTTGGCCCGAACTCACAAGTTCATGACCAATTTAATCCCAACATGGTTAATGTTTTCAAACTTTCCCTTGAACAGTAATTTAGACCGTATAACCTAGTTTTAAAACCCTGTATTAGTGTAATTTATGTTGTTGTAATTTATAAGTTATTCGTGGGTGAAATTGACCAAAAACTTGGTTATTCAAAACCATATTTTCTCGAACTGGGTGTGCCCCGCTAAACGAGGCGACTTGGTCGTGTGCGAATTTCACCAAAAGGTGCGCACCGTCAATACGGATGTGTGGGTTTTTGCTGAAGTTGATTTGGATGAGCGTGCACACCGGAATCAACGCGTATCCGTCGACAACGTCTCGTATCGGCCCTGTTTTGAAACTCGTTGTAACTTCGTGTGTGCTCGTCGTTTCGAAACGAACCTTGCGACATCGGACTCGTAGCGATACGTTGATCTTGTGACCCAAGTTTGGTTCGATTCTGGGAACGTTGACAAAATCCCGTATCGTGGGCCCCATAGCTCCACTTGACGGACGATTTTGTGATTGGCTCATCGGAATCCAGTTATGGATATTCCATTGGGTTCGTATCGTCGTTCTGGACTTGTAGACATTAAGTTTGACGAATTTGGAGGACTTTGTCTCTGGCACATTTTTCGATGCGAAGTGGGCCACATGTGGATCCACTTTGACCAAAAACTGTCAATTTTGCCCCTGTGTCCAAATTGGACTTATGGACAGGCAATCCTAGCTATTTCATATCTTATGAACATGATGGTAATGATTATTTCAGCAATCGGAGGAGTACCTGAAGATCCTGCTGTTACCGGAGCAATTGGAGGAAACCAAACCCCAGGCAAGTGTACCTTGCCAATCTTGCAGTACCTGCTTCATATTATCATCTTGATTTATTTATGTGCTATATATGTTCAACCTAGGACCGTGTGACATTACTTAACGTATGAATAAGATTCGGGTGTCGACGTCGTACGTGGAGTCGTGTAACGTCACTAGAGATTGATATCGCGACCCTATATATCTTCGTGCTTGCATTATCAAGTACGTCATACCATAGGACACTTGACATTGTTCATGAGACAGAATCTTCCTGAGATATTCATGGTGATTCTGTAAATGTTACATGATTCGTGACATAGATATTACATATGCTTATCTATCATTATGACTCGTTGCATCAGTTAGAGGTCATGATCTTGCGTGACATAGACATGAGACGTCGTGGATATGAGACGTGTGATTACATTGGGTGGGGAGAGACACACAAGCTACAGGCTGATTTTATATATTATTACGGTGTCGTAGCCACGCAGAGCTAGGCCACTGCATGATATAACTGCTACCGGCTCCCCGACACAGAGCTTGTAGTAGTCTCAGCCTGAGTTCTAGTGATGCTCACATTTTCCATATCACTTAGCTGGTTACATAGTTTGCACTATTGATACATTTTATATATTCTGCATTTATTTGGCTTGAGTTATTCTTGTACCTTGCTATGTCCCCTGAGGACCTGGAATCCGGATTATGTCCCCAGGTTTAGCAGAGGAGATCTACCCCGAGATATACGGGACAGAAGCAGGCGTTGGAGCAATACCAGAACCAGAGGAGGAGGTGGTCGCCGAGGATTTCTCTTGAGTATCTGGTTTATTATACTCAGTTATTTCTATTGTTAGACTCTTATCTCCTGTCTATTGAACTGTTGTATCAAACTCTTTATCGGATTGTTCCCCGAGACTTTTATTGAGACTTGTTGATTATTATTTTCTCTTGATTATTCTGATATTGATTGTATTTATCTTCTGTGGATGAGATTAGTATCGTAGACCTTTATTGTTGTTTTACAGCTTAAGTACACCATAATGGGTCCATTAAATTAGGTTTGCCCATTGGAGTGTGCTGTTGGCCATTGCCACGTGTCTAGTCCCTCGGTATTTGGGGACTGGGGCGTGACATCGGGGGTCGATGGAGACGTCAAAGGAGGAGGAGGAGAGGGGGTCGGGGGTTACCGGAGCAAGGGGAGAGGGGAGAGGGGAACGCCGGAGGAGGAGGGGGAGGAGAGGGGGTCGGGGGTCGCGGAGGAGAGAGAGAGAGTTTGGGGAAAAATAAAAATGAAACTCGGATATTGAATTTTAACGTTTGGCAGCGACGGAATCTGTTCATCGCTAGTCCGTCGTTGAGAAAAAATTGACACCACAGCGACGGACTAAAATTAATATATGTTTCTTATATAAATATATTAGTCTCTATTCCATCGGTATTTTGTCGCTACACCAGCGACGGATAATATTTCGTCGCTGATATTCGTCGCTAAATTTCAAGATTTTTGTAGTGATTGGAATAAGAATGTACACTGACTTCTTAAAGACTTCTCACCGATCCAAAACCAGCTCTACTTGAAAGAAAGAAAAAATTCAATTACAGACTCCGAAGAATAAGAGATATCGAGAAGAATTACCCAAAACGATCTCTCATTCACAATAGCCTTCAATCCCCTTTTTTCTTTTTCTTTCCTTTTTTATCTTTTTTTTACGATAGGGTTGTTAAGAATTCTATTTCTTTTAGGAGTATTTTGACTCTATTTCTTATTTTTATTAGAAAAGTCTCTATATTTAGTTTTTATAATATTTGATTAGGATTGGAATTTGTAATTGATTATGATTAGGGTATCATAAAGGTCCTATAATTATGCATCTTTTGTATCCAGTTGAAGACAATATTTAAATAAATAAAATTCTTTTTTTAGTTCTGAGATTTGTTCTCTGCTTTTCTTGGTCGTGGACTCAACTGTTTCGTGGATTTGGAAGTCCCTCGCTTGAGGTTTTCAAACAACCTTCATGCGGACCCCTTACCAGGCCATCCGTCGGAGTTTTTGCGGCACCGCTTCGCTCTCACCAAGCAACAGTGGTCCAATTATCGTTATAATTGATCGACTTGACCATTGTCAGGCACGAAGGTAAGTCCGTTCTGTTATCACGTTGCGTTCTCTAAAACTAGCCTTGCTAAATGAAGAAAATCATTCATTTCACAAACTCAACGTCAAATCAATCTTTTTACAAACTCTAACAGAGCTCATATCTAATTATTGTATAACTGTGATGAGAAAAATGCTTATCATTCGATGGAGCATCAACTGTTGCCGTTGAAGTTACAGCGACAGGCCACTTACAATTACTCGGATCACTTCACTCGAGCTAAATGGCAGCAACTATCTTCTTTCCTTCCTACCTAAAGAAAGATGCAGCACTCTTAAGATAAACCTGGAGATTAATTATGACCCTAAGTTTAACAACTTTATTGTCAAAAACCAGTGATTAGTTCTAGCCTGACAGTCAAAGACACTTGGTTTTGATGATAGTGATGACATGACTGCCAATTTTGAACCCTATTGCATTTTTACATCTTTTTTGTAATTCTTGTTTGTGGTTCAACTACTCCCTTATTTGTAAGTAAATGTACTGATCACTCATTAAATAGATACCTGCTTCTCCCCTGCCTACTGCATTACTCTTAGTACCATCTACATACCATATAATCTACTCCCTTGCCAAACTCTCTTGGTATTTAATCGAATGTGACGATTTCCACTATACTATTCCAATTTTTACGATCTACAGGTGGAGGAGGATTCTTGCGCATGGAATCCTCATTCTGTTTTTTTTCCAAGTTCGCTACAGGTAAGTAATATCTTCTTTATACCCTTTTCTTGACATGGGCTGCTACTTATGTTTCTAAAAAACAACTCTTAAGTTGTTTGGTAACATGTTTGGGTTGCTTCCAGAAGTTACTTTTGCTTATTGAAAAGCAGCAAAAACATCAAACCCAACTTTGTAACTTAAATCAAAATAGTTTACTGCATATTTACTGCATATTTATATGAGAAATAGAAACTAGATAGGTCCAGATCATATTTATATGAAGAAATATAATTTATTAGCTAAGGTATGTTATAACTAGCTACAAAGTAAAAAGCTAATGATTCCACATCAATCTCCAGCAATAGCCTTGCCTTAGCCTTAGTAAACAGAACTATAAAGTGAAGAATTTCGAGACTTCTTCCATTAAAACGAGGTTGGCTATGGAGCATAAGAAAGTTCCATACAAAATTCGATAAAGTTTAATAAGATGTCAACCATATATGTTGACGTCAACATCTATGTTTGTGCCAAATTCATAACTTAGGATAGTAGCTATGAACATGAAAGGTCTATGCAAATCTAGACCAGTTGGCAATTAGGTAGGCATACTTTTAGAATTGCAGTTTAAGCTAATACAACAAAGGGATACCGTCCAAGTTCCCCTACACCATAAATAGTCTAGACAACGAGGTAATGAAATGATATAATTTGCCACGTGGAATTGCATTAATCTCTATATATGACACATTATGCTAAATAGTCAAGGAGTGGGTAGCAATCCCACAATAAAGTCAAGCTTGTATGCATTAATGCATATGGAAATAAAAGCTTAGCTACCATAATTTTTAGTTCCAATCATATTAGTTTGATCCATCACATTGCGCGCATCAAATGAAACCTGGATATCTTGAATAGTCAATCTCCTATATTCTTAGAACAGGTCTTCTCACAGCTGCTCTTTAAATCATTGGTCTGAAGTAACATATAAAGCAAAATCTTTCTTCTAGTTGACATGAATAGAGAACAACAAACATTTACCAAACAGAAAAGAAAAGAGAAATTTCAGACTATTCCAAGAAATTAAAATATCAGTTTCCTTCTAGCACATTGTCCCTAAACAAAGAACAGAAAATTTGCATATTTTCAATCTTAACAACATCTGGAATTTCCAACTATAAGTTTAACATAACAAACAAAAGAATTGTCCAATTGATTTATATGTATTCTTTCCTCTCCCCAATTCTTCTCATCAACAGAAACCTAGCTCCTAGAGACAGCCTGACAAAGTTGCAAGACAAATGCATGCCTAGCAGACGATGGACCATATGATGTTGTAATCTTGTACCTCCATGCATCTTTTTCATCTAAGTGGTAAGGACATGAGTCTATAAACTTGGTAACTATCTGGCAAACTATCTGGCAAATGTAATTAAACTTGTTCAGGATGACATGCTAAGTCTGAAGAAAGTTGAAGCAGTTAAGATGAAGGATTTGCAATCTCATATCAGGTATGTCATGGGCGGCTTAAATGGTGCTTCACCATTCGTTGTCACTATTTACAAAAAGGCTATGATTGTTCTGAAGGTTGTAGAGCTCGGATCTTCATTCTGTACTTTTGGCAGGTGGATGCAGAAGAACTAGGAGGTTCACAACCACAAAGCACAGTTGATGCACGATATCCATGCCCAAGAAGAGCTCCACATTTCCGACAAAGAAGCTTTGTTTTCGAACGGTAAGGGCCCAAAGAGAGAGGGATACAGTTCACCTCATCTACTTGGGTAAACCTACTGAGGTCGACCGAGCTGAAGGAAATGACACCCTTCTTGATAGACTTTTGATACTTAGAGTCAATGTCAGATGTCACCCAATTGGAAGATGATAAGTTTAAAGGGTACCCACAGGAACTGCAGCTGCATGAAGTTCAACAAGTTTTAAGCAAAAACACAAAATTAAAACACATTAATTTACTAAGGCTTCATATTAAGTGCACATCATTCCCTCATCAACTAGTAGGTAAAACATGTGTGATTCAAGACCAGATTAGCAAAGTCACTTTTTTTTTCTTGACAGAAAAACAGATTACACAACATCAACAAACAAATTTGAATCATAGTCCATAAAATTTTGTCTATCCAGAGAGCATATCACTGGATATGAAAAGCAGCAGTTATTGAATTTAAATTTCTGACTAGAATCAAATAATTTGTAAGATAATGGAATCATTATATCATCGTCCATGAATTCTCATCAACTAAGTTCTATTATGGTGTGTAACACTAAATTAAATAGTCATCATTGAACTTCAAGAATGCTCCTGTGATTTGTTTGAATAATTTAAATTTATATAACCCTCGACCATCATTAACACTCTAGTAGTGGTAGGGAATTCAACATCATATTAGACAACCTAGGTTCAATTCCTCTCACCTGAATTTTAAGCGGATTATATAAATGATATTAGGCACATGGGGTTGTGGTGTAGTGGTACACCTTGTGCATGGGGTGGGGGCGGGCAGGGCTCGAGTCCTGGGGTCAGCGGGTTCGGCTCTAGCACATGGGGAGGGGGGGTGGGTAGATTAGGAACCGCACCCCCCCCCCCCCCCAAAATATATATATATATATATATATATATATATATATATATATATATATATGGCCATTTACCAATATGTATCATCCGTATCATGTCAGTTTTGGCATGTCCGATTCGACCCAACATGTCCATATATGACGAGGGGCTCTCTTTCTAGTCAATTTAACAAAGAAGAAAATAATGCTAGTATACGTTGATAAAATTCCTATCTCGGCTCCACAGTGTAACAATTACCATTTGTTGAAGTTGTATACTATGGGTTCATAGCATTCATAAAACTTAATATTATTCCTTTTAAAGCAATCCAATTTTTGGGGTATTTTGTCTAAAAACAAGTAAAACAAATAATAATATATGTTGTGGGTGAAAAGATTTGCAATGTCGAATGTCGTTTCATTCAGAACTAATGAGAAACAACAAATAATATATAAGATTATGAATAAATGTACGAAGTTTTCTAACTTTTTAATGCCTTTTTTTATTAATTTTGTCTTATGATACCAAACTGAAACTATCGAAACAGCTGAAACTATTGATATTGATATAAATAAGAAAGGTCTAAAACCGATTATAATACTGATATTTTGAGCATATATATATATATATATATATATATATATATATATATATATATATGAGGAGGGATCAGAATTTTCGTATTTTTGCATCCCCAAAGCATCTCAATGATCACAACCGTTGGATTTTTTTAAGTCATCTAATCTTAACCACTGATTTGAAAGGTTCAAATCAATATATGGCTTAAATAAAATCCAACGACTGTGATCATGGAAAAATTTTGGGATACATAAGAGTGGGGATCCCGATCCTTCCTATATATATATATATGAAAAAAAGGGATATGAGTCATAGGCTCACATTCCTACATGAGCCAATGCACATGTGGACCAATAGGAATAGATTCCTACATCCCATGTGCACCTCCTACATCCCAATAGGAATAGATTCCTACATGGGTGCACATGGGATGTAGGAATCTATTCCTATTGGTCCACATGCGCATGGCTCATATAGAAATATGAGCCTATGGCTCATATCCCGTTTACCCTATATATATATATATATATATATATATATATATATATATATATATAGACCGTCCGCCACCCAGCCGTCTCTCAGCCTTATGTCTCTCCTCATTGACCACTATATATATATATATATATATATATATATATATATATAAGAAACATATTATATGCATGGTATGCATCTGATGGATGATTGTACTTACCATGCAGTTGTACGAAAAATATGTTGGGAGCCAGTGCATTTTTGGCTTAAGAAATGATTTATTATTTAAAAATTAAATCTATAAATGGGAGGCCTTTAGTTAGTTACAACTGAAATCAATCTACCCGTGACATGCACAAATTGCCAGCATAGAAATGGTAGTTTTCTTTATGCCAAACTCATGATTAATGGGAGCCCTTTAGTAAAACAAGCTACTTTTAGATGAAATAACGGACACTTATGAGTTTAATAATTACCCAACTAGTCTCTACAAAAGTTTCTATCACATCATTAACCTCCTTGAGACACGTGTAATGATATCAAAGCATGTGAAAGGACTCCAGCACAATCTCCCCATGTATAGATCCTTCTCCAATGTCACTACCCCATGCCACCATGCAGGCGCCGTCATCCTCTATGGGTTCACCTCTTTCTCTCCATCCTCACATTTATCCCAAAGGTCACTTCCCTCTCCTGTTTTTCAAAATGGCCACTAACGAACTAATCTTAATTTGCTCCCATCACTGCATTATCTCCTTTCGTGGTGCGATGTAAGGTGGGAGGTAAATATATACCTTGACGTACGTGGTAGTGGCGGAGTAGGGGTCAGCATCAACAATAGGGAGGAAAAAAATCTGAAGCAGGACATTTGATAAAAGCAAATTATCTGAAGCAGGACAAGACCTATACAGAGCTGAGTTGATTAGTTGGACTCACAAATAATCACTTATGAAATATTTGTGGAAGTTTACTATTGAATTATAATTATTATTTATCTATAACAAGAAAATCCTAACAAGTATACAAAAATTAATCATTGGAATGAAAAAGGCTTGTAGAATGAAGTTACGAAAGATAAGATCAAGAAAATGATCTGAATTTTGGAAGAACGCTTGGATGAACAGTCTGTTGTCGTATCGGACTTGGGAGCATATATCTGATTGGATCTTTGGTAGTGTTTTAAGATCCTCCCGTCTCATGGCCTATAACAAGAAAACCCTAACAAGTATATACATAAATTAAAAATTGGAATGAAAAAGGCTTATAGAATGAAGTTACGAAAGATAAGATCAAGATCTGAATTTTGGAAGAATGCTTGGATGACGGTTGGTTGTCATATCGGACATGGGAGCATATATCAGATTGGATCTTTGGTAGTGTTTTAAAATCCTCCCGTCTTATGGCATTAGGCGTCCGCATAGGCGTTTCAGATCCTACGTTGTCTCACCGTCTTAAACAACTGTTTTGATCCGCCTTGACTTAAATGTGATCCGATTCCTACCATTTTCTGATTTGGAATCTAAGCCAAACCCAATAACGTAAAGCTATGGATATTATTAAATATTTCAAAATATACTATAAAAAAAGAGGTACAATAGTTTCTTCATTTACCCTTTCTTTCATTACCCTTTTGTGTCTTCTCTAACCATCAAATCTCATCCCTATCACTAAATATGATGTCCATTGCCATGTGGCGACATGCAAGACTCTAAGTCTCCCTTTCTTTATATCCCGCTATCTTATTGGTTTCTCCTCTCCGTTTCAAGTTACTGATACTCTTGCAGCTTGTTTTTTTTCATGAAAACTTCCTGCACTTGAAGTTGATGTTGAAGTACACTTGAGTAGTTAGTATACTCAACAAGATTTACATGTGATTGCTATAATTTTTTAATTATGCATTTATCATACCAATTATTAGGAAACCACAATACTTTAGGACATAAACCACAAGCTTGTCTTAACTTTGCGTACCCCTAATTTACTATTAAGACCCTTGCCTAGGCCTTGGCCTTTCGGTCCTCATCGCCTTAACAAGTTTTGTTTGCCCTAATTGAAACTCACATTTTTTTCTTACTCATAAAGTAAGTTGTTGATGACTTGGGCCATCAGGAGTTATAGTAACTACATGCTTGTAACCTAACTACTACATAACAAAAAAATTTAGTATTGATGTCCCGCCTAGGCCTTTCAGAGATTTTCCGCCTTGTGGCGCCTTAAAAAACTTGATCTTCGGTCGTAGGTTCTGAGTGTATGGCTCCAGTGATGTCCACTATGAACCTACTTGTTGAAGCTGAATGGAACCCACAAGAGCAACGATATAAAGGATTAAGTGGAGGAGAAAGATAATTGAGAAATAAAATTGGGATTTCATTACTCACTCAATAATTTTATTCTTAATCAATCTCCATTCTTCTAAAATCCTAAAGATATCCATATTTATTGGCATACAAACCGACTTAGTACCTAAGAGTTAATCCTAAAAGATACACTCAATCAAACCTAAAAGTACAAAAAGATTATATCCCAATTTTCTTTAGTCCTATCTAAATAAAATAAAATGATAAACCTAAATCAACTAAAACTGAAATCTATTGGACCCAATTCGGGGATGGTCCTACGTCACTTAATTAATAACTGCCTTTCCTTTTAATTTGTTGCATATCCTTCCTAAAAGTTCCAATGTTTAACTTCAAAATCTAATTAAAAGTTTAAATATACAAAAGGGCATGAATATACTTTTCCAATAATTTCGTATTTCGACGTTTTACAATCTTGTTAAAGGGAAAAACTATTGGGATCGTCGTTACTTTTCACTCTTTGGCTTAATGTGTCATAGAGATTAATGTAATTCTCTAAATTGTATCATCTTACCTCTTTCTCTAGAGTCTTTATAAAAATTAATGTAATTTCCTAAATAGTATCATCTTACCTCTTGTTCTAGAGTCTTTCTAGTTGGGGGGGACCCGGAGGCATCAACCAGCCATAAATCTTTTGTCCAATCTTTTAAAAAGGTTTCTTCTGCCGGCATAGCTGATACCATTTTGATAAAAGGCTTGGACAATGATGATGACTAAAACAATCCTACTAAAGTTTAAGATGGAATCGTCGTGAATTTGGAAAGCTTGTAATCAGTCATGCCAAATTATTTGTCATCAAGGTACAATCAATTTCCTTTGTAGGTGGGCGGGATTGTATTTGGGTAATTATGAATAAATTCCAAACCATGCCAAGCCATTGGTCATCCAGGTTCATAGGCAAATTATTTTTATTAGTCTTTAGATGTGTTTCTACTAAAGTTGTATGTGGCCTCTTGTAGGCTATTGGATGTTTTTATTAAAACTCTTGTTAATGAAAGATGATGAGATACTTTTCTCCTACCCTTTCACTAACAAAAACATTTTAGGGTGCGTTTGATTGCAAGGTGGAAAATATGTGAAAAAGAAATTAATTCCACGGAATTATTTTCATAGGAAACAATTCCATGGAATTTTAAAAAAAATCATGTAAAACTTAATTTTGTGTTTGATTGCCATTATTTTCCACTGAAAATATCATTTTCCATGGAAAATGATATATTCCTATGGGTTGGACAAGTTTCATTTTTCACCATTTTGGAGGAAAATATGGAAAATGATAGTTTTTTGGAAAATAATTCCCTGGAAAATATAAGCTATCAAACAATACAATTGGTGGGAAATTTGTGATGGAATATTTTCCATGAAAAAAAAGTCCAATCAAACACAGCCTTAATGTAATATAAAACCCTCAGCCCTCATTCACTAACAATATAGAGTTTTGGTCCGGTGACAGTCTTTAACATTGGTTCGGAACAACCCAAGTCCATTCCTTCTAGCGTAGAACAGCCCTCATTTTGATGCAGTTCAATAGGTTATGTAGCTCAATAGGTGTCCTCTATTCATTACGAGCAGATTCTCCCCACCCACACCTTCCTACACCTGATTCCCGTATGAAGGATAGTTAAATAAAAATTAACAAGGGAGCAAGGTATTTCAATTTTATCTACAAAGTTCTCCTGGAACGACCTTACCCCACCAAGTATAAAGGAACATAATCGCTTGAAGTCTCCTCTAGTGCAGATGAAAAAGAAGAGGTTCATACTTACTACTTTAGCTTTTGTCAGCCACTGTGGAAAAGTTATGGTTCCTAACAATAATGAGTACCAATTTGCATCCCTTTATTAGAATATATACATACAACATATTTGGTCAAAATTTTATAGCTACCATTTAATTTATATATGCCCTTTCAATTATGGAGGAAGAGATTTTTTCATAGGAAGAGATTAAAAAGTTCTTTTGTGCCATCAAAATTCCATTGCATCAGCTTGGGAAATCTCAAGGATAAATCAAGGTTCAGGGAGCCCCTCCTCAGAAGTATCAGCATCAGTATTGGTGGTATCGACTGGCGGTTTCGGATCAACGTTTTGGATTACTTGGTTCCGGAAGCCAAAATTCAATAATTATTTAAAAACATATAAAATTATTTGATATGTTAGGCATAATCTTGTGTATTATTTGTTATTTCTCATTGGCTTTAAATGGAAAAATATTCAATATTGTTCAATTATTCATCTACAATAGATACTTTTGAGTGGAATAACATTAAAATGTATTGAACATTTAAATTTATACAACTTTGCCGAATGGAAATGCTTACATGGTGACAAGAAAGAATCTTATCGATATAAATATAGAATGCTGATTCATTGAACTTCAGCATGGACAAATCTTTGTGTCGACATTGTTTTTTACTTACTTTTAGACAAGGACTACTGTATTAGATACTTCTGACTAGAGTAATATTATAATGTATTGAAAGTTTGAATTTATACAACTTCAACAAATGGTAATGCTTACTTTGTGACAAGAAAGAATCTTATCGATATAAATATAGCATGTTGAATCATTGAACTTCGGCATGGATTATTCCATCCTTTTGTTTTCTTCTAATTTTCTCATGCTACATTGACTAGGAAAGAGAACCATATTTTTGGTATCAGTAGGTGTAAGTATTAGATCGGACATGGCAAAATGATATGATATGCGAACCTTGGGTTGAATACATTGAATGTGTAGGATGGGTCTCGAGTAGGCTGACAAAGTATAAGGAGGAAGGACAGATGTAAGGGTTCTCCAAGTGATATTAAAAAACATCTCTTAGAGCTCGATATACACTATTTGATATATTAGGCATAATCTTGTGCATTATTTGTTATTTCTCTTTGGTTTTAAATGGAATAATATTCAACATTATTCAATCATTCATCTGCAATGAAAATTATTGCTCATTTTTCTTACTTTTAGACAAGGACTACCGTATTTGATACTTCTGAGTAAAGTAATATTAAAATGTATTGAATGTTTGAATTTATACAACTTCGACAAATGGTAATGCTTACGTTGTGACAAGAAAGAATCTTATCGATATAAAAATAGCATGTTGAATCACTGAACTTCGGCATGGACGAATTATTGTGTCGACATTGTTATTCCATTTGTTTTCTTCTAATTTTCTCATGCTATATTGAACAGGAAAGAGAACCATATTTTTGGTACCAGTGGGGTTGAGTATCAGATCGGACAAACCAAAATGATATGATACAACCGATACCTATTGGTATATGCCGATACTACAGACCTTAAGATGAATACAGTGAATGTGTAGGATAGGTCTCCAGTAGGTCGATAAGCTATTAGGTGTTAGGACAGATGTAACAGTTAGCCAGGACTGGCACATGCTCCACCTGATATTCAAAAACATCTCTTAGAGCTCAATATTATATGGGGTTTCCCTGACAAAATGATAAACATGTAGGACGGCACTAATCCCGCCTAACTTTTCTCCAACACCTGGAAGACACTAATCATAGTATCATTTTCAGTTTCCGTTACTAGATGGTCTAGAAAGGTTGCATAGTCCAGTGGTTGAATCAGTGTGGGTTTAGAGAGAACAAAAGAATACTTGAAACCAAAAATTCTATTAACAATCCTTATCCAGTTATATTCATCCGAGATAGTTTTCTCATTTTCATCACCTCATCCCCCTCCCTTTCTTATTTATTTCCTTAGCAACGATATATAAATTTCAGACAGAAAATAAACTCAATAGGAAGTCAATAACTTTTAAATGTGGACGTTTTTAAATATTTTCTTAGAGATGAAGATAGCTTTGACAAATTAACACGTCCATGCCAACTTAATAACATGCATTTTACTTCCTGTTTACATTCCTCATACACATACAATAAATGCGATTTAACAATACATGTTTTCAAGATATAAAATCTACCAAGCGTGGGTATTCCATAAATCGGTGCCATGCCCATGTCGTGGCATACATTTCAGCAAGGTTTTAAGTAATTTCTGAAACAAACACATTTCGTAAGAGAAATGGCAGTGCAAAACAGCTGAAAATACTGAAATCACCCATTCAAAACCGCCTGAAAATGCCAACCAATTACTAATAAGAAGGGTCCAAAACAAAGACACATATTTCCTTCTTCTTTTTTTGAGATAAGGCTAGTCGTTAATGACTGTTGTTGTCTTGGGCTACTAGCAAGACCCCCTCCCATTCCCATTTTTATTTGTCTTGGGCTACTTGCAAGACCCCCTCCCATTCCCATTTTTATTTTACCCAAGCTGGGATTCGAACCCATGCCCATTCCTCCCGTCCCTTACTAGTGTTACCACTAGATCACTCCCTTGGTGGTAACAAAGACATATTACACATAACACCAGCTCTCCAGCTTATACTAGTACATGCGAAAATTGGTAATATGTTCATATCACAGTGTATGTATTCGTGACATCCAGCATAGTCTGAGTCATTCTACAAGATGTGCCATATACTAGCTATTATATTTTGGATGCAATATTTTAAAATGTGTCAAGATAGCCCCTTAAAGAGGATTTAGAGCATAATTTTATAAATGCCTCCAAAAAATGTGGTCGCTAAACCCATTTTTGTTGTATTGATTTATATCCATGATGTCGACAAAATTATATTTAAAGTTCTTAGTTTTAAATTCAAAGTTGTATTATTCCCTGATTATTGGAACTAGACTTCTTAAAATGGATACATTTGGTCCCTATTCTGATAAAATCTCGTCATAGCATCCAATTACATTTTCTACTAACTATAGCTAACAACAGTTGGAAAATAAACCAATTATAGCAAGAAAATAAGTGGAAATGCTACTGCCATCAATGTTAATTCTCGTGAGGTCTTAAGAAAATCAATTATATGTGGATAAATATTACATGATTATAGACTACAGTGCCTCACCTGCCTTAAGGTTGTGGATCCACCCTGTTATAAAGTAAGAAATCATTATCGCTTTACATATGGAATTTCATGCAATTATCGCTCAAAGCGTACAACTCACTCCAAGACGTAGATATTATGTCCCCTTAACAATTTACCTCTTTCCATTAAAACCTCTCTATAGTTGAAATTTTTGTATATCCACTCCGTATACAATACCAGCTGTTTCCTATATAAATTGCATTATCGAGTTTACTTCATGGTTACTTCAGATTATTGTCCTAAGCTGATCACCCAAGATTTGAGCCTGGGCCCCTCGACTACATATAGGGATCTCAAGCATTTTCCTGATTCTTGTCAGGATCTTTGATTATATGATCCACAAGTTACAACTTTCGTACTAGGTATCTGTAGTTCAAGTCAGAACATATTAGAATGTACTGTGATCCAAGTCATGAATTTTCATAATAAAACTTGTTGGAAACTTTGGATGCATAACAGATACAAAACAGTATGTATTGCCAGAAAAGTAAAAGTAATCAATCAAAACAACTTCTATACCACTCTTCTCTGTTTTAGTTCATATCAATCCTTTAGACCTTTCGACCTTTAAAGGAAGAAATATCAATCGATGTGGAGTTGAAATAGCAAAACATTAAAGAAAATATGCAACATCTTCCCACAAAAAGGTAAAAAAGTTGATTTCATTGTGTCCCTAACCTAGGGAGCACGAGCACATAAACTGATATTTTACACGTCAGACACAAATCTGACATGACAGGAATCCAACAAGATATAAGCCAAAATATATGTGTACATGCCAAAAGTAGTTGTCGTTTCGTGTTACCTACATGCATCTCTTTTTTATATCCATGCAGAAATGCAATATCTGTGCCTGGAATTGGGTTAATGGTGCAAGTGAAATAATAGTGATATGTGGTCTCTTTGCAATGCAATAATGAATTGCTATGAAATTTATATCCTTCTCTTCTTTTCTTATTTACTCTATATCAAATTTATTTTCCCTGTCAGGATGAAAAATAACAATTGACATCAAATTTGTCAACAGCCATTGCAAAATTAATCTATATTTCATACAAACGCGGTATACTTGATTTCTTTTGCTCTTAATTTTGTCCAAGTAATACATGTCTTACAATTATAAGTTTGTAAAGTAGTGAACCTTGATCTCAGAACCTACATTACTATCTATTATCCTAAATAAGAAACTGAATTCATCACTAGAAAATTATCCTCTTTGAAGCCCATGGTACTAAATGCACTTTGCTAACCAATTTTTTTAGCTGCAGTTGACTATATCTATATCAACCAACGCAAATCCTTTTGGTTTGCTCCTTTTAGTAAAATTTTAATTTCTGAGAGAAAGATGATTCTTGTCATAAGTTATTTAGCCTAATTGCATTCATTTTTATTACCACCAAATAATATTTTGTGGAACTAGCTTATTTTTCTTGCCTTACCCTGCCTTTGATGTAAAACACACTTATCCCAAATTAAAAGTAAAAAAAAAAAAACTTGTAACCCGTAATCTTCATATTGTCGTTAAATTGAACTTAATGCATATCTAATTAATCGTCTTCATGTTTTTCATACAAAAATTAAATTTTACTATCACAACTAAACTAACATTAGAATCCCATCAAGTATTTCATATATGAAATACAAAAAAAAGAGAGATTTTTGGCCATACTCCGTACATTTCTTCCTTTTAACATTAGTACACCGGTATAATCGATAAATTTCTAAAACATAACAAAGTTGAGTCGATCTCCCTAGATACATTTTGGGCGGTGTAAGGACATCAGTGCATGTACATTGCCTATAAGAAAACCGAAATCACATACAAAATAGAGATCGACAAGGAAGACTCTCTTTTTTCAATACAAACTATAGATTCATTGACAAATTCTCTGTGATACAAGAAAGTAATTTTATGATCCAACAAGAATTACAACCAGAACGTTCTAAACAACAAAAAAGGGGAAAGAAGACAATACGATGCAATTAATTATACGGCTACAAATACAAAAGTCAATCGGACCATCTAAAAACTGGATATATATATATACCTGTAGACGACATCAGCCTGAGACATGTCGTCGTCCTAAAAAAGGAATTCTTGATCCGAATGAGAATTTGATAGAGAATTCCTTTTCCTTTTCCTTTTCCTTTTCCTTTTCTATATAGGAGAAGAGGAGAAGGAGGAGGAGGAGGAGGAGAAGGAGAATGGGTTGAGTGGAGAGTTTGGTGGGTCTTTCTGTAGAGAAGACAGAAAACAGTTTGGAGTTTGTAATGGAGAAAGGAGTCTTTGTAAGACTTGCCTTTTGTCAGTATGCCGTCGGTTTAAAATAAGAGAACCCGTCAACGTTAGACCCCCTCAAAATCTCCTTCTTGTCCGTCACCCCCATGGCATCATAGTAGGCCCAAGCCCTAACTCTTTTCCACAGAACACCCAACTTATATGTATGGGTTAAGGCCCATCACAATTTTGGGGCCATTCGTGTTAGGTTTTGTTTCAAGTATTTTGGGAACTGTGGATAACATATATTCACATAGTGATGATAGACTGGTCTACTCTCCAATCCATTGATGTTGGCCGGATTGGACGGAACATTTTCCAATTTTGGGATAATAATATTCTCCGCCAAAAAATTGGCCGAATTTGACATATTCTTACAAAACGTAGGCCATCCTTAAGACAAGATAATATTTTAGGCTGGCCCAATTAAATTAACTTCCTCGTACATAATCACAAATTAACAAGAGTACAAAAATATGAAGACAGAACTAGACAATACTAACACTAGGCATGAGTAAAGATAGAAGAACCATAGAAATAGAGTAATATGAAAAATCAAATTACAAGTCGTGTTCGTGTATTTTAGAATACCATTTTCCACGTATAGACGGGTAGGGATATATATGGCAAGTTGATGCGTGAAGTGAATGACTACTATCTTTCATGTGAAGACGAGTAAGGATAAAGGTTGACCACATACAAACTATTATATTCTTCTTTCCATATAGTTCACAATAATATGATCATGTTGTGACTTGTGGATAAATCCAAATATGGATGTCTTACCCCTCTACAACCACCTATATCCTATTCCCTCTACTCCATCATTGGCATCATAATGAAGATCTTATCGGTGCTTCTGGTTAGATTTTTCTATCATCCTAAATGCTAAATATTGTCATAGTTATTTAGAGAGTTTCCCATGACTAAAACCTAAAATATTATTTGGAATAAGTTTATTTGATATCATAATTGATTTCAATAAGTTTATGTGATATTTACATGAACTATATAACAGCATATACCACCCCTTGTTGCCATTGCATCTGATACAACTCTCAAATCTTTTTATATGCATATCAAAAATTAATATTGAAATCTTTCACGAAATTGTAAAATTTGTAAATCGAAAAGCAACAATGGAACCAATCCCAAAACTGACTTTATTGTACTGTTATAAATTCAGCGTGTAAACTTCATGCCTTTAGTGCCACCATAATTTGATCTATGGCCTTGTAAAGCTTTTGTGAAGGTGCATTTTAATTTGGCCTTTTGGTTTATATTATGTAAAAGAGATAAGAGTGATTTATATTAGCAAGAACTTTTATCCTTCTCGTCCCTGGTCTGTCTGGCAATTTAGAGATGAGCTACCTAATCAATGATGTTGCTTTAAATTTTTTCCCTCTCTCTCGATATATATATATATATATATATATATATATATATATATATATATATATATATATATATATATATATATATATATATATATATATTACCAATCTTACCAAAGCAGCAAAACATCGAGAGATATATAAATCACTCTTATCTTTAAATTGATTAGGTAGCTCATCAATTTAAAGATTGATAAGATTAGTATATCTTATCAATCTTATCAATTGATAATAGTGATATGCATATAAAAAGAGTGAATTTATGTGCATATGTCACGTCCCGATCTCCCGTAGGCAAATCGGCCGCCCCCGCTAGGCGAGAATCACCGTGACAGCGCTCCCGCGGGATGATCGCTTCGACCCATCTGGACGTGATGCCGCACGAGCGTGAGTCGCGCCCGTGCAAGGCCGTGGTTCATTGGCTGATGGTAAGAGTTCTAAGCCACAGGATCGCACAGATGGTCTGAGTGTAGCGAAATTATAAACGCATAGGCGATTGGTAACAAGTTCACTGAGTCCACAATAGCGGAAGCATCGAATAACACAAGTTGAAGTAACACAAACTCTTTATTGATATTGTGCAACGTCTACAGGCGGCGTATAGCCGAGATTACAAGTTGCTCAAGCCCAAGTCTATTCCATTTTTGATACGTTCTATTCATCGAGTTCGTTTAGAATAATTACCGAACATGTTCCTGTGAGTTCGATTATCCCCATCGTACGTGAAATCACCACGACGGCGCTCCCGCAGGATAACCGTTCTCGTTGGAACTGGTTTCGAGAGTTATCGTTTTATTTCCATGTTCTAACACAATCAGTACAAGATGAAACTATTCCCTTAGCTAGGTGCATTAGATTCTTATTAGCATATAGGGGGTGATTCATCTAGCGACTAGCATGTATCGTTCTATATTTTAGGTGTGCTGGCTATGCAAAGACCAGCACACCTAAAATAAGGGTGTGTGCATAAGGCAACCTGCCCACAAACATAAGAAAACTAGCAGAAACCACTGGGATAAAATAAACTGGGAGAACCCTTCCCCACCCTACAAGAAGCCCATGCCCATCAACAAGGCCAAAGAAGAAGCCAAATCCAAACAAAAATGCGACCAAGCACCAAACTAACTAGAGAACTAGACCGTCGAGGCCCTTAAAACGACAATAACGGGACTAAGTCTACCCGAAGAAACCAACCCGAAGGAGGCCCGCGTCAAGCGGACTAGCGCACGTAAGATGATTTAGAGCAAGCACTTGGGCAGGATGCATCTTTCGTACTCTACCTACTATATTAGTATTAGTAGTATCCCGGATGTTCATGAACTTGATGAACAATGTGTTCCACCAGTACCTTGACAAGTTCGTGGTGGTGTTCATTGATGATATTCTCATATACTCGAAGACGCGAGAGGAGCACCTGAGGATTCTATTGGAGACCCTTAGAAATGAGAAGTTGTATGAAAAGCTCTCGAAGTACGAGTTTTTCTTGGACAAGGTGGAGTTTCTTGGACATGTTGTGATGGAAGATGGTATTTCAGTGGACACGAAGAAGTTTACTACGGCTGAGTCATGGGCTTCACCGAGTTCAGTTGTAGAGATCCGAAGTTTCTTCGGTTTGGCAGACTATTATCGGAAGTTCGTGAAGAATTTCTCCAGGATTGCAGAGCCGATTACCAGACTCACCAGGAAGGACGTGGAGTTTGTGTGGACAGATGAATGACAAGCGACGTTTGATATTGAACTGAAGAATAGGTTGACTACAGCTCCTATTTTGATGTTGCCATCGGGATCTGGAGATTTTGACATCTATAGTGATGCTACTGGGAAGGGTTTTGGTTGTGTTCTAGAGCAGAACAAGAAGGTGATTGCCTATGCTTCAGGCAGTTATGACCATATAAGAAGAACTATCCTACCCATGATTTGGAGTTGGTCATTGTCACATTTGCCCTGAAATTGTGGAAACATTATCTGTACGGAGAGCGTATGAAGATCTTTACTAACCACAAAAGTTTGAAGTACATTTTCACACAGAATGAGCTAAATATAAGGTAGTGTCGATGGTTGGAATTGATGAAGAATTTTGTTATATCCTTGCAATATCATCCAGGGAAGTCCAACGTAGTTGTCGATGCCTTTAGCAGGTATCTCGTAGCTATGTACTTGATGACAGACCGATATTTGTTGGCAGATATGGAGAGCTTGGGCATCGATATTGTAGTTCCTGGGTTGAGATGTAGATGTTAGGCTTACAGATTCAGTTAGAGTTGATGAACAGGATCAAGTCAACATAGTATCAGGATGTGACTCTAAGGAGCATCAGAGCTTAGGTACATGCATGATTGTTGAATGACTTCACTATTACAGAGGATGGTTCTTTGAGGCACGGTGATAGGTTGTGTGTGTTGAGTGGATATCTTAGAGAGGAGATTTTGTAAGAAGCGCATCATTCTCAGTACTCTATGAATCCAGGTGCCAACAAGATATATAGGAATCTAAGAGAGCACGTGTGGTGGTGGTATGGCATAAAGCAGGAGTTGGCACGCTTCGTATCTAGATGCTTAATATGGCAGCAGGTCAAGACAGAAAGGTAGAGGCCTGGTGGATTACTTCAGTCATTACCTATTTTAGAGTGGAAGTGGGAGCACATCACTATATATTTTGTTTCTAGGCTTTTATATTTTCTAGGAGGAAAAGACGTGATTTGGGTCATCGTTGGCAGGTTGACCAAATTGGCCCACTTCTTACCTTTCGAAGTGCGCTTGTCTACGGAGAAGCTGGCAGAGATGTATGTGAGGCAAATCGTCTGGTTGCACGGGGTTTCAGTTAGCATAGTCTTATATCAGGATAGTCGCTTTATATCCCACTTCTGGAGGAGTTTGCAGGTAGCTTGGGTACCCAAATCAAGTTTAGTATATGTTACTCCCCGTTCCCGATATACGTATTTGGAACGCATCTTATTTTAGCATGGTTGCATGTGCATGGAGACTAGACCCATTCTTTGGTTTAACCTGGTTCATGTTTATTTTGTGGGTCGGTTCAAGTCATGAGAACCCTTGGTTCAACCCTCAACCCTACCATATATACACCAAACCTCACCTCCTCTTTCTTTATTACTTCATTTTCTTCATCTCTTTAGTTTTCTCTTCCTTTTCCATAGGCAAGTACACCTTGCATGAGAAATAGAGAAACCCTCCATATTAATTGATTATTATATTTTTTTGCATAATTTTAAACACTTTTAGAACTTGAAGTTTTCAGATTTTGTGGATGGATTACTGCAGATCTACATTTCTAACTTAGTATTTTTATGGGTTTTATGAGTTTTTCTTGGTTTTGATCTATTTAACCTATATTGTGGATGGATTACTGCAGATCTACATTTCTAACTCAGGCCGCATTGATCTCAAGATGATAGAGCTTTCAAATTCAAGCGTTTTGGCTTTTGGTTCACGTGATTTGAACTTAAAATGAGAATTTTATGGTCAAAACATTTTTTTTGGAGCATCCGTCGTAGCCGAACCTGCTATTGGAGAAGATGAAGTCTTCATGCGGCCAACGAATTATGCGGCTTGGAGAGTGCTATGTGGCCTGAGTGCAATGCGGCCTGAGCTCTTTGCCGCATACTGACCAGCATGCGTCCATCTTGTTGGATGCATGACTGTCATCACACAAGTGTTCTGGAGCTAATCCTTGAACTCCTTGTGTGTTCACTCGCTGAACGAATGAGAAATTTGCTAAGTCCAAGGATCAATATACGGTCGAGTGATTTATGCGGCAAGCAGAGCATGCAGCCACCTTTCTTGGACGTATAACTCTGAACCGTATCACATATTTATATGACTTTGTTCTTTCTTCTGACATACTTTATTGAATTGTCACATCAGTCACAGCAATCACTTTATGTCACATCACTGATACTTTATTTATTGGTCGTCACTTCAACACTTGTCCTAAGAATAAAATTTAACCCTGGGTATGTGAACCTGACTTCATATACGGCCCTGACTCCATATGCGGCCAAGTGGTTCATGTGGCCCTGACTCCATATGCAGCCAAGTAGTTCATGTGACCCTGACTTCATATACGGCCAGGACTTCATATGCGGCCTAGAGACATATGCGGTCGAGACTTCATATGCGGCCAGGACTTCATATGCAGCCTTAATTGTTTTGATTGAATATTTTCTTATTCTTTTATGATTTATATTTGGGTTAATGCTAGTGTTATGATTCTAAGGAAGAATGGATTTAGTAACCAGACCTCGTGCCAGACATGACCATGAGCTAAGATTGGTTATGAACATAGCATGAGTTGAACTGAGATTTCAGTATGAACCAGACTAGGTGGATAATGACTAACCAATTATGTGTATGACATAAGCTTCGTGTTACAATGTGATCTTGATTCATGTGACCCAATGTATAATTGGTAATTAAACTCGAATACTGTATCCGTGTTGATACAAATTTTTGCCTGAAAGTGTATATGATCGGATGTGCGCCGAGGTACGACATACCGTGTCACGTGTTAAGTGATTTATATTTGGGTTGTGCATCGAGAATGCCTCCAAATTCCTAAACACATGATATTATAAATATATATATATATATATATATATATATATATATATATATATATATATATATATATATATATATATATATATAAAATTTTCTCCAGTACGAATATGATATGCAAGTCAACTACCAAAGCGTGGCTAGGATATTGATTGCCTGAATGTTGTATACACGCTCGGGTGAATCCAGATTAAACTACCATGGATTCATATCTAGCGTGTTCGAACTTTGTACGACATCTTAAGAAAAATTCTTATATGACCACGCCTTGAGATTTTGAACACAATATAGGGCTAATTAGGTAACTAAAAGTGGTAGTAACATTTGGACGGAACGATATCCTGAGATCATGCCAATGAACCTTCTCACAGAGATTCATTCTAAGTGCGTTGTGGGTTGGCCACCACAGATACTGTATATCATCCTCCTTAGTGGAGTGCAGTATCTAACCTATTATAAATAACGCCAAGCAAATATCTCCCTATTGGAGCATTGGAACCGCTAATACCATATTTTAACACAGTGGCTCTATGGGAAACTGGTGCATCATGAAGTGCCTATATATTCCTTATTTGACTCGGTTAGCTCATGTTTGGCAATGGCGTGATCTGAGGATACCTATTATGCATTATTTCTGAGATAACCTCAGACTCCACAAATAGCAAGTCGTACAAGTGATTGGCCGATATATGAAAATGGACTTGGTTGTGATTATATTATTCGGTTAGTAGCCTTTGCGCTAGGGTACGCCATGGACCTATATTACGACACCGAACCTATGTATTATTATATAATTATTTTTTAGGTTTTTGTTTCTCCATTTTGTGCTTCCTTTGTGGTACTTGCTATTTGGGTCTAACCCCACTTGTTTTGCATGGCCAGGTCTCGAGCCAGCACCCGAGGATCCAGCGTATTATCCTCTAACTTATGGCGCGTATCAGAAACATGGTCGTAGAGGATAACGAGTAGATTTTCTTCTTCCCTACTCGTCGTTGTATAATTATTCTTTTGGACATTTAGCCACCGGCACCTGTTAGCCATACGTCTGGACATTAGTCTTCTTACATGATTGTATTAAATTAGACTGCAGCTGATCACTGTCATATACTTTTGTTACTCTTCCAGCTTCTTATTTGGCACAGCTGGTCTCTAGAACATTTTAAGAAAATATTTGGGATGCCTTATTGCTTTATCATATATGCTCTATGTTTACTATTTCTTGTTTGAATGATTGAGACATAGAAGTTCTTGACCATAGGAGACTTGATTGTAGCATGCCCCACATTGTCTTATTACAACCGTGATCGTCGTACAAAGTATAGTATCTTGTACGGGATAGCTAGCCATGTTCGTCTCCGTATTCCGGTATTGGACGTAATAAGGTTTTAGTGGTAGCCCATGTCAGTCTGTTATTCAGACTTGTAGGGTGTCATGGTCATAAGAGTCTCAATCAAATATGATCCTTCTTAAAATTCTGAATTCGTTCTCTTTGATACTCAGCTTGAATTTTTTCAGATTGATTGCTTCATTGTTCCTTCTCGTCCTGTACTTGATTGTTTCTTGTGCTCTTCGTTAGGGATTCTCCTTCCCCCGATGCTGGAGCAACAAGAGAGGCAGAGTTGCCAGTGGAACAAGATCCTATAGAACCCCATCCAAGGATCCGAATTGAGCCCACGATAAATAGGACAGAGCAGCAGGC
Organism: Iris macrosiphon; assembly: GCA_036927795.1. Lineage (NCBI taxonomy): Eukaryota > Viridiplantae > Streptophyta > Magnoliopsida > Asparagales > Iridaceae > Iris > Iris macrosiphon. The sequence continues at coordinate 79,665,947 of JAYESA010000006.1, forward strand.
TCTCGGTGTTCCCGTACCTCCTGCAGTGCCGATAATACTAGATACACCGGTCTTGCTAGAGATTATCCGTGGATTATTGGCTGTCCAATAATACCAAATGGTGGTGCAGCAACAACAATAACAACAATACTAGCAACAACAGCTTCAGCAGCAGGAATATAATGTCCTGTCGAACCAAGGGTTGCAGACGACCCTAGAAAGAGGCGGGAGAACATATTCTGGGACATCTGTTAGATTTTGCAGACTGAACCATAAATATTTTGATGGCACGGAGAACGCAATCATGGCAGATGATTGGCTCCAGGATATTGAGACCATTCTGGCAGCAACTAAAGTTTCGGCTGAGGAACATGTTGATCTGGTTTGCCTGCAACTCCAAGATCTGGCAAGGGATTGGTGGGACACGATGGAGGTAGGATTGAGGCATCCAATTTCGTGGGATGATTTTAGGATCCGGTTCAGGGTGAAGTACTTTGGGATTGTGGCTCAGTATGTTGCAGCAAATGTTTATTAACCTCAAGCAAGCTGGAAGGACAGTAGACGGCTATGCGGTAGAGTTTTGCCGACTAAACATGTTTGCTACAACCATGATAGCAATAGAGTTGGAGAGAGCAATAAGGTTCAAGCAGGGTCTTCACTTGAAAATCTTACATATGGTAGAAGTGCATGACTACCAGACTTTTGAGGCGGTATTGATAGCAGCTAAGAGGGTTGAGATTACTTCTCGGAGGATGGCATCAAGAAGAGTAGATCGAAAGAGGCCTCATGGACAAAGCAATGAGGAAGGACCAGTACCACGAACGTCAACACCATCCCCTGACATTCGCATCAATGACGTAACACAGGGGATGCCAGTGAGCTCGACAGTGATGGTACCAATTCGGTATCAGCAACTGAGGCAGCAACAACAACAACAACATCAACAGGAAACGTTGACAGGTTGTACCTATTGTGGAAAAGAATCTCATACCCGGGATATTTATCGGGGAGCTAACAGATAATGCTTGAGATGTGGGAGCCCTGATCATAAGGTTTCCATATGCCAATTAATATAGAGGCCAGGAGGACCAGTACAATAGTTTTCTATATTTCCAGCTCCAAGGACAGTGCAGCAAGGAGGACCAAAAGCAACAGTACGACCCTTAGCTCATCGTTTGTTGCCGATGCAGGCCCAACTTTATAGACAGCAACAACAGAAGACAACAGGTACCGCAGCAATGGCAACAAGAAAGACATCAACAAGGAGCTCAACAAGGCCAAGAACAGGCACTCACCTTGTCTTTGGAGGAAGCTATGGCGTCGGACGATGTTGTGGTAGGAAATACTTTTGTTACAACCTTTTCTGCCATAGATTTAATTAATTCTGGAGCTTCACAGTCATTTATAGATAGTTAAATAATTTATGGATATCTTTCCCAATGATCTTCCCGGATTATCTCTAGTTAGAGAAGTAGAGTTATGTATAGAGTTGATGCCAGGAGCAAAACTAGTATCCCAGAAGGTATACCCAATGTCACCATCAGAGCTTGATCAGTTATATCGACACATATAAGAACTGAAGGCGAAGAAGTTTATTTAAACCAGTGGATCACCGTGGGGAGCACCAGCGGTATTGGTGAAGAAGAAGGATGGATCGACACAATTGTGTATGGATTACAAGCGGTTGAATATAGTGACCGTGAAGAACAAGTACCTATTATACATGATTGATGATTTGTTTGATCAATTAAGCGGAGCAAGAGTCTTCTCCAAGATATATTTACGATCAGGATATCATCATGTGCGAGTTCGGGAGCAGGATATACCGAAGACATCATTTTGGTCATGATATGGGCATTACGAATTCCTAATTATGCCATTCAGACTGACTAATGCTCCAGCAGTATTCATGGATTTAATGAACCATATCTTCATGCCATACTTGGGCCAATTTGTGGTAGTATTCATTAACGATATTCTTGTGTATTCTCGTAATGAGGAGGAGCATGAAGAACTTCTCAGGATAGTACTACAAACTTTGAGGGAACACTAGTTATATGTGAAGCTTAGTAAGTATAATTTTTGGCTGGATCACGTATCTTTTCTTGGGCATATTATTTCTAGAGCAAGAGTGTCAGTTGATCCCAAGAAAGTAGATACAGTAAAGAACTGGACAGTTCCGAAGACAGTAGCAGAAGTGCATAGTTTCCTGGGCTTGGCAGGATACTACAAAAGATTTGTGTCAGACTTTGCTGAGATCTCGGCACCTTTGACTCGGTTGACGCACAAAAAAATTAAATTTGTGTGGTCAACGGAATGCCAGATAGCCTTTGATGAGTTAAAGAAAAAGTTAATCTTTGCACCAATCCTTACTCTTCCGGCAGGCTACGAAGGATTAACAGTGTATTGTGATGCATCTGGAAAAGGACTTGGATGTGTTTTAATGCAACAAGGGAGAGTGATAGAGTATGCTTCTTGGCAGCTCAGAGATCACGAGAAGAACTATCCAACTCATAATTTGGAGTTAGAAGCAGTAGTGTTCGCACTTAAGTTGTGGAGGCACTTCTTATATGGCAATTGAGTAGAAATATTCATGGATCATAAGAGTTTGAAGTATGTATTCATGTAGAAGGACCTGAACATGAGGCAGAGAAGGTGGCTAAAGTTGTTGAAAGACTATGACGTGGAAATTTAGTACCATCCAGGCAAGGCTAATGTAGTAGCTGATGCACTTAGCAGAAGAGGTGGCAAATTTATGTTGACTACTCTTAAGCACATTCTAGAGGACTTACGAGAGATAGGTATCGAGATAGTACTTCCATAGAGTACAGGAGTTTAGGCTAGCCTAGATATTCAATTAACTTTGGTAGATAGAATCAAGTTAGCTCAGGCAGAGGACCCAAAGATTCAAATGCTACGAGAAGAATGTGAGTCAGGTCTTCGGAAGGAGTTGACAATACATGCGGATGGAACGCTAAGGTTTGGGGATCGTCTATGAGTACCAAGCAGGAATATTTAGCAAGAAGTTATGACTGAAGCATACAGTTCCCAGTATTCTATTCATCCGGGAGGCACGAAGATGTACCAAGTCATCAAGCAATATTTTTGGTGGAACAAAATAAAGAGGGAAATAGTACGCTTCGTATCGCAATATCTGATATGTCAGCAAGTGAAGGCAGAACAACAGAGATTGAAAGGATTATTGCAGCAGCTCCCTATTCCAGAGTGGAAGTGGGAACACATCACGATGGACCGGTTTATCGAGATCACCGATTGGTCGAGATACCGTTTGGGTGATAGTGGGTCGGCTCACGAAAGTAGCACATGTTTTTCCTTCAGAGTGGGACAGTCTACAAAATAATTGGCAGATTTGTATATGCGATAAATTATGTGAGATAACATGGAGTGCCAGTAAGCATAGTATCCGATCAAGATACGAGGTTTACTTCTCATTTCTAGAAAAGCTTGCACGAGAGATTAGGTACCAAGTTAAGATTCAGCATAGCTTACCACCCTAGACAGACGGACAATCAGAGAGAATTATCTAGACCTTAGACCTTGGTGGATCATGGGAGAATCACCTTCACTTAGTGGAATTTTTGTATAACAATAGTTATCAGGCAAGTATTCAGATTGCACCTTTCGAAGCACTATACGGTAGGAAGTGTATATCACCGTTGGCTTGGGACGACATTGGTGAGTAGAAGATGTTAGGCCCCGAAATAATCACACAGACAGTAAAAGTTTTCAGGAAGATCAGAGAGCGACTTTGAGTTGTGCAAGACCGACATCATCATTGGGTAGATCAACATCATAGACCTTTAGAGTTTTGTGTCGACGATCACGTATTTTTGAACATTTTTCCTACCCATGGAGTCATTACATTCAGGGTTCGTAGGAAGCTTAGTCCACGATACGTTGGGCCGTTCGACATTCTCGATCAGGTAGGCGATGTGGCATATCATCTTGCCCTTCCACCTTCGTTACGTGAGGTGCACGATATATTTCATGTATCTCAGTTGCTTAGGTATATCCCGGATCCGAGTCATTTCCTCGACCACTCTGAATTAGTCGTTGGTACCAACTTATCTTACGAGGAGCAACCCGTATCCATTCTGGATTAAGAGAGAAGGTACTCAAGAAACGGACTATTTTTCTTGTCCGAGTAGCCTGGTACCAACGACGGTATTTTTGACTTTTTGTATATTATTAATATTGTGTGTATTAATTTATAAATAATTGTATGAGATGTATATTTATAAATATATTATGTACTGTGTTCTTAATGTTGAGCTAGTAGACTTGACCTAGAAGCCCACTAGGTGAACACCTGACCGAATTATAGGGTTATGAATTAATTTGTATTATTTAGGATTTAATTATTGGAGGTTGTAATTAATTATCGTAATTTTATTTAATTGTTGCGCCTTACCGTTGCTTCGATATTTGGAGCGCTACCCTATCTTTAGTCTTCCAACAAATTTCACAACCTTGCCCTAGATGTGCCCGACTTCCATTCTGACCTTTTTGTAACTCGTAATTATGTTTCTTATGCTTCATTTTAGCCGCACAATATTCGTCACGGACGTTTATTTTATTTCTAAATAAAATCTAACTTTGTATCGTTGTGCGTTCCAATCGAAATTGGAGACAATCTTGACCCATTTTTCGTGCAACCTAAATTAGGGTAATATTCTGTTCTTAGTTTTCTTCACTAATGATATTTGTGGCCCAACCTAATTTTAACCCCATGTATTTCTAATTAATTTTAGAACACCGCTTGTATTTATTTCTAATTAAATTGGGGATACCAACTTTGACAAATCCCATTTTAACCCCATTTAATCCAAATATCCTATTAATTAAGCCCATACAAAACACACAATACCCCCTCACCCTATAACACACCAAACACCAATTCCTCCACAATTTTTTATCATTTTATGTGTCTGTGCAAATACCAAAATTTAAGGGGGCTCATTTATAAATATTGTATTAGGTGTCAACACCCTCATTGGTTCAAACCAATGGAGAAGCCCTAATATTGACAAGTCAACCCAACCCTCACCCTTGCATGAGTAATTCCTCATGTCAAATCCTGACCACCCATTCAAAATGGGAGCATCATCACCACTCATTCCCACTCACCACCTCCTATTTAATGTCTCCTCAAGGCACTCTTCCCAACCATGCCCTAATCCCCAAACCTAGGAAAGCCCCCACCTCTCTCTCTCCTCCCTCCTCACTCAACCGTTGGTATTTTTCCAATTTTTTATTTTCTCTTCTTCTTCTTCTTCTTCTTCTTCTTCTTCTCCTTTTCAAAGAAAAAGAGGGAAATAAAACCATCTCCATTACTTCACTACTGTTCACCCAACCCCCTCCGGCCATCTTCTCTGGCCCGCAACTCCTCACAGCCACCACCATCGTCGACATCATCCTGCCGTAACCCGAGCTCCCTCCACCGTACCACCACACGACGTCTCCCGGCGAGCCACCCGCTGTGCACCGGTCACCGAAGTCGAACCCCGGCTACTGCTTCCTTCCCCGACCTCCCTGCACCGGCCAACTCCCCTCCAGCTTCTCCGACGGACGAACCTCATCTTCCCCCCCCCCGGAGTCCAGTCTCGACGGAGCCGACCGACGACCCACTGGACCACGACGAGCCCGCAGTCCCCTCGCCGACTTTCCTCCTCTTCTCCTCCAACTACTCCACCATTAGAACCACCACCACTCGTCACCCCGACCGATCCGACCGATCCGGCCATCTTCTCCGACACTGCTATCACTACCATCCCACACCACCGTGACCGCCTCTCCCACTCTCTCCTTCCTCCTCCCTGCATCCCCCGGCACCACCACCATCAGAACTATCATCACCACCACCATCAGAGCTATCACCACCACCACCATCAGAACTATCACCACCACCCGATCCACCACCACTCCACCAATGCCATCCCGAGTCCCCTACTCCGGCCATCAACTCCGGCGTTCCCACCATTTCCAGTCGACAGCAGCCACCCTGAGCAAGCCACTCACCACCACCACAGCTCATGACCACCTTCTTCCTTCCTCGACGAGCACCTGCTGCCCCCTTCACCTCGCCGAACCACCCCGAGCAGCCTCGACCCTGCCTCCTCCCTGTTCGTCGTCGTGCACGCACACAGGTACGACTTTCTTCCCTCGCATACATGTACGCGTGTACGTATGTACGTATGTGTGCATATATGTATGTTGTATTAGTATGATTCATATATGTATACGCATATACATATATTTGGTGTATTTCTCTATTTATATATATGTATTCAACATATATATATTAATATATCCGTATATATGATATATGTTAATGTTCGTATTGGTATATATTCAAAGGACATTGGTATATATATAATATATATCGTATATTTCTCTATTAGTATATATATATGTATTCAACAATATATATTAGTATATACGTATTAAATAATATATGTTAGTAACGTATTTTGTTATATATATATATATATATATATATATATAGTATATGTTTAGTAAAGTATATTTTGGTATATATATATGTAGCATAATATATATATATATATATATATATATATATACACATATACGTATATGGTATAAGTATTAAAATGGTGTATATATATAAATGTAGTATAAGTATATTTTTACTTGGTAAATATATATATATATATATATATATATATATATATATATATATATATATATATATATATATATATATATTCTGTGTACGTATTCCTTTGATACGTATATGTAAAAATGTGTTATGTATATTTTTAAACATAAATATATATATATATATATATATATATATATATATATATATATATATATATATATATATATATATATATAGTATATAATTCTATTAGTGTATATACACTTATACATATTTTTGTACGTAATTATTGATATACACATATATATGTATTATATTTAATTAATGATATATGTATAATTATGAATGTATTAGGTGACCCAAGTGTAACCAACGGATACCCCGTATTTACATTGACCTGTGACCATGTAAATATTAGTTGACTGCCACATGTACACTGACGTACTAGAAAGCCCCGTATCATTTTGACTGTCTGTCTAGCACAGCAATTACAGACGCGACACCCATGAAAACAGACGCATACTTGACCCTAGTTGACCAGTGTAATACCTAGCGTAGCCCTGAGTTCATTAAGTTTTGATCGTGTGTGTTAGTGTAATGTCTGATACAATATTGTATTGTATTATATGTGTATAGGACTGTTGGATCATCCATACGATACTCTGGGACAGGACATTGGTATTACCAGCTAAGGACCCAAGGCGATTACATTCTCTGATAGTTTCTTATTTATGATATCCCCTATGTTTATTGTATCTAGTGTAAATATCCATATTCTTGACACGATGGTTACACGGATTGGTATATCCGGATCTCGTCATGAGATATTATTTCTTGTTCATGGTGTATCTTGTACAAGTCTTGTTTCATTATTTATCTCGTACATGTACAGACACTGATTCTCGGGAAGAGTGGCTATCTTCTTAAGAAATCCCGTGCCATAGCGTGCCATGATTGGATCTACTATACCAGTCGGGGGTGGGAGTATTTTAGTATAGATATGTGATCATACCCTTCATGTACAATTCTTGTTCACATGTTAGTGTTGGTCATACACCGCACGTATGACTAGCCAGGCCATTATTCCTGTACAAGTTTCCAAGTCGATCACATGTTAAAGCTAGTACTCACACACTTAGTCATAGTATTCTTGTTCATTGACATATTATTTCTTTTCCGTATTTATTTACAGTATTTACAGTATTTCCATTATTGTATATCTCTCGTACATGTATATACATCTTGTATATTTCTATCTATTTACTGCTACATAGTTTATATCATTGATATAGAACTGCTATTAGAGATGTACTTTGCTCCTTCCTGACTGGAAATATTTTTCCAGACTATGTCTTAGAGGACTGGTATCCAACACTTTATGGACCCCATGGAGAGTAGCTGCAGACTTGGACTTGGTAGTTCAGTTGTGAGTCTGGAAGGTCTAGCCGAAATCACTAGTTATTTAGTTAGTTCTTTTAGCAGATTATTTGCTACCGGATTTGTCTCCGGCATACTTTGTTGAGATTGGATATTATTGTTGAGTTAGATCATTTATACTTAGACTTGTGTTGCATTTTATTTTATTTTATTTCTTCGATATCTTATCGTGTTGTAGTTATGTGATTGAGTATGTTGTTCATTTTATATTGTGTTATCCGTGTCTCCTTATGGAGTTGGATACTCGTGCGAGATTGTTTAGATAGTGCATTGACCTAGACAGCGTTCTACTGTCGATGCTGCGGCGTAGGCTGGACGTACCCACGTACTCGTGCCCCAATTCTGGGTGTGGGTCGTGACACGTTTTAGTGGCGGCCCATGCAGGTCAGACTTCGCAAGTTGTGCGATGTCATGGTAGTGTGACATCTTAGTTACACTACTGCATGTCTGCGATAGGATATAGGACATAGGATACTAGGATGAGAGCGAATACTCAATCACAATTCCTTGAGAGATTCCTGGGATGACCCCTGAGAATCTTATTATAATTTCCAATTTAAATCATTTCCCTTATTTCCGTCCGTTCTCACTTGTTGATATTGAATTTGATTCTTGTTCACCAGTTATTAAATTAAGATCTTGGTGTCATTGTAGAGTTTGATTTTATATCAAGATGAATTTTACGGACTAATTTCTGGTATCATCTGATGATACATGTTGATGAGGAGTGAGAAAGATTAACATTAGAGCTATTGGACTACAAGATGTGGATTTAAATTATAATTTGAAGATTGAAAATGAATTTCAATTTTTAAGAATTTTGAGGAGTTGAGATATTATGTTATTAAAAAATTTTGAGGATTCAGATTCAATTCAATGAACATAGACAAAGCTGTAAGGATTTTTGGAAGTGATTAAATTTTTGTTTCAGTATTTGAATATTTGACTTTGAGGAAAGTATATGCATTTTACTTTAAATTGTTCAAGGAGTTAGCTTTGAGGATTTTATTTTGAGGATAAAATTTTATAGGGGGAGAGATATATATTAGTATATGAGTGGATGAGGTACATGTGTAAGGATCTGTTGGCTTGAGCATGATTGAGATTGCACTGCAAACTGACTTTGATGTCCATCTAGGGTTGTATTAGAGGGATCCGTACTTAGTATGGTGTGTTGCACTTGGTGTACACTTGAGTGATAAGAACAACAAGTATCAACAATTGCAGTAGGTAAGAAAGTTAGCAGTGGGTGTGCTTGTAGTAGAAACTGTGGTATTTAATTATTAACTTAAAATTTTGGAGGAAATTGTGATAAAAAAATGGAATTTGATTTTATTTCGAGGATTTTCAGGAATACAATAATTTTAGAATTTTGAAAATTGTGAAATGACAAAGTGGATTATTTCATGATTATGTGGGTTGATGAATTTAACTTTTGATGGAAAATAATATAACGAGTAAATATTACTATGAGGGTTTTAACTTTCGAGGACGAAATTCTTTTAAGGAGGGTAGACTTGTTACTACCACGTTCCAAAAACAGGGGTATTTTTGACTTTTTGTATATTATTAATATTGTGTGTATTAATTTATAAATAATTGTATGAGATGTGTATTTATAAATATATTATATACTGTGTTCTTAATGTTGAGCTAGTAGACTTGACCTAGAAGCCCACTAGGTGAACGCCTGACCGAATTATAGGATTATGAATTAATTTGTATTATTTAGGATTTAATTATTGGAGGTTATAATTAATTACCGTAATTTTATTTAATTGTTGGGCCTTACCCTTGCTTCGATATTTGGAGCGCTACCCTATCTTTTGTCTTCCAACAAATTTCACAACCTTGCTCTAGACGTGCCCGCCTTCCATTCTGACCTTTTTGTAACTCGTAATTATGTTCTCTTGTGCTTCATTTTAGCCACACAATATTCGTCGCGGACGTTTATTTAATTTCTAAATAAAATCTAACTTTGTATCATTGTGCGTTCCAATCAAAATTGGAGACAATCTTGACCCATTTTTCGTGCAACCCAAATTAGGGTAATATTCTGTTCTGAGTCTTCTTCACTAATGATATTTGTGGCCCAACCTAATTTTAGCCCCATGTATTTCTAATTAATTTTAGAACACAGCTTGCATTTATTTCTAATTAAATTGGGGATACCAACTTTTACTAATCCCATTTGAACCCCATTTAATCCAAAATCCTATTAATTAAGCCCATACAAAACACATAACACCCCATCACCCTACAACACACCAAACACCAATTCTCCCATAATTTTTTCATCATTTCATGTGTTTGTGCAAATACCCAAATTTAAGGGGGCTCATTTGCAAATATTGCATTAGGTGTCAACACCCCATTGGTTCAAACCAATGGAGAAGCACTAATATTGACTAGTCAACCCAACCCTCACCCTTGCATGAGTAATTCCTCATGTCAAATCCTGACCATCCATTCAAAATGGGAGCATCATCACCACTCATTCCCACTCACCACCTCATATATAATGTCTCCTCAAGGCACTATTCCCAACCATGCCCTAATCCCCAAACCTAGGAAAGCCCCCACCTCTCTCTCCTCCCTCCTCACTCAACCGTAGGTATTTTTCCAATTTTTCCTTTTCTCTTCTTCTTCTCTTTTTCTTCTTCTTCTTCTTCTCCTCCTTTTAAAAGAAAAAGAGGAAAATAAAACCATCTCCATTACTTCACCACTGTTCACCCAACCCCCTCCGGCCATCTTCTCTGGCCCGCAACTCCTCACAGCCACCACCATCGTCAACATCATCCTGCCGTAACCCGAGCTTCCTCCACCGCACCACCACACGACGTCTCCCGGTGAGCCACCCGCTGTGCACCAGTCTCCGAAGTCGAACCTCGACTACTGCTTCCTTCCCCGACCTTCCTGCACCGGCCAACTCCCCTCCAGCTTCTCCATCGAACAAACCTCATCTTCCCCCCCCCGGAGTCCAGTCTCGACGGAGCTGACCGACGACCCACTGGACCACGACGAGCCCGCAGTCCCCTCGCCGGCTTTTCTCCTCTTCTCCTCTGACTACTCCACCATTAGAACCACCACCACTCGTCACCCCGACCGATCCGAATGATCCGGCCATCTTCTCCGGCACTGCTATCACCACCATCACACACCACCATGATCGCCTCGCCCACTCTCTTCTTCCTCCTCCCTGCATCCCCCGGCACCACCACCATCAGAACTATCATCACCACCACCATCAGAGCTATCACCACCACCACCATCAGAACTATCACCACCACCCGATCCACCACCACTCCACCAGTGCCACCCCGAGTCCCCTACTCCGGCCATCAACTCCGGCGTTCCCACCATTTCCAGTCGACAGCAGCCACCCTGAGCAAGCCACTCACCCCCACCATATCTCATGACCACCTTCTTCCTTCCTCGACAAGCAACCGCTGCCCCTTCACCTCGTCGGACCACCCCGAGCAGCCTCGACCCTGCCTCCTCCCTGTTCGTCGTCGTGCACGCGCATAGGTACGACTTTCTTCCCTCGCGTACACGTACGCGTGTACGTATGTACGTATGTGTGCATATATGTATGTTGTATTAGTATGATTCATATATGTATACGCATATACATATATTTGGTGTATTTCTCTAGTTATATATATGTATTCAACATATATATATTAATATATCCGTATATATGATATATGTTAATGTTCGGATTGGTATATATTCAAAGGACATTGGTATATATATAATATATATCATATATTTCTCTATTAGTATATATATGTATTCAACAATATATGTTAGTATATACGTATTAAATAATATATGTTAGTAACGTATTTTGGTATATATAAATATATATATATATATATATATATATTTATATATATATATATAGTATATGTTTAGTAAAATGCATTTTGGTATATATATATATATATATATATATATATATATATATATATATATATATATATATATATATATATATATATATATATACTCAGTGTACGTATTTCTTTGATACGTATATGTAAAAATGTGTTATGTATATTTTTAAACACACACACACACACACACACACACACACACACACACATATATATATATATATATATATATATATATATATATATATATATATATATATATATATATATATATATAGTATATAATTCTATTAGTGTATATACACTTATACATATTTTTGTACGTAATTATTGATATACACATATATATGTATTATATTTAATTAATGATATATGTATAATTATGAATGTATTAGGCGACCCAAGTGTAACCAACGGATACCCTATATTTACATTGACCTGTGACCATGTAAATGTTAGTTGACTGCCACATGTACACTGACGTACTGGCAAGCCCCGTATCATTTTGACCGTCTGTTTTGCACAGCAATTACAGACGTGACACCCATGAAATCAGACGCACACTTGACCCTAGTTGACCAGTGTAATACCTAGCGTAGCCTTGAGTTCATTAAGTTTTGATCGTGTGTGTTAGTGTAATGTCCGATGCAATATTGTATTATATTATATGTGTATAGGACTGTTGGATTATCCAGATGATACTCTGGGACAGGACATTGGTATTATCAGCTAAGGACCCAAGGCGAGTACATTCTCTGATAGTTTCTTATTTATGATATCCCCTATGTTCATTGTATCTAGTGTAAATATCTATATTCTTGACACGATGGTTACACGGATTGGTATATCCGGATCTCGTCATGAGATGTTACTCCTTGTTCATGGTGTATCTTGTACAAGTCTTGTTTCATTGTTTATCTCGTACATGTACAGACACTGATTCTCGGGAAGAGTCGCTATCTTCTTGGGGAATCCTGTGCCATAGCGTGCCATGATTGGATCTACTATACCAGTCGGGGGTGGGAAGTATTTTAGTATAGATATGTGATCATACCCTTCATGTACAAGTCTTGTTCACATGTTAGTATTGGTCATACACCACAGGTATGACTAGCCAGGCCATTATTCTTGTACAAGTTTCCAAGCCGATCACATGTTAAAGCTAGTACTCACACACTTAGTCATAGTATTCTTGTTCATTGACATATTGTTTCTTTTCCGCATTTATTTACAGTATTTTCAGTATTTCCTTTATTGTATATCTCTCGTACATGTATATGCATCTTGTATATTTCTATCTATTTACTGCTACATAGTTTATATCATTGATATATAACTGCTATTAGAGATGTACTTTGCTCCTTCATGACTGGAAATATTTTTCCAGACTATGCCTTAGAGGACTCGTATCCAACACTTTATGGACCACATGGAGAGTAGCTGCAGACTTGAACTTGGTAGTTCAGTTGTGATTCTGGAAGATGTAAATCCCCTAAATTTTCAAATTATTAAATCTTGGATTTTCCCCAATTTTCTAGAATTTTCTGGGAATTTTCTGTAATTAAAATCAAGGTTTTTAATTAATAAATGATTTTTAATTGGCAATAAATAATATTAAAATATCATGGAAATAATGTTTTTGGGTGTAAAATGGAAAACTGGACTTAGGGCAATTTTTCTGGAATTTATTGGACCACGGACCTATTTTTAAATGCCTAAAAACTATTTATTTAATTATTTATTTATTTATTAAATGTTTTATTATTATTATTAATATTATTTATTTTCTAACCCTAGCCCATGGCCCAGCCCGCGGCCCGGCCCATTGGGCCGAACCCGAACCCAGCCAGCCCACCGAGCCCAGCCCCTTAGCGGGTCGGGTCGGATCCCTAGACCCGCACCCGACCCGACCCTACCCGGGTCCCCCTCACCCCCACGACCCTTTCCCCCTCCGCTTCCGGCGCCGCCGCCTCCGCCGCCCGCGCCAGCCCACGTCCCCGCTCCGCTCCGCCTTCCCCGCCCTAGCCTCCGCCATCCCCGGCCGACCCAGCGCCCCTACCCGCCTATAAAAGCCCTACCCCGGCCGCCCCTTCGACCCACTCGCCCCCGCTCCGCCGCTCCTCCACTCGCCACCGCCACTGCAGAACCCCCTCGCCGTCGTCGTGCTCCGCTCGCCACCCAGCGCCGTCCTCCTCCCTCGACGCCGCCTCCTCCTCCGCCCTCGGTCGACCACAGCAACCGCAACAGCAGCACGATCAGCTCCCCGCGCCGCCTCCAGCCGCCGGCGAGTCCCCAGCCACCGCGCCGTCAGCCGCTGCGCTGCCCCGGTCCCCTCCGCCGCAGCCCAGCCGCCCACGCCGCCGCCTCCGGCCGACGCGACTCCACCAGAACCCTAACCCTAATTTGGATTCGCGTGTCCGACACGAGTCGGACACGACTCGACCCTGATTTTCGGGTCCCCTTCAGGTGCATGTAACTTTCGCCTCGTAGCTCCGTTTTTAATTCCGCAAATTGCGTTGTGAAGCTTGTATGACCCTCTCGGTGTCCGGACAAACCGCTCGGGGCATCGCGTCCTGTGGTGATCGCACACCGCGATCCAAAAACAGGAAAAACCAGACCCTGTTTCACCCCGGAACTGAGTACGCCCCGCCAAACGGGACGACTTGGTCGCATGCAGTCTTCACAGATACGTGCGCATCGTCGATACGGACGTGTGAGATTTCGTGGAAGCTGATTCGGGTGTGCGTGCACACCAAAATTAACGCGTATCCGCGGACATCGTCTCTTATCCGACTTTTCGATAATTCGCCCTAACTTCTTGTACACTCGTCAGATCGAGACGAAACTTGCGCCATCAGAATCGTAGTGATACGCTGGTCCTGTGGGTCAAGTTTGGTTCGATTCTGAGAACGTTGACGAAATCGCGTGTCGTGGGCCCCACAGGCCCCGCTCGATGGGCGATTTTGTGTTCGGCTCATCGGAATCCAAATCTGGAAGTTTCGTTGGGTTCGTATCAGCGTTCCTGACCTGTTGACACTAAGTTTGGTGAATTTGGAGACCTTTGACCCGGATACGTTTTTCGGTGCAAAGCGGGCCCACCGGCGGACCCCGTTTTGACCCGAAACTGCCGTTTTTGCCATTGTCTCCAAATTGGACCCAAGGACAGGCGTTTCTAGCTATTTGACATCTTCTGAGCGTGTTGGTAATGTCTATTTTAGCTTTTGGACTCATCTCTGGAATTTTCCCCCGAGAGCCAATATTAATCAGATCCAAACAATTAGCAAGTACCTGCACTTCAAGTTAATCTTTATATATTGTGATAATTAATTCCCTGCCTTACATGTACCCTTGATGATTACACCTAGTGTTAGAAATACTGGATTTCATGTCTCGAATATTTGAGTCCCTGTCTTGTTTTTCATGTCGGGTGGGAGAATACCTAGAAGGCATGTAGTTTACCCTTCCCCTTGTCATGTTTAATAGCTGTTGGTACACGACTGTACCTCAGCCGGATCTTGATTTCGCCTGTTTAATAGCCGTTTATAATGGCCGAATTAGCCTTATAAACCCCTACATGCCAACTATGTATTCTAAAACAAACACAAGTTCACACAGATAGTTTTTGGTCATGTTCTATTTCTTGCTGACTGTGTAGTTTTATTTCATGTTTCATTTATTTCTGCTTTCTCATATTCCTGCTTACAGCTTTAACTCTGAAATAATGATGTTCTGTTATGCAGTTTCTTAACTTGATATTTAATATTTAATTGTCATAAATATTTAGTTTAACCTTGTTGTGCACTGTGTACTTTGTTCCTTTCCTGACTGGATCTGTTGATTTAGGCGATGATGAGGATTTTGCCCCTACTTATTATGGTCCCTATGAGGGGACTGATGATACCTATGAGGAGCCAGAACCCACCCAGGAGACCACTGCTGCAGAGTAGCTAGTAGTAGCTATCTTTTATTTATATTCTTATCTTATTAACCGGGTTTGTCCCCGATTTCATTCTGAATTGCTGTACTAAAACATTTGAATCTGTGGCCGCATTTATTTCAATTGCAAATCTTAAGTTTCAGTTCTTATTATTATCTTGCCAATGTTATTTGTGAATGAGCTAGTTAGTAAATATGGATTTGACCTAGACAGCGTACTACCGCCGACTCTGCGGCGTAGGCTGGACGTACCCACGCACTCGTGCCCGAACTTCCGGGTGTGGGTCGTGACACGTTTTTATGGTGGCCCATGCAGGTCCTATCCTTAAATAGGGTAATACCCTAGGACAGGGTATGGAATAAAATTGAGGATTCTAGGAAAAGCTCATTCACAGTATAGGGTCCTTATTTCAATTCTTGATATCTTTGCTGCTCAATTTTCCTATCGCCTTTGATTTCCAAGTATTCTATTCTGATCTTCCTATCCCTTAATCTTTCAGAATGGTCCAGACAAGGAACACAGTAGGAGGCACATCGGAACCAGCTGAGCAGAATGTGCCTGAGACTCTTGCACTCCCGCCGCCTCCATCTGTTCCGGCAGTTACTCTGGATGGGGCACAGCTACTTGGAGTGTTCCAGGGATTGGTGGAATCCCAGAAAGAACAGACTGCACTTCTGCGGACCAGTCTCTCAGAAGCTCTTAAGTCCCAGGAGTCGTCACTCAAGAGGCCAGGGAGTGCCAAAGACTTCAAGAATCTAAGACCCCTGGAATTTTACGGAACTGAGGGCATTCTCTATGCCGATGAGTGGATAGAGAATGTCGAGAGACTCCTGAAGACTGCTCGGGTCCCTGATGACCTCAAAGTGGAGTCCGCAAGCCTGCAACTGTTCGACATTGCTCGAACCTGGTTCAGAGATAAACCCCAACTATCTGCTCCTGACATCACCTGGGAGGACTTCAAGAGACTATTCAAGGAGAAATTCTACCCCGAAGTGGCTCAGAAAGCTCTCGAAAGCCAATTCGAGAGACTGGAACAAGGTAACCTGTCTGTTGATGAATATACTGTGAATTTAGCAGGTTAAGCCACTTTGTGGAGTACATGGTTCGTACCCCGGAAGACAGAGCCCATAGATTCAAGAAGGGGCTGTCTCCGGATATTCGCCTTGCTGTCACCACCAGCCGAGCTCGCACCTATAAGGAAATCTTAAGCGTGGCACAAGGCGTTGAGAGAGACATGGGGCATAAACTGAAAGAGAGAGATACCGGAAATGCGGGACCCAACAAACGCCCTTTTTAACAACAACAACAACAGCAGAGGGCCCCGCAGCAAACTCAGCGTCCTCTCCCTCGAGCTCCAGCACCCCAACACCAGGCTCAGGGACAGAACCAACAAGCTGCTGCTTGTAACTTTTGCCAAAAACCAGGTCATACTTGGCAAGTCTGCAGGAAGAGGCTAGGTGGCTGCCTCTACTATGGCTCAGCAGCGCATCAAATGAGGGACTGTCCAGCTGCTCAAGGATGCACCACTGCACCAAAGGCTCCAGCCCAGGCCAGGGCCCCAGCAGTACAACAGAGGGGACCCCCGCTTCCAACACAACAATAACGCTTTGCTCAGCACCAACAGCAGCAACAGAGGGGTGCACCGCAGCAAGGCCGTGCTTATGCAATAACTCTGGAAGAAGCTGAAGCTACAGCAGACGTGATCACAGGTTCTGTGCTTATAAATTCAATACCAGCTATTACTTTGTTTGACTCTGGAGCTTCACATTCATTCATGTCAGTAGATTTCCTTATGAAGCATAGCTTAATCACTAAACCCCTTAGGAATTGTTATAAGATCATTACCGGTGGAGGAATCATCCCGGTTAGTGATGCCTGTAACAATTGTCCTATTACATTATGTGGAAGAGAACTGTATGCTAGGCTACTTGTAATGCCCGTTCCCAGTTTTAACATTATACTGGGTATGGATTGGTTAAGTCAACATCATGCCACTATAGACTGCCACAGAGGTAGTGTAATCTTCAGGCCACCTGACAAGCCAGAATTTGAATTTGCTAGAGGTTCTAGAGAAATAGGTAATAACAAAATTTGTGGAGCCCTAGTAACAGAAGAAGTGCCACTACCTATCATCTCTAAATATCTTGACGTCTTTCCTGAGGATCTTCCAGGCTTACCCTAGACCGAGAAGTTGAATTCTCCATTGACTTAGTGCCAAGAGCAGCACCAGTATCTCAAAATCCCTACAGAATCAACAAGAAGGAGATAATAGAACTAAATGAGCAAATCAAAGAACTAGAAGACAAATGCTTCATTAGGTCTAGTGTCTCACCCTGGGGAGCTCCAGTATTATTTGTGCCCAAGAAGGACGGAACATCCCGAATATGTATTGACTATAGGGCATTGAATGCCTTAACAATTAAGAATAAGTATCCCCTGCCCAGGATAGATGACCTATTTGATCAGTTGAGTGGAGCCCGGGTATTTTCAAAGATTGATTTGAGGTCCGGTTACCACCAAGTAAGGGTAAGAAAGGAAGACATCCCTAAAACTGCTTTCAATACCCGGAACGGACACTACGAATTCTTAGTAATGCCATTCGGGTTGACGAATGCACCAGCAGTTTTTATTAACTTGATGAACAAAGTATTTCAGAAATATCTAGACAAATTTGTAGTGGTCTTTATTGATAATATTTTGATCTACTCTAAGACCCCCGAAGAACATGAAGAACATTTGAGGTTAGCATTGGAGACTTTGAGGAAGGAAAAACTTTATGGAAAACTATCTAAATGTGCTTTCTTCCTGGACAAAGTAGAATTCTTGGGACATGTTGTGACTGGAGATGGAATAGCAGTAGATCCTAAGAAGATAGCTGCAGTAGAATCCTGGCCCACTCCAGACTCTGTAGCAGAGATTAGAAGCTTCCTGGGACTAGCTGGCTACTATCGGAAGTTTGTGAAGGACTTTGCTAGAATTGCGGAGCCCATGACAAAATTAACAAGAAAGGATGAAGAGTTCACCTGGACTGATGAATGTCAGCATGCTTTTGAGAAATTGAAGAAAAGGCTGACTACTGCCCCTATTCTGACCTTACCCTCTGGAACCGGAGGTTTCGCTATTTATAGTGATGCTTCTGGAAAAGGTCTAGGTTGTGTATTGGAGCAGAACAAGAAAGTAATAGCATATGCCTCTAGACAGCTTCGACCCCATGAAAAGAACTATCCAACTCATGATTTAGAATTGGCAGCTGTCATTTTTGCTCTTAAGCTATGGAAGCATTATCTTTATGGAGAAAAGGTGGAAATATTTACAGACCATAAAAGTCTAAAATATATCTTCACCTAGAAAGAGCTGAACATGAGGCAAAGAAGGTGGCTGGAACTAATGAAAGACTTTGATATCACCCTTCAATATCATCCTGGGAAGGCAAATGTAGTTGCTGATGCTCTAAGCAGGTATCCTATGGCGATGTACTTGACTATGGACAGACACCTGCTAGAGGACTTGGAAAGTTTAGGTATTGAAGTAATCATCCCAGGAAAAGAAGGCCAAATGATGAACTTGCAGATTCAGTCTACTTTAATAGACAAGATCAAGGAGACTCAGTTTCAAGATGAAGGCCTGCGAAGCCTTCGAGGTCAAGTGCAAGCTGGATTAGTGGAAGATTTTAGAATTCATGAAGATGGATCACTGAGGCATGGCGATAGATTATGTGTACCCTAAGGAGACATAAGAGAAGAAATTATGCAAGAGGCGCACAGATCGCAATACTCTATACATCCAGGAGCCAACAAGATGTACAAGGACCTGAGGACGCATGTTTGGTGGCATGGCATGAAAAGAGAAGTAGCCAGGTTCGTATCTCGTTGTTTAGTGTGCCAGCAAGTCAAGGCAGAAAGACAAAGACCTGGAGGATTGCTTAAACCCCTACCCATTCCGGAGTGGAAGTGGGAATATATCACAATGGATTTTGTTTCCGGACTTCCAAGGACACCTAGTGGAAAGGATGCAATCTGGGTGATAGTAGATAGACTAACCAAGTCTGCATATTTTCTACCTTTCAAAGTGGGGCTATCTACAGAAAAGCTGGCAGATTTATATATCAGACACATTGTCCGGCTGCATGGAGTTCCAGTAAGTATTGTCTCCGACCGAGATTCAAGATTCACCTCTCACTTCTGGAAGAGCTTACAAGCCAGCTTGGGGACTCAACTCAAATTCAGCACAGCTTATCATCCCCAAACCGACGGACAATCGGAACGTACAATCCAGACACTTGAAGATATGCTCCGTACATGTGTTCTGGATTTTGGAGGATCCTGGGAAGACTACCTACATCTTGTGGAGTTCTCTTATAATAACAGTTACCAAGCAAGCATTGAGATAACTCCATTTGAAGCTCTGTATGGACGAAGATGTCGTACCCCGCTATCATGGGACGACGTTGGAGAAAGAGCCCTGCTGGGACCAGAGATGGTGATCGATTCAGCTGAGAAGGTAAAGCAAATAAGGGACAGACTTCGAGTGGCTCAAGACAGGCAACGACATTGGGCAAATAGCCACCGAAGGCCCTTGGAATTTGAGGTAATTAAATTTATGAAATTCAAGTCAATTTAAACATTTTGATTATGGAACTAAGACTTGATTATAACTTTGTTAAAGGTTTGAGAACTGGTATTCTTGAAGATTTCCCCGACACGTGGCACTATTAGGTTCGGAAGGAGTGGAAAACTCAGCCCAAGATTTATTGGACCTTTTGGCATTCAGAAGAAAATTGGAGAAGTGGCATACCGACTGGCATTGCCACCCTCTCTGGATGGAGTCCATAATGTCTTCCACGTGTCGCAGCTGAGAAAGTACGTGTCAGACCCCAGCCACATTTTGGATCACTCAGAGCTCGAAGTAGGCCCAAGTTTGACTTACCAAGAGCAACCCGTGGAGATACTGGATCGATCAGAGAAAGTTCTACGGAACCAGGTCATTTCCCTGGTTCGCGTAGCTTGGAAGCACCATTCCCCCGGCGAATCCACCTGGGAGCGAGAAGACGAGATTAGAGAGCGATACCCCTATCTTTTTGAACCCTGAGGTATATTTTATTTTCGGCCTTTCCTTTTCGTGCCTTTGTTATTCTTAAATTTTGAGGACGAAATTTTTGTAAGTTGGGTAGGTTGTAAATCCCCTGAATTTTCAAATTATTAAATCTTGGATTTTCCCCAATTTTTTGGAATTTTCTGGGAATTTTCTGTAATTAAAATCAAGGTTTTTAATTAATAAATGATTTTTAATTGGCAATAAATAATATTAAAATATCATGGAAATAATGTTTTTGGGTGTAAAATGGAAAACTGGACTTAGGGCAATTTTTCTGGAATTTATTGGACCCCGGACCTATTTTTAAATGCCTAAAAACTATTTATTTATTTAATTATTTATTTATTTATTTATTAAATGTTTTATTATTATTATTAATATTATTTATTTTCTAACCCTAGCCCATGGCCCAGCCCGCGGCCCGCGGCCCGGCCCATTGGGCCGAACCCGAACCCAGCCAGCCCACCGAGCCCAGCCCCTTAGCGGGTCGGGTCGGATCCCCAGACCCGCACCCGACCCGACCCTACCCGGGTCCCCCTCACCCCCACGACCCTTTCCCCCTCCGCTTCCGGCGCCGCCGCCTCCGCCGCCCGCGCCAGCCCACATCCCCGCTCCGCTCTGCCTTCCCCGCCCTCGCCTCCGCCATCCCCGGCCGACCCAGCGCCCCTACCCGCCTATAAAAGCCCCGACCCCGGCCGCCCCTTCGACCCACTCGCCCCCGCTCCGCCGCTCCTCCACTCGCCACCGCCACCGCAGAACCCCCTCGCCGTCGCCGTGCTCCGCTCGCCACCCAGCGCCGTCCTTCTCCCTCGGCGCCGCCTCCTCCTCCGCCCTCGGTCGACCACAGCAACCGCAGCAGCGGCACGAGCAGCTCCCCGCGCCGCCTCCGGCCGCCGGCGAGTCCCCAGCCACCGCGCCGTCAGCCGCCGCGCTGCCCCGGTCCCCTCCGCCGCAGCCCAGCCGCCCACGCCGCCGCCTCCGGCCGACGCGACTCCACCAGAACCCTAACCCTATTTGGATTCGCGTGTCCGACACGAGTCGGACACGACTCGACCCTGATTTTCGGGTCCCCTTCAGGTGCGTGTAACTTTCGCCTCGTAGCTCCGTTTTTAATTCCGTAAATTGCGTTGTGAAGCCTGTATGACCCTCTCGGTGCCCGGACAAACCGCTCGGGGCATCGCGTCCTGTGGTGATCGCACACCGCGATCCAAAAACAGGAAAAACCAGACCCTGTTTCACCCCGGAACTGAGTACGCCCCACCAAACGGGACGACTTGGTCGCATGCGGTCTTCACAGATACGTGCGTATCATCGATACGGACGTGTGAGATGTCGTGGAAGCTGATTCGGGTGTGCGTGCACACCGGAATCAACGCGTATCCGCGGACATCGTCCCGTATCCGACTTTTCGGTAATTTGCCCTAACTTCTTGTACACTCGTCAGATCGAGACGAAACTTGCGCCATCGGACTCGCAGCGATACGCTGGTCCTGTGGGTCAAGTTTGGTTCGATTCTGAGAACGTTGACGAAATCGCGTGTCGTGGGCCCCACAGGCCCCGCTCGACGGGCAATTTTGTGTTCGGCTCATCGGAATCCAAATCTGGAAGTTCCGTTGGGTTCGTATCAGTGTTCCTGACCTGTTGACACTAAGTTTGGTGAATTTGGAGACCTTTGACCCGGACACGTTTTTCGGTGCAAAGCGGGCCGGGCCCACCGGCGGACCCCGTTTTGACCCAAAACTGTCATTTTTGCCCTTGTCTCCAAATTGGACCCAAGGACAGGCGTTTCTAGCTATTTGACATCTTCTGAGCGTGTTGGTAATGTCTATTTCAGCTTTTGGACTCATCTCTAGAATTTTCCCCCGAGAGCCAATATTAATCAGATCCAAACAATTAGCAAGTACCTGCACTTCAAGTTAATCTTTATATATTGTGATAATTAATTCCCTGCCTTACATGTACCCTTGATGATTACACCTAGTGTTAGAAATGCTGGATTTCATGTCTCGAATATTTGAGTCCCTGTCTTATTTTTCATGTCGGGTGGGAGAATACCTAGAAGGCATGTAGTTTACCCTTCCCCTTGTCATGTTTAATAGCTGTTGGTACACGACTGTACCTCAGCCGGATCTCGATTTCTCCTGTTTAATAGCCGTTTATGACGGCCGGATTAGCCTTATAAACCCCTACATGCCAACTATATATTCTAAAATAAACACAAGTTCACACAGATAGTTTCTGGTCATATTCTATTTCTTGCTGACTGTGTAGTTTCATTTCCTGTTTCATTTATTTCTGCTTTCTCATATTCCTGCTTACAGCTTTAACTCTGAAATAATGATGTTTTGTTATGCAGTTTCTTAACTTGATATTCAATATTTAATTGTCATAAATATTTAGTTTAACCTTGTTGTGCACTGTGTACTTTGTTCCTTTCCTGACTGGATCTGTTGATTTAGGCGATGATGAGGATTTTGCCCCTACTTATTATGGTCCCTATGAGGGGACTGATGATACCTATGAGGAGCCAGAACCCACCCAGGAGACCCCTGCTGCAGAGTAGCTAGTAGTAGCTATCTTTTATTTATATTCTTATCTTATTAACCGGGTTTGTCCCCGATTTCATTCTGAATTGCTGTACTAAAACATTTGAATCTGTGGTCGCATTTATTTCAATTGCAAATCTTAAGTTTCAGTTCTCATTATTATCTTGCCAATGTTATTTGTGAATGAGCTAGTTAGTAAATATGGATTTGACCTAGACAGCGTACTACCACCGACTCTGCGGCGTAGGCTGGACGTACCCACGCACTCGTGCCCGAACTTCCGGGTGCGGGTCGTGACAGAAGATCTAGCCAGAATCACTAGTTATCTAGTTAGTTCTTTTAGCAGATTATTTGGTACAGGATTTGTCTCCGGCATACTTTGTTGAGATTGGTTATTATTGTTGAGTTAGATTATTTTTATTTATACTTGTGTTGTATTTTATTTTATTTCTTCGATATCTTATCATGCTATAGTTATATGATTGAGTATGTTGTTCATTTTATATTGTGTTATCCGTGTCTCCTTATGGAGTTGGATACTCGTGCGAGATTGTTTAGATAGTGCATTGACCTAGCCAACGTTCTACCGCCGATGCTGCGGCGTAGGCTGAACGTACCCACGTACTCGTGCTCCAATTCCGGGTGCGGGTCATGACAGAAGTCTTCATGTAGCCAGGGAGTTATGCGGCTTAGAGAGTGCTATGCGGCCTGAGTGCTATGCAGCCTGAGCTCCTTGCTGTATACTGACCAACATGCGTCCATCTAATTGGATGCATGATTGACATCACACAAGTGTTCTGAAGCTAATCATTGAACTCTTTGTGTGTTCACTCGCTAAATGAATGAGAAATGCGCTAAGTCCAAATAGCAATATGCAGCCGAGTGACTTATGCGGGAAGCAGAGCATGCGGCTACCTTCCTTGGACGCATGACTTTGAACCGTTGGCACATATTTCGATGACTTTGTCCTTTCTCTCTGACACACTTTATTGAATTGTCATATCAGTTACATCAATCACTTTATGTCACATCACTGACACTTTATTTCTTGGCCGTTACTTCAACACTTGTCCTAAGGAGTAGACTTTAACCTTGAGCATATAACCCTAACTTCATATGCGACCCTGACTCCATATGCGGCCAAGTGGTTCATGCGGCCCTTACTACATATGCGGCCAAGTGGTTCATGTGACCCTGACTTCATATGCAACCAAGACTTCATATGTGGCCTAGAGACATATGCGGCCGAGACTTCATATGCGGCCAGGACTTCATATGCGGGCTTGATTATTTTGATTGAATGTTTTCTAATTCTTTTATGATTTATATTTGGGTTAATGATAGTGTTATGATTCTAAGGAAGAAATGATTTAGTAACCAGACCTCGTGTCAGACATGACCATTAGCTAAGGTTGGCTATAATGAACCAGACTAAGTGGATAGTGACTAACCGACTATGTACATGACATAAGCTTCGTGTTATAATAAGATCTTGATTCATGTGACCCAATATATAATTGGTAATTGGACTCGAATACTGTATCTGTGCTGATACAATTTTTTGCCTGGAAGTGTATATGATCGAATGTGCGCCGATTGTGATATACCGTGTCACGTGTTAAGTAATTTATATTTGGGTTGTGCATCGAGAATGCCTCCAAATTCCTGAACACATGATATTATAAATATATATATTATTTCCCCCAGCACAGGCATGATATGAGAGTCAACTACCAAAGTGTGGCTAGGATATTGATTGACTGAATGTTGTATACATGCTCGAGTGAATCTAGATTGAACTTTTATGTATTCATATCTAGAGTGCCCGTACTTTGTACGATATCTTACAAAAAATTATTATGTGACCACACCTTGAAATTTTGAACATAATATAAGGCTAATTAGGTAACTAAAAGTGGTAGTAACATTTGGAGAAAACGGTATCCCGAGATCATGACAATGAACCTTCCCACAGAGATTCATTCTAAGTGTGATGTGGGCTTGCCACCACATATACTGTATTTCATCCGCCTTAGTGGAGTACAGTATATGACCTATTATAAATAACGCTGAGCCATTGTCTCCCTATAGGAGCACTGGAACTGCTAATACCGTATTTTAGCGCAGTGGCTTTACGAAAAATTGGTGCATCATGAAGTACCTTTATATTTGTTATTTGGCTCGGTTTGCTCATGTTCGACAATGACGTGATCTGAGGATGCCTATTATGCATTATTTCTGAGATAACCTCAGACTCCACAAATAACAAGCTGTACAAGTGATTGGCCGATATAAGAAAATGGACTTTGTTGTGATTGTATTATTCGGTTAGTAGCCTAGGAAAATAAACTATCATAGTGTGATAGTTCAACCCTTGTCGATGTTTGGTTGTAGGGTTGGGTTGTGCTAGGGTATGCCATTGACCTAAATTACGACACCGAACCTATGTATTATTATATAATTATTTCTTGGATTTTTGTTTCTCTATTTCGTGCTTCCTTTGTGGTACTTGCTATTTGGGGTCTAACCCCACTAGTTTTGCATGGTCAGGTCTCGAGCCAGCACCCGAGGATCCCGCGTACTATCCCCCAACTCATGGCGCGTACCAAAAATATTGTATAATTATTCTTTTGGGCCTTTAGCCACCGGCACCTGTTAGCCGACACGTCTGGACATTAGTCTCCTTACATGATTGTATTAAATCAGACTGCAGCTGATCATTGTTATGTACTTTTATTACTTTTCCAGCTTCTTATTTGGCACAGTTGGTCTCCAGAATATTTTGAGAAAGCGTTTGGGACGCCTTATTGCTTTATCATATATACTCTATGTTTACTGTTTCTTGTTTGAATGATTAAGACATAGAAGTTCTTGACCATAGAATACTTGATTTTAGCATGCATCCCTTGTCTTATTACAGCCGTGATCGTCATATGACGTATAGTACCTTGTATGGAGCAGTTGGTCATGTCCGTCTCCGTATTCTGGTACTATGGCATGACAATATCGCTCATCACCCTCAGACGGATGGACAGTCGGAGAGGACTATTTTGACACCCGAGGATATGCTTCGCACATGTATATTAGATTTCGAAGGCTCATGGGAGGACCATATCCATTTGGTAGAGTTTGCTTATAACGACAACTACCAAGCCAGTATAGAGATGTCACCTTTTGAGGTTCTGTATGGTCGAAGTGTCGTACTCCATTGTCTTGGGACGATGTGGATGAGAAATCTTTATTGGGGCCTGAGATAGTTTTGGATGCTGCAGAGAAGGTAAAGTTGATCAGGGATAGACTTCGGGTGGCATATGACAGACAATAGCATTGGACCGATAGCCACTAGAAACCATTGGAGTTTGAGGTATAAGTTTTTTTTGTGTTTGTGATTGTTTATGCTTGTAGATTGTTTGTTAAGGCTTATATTATGTGCTCGATTGGCGATTTGGTATTCCTATGCTCGGTTGGTGATCTGGTATTCCTGAGGATTTTTTCGATATGGGACACAATTCGCTTCGGTGGAGGTAGGAAGCTTAGTCCAGGATTCATCAGACCTTTTGGTGTTCTTGAGAAGGTTGGTGCAGTGGTCTACCGACTAGTCTTACCGCCTATACTGGAGGGAGTGCATAATGTGTTTCATGTGTCACAACTGAGATGGTACATGGCAGACCCTAGCCATGTATTGGACCACTCAGAGATTGAGGTGGGCCCGAGTCTCAGTTATCCTGGGCAGCCGGTGAAGATTCTGGATTGCAGGGAGAATGTGTTACAAAATGATGAGAACATAAAATATTATATTTTTATTCCTTAATGTATACTCCTTTATGCTCATTTGATGTCTAAAGATACTCATTATTTTTATATTTTGATCTAGGATGTATTGAAGTCACTAAATGCAAAATGGAGCTAATTATCAATTCTTGACAGTTTTGACATCTTGTAAAAAACGGTCGTAACTTTCTCATCTGAAGTCCAATTAAGCGGATCCAAATTGATTCAGAAATCTAAGAGACAGAGGAACAAGTTTTTTGTTTTGAGTTTTTTGAGATTCTGGATACATCATGGATCAAATCAGGCTTGAAGTTGAGTCAACTATTCTGTGCACAAAAATTAGAACTAAATTAACCATTTTCTTACTTGTTCTATGATTTTATTTTATGGCTTGGGGTGTTGTAACTTATAGAAAATTTGTGGAAAGATATTTTGGACTTCAAATAACTAATTTAGAGTGTATTAAAGGGGTAGAAATCATGAGGAAAGGAACATAACACACAACTCTTCTCCTTCTTCTCCAACATTTCTTTTAAAGTTTTCATGAATATGTGCGGCTAAATTCTTGTTGGTCGAAGGAAACGAAAGCCTCTGGAATGAATAAAAACTTATGAGATCTAATTTGTGTTTATATGTTTGAATTTTGCTTTGAGTATCAAATATTTTCTTATGCATATTTTCATGATTATCTTATTTAATAACTAGGATGCATACTAGTTTATTATTCTTGACAATCTAATGTTAAATTAGATATTGAATCAGCAATTGTTTGATCCCTCTAATTTGTGAAGAAACCAAGGTTTAATTAACTGCTTTGTTTTATTATACCTTAGGAGAAAAACTTTCGACAAAATTAAATGCAACCGCCTGTGCTTGTGTTATTTTGCTTCGTTGATCTCATCGAGTTTAATACGCTACTAGATTAAACCTTCAGCGCTTGTTTGGGGTTGTTTAGTAGTTAAGGTTAATTAGATTATTTGTTTTTAATTAATTATGGCTAAAGGATATAGGAAAATAATTCCAACGATGAATATTCAAAGCATGAATTAATATATACTTGCATCGATGATCAGTTTTAAGATTCCAATGGTGGATGTTGACTGGGACCAACTTTTGTTGCTTCGATTATTTTAATACTTTAATTATTTTTATCTTTTCTTAATTTGCTTTTATTCAAAACTCTTCCCCCATCCTATTTCACATAACATAAAGATTAACTAATTACTTTTCGTGAAAACGATCCTTACTCTCACTACTACTTATAATTTTAAGAGTAAATATTTTATTTTTTGGGTGCCTACGACAACACTCCAAATTTTAGATATCAAATGACTATTTTGGTTTAAATGCTTTAAAAGCCAAATTGAAGAAGTTGTTAAATGGAGTGATTGATTTTACATATTTCATATTGAGCTTGAGTTTATTCATTTTTGCTCCACTAGTTTTGATGGTGATAAGAATATAAAATGTCATCTTTTTATTCCTTAATGTATACTCCTTTATGCTCATTTGATATCTAAAGATACTCATTATTTTTATATTTTGATCTAGGATACAATTGGAGTCACTAAATGCAAAATTGAGATAATTATAAATTCTGGATAGTTTTCATACCTTATAGGAAAATAACCATAACTCCCTCACCCGAAGTCCAATTTAAGTGATTCAAATTGATTCAAAAAGCTAAGGCACAGAGGTACAATTTTTTGTTTTGAGTTTTCCGAGATTCTGGCTGCATCATGGACCAAATCAGGCTTAAAATTGAGTCAATTATGTTGTGCACAAAAATTGGAGTTGAATTAACCATTTTTCTACTTGTTCAATAATTTTATTTTATTGTTTGGGGTATTGTAACTCTTAGAGGATTTGTGGAAAGATATTGTGGGCTTCAAACAACTAATTTAGACTGTATAAAAGGGGTAAAAATCATGAGGAAAATGAAGACAACACACAACTCTTCTTCTTTTTCTCCAACATTCTTTTGAAGTTTTTATGAATATGTGCAGCTAAAAGTCTTGTTGGTCGACGAAAACAGAAGCCTTGAAATCAATAAACTTGTGAGATCTAATTTTTTTTTCCATATGTTTGATTTATGCTTTGAGTATAGAATATTTTTCTATGCCTACTTTCATGATTGTTTTGTTTAATTATTTGGAGGCCTACTAGTCTATTATCCATTTCGATCTACTGCTAAATTAGACATTAAATCCGTATTTGTTTGATTTTTCTAATTTGTGAAGCAAGCAAGATTTAATCAACTGTTTTTTTTATTAGATCTTAGGAGGAAAATTTTTGACAAAATTAAATGCAACCACTTGTGCTTGTGTTGTTTTGCTTCATCGATCTCTTGGTTCTTTAAGAAATTACTAGATTAAATCTTCAGCGCTTGTCTTGGATTATTTAGTAATTAAAACTAATTATATCGCTTGCTTCTAATTAACTAAGCCTAAGAGGGATAGAAAATACTTCCAACGGTGAATATTCAAAGTATGAGTTAATTTATGTTTGCATCAATGATCAATTTTAAGATTCCAATGGTGGATGTTGACTGAGACCAACATTGGTTCCTTTGATTGATTTTAATACTTTATTTATTTTTAGCTCTTCTTAATTTTCTTTTATTCAAAATTTCTCCCATCCTATTTCACATAGCATAAAGATTAACTAATTACTTTCCGTGGAAACGATACTTACTTTCACTATTACATTTCCAATAGTATGAGGTTTTTTATTTTTGTGTGCCTACGACAGCACGCCAAATTTTGGCGCCGTTGCCGGGGAGTAATTTTAGTTAATTTTTATTCTTTTTGTGATATTTTCTTATAACTAAATCATTTTTGTTTATTAGCAATTTTTTTTATTATTCTTTCGTTTGTGAAGTTTATTTCATTATTGTAATTCATTAATTTTTTATTTAAAAACATTATTCTCATATACTTTTTTGGATTCTTTGCTATCATTTTATTGACTATTTATGATTGCAACTCGATCTTCTAATCAAAGTGATTTTCAGAGTGATCTAGAAATAGAAAGAACTCTGCGCAGGTTAAGGAAGGAAGCTCAAAAAAACTCTAACGAGAACGACCCTGCTCCGGATTCCTTACTCTCTTGCAATTCTAATCCTGAATAAGAGAAAGTCATGGTTGGAAATAGAACTTTGAAAGAACTTGCAGCCCCTGATTTGAACCAATACCCTTTATGCATAACATTTCCTACTTTAGATGCTACTACTAGTTTTGAATTAAAATCTGGACTAATACATTTATTACCTACTTTTTATGGCCTTGCAGGTGAAGATTCTCATAAGCATCTAAATGAGCTTCATGTGGTATGCACAACTATGAAACCTACGGGGGTGTTCGAAGTGCAAATCAAATTAAGAGCCTTTCTGTTTTCTTTAAAGGATTCGGCTAAGGATTGGCTCTATTATCTACCCTCCGAAAGCATGGTCACATGGAACGAAATAAAGAGCATATTCTTGGAGAAGTACTTTCTAGATTCAAGGTCGGCCAATATTCAAAAAGAAATTTGTGGGGTAAGAAAACACAATGGAGAGTCCCTACACGAGTACTGGAAACGTTTCAAGAAATTATGTAGCTGCCCCCATCATCAAATTAGTGAGCAATTGCTCATCCAGTACTTCTATGAAGGCCTTCTCCCAGCTGATAAGAGCATGATTGATGTTGCTAGTGGAGGAGCTTTGAAGATAAAACTCCCGAGGCTGCAAGAAATTTAATTGCAAATATAGTGGCCAATTCTCAATAATTTGGCACTCGGCTAGATCTTCCATCTAGGCATGCTAATAAGGTAAATATTTTTTCCCTAGAAAAATAAATTGCTAGTTTAACATCTCTTATTCATCAAATGGTTGTAGGTAACATGCAAACAACGAAGGCTTATGGGATTTATTCAGTTGCAGGACATCCAACTGACATGTGCCCAACTCTTCAAGAGGAACCCAACGATCAAGTGAATGTGGTAGGTGGTTTCCCTGGACAACCACAAAGGAAGTATGATCCATATTCAAAAACTTACAATCCAGGATGGAGAGATCGTCACAATTTCAACTATGGGAATCCACAAACAAATCAGCCTATCAATCAAAATTGCCCAAGTTACCAATAGTACAAACAACCTATCCTAAACAACAATCAAACCAAACTTCTAACTCTGGTATGTATTTAGATGAAATTGTTAAGTCTCTTGCCACTAATAATTTATAATTTCAATAGGAGACAAGCACCAGTATTCAAAGCTTGGACAATCAAATGAGCCAAATGACTACAATAATTAATAAGCTAGAGGAACAAAGTTTAAAAAAATTACCATCACAAACGGTAGTAAACCCAAGAGAAAATGTAAGTGCAATCATTTTGAGAAGTGGTAAAGAGATTGATATTCTAGTAAAGGAAGCACCTGCATTGTCAAAGCAAGTAAAAGAGAAAAATATTACCGCAACCACAAACTTCCCCAATGACGATGACGTTCCTGATTGTAAGTTTCCACCTCTTTCTGCTTACATCCCAGTACCTCATTTTCCTCATGCTTTAGCAGAATCTTGAAAATATGAAAAAAAATCAAGATTTATATGTGACTTTTCGTAGATGCGAGGTAAACATTCCACTTTTAGATGCTATTAAGCAAGTACCTCGTTATGCTAAATTTTTGAAGGAACTGTATACTATAAAGAGGAAACAAAAATTGAAAGGATATGAGAAAGTAAGAGTACGAGAGAGTATTTCTGCAATTATTCAAAGAAAACTCCCTACAAAATGCAAAGATCCAAAAATGTTTACTATCCCTTGCAAGGTAGGTAATAATAAATATGAAAAAGCCATGATAGATTTAGGAGCTTCTATTAATGTCATGCCATATTCTTTAAATGCATCTTTAAATCTTGGACCTTTAAATAAAACTGGTATTGTGATTCAATTGGCTGATTGATCTAATGCCTATCCAAAAGGTGTAGTTGAGGATGTTCTTGTGCAAATTATTAATTTGGTTTTTCCTACTGATTTCTATGTTCTTGATATGGAAAGTAGTAATCAAATTGCTCCTATTTTATTAGAAAGACCATTTTTAAAGACATCCAAGACTAAGGTAGATGTTCAGAGTGGCACATTTACTTTGGAATTTAATGGTGAAATTGCTAAGTTCAATATTTATGATGATATACAATATCCTAATAATGATAATTCTATTTGTTCTATTAATGTTATTGATTCTTTCGCACAAAAAGTTTTTAAATTTGATGGCAAAGATGGATTGAAAGTTGCCATTAGTGAGCATCATAAGAAAGAGAATGAGGAGTTAGTCTTGAGTACTAATTTGTTGGAAACTGTTGTAGCATCAAACGATCTATCAAAAATACAACAGTCAGGTAATGTTTCTTATATTTCGTTATCAATTTCTGACAAAATAACTTTACCTTCTGTTTTGTAGGCCTGTATTCTAGACTTGAAATCCCTGCCTAGTTATATTAAGTGTGCATAGAATCGAGCCAATGACAATATTAAACAAAGGCTTGCTTGGGAGGCAACCCAAGGGAAGTTTATTTTTATTCTCGCATTTTATTTTTGGTTATTTTTGCATTCTCCTTACATTTCACCTTACATTGGGACAATGTTAGTTTTAAGTGTGGGGGAGGGCATTTAATTTATTTTAAGCAGTTTGAGATTTTTTTAAAAAAATTTAATAAAAGAGTTTTATTTTTGTGGTTTTCAAAGAATTTTGCTTGTGTATGTCATGAGTTAGATGTAACTAAAATTTAAAAATTCATAACATAATTGAATAAGTAATCTTTTCTACTTAGAATTAATTAGTCTAGTTATTTTCTTTGAGGATGGTAGTGACTAAATTTGGTAGACAAAAAATTGGTGATATTTTGAGCCATTTGACTGACACATCAGTCTCATTATTTTTTCATGAGAGATATTCTTCCATGGATTTGTTTCTCTATAACTTGCTTTGATTCTTTTCGAGGTCACATTGACACATGTATACATGAACATGATTAAGGCCATCTTTGTTATGCGTTACATAAGCCAAATAATCCACCTTGTAATTAATTTTCTTTTTGTTGAACCCCATTGAGCTTTATTGGCTTTTTTTTTGGTATACCCATATTACAAGCAATTTCAACCTATAATATGTATACCTTTATCCAAGCCGCAAAACTAGTGTAGCATTGTTAATCATTATGATATATATGGGTGTACAAAGAAATAAGTGTGGGGGTGTCTAAATTTGTGGTTTTGTTACAACCGACCAAATGTAACATATTTTCATTCTTAAATTCTTGAGTTCCAATATTGTTCTAAAGAAAAAAAGGCAAAAAAGAAAAAAAGAAAGAAAGAAAGAAAAAAAGGGTGGAAGTTGTTTTACATTATTTAAATGCTTTAAAATCCATATTGAAGAAGTTTTTAAATGGAGTGATTGATTTTACATGTTTTATATTGAGCTTGAGTTGATTTATTTTTGCTCCACTAGTTTTGATGGCTTTTGAGCTACACTCCCAAATATATTCCACCTTAATCCTATGCCATGTTACAACCCATAAAAAGTCCTTATGATTTGTGTTATGCATGTGATCCCATTGGTGGAGAATAAGAAGATATGCAAGATTTTGGTAGATTATTTCTTTTGGAACGAATTTGAGTGAAATATATACCTCCAAACACAAGAGAGTTGAGTGTTTATTCCCGTGAGCACCTATTTAGTTTACTCCATCTTCAAGTGAAAATACTTACTAAGTAATTAGAAGTTGTTTAAGAATATATGTTCATGATATGTTATGAGTTTTGAAGTGCATGGTTATTTTTTATTTATGTCATTACAACCTTGACTTTTTTTTGGAAAAAATAAATTAGAGTGTCGCCCGAGGACGAGCACAGGTTAAGTGTGGAGGTATTTGTTGAGAACATAAAATGTCATATTTTTATTTCTTAATGTATACTCCTTTATGCTCATTTGATATCTAAAGATATTCATTATTTTAATATTTTAATCTATGATGCAATTGGAGTCACTAAATGCAAAATGGAGATAATTGTAAATTCTGGACAGTTTTGATACCTTGTAGCAAAATGGTCATAACTCCCTCATCCGAAGTCCAATTTAGGTGATTCAAATTGATTCGGAAAACTAAGATATAGAGGTACAATATTTCCTTTTTGAGTTTTTCGAGATTCAGGCTGCATTATGGACCAAATCAGACTTGAAGTTGAGTCAACTATATTATGCACAAAAAATGGAGTTGAATTAACCATTTTTTACTTGTTCAATAATTTTATTTTATTGTTTGGGGTATTTTAACTCTTAGAGAATTTTTGGGAAGATATTGTGGGCTTCAAACAACTAATTTAGAGTGTATAAAAAGGGTAGAAATCAGAAGAAAAAGGAAGACAACACACAACTCTTCTTATTCTTCTCCAACATTCATTTGAAGTTTTCATGAACATGTGCAACTAAAAGTCTTGTTGGACGAAGAAAATAGAAGCCTTGAAATCAAAAACTTGTGAGATCTAAATTATTTTTATATGTTCGATTTATGCTTTGAGTATTGAATATTTTTCTATGCCTACTTTCATGATTGTTTTGTTTAATTACTAGGAGGCCTACTAGTCTATTATCTATTTCGATCTACTGCTAAATTAGACATAAAATCCGCAATTGTTTGATTTTTCTAATTTGTGAAGCAACCAAGATTTAATGAACTTCTTTATTTTATTAGATCTTAGATGGAAAACTTTTGAAAAAATTAAATGCAACCGCTTGTGCTTGTGTTGTTTTGCTTCATCGATCTCTTAGTTATTTAAGAAATTACTATATTAAATCTCCAGCACTTGTCTTGGATTATTCAATAATTAAAGCTAATTTTATCGCTTGTTTCTAATTAACTAAGCCTAAGAGGGATAGAAAATACTTCCAACAGTGAATATTCAAAGTATGAGTTAATTTATGTTTGCATAAATGATCAATTTTAAGATTCCAATGGTGGATGTTGACTGAGACCAACATTGGTTCCTTTGATTGATTTTAATACTTTAATTATTTTTGTCTCTTCTTAATTTTTTTATTCAAAATTTCTCCCATCCTATTGTAACACCCCGTTCCGCTCAAGCGGACTGCCGATTCAAACGACAAAAAGTGCAACGTCCCAAACCGCTTTGCTCAGGCGAGAATACTCGTTTAAGGCAAAGGATATCCAGACTTGTCGCTCAAGGAGTTTGGCTTAGGATTTCAGAGGCTCGCTTGGAGTATCGCTCAACCGAGTCGAATCATCGCTAAGGTGGGTGGCTACGGTGAACTTGTCTTTGCTTAGCCAGCACACTTAAAATATGGAACGATATATGCTAGTTGCTAGGTGAATCACCCCCTGCATGCTAATAAGAATCCAACATACCTAGCTAAGGGAATAATCCCAACTTGTATTGCTTATGCTAGAACATGGAAATAAAATATTGCTTATATTCAGACCCTCGCATGCTACCTTTGCCTCGTGCAACAAGACCCTGCTATGTCTCGAGTAGAACGATTTGCATATATTCTGTAGTGCACTGTTCGCATGCCATAATGCACGACCCTAGATCATGTCGCTCGAATAGTCCCTTAAGGTTTCACTGCTCGGCTTACCTTCGGGCCCGAGCTAATGTGAATGCTTATGTTATGTAAATGCATGCTTGCCTGCTTAAATATTGCCTTGATTGAATACGTGTCGCATTAACTATGCGAAGACCTTTTAATGCCATTCATGTCATACATTTATTTAGGTTCTCCTCGGAAGACTATTTAATAGTCGTTTCGTGCATGAGTACACCTGAAGGTATCTGGGACCATCTGGTCGCTAAGGCAGTTCCTGAACCAGGGATCTTGTACCAATTCAATGATTAAAGAATCCCAGCTCGTGGAGCAATATTGTCCTGTACTGAATTAAATGGCTCATGGAGTCGATACATAATATTGTGAATAATCATGCCTGAACTTGTTCCATATATATATAATCTGCCTCAAACTTGTTCCATATATATATATCCTGTCTCGAACTTGTTCTTGTACCTGACCAGAGACCGAAAGATTAGAGACTTGCATGGTTACAGGACAACTTGGAAAGAAGGTTTTAGTTCCACGGACGGTTGCTGGAGCACTGGCACCGATCATATTCGGCCGAAACTCCTGATAGTCTCCTACATCAGACGGAATGGCATGCGACGTCCCGATCCTCGCGTCATATGTCATTCCCTCCCAGACTTGACCGTCCATTATGGCGCCATGCCAGTAACCTCATGTTCATATAGATAAGTCATCCTAGCTTAGCGGCAACCCACGTGCGAGTTATTGCATCACATCGAGAATAACTGAACACCTGAACGATCATGGTAAAATAACACGTGTGCATAAAGAGCACTTGAACATTGTATGAAACACACCGATCATCCGAGTAACTCGTGCACCCAAAACTTAGACTCGTTCATAACAAAGTGTTTGCATATGCTATTGCCCTGAATGTTCATACCTGTTCGCGCTTGAATTAACTTGGTTTGCCTTGGACAGGGAAGGAAAAATGGTAAGTTGGTAAGTCTCGCCGTGTTTTCTCTTATATCGCATGGCTCACTGCCACACGAGATAGGCTATTCAACTCTTTGCCATGAAACTAATCCTAAGGCAACTAGAAAGACAACATAATAGTTGGTGCACAGAACCTATGTTATATATTTGGATTTGTCGAGCGGGCGAGTAGCCTCCCCACCAGTGCATTTGTGTACTAATAATCCACCAGGTTGTTTGCAGGGGTGCGGGAGAACCTCGTTCGGTGCGGATGCCTCCTTCGTGCGTGCTAAGGCGTGGAGTTCACTCTAGAGCCTTGGAGCGCTGTGTCCGGAACTGAAGCACATATACAAGACATAATGTTGGAACATCGCCTATACATCATTCCACAAATATAGCCACTTGGTACACTTTTACTATTTCAAAGAGAGAGAGAGAGAGGTTTGAGCGACTTATAATCTCGGTTATACGCCGCCTGTAACACTTGTTTATATCAATGAAGAGTTTATTTTACTTCTACTTGTGTTATTCAATGCTTCCGCTATTGTCGACTCAGTGAACTTGTTACCAAATTGCCTATGCGTTTGTAATTTTGCTGCACTCGGACAATCTGTACGAATCTGTGGCTTAGATCTCTTACCGCTAGCCAATGAACCACGGCTTTGCACGGGTGCAGCTAACGCTCGTGCGGCATCACGCCCAGATGGGCCGAAGCGATCGTCCCGCGGGAGCGCTGGCGCGGTGATTCTCGCATAGTAGGGATGGCCGATTAGCCTGCGGAAGATCGGGGCATGACACCTATTTCACATAGCATAAAGATTAACTAATTACTCTCCGTGAAAATGATCCTTACTCTCACCGCTACATTTCCAATAGTATGAGGTTTTTTATTTTTGGTTTACTCTCCGTGGAAACCAAATAAGAACATAAAATATTATATTTTTATTCCTTAATATATACTTCTTTATGTTAATTTGATGTCTAAAGATACTCATTATATTTATATTTTGATCTAGGATGCAATTGGAGTCACAAAATGCAAAATAGAACTATTTGTCAATTCTGGACAGTTTTGATATCTTGTAGCAAAATGGTCATAACTCCCTCATCTGAATTCCAATTTAGGTTATTCAAATTGATTCGGTAAGATAAGACAGAGGTACATTTTTTCTATTTTGATTATTCCGAGATTTTGGCTACATCATGGACCTAATCAGGCTTGAAGTTGAGTCAACTATGTTATACACAAAAATTGGAGCTAAATTAACCATTTTCTTACTTGTTCAATGATTTTATTTTATGGTTTGGGGTATTGTAACACTTATAGGATTTATGGGAAGATATTATGGGCTTCAAAAAACCAATTTAAAGTATATAAAATGGGTAGAAATTAAGAGGAAAAACACACAACTCTTCTTCTTCTTCTCTAATCTTTCTTTTGAAGTTTTCATGAACATGTGTGGCTAAATTCTTGTTGGTCGAAGAAAACAAAAGCCTCGGAATGAATGAAAACTTGTGAGTTCTAATTTGTGTTTATATATTTGATTTGTGCTTTGAGAGATATTCTTCCATGAGATATTCTTCCATGGATTTGTTTCTCTAGAACTTGTTTTGATTCTCTTCAAGGTCACATTGACACATGCATGCATAAACATGATTAAGGCTATCTTTATTATAATCTACATTAGACAAATAGCCTACCTTATAATTAATTTTTCCTTTGTTGAACCCCTTTGAGCCTTATTGCTTTTATTTTTGTGAACCCACATTGCAAGTCTTGTTGGTCGAAGAAAACAGAAGCCTCGGAATGAATAAAAACTTGTGAGATCTAATTTGTGTTTAAAAGTTTGATTTGTGCTTTGAGTATCAATTATTATCTTATGCATATTTTCATGATTATCTTGTTAATGACTAGGATGTATATTAGTTTATTATTCTTGATAATCTAATGCTAAATTAGATATCGAATCCGTAATTGTTTGATCTCTCTAATTTCTGAAGCAACCAAGATTTAATGAACTGCTTTGTTTTATTAGATCTTAGGAGAAAAGCTTTTGAAAAAAAAAAAATACAACCGCTTGTGCTTGTGTTGTTTTGCATCATCGATCTCATCGAGATTAATACGCTACTAGATTAAACCTTTAGCGCTTGTCTGGGGTTGTTTAGTAGTTAAGGTTAATTATATCGCTTATTTTTAATTAATTGTGGCTAAAGAAGATAGAAAAATAATTCCAACGATGAATATTCAGTATACATATCAAGATATGTTTGCATCCATGATTAGTTTTAATATTCCGATGGTGAATGTTGACTTAGACCAGTGTCTGCTATTTTGATTTCTCTTAATATTTTACTTGTTCTTCTTAATTTGATTTTATTTAATTCAAAGATTTTTCCCTCTTCAATCCTTGTTCACATAGCATAAAAGTAGACTAATTACTCTCCGTTGGAACGATCCTTACTCTTACTACTACATATTATTTCAAGAGTAAAGGTTTTATTTTTGGGTGCCTATGACAGCACTCCAAATTTTGGCATTATTGTCGGAGAGTAATTTTAGTTGATTTTTATGTTTTTTGTAATCTTTAGTTCGTTCTAGTGATCAAATAATTTTTTGTCAATTAAAAAAAGTTCGATAACAGGACATGGCGACCAATTGTCAACATTTTGGCATTTGGCTAGATCTTCCAACTAGGCATGCTGATGAGGTAAATGTTTCTTCCCTAGAACAACAAATTTCTAGTTTAATTTCTCTTATTCGTTAGATAGTTGTAGGTAACGTGCAAATGACAAAGGCTTGTTGGATTTGTTCGGTAATAGGGCATCCAACCGATATGTGTCCAAATCTTCAAGAAGAGCACAACGAGCAAGTGAATGCGTTAAGTGGTTTTCCTGGACAAACAAAAAGGAAGTATGTTCCCTATGTAAATACGTACAATCCAGGCTTGAGATATCATCCAAATTTTAGCTATAAAAATCCACAATTAAATCAGCCTGTAACTCAAATCGCCAAAGTTACAAGTAATACCTATAACCGAGCCAAACTTCTAATTCTGGTATGTTTTTAGAAGATATTTTTAAGTCTATTGCCATTAATAACTTACAATTTCAACAGGAGGTGAGAGCTAGTATCGAAAGTTTGAACAATCAAATGAGCCAAATGACAACTGCAATTAATAAGCTAGAGGCACAAAGTTTGGAGAAATTACCATCTCAAAAGATAGGAAATCCAAAAGAAACTGCATGTTCTATTATTTTGAGAAGTGGTAAAGAGGTTGATATTCCAGAAAAAGAAGCACATGCATCGTCAAAACAAGACGAAGAGAAAAATATTGTTGCAGACACGAACATTCCTAATGACGATGTAGTACCTAATGCAAAAGAAGTTTTTAAAGTTGATGGAAAATATGGAGTAAAATTTGCCATTAGTGAGAATTTTGAGGAAGAACATGAGTTAGCTTTGAGTACTAGCTTACATAAAACTGTTGTAGCGTTGAACGATCTTCCAAAAAGGCAATAGTCAGGTAATGATTCTTATATTTCATTGCTAATTTCTAACAAGATATATTTACCCTCTATTTTGCAGGCCTCCATTCTAGACTTGAAACCCATGCCTAGTTACATCAAGTGTGCATAGAGTCGAGCCAACGACAAAATTAAATAAATGCGCTGCTTGGGAGGCAACCCAAGGGAAGTTTGTTCTTATTCTTGTATTTTTTTTTCTTTTTTTTCTTTTCTTTGCATTTAACCTTATATTGGGGACAATGTTAGTTTTAAGTGTAGGGTATTGGATAATAGGCTAAGGTATTGTGAGTTATTCGTAGTTATGAGTTAGATAACTACATATACATCTAATATTGATATCTAGCATATTATAACAATAGGTTATTGCCTAGAAACCTAGTAATAACTTAATATTAGCTAGTATCACTCCATAGGCCAATCTAGTAGCCAATTGGAACCAAAAAATAGGTATTAACTAGTTTTAACCAAATTAACCTAGAAATGACCTAAAAATCTAGAATAACACTAGTTAAGCTTGTATTTGACTCCAAAACACTCATTGATATTGATAATTCATATTTAGGTTACTTTGACTCTAATTCGGACACTGACTTGTATTCTTTACTTAGGACCACAGGCGAGTACATCTCTGTTAGTTTTTATTTACTTGATATTGATTATATCATATGTACTAACGATGTTATACTTGATTTTGAAACGATGGTACACGTACTGGTACTATATGGATCTTAATTAGGAGATGTTATTATATTATCATGTATATCGTGTGCTCCTTGTACTTATATTTAGCTCATTTGTAGTGACATATCATAATTAGATCCATGACTATTAGTCGGGGTGGGGGAGTAAAAGTTGGTTATATGATCAAATCTTTAGCATATTCGTATGTATGTCAATTATAC
The DNA here is from genome assembly GCA_036927795.1 of Iris macrosiphon. Taxonomy (NCBI): domain Eukaryota; kingdom Viridiplantae; phylum Streptophyta; class Magnoliopsida; order Asparagales; family Iridaceae; genus Iris; species Iris macrosiphon. The sequence continues at coordinate 79,707,226 of JAYESA010000006.1, forward strand.
AACTCACGTATAATTGAGTTGTATTATTATATTCGTGTGCATTCCCAAGCCGGTCACATAACAAACTTGTACTATAAATTACATAGTTTGTATTCCTATTCCTCTTGCTACTGTCTCATACCATGATTACCATATACTTTTTATTTTACCTTACTATGATTACTTGTCCATGTCAGATATATCACCATGTTTACTCTAGCTTCTTGTACATCATGTATTTATTTCTATTACTTGTCATATATTCTCTACCATGTATTTTGAACTACTTTTAGAGTTTTTTGCTTTGCTCCAATCCTAAGTGGATAACATTTTTAGGAACCGACTTGGAGGACTGGTATCCAACCTATTATAGATCCCAGGAGGTGAGACTGTTGACTTTGACCCTGTGGCCCAGGAGGAGCATGGCCTAGTTGTGGGAGAACCCATTCCCGAAACAGCTTATCTAGATAGATAGCTCTTATATTTTAGTACCGGATTTATCTCCGGTAGATACTTGACACTTTGGGATGTTATATTGATTTCAGACTTGATACTTGTTAGACTTGGATTATTTATCTTGCTTTATATCATAAAATGCCTTCTATCCTTTAACATTATGATTGAGTATTATATATTGTTATCTTGTCCTCATTTTGGATTTGAGATATTAATGTGTGTTTATGGTCATATATTTTTATCTTGTTCTCTTGCTTTATATAATATCGTGCGTCCTACCACCGATACTGTGGCGTAGGCTGGACGTACCTACGGCTCATGCCCAATTTTCGGGTGCGGGTCGTGACAAGTATCTATCGCGATCTCCAAGATTTTGCCTCGAATATGAAGCTTTACTCCAGATCCAGAGATTTTAACAGGGTTGAATTACCCTATCACTACTTAATGGGTTGGCTCTTATTGCATTACTGGTCAATTTTATAGTGGGCTGGACGTTCTTCACGACAGTCCCTGACTTTTTTGAAGATGAGAGAAGCATCGTCCATAAGGATGATGGAGTAGATGCTTGCACTTTATCAGAGAAGATCTTCCAATAGCTTCTTGTCATCTGCCCCTCTCATTTGGTGTACCAAAATAGGATCATTTTCTTTTGGGCATGGCCTTATTTACCAAGCCGGTTTGCTCGTCAATTTGGGTACAACCAATTCTTACTAGGCAACCCAAGTTCTTGTATCGGGTATAGAGGTAATTTACTCGATGGGGCCTGGGCATGGAGCTACTACACTGCTACATGTACACGAGATCAATTCATATTGCCTATTGTCGGTGTTGTATCGAACATATTATTTACGGCAACCAGTTTTGATTGTACGAAGAACGCCCTACCATCCGGCTTTGATCCTGAGAAGAGTTCCATTGAGGCAAAGCACTGATGCCTCATGATAAAAAGGTTCGTCGGACTTCCAAAAAAGGGAAGGGCATTGCCCTGGCGTCCCTCGTCGAATAGGAACCGAAAACTGAGGAGGAGACTCCTTTTGACGACCCTTCAGCTCTGAAGTGTAAAGCCTATTTAGCACAACATCCTCGCCATTCTAAGAAGGTAAGAGTTTAAGCAGTCCCAAAGATGGGACCTAGAAAAGAATCTAAGTCCTCTGCGAAGGACGCTATGAGAGAAGAGGTAGGACCCCTTGCATTGGTGGTTTATAAGGCAAATCCTAATTTAAATGCTATGGCAGTATCCGTAAAATCTCTTAACTTTATTACCGTGTCATCCTCTAATGAAATTTTTTCCTCTGGTTTGCCTAAAATTGTGCAGACATCAGTGAAAAGAACCCAACCCCGAAGAGCAGCGGCTTTGGTAGTCTCTTATACGGAGGAGGACGTGGAGACATCTCCAGAATCTGAGCCACATGCCATCACTGAAGAGCCTACAGTTGGGGCTTCAGGTGAGCATGGCCTGGACGGGGTATTGGCAGGGCCTGATACTCCTTTAACAAATATTTTAGTAGATTTCCTGGATGCTACGGGCATGGCTCTGACCATGTTAGACGACCCACAAGTCCCGGTATCTTCCTCGGGTACGTTATTTTCCAACTTGACGAGAAATGAGATTTTTTGTCTTCAGTTCTCGATTCTCCTGATGAGGTTAACTACGGGTTGCTTTGATTCTATAAGCCCTTCCTCTCCTGTAAAAATATTTACTATAGCGGAGGAGGAATGTATAGAGGAGGAAGAAGAAGAAGGGGGGCCTCATTAGAAGGAGGTCTAAGTTCGCCTCTCGCTCTTCCGAAGTTGAGGAACTCCCTGAGAGGCCTATCCTCACTACTGGTATAGAGCAGACCAATACTGCTGGGCCATATGGAGTGGTGGCTACTGAACCGTCTCCCAAGACCGACGTTGGAGAATCTGGGACCGACACTTCTTCAGGCATTGGAGTTGCAAATCTCCCTGAAGAGCCACTTTTTGGTCCTAATATTGAGGAGATCGTTACCACTAGTTTGTCTAGTCTTAAGGCAATTATTTTGGCTACGAAGGACTTAGCCGCACCTAAAGCAACTATACTTTCCACAGCTGCAGTTATGCCTCCTGTGTTATCAAGCGTTGTCGTGCCAGCTGCCCGGCCGGTAATGGCTTCTTCTTCCCAACCTCCTTTAACTCCCTCTACCCTCGTCGAAGTAGATAAAACTGCAAAGATCCTTATTCAAAGCTTTTATGTGATATTTAAGCAAGAGGTTCAAAATATCTTGGAGAGGAACAAGTCTTTCTCTTGGGCCAAGATTTGTGTAATGGAAAAAGTCAACACTTTGAGGACTCTTCCTGGCTTCGAGAAAACGTCTGACTTGTTGTTCCAGAAATTAACTAAAGTGGAACAGCGTCTAGACAAGCTGCATCGGGCACAGAAAGTGGGCTTGGCTGCTCTGGTGGCTAAGAAGAATGGTCTCCTCCTAAACTCTGTGGAACAGGAGAAGACAATCTATGTGAAAAGCAAGAAAGCTCTGAAGCATGACCTCCAGCAGTTGCAAGTTAGACATGATAAATTAAATAATCTTTGGGTGGCCTGCCTCACCCAACAAGATTTCATAAACCAAGAAATGGCCGAAGTTACTAAATAAATCAACTGGCTCCAAGCTAATCTTAAGACATTAGAGGCTAATCTTTAAGAGGCCCACCGAGAGAGGGAGGCCATATGTGCAAAGTCCTGTTAGGTAGCCAAGTCTTCTGCTGTTTTGGATGACACCCTCAAGAAGTTAGAAGACAACCACGAGCGATTTGCTCGATTCACGGATCCTACTGTTGCATCTTGAGAGGCTGAGCACCAGGCTAGAACGAGGAAGGACGCTACCATTCCTTCACTCCGGGAGCTACTAGATAAGCTATGTAGTGACACATAGACTTTGTAATCTTTCTTTTCCCTTTTTTTATTTTGTTTTGTCTATGATTTTAGCAAACCATTGATGTAACGCCTTTTCGTGTAAGAGAAATAAAGTTTTTCTTTCATCATGTGAGCTTTGAACATTATACTAGAGGTAATGTGGACATATTATAATATCGTAGCTGTTGGGGATATTCCACTGGGGGAATTTTAGTAGACTCATTATCTATGGCACACTTAGAGCTAAGTACAGATAATAAGTTCGAATTGAAACCCTATCAGAGGTGATGAGGACGTGATAGGATGAGATAATTCTGCTGGAGAATTTTGTGGACTTATCATCCCTTGCATACTTATAGCTAAGTAAAGATGATAAGTTAAAGCGATAGACACCCTCAGAGGTATTATGGACGTGGCGGTAGAAATTCGATAAACATGAATGTTTGCTCAGAGGTACTATGGACGTGGCAAACTTTCTTAATTTAGGGTTCCGCAAGAAATATCTTATTTAGAGGTAATGTGGACATGGTAAGATATAATTTTGTTGGAATGAAGAAAATAAGGCAGAGATAATGTAGACGTGACCATTTTCTTTCTAATGTCATATTTACTCTACTAGGAAAATAAACAGATAATAGTACAGTGGTAATAGGGACGTAAACTACTGTTTAGGGTGATTTAATCCTAACTGGGGGAGAAATCTCCGAGGAGAGAGCATCTTTGATCCTGACTAGGGATCGCAAATGAGACATCTCTGACAAAACTTGGCTCCGAGGACACACTTGTTTGCTTGAGTGAATCAATTTTGGGTGGTCTCAACGAGAGCATTTTGTTGGACCTGAGGACTGATCCACTGGGGAGCTTTGGGGATCCATTATCTATTGTGTATTCAGGACCCTTGAACACAGATAATAGATTGATGTGATGAAGAGTTTCACTGACTCTTTTGGGTAGAACTATTGGAAATAACAGTCTCTAACCATGCTATGAAAGAGAAATTTAAGGTGGATCTATTACTCATAACATATCCAAGACTCTTGGATATGGATAATAGATTTTGCGATGCACTCTAGGGAATAAATGTCACACTACACACTTACATTGCTGGGGGTAGAAAAATGTAACCACTATACACTTAAATTACTCCGCTGGTGATGGGGAAGTACACAACTAGCTTATACATAGTACTTTTTGAGGAATTTTTTATTGATCGGCATCATTAGAAAATATTCGTTAGGCTTTGCAAACCTGTTGTAGCAGCATAGAAAATATGCATCCATGCGTCCAACAACCATCTTCCCCAAAGCAAAGCCCAAAAGAGATTGGGCCGCAGAATCACCCTGCAGCCCAATAAGGCGACATCCATGCGTCCCAATCAACCGAAGCAGCTTTGGCCGTAGATGGACCTGACACAGCATCCCAGCAATAGGATTATCCCTGACACAGAATCCTGACAAAGAAAATTTTCTGAATGCCTCAAAAGATGTGAACACACTAAACGATAGAAGTCTCACATCAGTACAGAACTCCACTCTCGATGGATGTGCAGTATCACGTATACAACACAACTGGCTCCATGTGTCCCAGATTCCATGCGGTCCTATGCGTCTTTGGCCCCATGCGTCCCAGGCTCCATGTGGTCCCATATGTCTCTGGCGCTATGCATCCCAGACTCCATATGTTCCATGCGTCTCTGGTCTCATGCGTCCTAGGCTTTATGCATTTTATGCATCTCTGGCACCATGCGTCCCAGACTCCATACATCCCATGCATCCCTGGCTCCAAGCGTCCCAGGCTCCATGCATTTTATGCGTCTCTGGCCCCATGTGTCCCATGCATCTCTGGCCACATATATTTCAGACTCCATGAAGGCCAAATCTTGTTGTTACAATATGAGTGATTCTCTCCAACCAAATGCGGACCATGTGTCACCTACAAAGGACAAGAACCACCTAGATCTTCAGCGACAAAAAATCGCAACAAGCACCCATGTGACAGCCTGGCCTGCTCATGGTTACAACTGTACCCTGCTAAGGGGGAATACATGGCACCCTCTAGCATCCATGCAGCCCAATATATGTGCCTAAGGATGACTATATATATCCGGGTGGCCTGCCAAAATTAGAGGAGGACACACAGGGGTTGCCAACACACACACACAGAGAGAGAGAGAGAGCACATACAGGGATGAGCAAAGAGAGAACGCAAGCTTCTTCACCCTGCATCGGATCGTCAACAGAGTAAATGAGCCGCCACAACGCTCTTTATCCATCGTCAGACCCTAAATCAAAATATTGTACTTAGACAATTCTGGTTAGGATTCTTTGTACTCTTTTTTATTCCTTAAATACAAACTTTACAAGAACTCATTTATTGGCGAACAAGATGGCGACTCTGTTGCGGACCTCTTTCTCCTCTTATGAGAAAGTTGTGACATAATCCGATGCAGCCAAGCTCGGATCAACTCAAAAAATATTGGTGGTCTGCTTCGACTAGCAGGCTTTCGAGGAGATTCTCTCTGAGGGAAGCAATAGTCCTTCGTCAAGGCTAGCAAAGCCCAAGAAGACCCACAGAACATGGGTAGAAAATGCCGCTGTGCCTCACCCAATTGCGTAGCATACGCTCCCCATCTCTTTCTCTGCCACAGGGACCACACATCATGCATCCACTGCTTATGCAGAAACGCCTTCCAACAAGAAGGGTGCTCAGCACCAGAAGACCCGTAGGACGTGGGTAGCAAAGGCCGTTGTGCCTCACCCAATTGTGGAGCAAGCGCTCCCAGTCTCTCTCTTTGATACTAAAGACGCACGACATGCGTCCATTCAGGCTGTCCCGCTCATGCAGCCTCCTTGCTTGAAAAGGAGAATTCTCAGCACCCGAACTCTGGCAGAGGAAAATTATACGATGCCAAGAGTTTCGGGGTTAATACACAGCCCATGCAGCCACAACGAAAGATATAGAGAAGAAAGCAGTGTGCGGCTTCCAGCTAAACTGTATGAGTCTCAAACACCCCCAGAAGATTTGTCTTTGACAGAATCTCATCCGACCGTGCTTCCATGCGCCACTTTGTGGAAAATCAAAACTTGGGCGCTTCGTACTATGCCCCCGTGCATGCTAAGTGGAAGAAGTCTAGGGCAGTGTGAGCTAGTCAAACTCAAGCAACTGTCCATTTGGCTGACCGTTAGCGGGCACCGCTAACCGTTATGCGGGCCCTTGGTAGAAAGTTATATAAGACCACCCCATGCGTCCAGCCCGCAGCGGCAAATGGGCAGGGCCCGTCTCAAAAGTCTTCCACTAATGATCTGGGGAATGTTCTTGTATGCACCCTAGATCAGAGAGCAAAAGCAATACCTACACACCCATGTGCTCGGTCTACCCGGGCTCATAACAAGGATGTAAAGGTGGATCAGCCAGCCCTTGCTTTATTTACACAACGTGATCAACCACAAGCATAAAGCGAGGAAAGCAACCACGACATGTGAGGTATACCCTCTAGGATACCTATGTGCCAGCATCATCATCAACTGCTGCTGTGCTAAAGCAACAATGCCAACAAACAGACAATTGGTATTCCAACGACTGTATCTGAATGCACCTAGCCGGCAATAACCCAAAAATTAGGTGCAAACACCAAAGGAGGAGGAACTACCATTTGCCTCATGTTACTCCACTCAGAAGGACCCTTCTACCGTGCAAAGAAGGAAGCCCAGCACCTCCAGTTTGTCATTCTCAACCAGTGCATTAAGAAGGTGACTACCAGGAGGACTAGCAGCGGGACCTGAGAAATATGGTTTCCAAGGTACCCGCTCAAAGAAAAAGCTATCAGCCGTTGGGGGTAGTTCTTCCTCAGGACAAGAATCAGAGACAGAAAGTGCGACGTCCACTGCCCCGTTCATCTCTCCCTATGTGAGGACTGTAGACATGGTAGGGGACGATCACGAAGGACCAAACAACCGGCAATGCCTCGAGTCTCTTGAGGCCATGATAATGACGGTGAGTTCATCAATGCAAACCCTGACTCAGGCAATGCTGGAAATTAAAGAAAATATAGCTTCCCAACCAGCAAAGGCTTCTGGACAAGCAAGCTTGGACTCTGGGACCAACGCGAACTCCAATGTAACTGCTCCACCAATAGGTGATAATCACCCTCTGCCTGGCTCATTTTACCCTTCCGCCGGAGATGAAGCCAGAGAAGCAATGAGGGAGGTCCGGGAACTCCGGGCTCGCCTAGATTCCATGGGCAGTCGGGACTCACTACGCGAGCTCAGGATACGACATCCATACCCCCATGAGTAGAGAGATGTGTCGTACCTGCCCAAGTACAAGCCCTTTAACTTAAACCCATTCGATGGGATGACTTCCCCCCATCAATACATGAGTTATTTTGAGACTGCTATAGGGTACCTACCTCGCAGTGATGCACTCTTCACCAAGGTCTTTGTGGGGGCATTGCCCGGGATAGCATTCTACTGGTTTTGTAGCCTACAAGATAATTGCATCTCGTCGTTTGACGACCTCAAGAGTTTTTTTTCTCAAAATATTCTATGACGAAGGAAGCGACATGACGATGTCCTCCCTGATGGATGTTACCCAAAGGGAAAATGGAACTCACCCAAAATTATATCGAGCATTTCTGACAAGCAGCGTTGAGGTTGCCTCCAGGCAATCCCGAGTCGACACTGATGGACATGTACCACAGAAACTTATTTCCAGCAGTCAGCCTCTAGATGGGCAATAGTCAGTTTAAAGACTGGATGACGTTTATCATAAGCGTTGTCAGCACTGAGAAGAAGGTCAATTACGGCCGACTCTTAGGAATATAGATCATGTCACTGATAATAGGGGAAAACATCCTAACAACAACAATAACGGCAATAGCAGCTGCGACAGAAAAGGGAAGCAAGCCTTGGTGGCCAACTTAACCAAGAAACCCGAGCAAAAGCCGACTGAGATTCCAATGCCCAAGGAGACTTAATCCTTCGAAGATGATGATGTCATGCCTATCTTCGACGTACTGATGAAGGGTGGTAAGCTTCGGCTCCCCAACGTCAAATGCCCTTTTGAGATAGCCGAGGTGAATAATCTAAAGTACTGCCATTACCATCGTTACGTCCATCATGCGACGCGGGACTGCTACACGCTAAAGCGGTACATCCAGCGTTTGCTCAATACCAAGGCCCACACCTTGGATATCGATGACAAGACGATTGCCACTAACATGGTATCGCTCCAATTCGGCAACTTCTCAGCAACAGAAGCCCAGGACGGGGTACTCCCAATTCTCCGGGCAATGATGGAGGTCGTCAATCTTCTGCCAGTTCGTGAACGGTCGGGCGAATATCTCTTAATATGCAAGTAGGAAGGTTATGTGGATTTACCCTGATCTTGTTCCAGAATTGATGCAGTAGACAACACCTTCTGCCACCGAGTCTAAGGGCAAAAAGTCCAGGTCCTACTACACAGTCTCTTTTCCATCTGAGAAAGCTATAGCAGGAACAACAAGATTAGGCTTGGTGTACCAGCGAGAGTATGACATCCCTGACGATGGTGCACTTCCAATAGTTGTACCCATAGCATTTAATCCGGGTCTATCCTAGCCTCTAGCAGCGGATAACTCTAAGCAGAAAGATACCCGCTTCGATAAACCACTACACAAAGACACAACCAAAGGGCTGGAGAAGCCTACAACTTTGATATCTTGGCCCAGCTCGCCAACACTCCTGCGAAGCTGTATCTATTCGAGCTTCTCTAACTCTCCAAAGACACTCGGGCTGCTCTTAGCGAGGTATTGCAAAATATTGACACCTACCTAGCGCAGGTCAAGCCGTCAGCTAAAGTTCTGCCGCATGCCCCCACTGCAATAATATCATGGAGGCAATACCCAATATTACATTCTCGCAACAGGATATATTGCTAAAAAATAATCGACATGACCGTCCCCTGTATTACACTGGATACATTGGTGCCATCAAGGTGGACATGATGCACTTAGATCACGGTTCGTCAATCAGCATTATCCTGTTAAGTCTGCTTCAGACCTTGGGCATTCCGATGCATCGCCTGGTAGCCACCAATACTGCTATCACTGGCTTCAACGGAGGAATGAGCTACCCTCTAGGTAAGATTTGCCTGAAATGCCAGATCGGCAACTTGAAAACATAGGTCACTTTACGTCATTGAGGTAGATATATCCTATAATGTCTTGCTCGAACGTCCATGGATACATGAATATATGATCGTGCCGTCAACCTTGTACCAGTGCCTGAAGTACATTGACGAACACGGCACGGTCAAAATAGAGTTTGCTGATATCGATTCGTTTAAAGGGATCAAAGCCTATTACTCTGATTTGATCCTTTACAAACAAGTCTACCTGGATGAAGGTGGCAATGACATCGATGATGAGATAGAGGCTGGGACAACACCAAACGATCCCTTAAGAGTCCGTTTAATGGCATACGCTCCCGACACAACCTCTCCCCTCGTCGTAAAACTATACAAGAAGGCACCCAAACCTCTGGTCGTCCACCTTCGTAAGATGAATCGACCTCCGAAGGAGGGTCCAGCACCATCCACCATGTCCGAACCTCTGGTCGTTCGCCTTCACAGGCCAAGTCAATCTCCGAAGGATGCTCCGTCGTCTCCTACAGTGTCCAAACCTCTGGTAGTAAAGCTACACAGGAAACCTCCAAAGTCGTCGCTCACACTGGGGTATATCTCGGGAAGGACGAGCTAGAGGAGTACGTAGTTGCTCATGCAGACATTTTTCTCTAGACGATGTAATTTCTGAAGAAAAGATACCTTATTTTATAAATAAAGGGCTACCTTTGAACTATTCTAAAGCTGTACATATAAGCACACTGTATTCCATGGAGCACGGTCTAGGCCTGCGCCTGCATACACAGGTGACTACTACCTATGAGGTAAACCAGATCCTCCCTAGCCAAGGTTCTGACTTCACGGTTCCAGCAAGGAGGAGGGAAGACAAACCCATTATCTTCGGCAGGGTTGAATGCCCCTGGTCCTTCATCCCGGAGGAACAAGTGCCGAACCCGATATCGGCAAAATACAAATCTACCAGTTCGGTGGTCAAGCCAAATACCTCATCCAGAAGATAGGTTATGATCTTAAAAGCAACCAAGATCTAAATTGCGGCAAAGGTTGACGACTGCCCTTGCACCTCACCGCTCCGAAAGGCAAATCCGAGGATTACTACCATACGACAAAGCATGGCTTATGGTACGTTATGCCTCTCATAACCCCCGAAGGCTCGGATGAATAAGATGAGTTATACTCTCACTCTTTAGAGTCTTTCTCTTGGGACTCCGACGTCAGTATCGGAGAGATGCTCAAGCAAACATTGTCTGCCAATATGGAGTCAACTGACCCTATGGAAGACGACAAGGATCTACCAGAACTCTTTGAAGTAGAACCGTGGGCCCAATGCCTAGACACACAAAGGAAGATACGGTTCGAACAACGAGAACCTCCTACCGAGGATAAAGTCATACAAGTCAATCTGGGCGACGAATCTTTCCCTAAACCTATCTTCATCAGCAAGAGTCTGACTGATGAGAAACAGGAATCCCTGCTATAGCTCGTCAGGGAATACATTAATGTCTTCGCCTGGAGCTACGAAGACATGCCGGGACTGGACCCCCAAATCATGGTTCATAAGCTTTACATCTTGCCGAATGCTAAGCCTGTTAAGCAGTAGCAACGGCAGTTCCGGCCTGATATTATGAACGCCATTGAAGATGAAGTCAACAAACTGATAGCTAGTGGCCTCGTCCATGAAGAACAATATCCGGATTGGGTAGCCAACATCGTGCCCATCGTAAAAAATAGAAAGATCTGGATCTGCATTGAGTTTCGTGATCTAAATACGGCCTACCCTAAGGACGAATTCCTCCTTTCGATTATAGACATAATGATCGACAACACCTGTGACTTCGAGCGCATGTCCTTCATGGATAAATTCTCAGGCTATAATCAAATCAAGATGTCTCCTAACGAGCTAAATCATACATCTTTTCGAACGCCGATAGGAGTTTATTGCTACACAGTCATATCCTTCGGTCTGAAGAACGCGGGTGCTACATACCAGCGAGCTATAAGCACTATCTTTCATAAGCATCTACGCAATATGGTCGAGTATTACGTTGATGACATAGCCGTTAAGAGTCACTCCAAAGATGATCACCTCTGGGATTTGAAGACTGTGTTCGACCTCATACGTGCGCACCAGCTCAAGATGAATCCTATGAAATCTTTCCTAGGAGTCTCCAGTGGAAAATTCCTAGGTTTCATCCTAACTTTGTTCTTTGCTAGCCCAGACAAGTGACGCAGGACACGAGCAGGTCATCTACTATCTCAGTAGGATGATGGCTGGAGCAGAGCACAGGTATAACCCCATCGAGAAGGAGTGTCTTTCTCTAGTCTTCGCCATCCATAAGACCCAACATTAGTGGAAGGGCAAACCATCTATATGATCTCACGAGTTAATCCCCTCAGGGTCCTTATAATGAAACCCGGAGTGCTCAACTCTCACGTTGCCATATGGGCAATACTGTTGTCACCATATGACATGGTATTCATTCCAACGAAGGCGGTCAAAGGTCAGACATTGGCAGATTTCCTTGCGACCCACCTGGTACCGGAAACCTCGAAGCTCTTCGAGGAGATCCCAGACGAGGTTATAGACTCAAACCTGACCACAAGCGCAGAAGCCGTTTAACGATTGTTCTTCGATGGTGCTTCATGAACAAGGCCTAAAGGCGACATCATCGCTAGAGTCGGGATAGTGTTGATCTCTCCATATAATCTGGTTATCAACCGCACCTACTCCCCCACTAAGCCATGCTCCAACAATGTGGCAGAGTCCAATGCTCTCATTATTGGACTCCAACTCGCTAAACAAGTAAAATTTGACCACCTGGAAGCCTACTACGATTCTAAGCTGATAGTCAATCAGGTCTGAAGCGAGTACAAAGTCCAAAATGAAGACCTACTCTCCTACCACCAAGTCATGCTTGGAATAATCTCCACCTTCGAGGGGTCTTCATAGAGAACATCCCTCGGCTGAAAAATATTGAGGATGACGCCCTAGCCGGCCTCGCAACCTCTCAAGTTGTTTCAGTCAATACTCATGAACTAATCACCGTGATTGGTTGATAGCTAGTCTTCCCGAAGAATAACCTCTATCAGTGCCTGAGCTACTCAGTAGAGACGAGATCTGACTCATAAGACTGGAGACTTCCATTCATCGACTATGCAGTCTATGGAATTCTCTTCGAGAACCCAAAGGAATCTACTTCGATCAGAAGATGTTCCCTCCAGTTCTATTATGATACGACTACCAAAATAGTGTATTGCTGCTCCTATGACGGTCTTCTGCTACGATGCCTATCAAATACAAAAGCGAAGAAGGCCCTTCGCGAGGCTCATGATGGGGTTTACGGTACCCATCAGCCAGGGACCAAGGAAGTGGGTTACTATTGGCCGATATTGGACGTTTTTAACTACGTAAGAAAGTGCCAAGTGTACCAAATCCATGCTGACTTCATCCACCAACCCTTAGATTTTCTATACCCTACCGTGTCATCCAGGCTATTCGAAGCCTGGGGCATGGATATCATATGGCCGATCCATCAACCTTTGGCTAAGGGACATATGTTCATCTTGGCTATCACCGACTACTTCTCCAAGTGGGCAAAAACTATACCACTCGCTGAAGTCAAGACATCAAACATGATCAGCTTCATCAAACATCACGTCATATACCGCTTTGGCTTGCCATAATGGATCATCCATGACAATGGTCCACAATTTGCAAGTCATATTTTTATCTATTTTGTGATAAAAATCGAATTCAGAATGTAGCCTCGACTACCTACAACTCTGCAGCAAATGGTCTGGCAAAATCCTTCAACAAGACCATTATAAAGATTCTCAAAAAGTTTGTGTCATCCAACAAACACGACTGGAATGAGAAGTTTGGTGAATGTCTCTGGGCTTACCGTACAACGGTCCGGACAGCTAATGGCAATACACCTTTTTCTCTGGTTTACGGGAGCGAAGCGGTCCTCCCGCGCAAGATCCAAATCCCTTCACTCCGAGTAGCTCTCTCCAACCAATTAACTGTCGACAATAATTATCGCCGATGGCTACAAGAGTTAGAAGCACTCGACGAGAAATGTATCTTATCTCAACAGTGCATCGAGCTATACCAAGCGCATCTCTCGGGAGCCTTCAACAAACGGGTGAAGAAGAGGACCTACTAAGTGGGTGATCTCGTCTTGACTGTAAGTAGGCCAATGTTTGTCACGACCCGCACCCGAAAGTTCGGGCACGAGTGCGTGGGTACGTCCAGCCTACGCCGCAGAGTCGGTGGTAGTACGCTGTCTAGGTCAATCCATAATTACTAACTAGCTCATTCACAATATCATAGGCAAGATAATAATGAGAAATGAAACTTAAGATTGCAACTGAAAATAAAGGTGACAACAGATTCAAATGTTTAAGTACAGAAATTCAATATTCAAATCGGGGACAAACCCGATAAATAAGATAAGAAATAGAAATGAAAGATAGCTACTACTAGCTACTCAGCAGCAGGGGTCTCCTGTGTGGGTTTTGGCTCCTCATAGGTATCATCAGTCCCCTCATAGGGACCATAATAAGTAGGATCAAGGTCCTCATCATCGCCTAAATCAACAGATCCAGTCAGGAAAGGAGCAAAGTACACAGTGCACAACAATGTTAAACTAAATATTTTATGACAATTAAATATTGGCTATCATGTTGAGAAACAGCATTAACAGAAACATTATTATCTCAGAGTTAACTTCAAACAGGAATATGAGAAACAGGAATAAATGAAACAGGAAATAAAACTACAATAGCCAGCAAGAATATAACATGACCTGAAGTTATCTGTATGAAACTTGTGTTTGTTTTTAGAATACTTAGTTGGCATGTAGGGGTTTATAAGGCTAATCCGGCCGTCATGAATGGCTATTAGTCACGAATAATCGAGATCCGGCTGATGGACAGTCGTGTACCAACAGCTATTATTCACGGCAAGGGGAAGGGTAAACTACATGCCTTTCAGTATTCTCCCACCCGACATGAAAAACAAGACATGAATTCCAATATTCAAGACATGAAATATAGTATTCTAACACTACGTGAAATCAGCAAGAGTACTAGTGGAGCAAGAAATTTAATTATCACAATATAAAGATTAACTTGAAGTGCAGGTACTTGCCTGTTATTTGGATCTGATTAATTAGGTTCTTGGGGGAAAAGTCCAGAGATGAGTCCAAAAGCTGAAATAGACATTACCATCACTCTCAGAAGATGTCAAATAGCTAGAAACGCCTGTCCTTGGGTCCAAATTGGAGACAAGGGCAAAAACGGCAGTTTCGGGTCAAAACGGGGTCCGCCGTTGGGCCCGCTTTGCACCGAAAAACGTGTCCGGGTCAAAAGTCTCCAAATTCACCAAACTTAGTGTCAACAGGTCAGGAACGCTGATACGAACCCAACGGAACTTCCAAATTTGGATTCCGATGAGCCGAACACAAAATCGCCCGTCGAGCAGGGCCTGTGGGGCCCACGACACGCGATTTCGTCAACGTTCTCAGAATCGAACCAAACTTGACCCACAGGACCAGCGTATCGCTACGAGTCCGATGGCGCAAGTTTCGTCTCGATCTGACGAGTGTGCACGAAGTTAGGGTGAATTGCCGAAAAGGCGGATACGGGACGATGTCCGCGGATACGCGTTGATTCCGGTGTGCACGCACACCCGAATCAGCTTCCACGAAGACTCACACGTCCGTATCGATGATGCGCACGTATCTGTGAAGACCGCACGCGACCAAGTCGTCCCGTTTGGCGGGGCGCACTCAGTTTCGGGGTGAAACAGGGTCTGGTTTTTCCTGTTTTTGGATCGCGGTGTGCGATCACCACAGGACGCGATGTCCCGAACAGTTTGTCCGGACACCGAGAGGGTCATACAGGCTTCACAACGTAATTTGCGGAATTGAAAACGGAGCTACGAGGCGAAAGATACACGTACCTGAAGGGGACCCGAAAACAGGGTCGAAATCGTGTCCGAGTCGTGTCGGACACTGTGTCCCGTGTCCGACACAGGAACAGAGATTAGGGTTAGGGTTTCGAGCTGATTACGGCCGTGGACGGCGGAGGACGGCCGGAGAGGCGCCGGAGGGGGCCGGGGAAGGTTCGCCGAGGGGCGGCACGGCGTCCACGGGGGCGGCGGTGGCGCTAGGCGGACGGCAGCGGCGGCTGCCGCTGCTGCTGCTGTTGCTGGGTTGCTGTCGGCGTCGGGGACGGCGGAGCGGGGCGCCGGAGGGGAGGCGACGGTGGGGCGAGGTCGGCGAGGGAACAGCGGCCGGTCGGCGGAGCTCTGGGAGGCAGCGGAGGCGTCTAGGGTTACGGCGAGGGAGAGATCTGAGGCGGAGGAGGAGAACGGAGGCGGGGGGGGGGGGGGTTTTATAAGGGGAGCAGGCGGTTGGGGAAGGCCGAGCACGGCGGGGGCGAGGGCGACGTGGGCGCGGGGAGCGCGGCGGGCGGGGCGCGGGACGCGCGGCGCTGCGCGCGGCGGTCGGCGTGGGACGCGGGACGTGGGGGGGGCCGAGCGCGCGGGCGGGTCGGGCTGCGGCGGGTCGGGTTCGGCTGAACCCGACCCGACCCGAAAGGGGGCTGGGCTGGGCTAGGCTAGCGGGCCGGGCCGCGGCCCAATGGGCCCGGGCGGCCCGCAGAAAAATAAAATAAAATAAAATAATAAATAAATAAATAAATAAATAAATAGATAATTAATTTAAATAATTAATAAATTAGTTTTCAGGCATTTAAAAATAGGTCTGAGGCCCAGAAAAATCCAGGAAAATTACCCTAAGTCCAATTTTTCATTTTACACCCAAAAATATTATTTTTATGATATTTTAATATTATTTATTACTAATTAAAAATTATTTATTAATTGAAAAGCTTGATTTTAATTACAGAAAATTCCCAGAAAATTTTAGAAAATTGGGAAAAATCCAAGATTTAATAATTTAAAAATTTTGGGGGTTTACAACTTACCCAACTTACAAAAATTTTGTCCTCGAAATTTAAGAATAACAAGGCACGAAAAGAAAGGCCGAGAAATAAAATACACCTCAGGGTTCAAAAAGATAGGGGTATCGCTCTCTAATCTCGTCTTCTCGCTCAGGTGGATTCGTCGGGAGAATGGTGCTTCCAAGCTACGCGAACCAGGGAGATAACCTGGTTCCGTAGGACTTTCTCCGAGCGATCCAGGATCTCCACGGGTTGCTCTTGGTATGTCAAACTTGGGCCTACTTCGAGCTATGAGTGATCCAAAATGTGGCTGGGGTCTGACACATACTTCCTCAGCTGCGACACGTGGAAGACGTTATGGACTCCTTCCAGAGAGGGTGGCAATGCCAGACGGTATGCCACTTCTCCGATTTTCTCCTGAATGCCAAAAGGTCCAATGAATCTTGGGCTGAGTTTTCCACTCCTTCCGAACCTAATGGTGCCACGTGTCGGGGAAATCTTTAAGAATACCAGCTCTCCAACCTTAAAATAGAGTCAAAATGAAGCCTTAGTTCCATAATCAAAATGTTTAAATTGACTTGAATTTTATAAATTTAATTACCTCAAATTCTAAGGGCCTTCGGTGGCTATTTGCCCAATGTCGTTGCCTGTCTTGAGCCACTCGAAGTCTGTCCCTTATTTGCTTTACCTTCTCAGCTGAATCGATCACCATCTCTGGTCCCAGCAAGGCTCTTTCTCCAACGTCATCCCATGATAGCGGGGTACGACATCTTCGTCCATACAGAGCTTCAAATGGAGTCATCTCGATGCTGGCTTGATAACTGTTATTATAAGAGAACTCCACCAGATGTAGGTAGTCTTCCCAGGATCCTCCAAAATCCAGAACACATGTACGGAGCATATCTTCAAGGGTCTGGATTGTACGTTCCGATTGCCCATCGGTTTGGGGATGATAAGCTGTGCTGAATTTGAGTTGAGTCCCCAAGCTGGCTTGCAAGCTCTTCCAGAAGTGAGAGGTGAACCTTGAATCTCGGTCGGAGACAATACTTACTGGGACTCCATGCAGTCTGACAACGTGTCTGATATATAAATCTGCCAGCTTCTCTGTAGATAGCCCTACTTTGAAAGGTAGAAAATGTGCAGACTTGGTCAGTCTATCTACTATCACCCAGATTGCATCTTTTCCACTAGGTGTCCTTGGAAGTCCGGAAACAAAATCCATTGTGATATGTTCCCACTTCCACTCCGGGATGGGTAGGGGTTGAAGCAGTCCTCCAGGTCTTTGTCTTTCTGCCTTGACTTGCTGGCACACTAAACAACGAGATACGAACCTGGCTACTTCTCTTTTCATGCCATGCCACCAAACATGCGTTCTCAGGTCCTTGTACATCTTGTTGGCTCCTGGGTGTATAGAGTATTGCGATCTGTGCGCCTCCTGCATGATTTCTTCTCTTATGTCTCCTTGAGGTACACATAATCTATCGCCATGCCTCAGTGATCCATCTTCATGAATTCTGAATTCTGAATTCTTCTACTAGTCCCGCTTGCACTTGACCTCGAAGGCTTCGCAGGCCTTCGTCCTGAAACTGCGTCTCCTTGATCTTGTCCATTAAGGTAGACTGAATCTGCAAGTTCATCATTTGGCCTTCTTTTCCTGGGATAATTACTTCGATACCTAAACTTTCCAAGTCCTCCAGCAGGTGTCTGTCCATAGTCAAGTACATCGCCATAGGATACCTGCTTAGAGCATCAGCAACTACATTTGCCTTTCCAGGGTGATATTGAAGAGTGATATCAAAGTCTTTCATTAGTTCCAGCCACCTTCTTTGCCTCATGTTTAGCTCTTTCTGGGTGAAGATATATTTTAAACTTTTATGGTCTGTAAATATTTCCACCCTTTCTCCATAAAGATAATGCTTCCATAGTTTAAGAGCAAAAATGACAGCTGCCAATTCTAAATCATGAGTTGGATAATTCTTTTCATGTGGTCGAAGCTGTCTAGAGGCATAGGCTATTACCTTCTTGTTCTGCTCTAATACACAACCTAGACCTTTTCCAGAAGCATCACTATAAATAGCGAAACCTCCGGTTCCGGAAGGTAAGGTCAGAATAGGGGCAGAAGTCAGTCTTTTCTTCAATTCCTCAAAAGCACGCTGACATTCATCAGTCCAGGTGAACTCTTCATCTTTTCTTGTTAATTTTGTCATGGGCTCCGCAATTCTAGCAAAGTCCTTCACAAACTTCCGATAGTAGCCAGCTAGTCCCAGGAAACTTCTAATCTCAGCTACAGAGTCTGGAGTGGGCCAGGATTCTACTGCAGCTATCTTCTTAGGGTCTACTGCTATTCCATCTCCAGTCACAACATGTCCCAAGAATTCTACTTTGTCTAGGAAGAAGGCACATTTAGACAATTTTCCATAAAGTTTTTCCTTCCTCAAAGTCTCCAAGGCTAACCTCAAATGTTCTTCATGTTCTTCGGGGGTCTTGGAGTAGATCAAAATATCGTCAATAAAGACCACTACAAATTTGTCTAGGTATGGCTGGAAAACTCTGTTCATTAGGTTCATAAAAACTGCTGGTGCATTCGTTAACCCGAACGGCATCACTAAGAATTCGTAATGTCCGTTCCGGGTATTGAAAGCAGTTTTAGGGATGTCTTCTTTCCTTACCCTTACTTGGTGGTAACCAGACCTCAAATCAATCTTTGAAAACACCCGAGCTCCACTCAACTGATCAAATAAGTCATCTATCCTGGGCAGAGGATACTTATTCTTAATTGTTAAGGCATTTAAGGCCCTATAGTCAATACACATTCTGGATGTTCCGTCCTTCTTGGGCACAAATAGTACTGGAGCTCCCCAAGGTGAGACACTAGACCTAATGAAACCTTTGTCTTCTAGCTCTTTGATTTGTTCATTTAGTTCTATTATCTCATTCTTGTTGATTCTGTAGGGGTTCTGAGATACTGGTGCTGCTCCTGGCACTAAGTCAATGGAGAATTCAACTTCTCGGTCTGGGGGTAAGCCTGGGAGATCCTCAGGGAAGACATCAAGGTATTCAGAGATGATAGGTGGCAATTCTTCTGTTACTAGGGCTCCACAAATTATGTTATTACCCATTTCTCTAGAACCTCTAGCAAATTCAAATTCTGGCTTGTCAGGGGGCCTGAAGATTATACTACCTCTGTGACAGTCTATTGTGGCATGATGTTGACTTAACCAATCCATCCCCAGTATAATGTCAAAACTGGGCACTGGCATTACAAGTAGTCTAGCATACAGTACTCTTCTACATAATGTAATAGGACAATTGTTACAGGCATCACTAACCGGAATGATTCCTCCACCGGTAATGATCTTATAACAATTCCTAAGGGGTTTAGTGATTAAGTTATGCTTCATAAGGAATTCTACTGACATGAATGAATGAGAAGCTCCAGAGTCAAATAAAGTAATAGCTGGTATTGAATTTATAAGCACAGAACCTGTGATCACGTCTGCTGTGGCTTCCGCTTCTTCCAGAGTCATTGCATAAGCACGGCCTTGCTGCGGTGCACCCCTCTGTTGCTGCTGTTGGTGCTGAGCAAAGCGTTGTTGTTGTGTTGGAAGCGGGGGTCCCCTCTGTTGTACTGCTGGGGGCCTGGCCTGGACTGGAGCCTTTGGTGCAGCTGGGCGTCCTTGGGCAGCAGGACAGTCCCTTAATTGATGTGCTGGTGAGCCACAATAGAGACAGGCACCTAGCCTCTTTCTACAGTCTTGCCAAGTGTGGCCTAGTTTTTGGCAATAGTTGCAAGGGGGAGCTCGCTGGTTCTGTCCCTGAGCCTGGTGTTGGGGTGCTGGAGCTCGAGGGAGAGGACGCTGAGTTTGCTGCGGGGCCCTCTGTTGTTGTTGTTGTTGAAAAGGGCGTTTGTTGGGTCCCGTATTTCCGGTATCTCTTTCTCGTTTCAGTTTGTGCCCCATATCTCTCTCGACGCCTTGTGCCACGCTCAGGATTTCCTCATAGGTGTGAGCTCGGCTGGTGGTGACAGCAAGGCGGATATCCGGAGATAGCCCCTTCTTGAATCTACGGGCTCTGTCCTCCGGGGTACGAACCATGTACTCCGCAAAGTGACTTAACCTGCTAAATTCAGCAGTATATTCATCAACAGTCATGTTACCTTGTTCCAGTCTCTCGAATTGGCTTTCGAGAGCTTCCCGAGCCACTTCGGGATAAAATTTCTCCTTGAATAGCCTTTTAAAGTCTTCCCAGGTGATGTCGGGAGCAGATAGTTGGGGTTCGTCTCTGAACCAGGTTCGAGCAATGTCGAACAGTTGCAGGCTTGCGGACTCTACTTTGAGGTCATCAGGGACCCGGGCAGTCTTCAGGAGTCTCTCGACATTCTCTATCCACTCATCGGCATAGAGAATGCCCTCAGTTCCATAGAATTCCAGGGGTCTTAGATTCTTGAAGTCTTTGGCACTCCCTGGCCTCTTGAGTGACGACTCCTGGGGCTTAAGAGCTTCTGAGAGGCTGATCCGCAGAAGTGTCGTCTGTTCTTTCTGGGATTCCACCAATCCCTGGAACACTCCTAGCAGTTGTGCCCCATCTAGGGTAACTGCCGGGACAGATGGAGGCGGAGGGAGGGCAAGAGTCTCGGGCACATTCTGCTCAGCTGGTTCTGATGTGCCTCCTACTGTATTCCTGGTCTGGACCATTCTGAAAGATTAAGGGATAGGAAGATCAGAATACTTGGAAATCAAGGGCGATAGAAAAAAATTGAGCAGCAATGATATCAAGAATTGAAATAATGACGCTATACTGTGAATGAGCTTTTCCTAGAATCCTCAATCTTATTCCATACCCTGTCCTAGGGTATTACCCTATTTTAGGATAGGACCTGCATGGGCCACCATAAAAACGTGTCACGACCCGCACCCGGAAGTTCGGGCACGAGTGCGTGGGTACGTCCAGCCTACGCCGCAGAGTCGGCGGTAGTACGCTGTCTAGGTCAATCCATAATTACTAACTAGCTCATTCACAACATCATAGGCAAGATAATAATGAGAAATGAAACTTAAGATTGCAACTGAAAATAAAGGTGACAACAGATTCAAATGTTTAAGTACAGAAATTCAATATTCAAATCGGGGACAAACCCGATAAATAAGATAAGAAATAGAAATGAAAGATAGCTACTACTAGCTACTCAGCAGCAGGGGTCTCCTGTGTGGGTTCTGGCTCCTCATAGGTATCATCAGTCCCCTCATAGGGACCATAATAAGTAGGAGCAAGGTCCTCATCATCGCCTAAATCAACAGATCCAGTCAGGAAAGGAGCAAAGTACACAGTGCACAACAATGTTAAACTAAATATTTTATGACAATTAAATATTGGCTATCATGTTGAGAAACAGCATTAACAGAAACATTATTATCTCAGAGTTAACTTCAAACAGGAATATGAGAAACAGGAATAAATAAAACAGGAAATGAAACTACAATAGCCAGCAAGAATATAACATGACCTGAAGTTATCTGTATGAAACTTGTGTTTGTTTTTAGAATACTTAGTTGGCATGTAGGGGTTTATAAGGCTAATCCGGCCGTCATGAACGGCTATTAGTCACGAATAATCGAGATCCGGCTGATGGACAGTCGTGTACCAACAGCTATTATTCACGGCAAGGGGAAGGGTAAACTACATGCCTTTCAGTATTCTCCCACCCGACATGAAAAACAAGACATGAATTCCAATATTCAAGACATGAAATATAGTATTCTAACACTACGTGAAATCAGCAAGAGTACTAGTGGAGCAGGAAATTTAATTATCACAATATAAAGATTAACTTGAAGTGCAGGTACTTGCCTGTTGTTTGGATCTGATTAATTAGGTTCTTGGGAGAAAAGTCCAGAGATGAGTCCAAAAGCTGAAATAGACATTACCATCACTCTCAGAAGATGTCAAATAGCTAGAAACGCCTGTCCTTGGGTCCAAATTGGAGACAAGGGCAAAAACGGCAGTTTCGGGTCAAAACGGGGTCCGCCGTTGGGCCCGCTTTGCACCGAAAAACGTATCCGGGTCAAAAGTCTCCAAATTCACCAAACTTAGTGTCAACAGGTCAGGAACGCTGATACGAACCCAACGAAACTTCCAG
Organism: Iris macrosiphon; assembly: GCA_036927795.1. Lineage (NCBI taxonomy): Eukaryota > Viridiplantae > Streptophyta > Magnoliopsida > Asparagales > Iridaceae > Iris > Iris macrosiphon. The sequence continues at coordinate 79,729,755 of JAYESA010000006.1, forward strand.
ATTTGGATTCCGATGAGCCGAACACAAAATCGCCCGTCGAGCGGGGCCTGTGGGGCCCACGACACGCGATTTCGTCAACGTTCTCAGAATCGAACCAAACTTGACCCACAGGACCAGCGTATCGCTACGAGTCCGATGGCGCAAGTTTTGTCTCGATCTGACGAGTGTGCACGAAGTTAGGGTGAATTGCCGAAAAGGCGGATACGGGGCGATGTCCGCGGATACGCGTTGATTCCGGTGTGCACGCACACCCGAATTAGCTTCCACGAAGACTCACACGTCCGTATCGATGATGCGCACGTATCTGTGAAGACCGCACGCGACCAAGTCGTCCCGTTTGGCGGGGCGCACTCAGTTCCGGGGTGAAACAGGGTCTGGTTTTTCCTGTTTTTGGATCGCGGTGTACGATCACCACAGAACGCGATGTCCCGAACAGTTTGTCCGGACACCGAGAGGGTCATACAGGCTTCACAACGCAATTTGCGGAATTGAAAACGGAGCTACGAGGCGAAAGATACACGTACCTGAAGGGGACCCGAAAATAGGGTCGAAATCGTGTCCGAGTCGTGTCGGACACTGTGTCCCGTGTCCGACACAGGAACAGAGATTAGGGTTAGGGTTTCGAGCTGATTACGGCCGTGGACGGCGGAGGACGGCCGGAGAGGCGCCGGAGGGGGCCGGGGAAGGTTCGTCGAGGGGCGGCGCGGCGTCCACGGGGGCGGCGGTGGCGCTAGGCGGCCGGCAGCGGCGGCTGCGGCTGCTGCTGCTGTTGCTGGGTTGCTGTCGGCGTCGGGGACGGCGGAGCGGGGCGCCGGAGGGGAGGCGACGGTGGGGCGAGGTCGGCGAGGGAACAGCGGCCGGTCGGCGGAGCTCTGGGAGGCGGCGGCGGCGTCTAGGGTTACGGCGAGGGAGAGATCTGAGGCGGAGGAGGAGAACGGAGGCGGGGGGGTTTTATAAGGGGAGCAGGCGGTTGGGGAAGGCCGAGCACGGCGGGGGCGAGGGCGACGTGGGCGCGGGGAGCGCGGCGGGCGGGGCGCGGGACGCGCGGCGCTGCGCGCGGCGGTCGGCGTGGGACGCGGGACGTGGGGGGGGCCGAGCGCGCGGGCGGGTCGGGCTACGGCGGGTCGGGTTCGGCTGAACCCGACCCGACCCGAAAGGGGGCTGGGCTGGGCTAGGCTAGCGGGCCGGGCCGCGGCCCAATGGGCCCGGGCGGCCCGCAGAAAAATAAAATAAAATAAAATAATAAATAAATAAATAAATAGATAATTAATTTAAATAATTAATAAATTAGTTTTCAGGCATTTAAAAATAGGTCTGAGGCCCAGAAAAATCCAGAAAAATTACCCTAAGTCCAATTTTTCATTTTACACCCAAAAATATTATTTTTATAATATTTTAATATTATTTATTACTAATTAAAAATCATTTATTAATTGAAAAGCTTGATTTTAATTACAGAAAATTCCCAGAAAATTCCAAAAAATTGGGAAAAATCCAAGATTTAATAATTTAAAAATTTTGGGGGTTTACAATGTTTATGACCCACAGGACGGCTGACAAATTCTAACCCAAATAGGAAGGGCTATTCGTCATAGATTCGGTATTCTCCAACGGCGCCTACCGACTCGCGAAACCCAACAGCGACTTGCTTATGATGCCTATCAACGATAAGTTCCTAAAAAAGTACTATGTCTAAGCTAGACTTGTACTCCCTTTATCTCCAGCCAGGCAATCAAAATGTACAGTCTTTACACTCTTAATTCTTCATCCCCAGCAAGTGCCTATTTACAATATTTTTCTTTCTTTATAACTTTTTGCAAAAGCCATTATCTGTATCTAGGAGTCCTGGATATGTAACAGATGATGGATCCTCAAAGTCTTCCCAGCGGAATAGTCATCAGGTCTACCGGTACACTCCCTCTAGGACCAACCAAGAACCAATCTTGTTAGACTCTAGTCTCCCCAGTGGAGCAATCCTCAGGTCTATCTTCATTCTCGGATAGACCACACCCAGCAAATCACTCCTCAGTAATTTTCTCGGACAATGGTTCACGTCCATATTACCTCTGAACTATTGTCCTAACATTCCTCCTCGGCTGAGTTTGCCATATCCATATTATCTCTGAGAAAATCTCTCGGGTCTTGGCTATCGATTATTATGTCCATATTACCTCTGATATTGGTTGTTATCTCCACTTATCACCCGTACTTACCAAGGTATGACAGCGATATTAAGTCCACAAAACCTGTCACGTCTATATCACCTCTGGTAGGGCTTATTCCAAATCTATTACCTGCACTCAGGTGCGCAAAAAATAATGGGTCCACAAAACCTATCACGTCTATATTACCTTTGATAGGGATTATTTTTGAACTTATTATTTGCACTCAATCTGATGGCTCTATGATTAACTCTCTTGCTACTGGAGGTGGTATTGTTAGTGACATGTATAGCTCCTTGGTGCTCGCTTACAGCTCGAGCTTTGGTCCTGGAACCAACTTGGATGCAGAAACTCAAGCCTTGTTAACTGGTCTCAAACTTTGTAAAGCTCATCATATATCTCTGACTCAGGTTAAAGTTGACTCACTAGTTCTTCAAAGAATCACCCAACAGGATCATAAACCTCCTTGGCATCTTATTTACTGGATTAGGCAAATCGATAAGCTTCTTCCACATGATACACAAGTGCTTCATACACTTAGGGGTGCCAACTCTATTGCTGATGCACTGGCCAAGTTAGCCCATACAAACACACAGGCCAAGATCTTCCACCACAGCTACCAACTTCCCAATGCTGCTCGACAAGCCCTTCAATTAGATTCTTAGGGTGTTGGTCACTCTAGATTGTAACCTCTCTTGTAACTCCTTTATTTTATTTTAGTTCGAAGGGGTCTAGACCATTCTTATTGTACTAGGGGTATGGGCAATCTCCCTATGGTCTTTCACCCTAGTCTCTAGATGAGAGGATCAAACTATTCCTCGAAGACATGACTAATCACTCTCTCAAACTCAAATAACTAAGTTTCATGCGATAGAAGTAGAAAGTTTTTTCAACCCCGGTGAACGGCCTAATCATAGGCACCTTTGGGCGAGATCTACTTTATTATCTTGGCTACCCTCTTCGCATGTCCTTGAGAATGAAAATGAGCTTTTTATACGCAATTATGACTGAATTATAGCATTTGATTAATTTAGTTAAAGATATCGGACTCATCCTTCGGCTTTATCTTCCAAGCTAAGCACTTTAGTGCTAGCGATCAAAGGAAGGCTGTTTTAGAACGCCATGGAAGCGACTCCTATTTATGTTTTCTATTATTCAAATCGCTATTAAGCAGAGTCATTTGACCACCAAGAAAAATGGATATTTATATCCTTGAACTTGGTAGACTGGGTTAAGCCCGATAGAGATTGAATAGATAACGAAATCAACGGAGCTATCCGCGCCCCTACTGGAGATTGATGTAATCGTTGGTTCAAGCGGAGGAACAGATCCATAGTTGAGAGGCTTGCCTTTAGAGCATCCATACTTTTAACCCTGGCATTTAAGCTAACAAAAAAGCAACAGGCTACCTTTAGATCGTCTGAAAAAGCTTCATCTAAGTAATAAACCCACAGAGGTGCCAGTGGAAATCAAATTATGAGAGGATTAGTTTATTCTCACTCTTATTACAACATATTGTTCTTATCTTATTGTTCAACAGCCACTAGAGGGATTCGATACAGAAAGACCATCTTTTTCTTTTCATGTATGCTTCTACCAGGGACTAGTGAATACTAAGGGCTTGGAAGAGAGGTCAAAAAAGGTAGTTGAAAGCACATAAAATCCTGTCTTCAAGCGGGCATCCATCAAATACATTACATTCCTCTCGGGCGAAAGGTGGAAGAAAACCAAATAAAATTCATGCCATATCCACTGTGTTAAGTTAATACTGACTGAACGAGTATTGTTCGACTTGTAAGAACATCAGGGCTGCTTTTTACAGCTTTATATTTAAAGCAGTGTGCCTCTTCAAACCTATATGGAGGTATAAAGAGCCCCCCTGAGCTCTTACTGGTCCCAGTTTCCCTTAATCGGTCTGGGTACCCTCGGATCATCCCTTTATTTCACCGTAGGATTATAATGAATAAGGATGACCGTGTCACTACCACATTTTCTAGGAAATAATATTTTGGTCATTTTATAATTAATTAAATATTGTGCATATTGTATATTTATTTATTTTATTATTTATTTATTGTTAGATGTTAGTTTATTATTTTAGACTTGTGTTAGTGGACCTAATTAGTTTAGATTAGATCCATGGACCAATATTTAAATCTAGTTAGAATTGAGCCCAATTCGAAGCCCATTCATTAGGAGGAGGATTAATTAAGTTAAACCCATTAGACTAGAACCTTCTCTCCTTAATTATTTCTTCATGAGAAGCCCCAAGGGGTATTTTAGACTTTACATAGTAGCTTGGGGAGGGGGAAAGGTGGTCGACCATGTAAATAGGGAGGGAGAAATTCTCTCTCTTCATTTTTATTTTCAAATCTAGATCTAGAATTTTATCTTCCAAATTTCTTCATTTCCACATCAAATTCCACCCAATTTTTTTCTAATTCCTTCCCAAATCATTATTGGAGGCTATTAAAGTAAGAATTTACAAGGAGGAAGCAATGATCTGCAAGGAGGAGCAATAATCTACAAGTTGGAGGCTCTTTTCACTTAATTTAGAAGTTTTATTGGGAATCCATCTTCCAATAGGTATAATTCAGTTTTTTCCCTCTAATAAGACTCTAAATCTATGTTTTAATCATTAGGAACCATCCCATATGCTAAGTCTATCCATAGAAATTAGAATTAGGTTTATAGGAGGCCTATGGAGAAAGTTATGTGGTATTTTGTGTCAATTTTGGGAGAATTCCGAGATTGACACATCTTGTGTTTATCAATTAGTCAATTAGACCAAATTGATATGTGTTTGGTTGTGTGTGGCTAGTGTCGTGTCCACAATTGAATATGTGTAGGCCGTATCCCGATAATTTGGATATACAGGTTGATTTGGGGGTTTTTCCTCCGATACGGGAGTTTGAGCATGTCATATTTTAACACGGACACATAGATGTGTAATTAGCTCTTCGTATTGTTCATAATTATTATTTTAGACTATGTTTGGTGGTGTGGTGGACTCGTATCGCAAGCGTATCATAGATCTAGTATGATACGGGTGTGATGCACTACACGTGTTTGTTTCCTTGCATTTCAATATACTTGTTTATAGCTATTAGAGTATTATAATTGTATGGTTATCTGTATATATATGTATAGTGATATTGTGTTTATATGTATATATATATATATATGTGTGTGTGTGTATGTGTGTGTGTGTGTGTGTGTGTGTGTTGGTGATTGGTGGTTATATATATATATATATATATATATATATATATATATATATATATATATATATATATATATATATATATGTGTGTGTGTGTGTGTGTGTGTGTGTGTGTGTGTGTGCGTGTGTGTGTGTGTGTGTCTATTATATATATGTATGTATATATATTGACATGTATATATATGTATGGATAGGTGTATGTATCTAGTGTTATATATATATATATATATATATATATATATATATATATATATATATATATATATATATATGTGTGTGTGTGTGTGTGTGTGTGTGTGTGTGTGTACATAGAGTGTGAGTGTGTGTGAGTGAGTATGTGCAGTGAAGAGGAGGGGGGATCGAGCAACTACAGCAGCAACTGCAAGCAAGCACATCAGCTGCAGCCAAGCATCGCAGTGAGCAGCAGCAGCTCGACGAGAAGCATAGAGCAGCAACAGCTTGCAGCAGCAACAACATGTAGCAGCATGTAGCAGCAACTGCAGTGGCATACAGCAGTAGCAATAGCCAGCAACATTAGCCAACAACAATTCAGCAACAACAAGAACAGAGGGCAGCAAGGTAAGGAGGTAGTTAGTTAGTTCACTATTAGTTAGTTAATTTTATAAATAGTTAGCTAGGTAGTTTATATATATATATATATATATATATATATATATATATATATATATATATATATATATGTATATATGTATATATATATTAGTAAGTTATTAGGTAGTTAGTATAGTATAGTATAAGTAGCTAATGCATGTTAGTTATAGTTTAGAGTATTGGGTAGTAAATTATATACTAGAATCTGAATTACCTTATGAAACCAAGGTAATATCAAGGTATTGGTGGATATTCAAGGTATTGGGTTTGAGTATCAAGATGGGTGTGTAGGTGGTGAGGTACGCATTGGTTCAAAGCCAAGGTATCCACTTTGCATTAGTTAGCTAAGAGTAATATAAATATTGTCTTGTGTGTGTGTGTGTGTGTGTATATATATATATATTTTCTAAAATTTGCGTATCTTACGATACGGTACTTGTTTGCATCCTAGTATCTTAGCATAGCTAGTATGGCCTAGTTACATAGTGTATGGACCCAATATCTTAGAGATGGATTGATACAACCTAGAAATAGCTAGTTTGACTAGTTTGACCTAGAGTTGACCTAATTGACTTAGAAATGGCTTTTTGACCTAGAAGTTGACTAGTTTAACTTATTTTCATTCTAAACCCTTGTATTGATGTAATATTCCATATTTAGGTCTTTGAGGCACCGTACTGGACATCTTTGATATTGTTCACCGGATTTCAGGCGAGTACATTCCCTGATAGTTTCTAATTTATGATATCCTCTATGTCTCTTGTATCTAGTGTAGATATCTTTGATTTCTTGACACGATGGTTACACAGATTGTTATATCTGGATCTCGTCATGAGATGTTATTCCTTGGTATGTATGGTGTATCTTGTGCAAGACTTATTTCCTTGTTCTTCTTGTACATGTACAGACATTGATTCTTGGAGAGACTAGCTACCTACCCAGCGAATTTCGTATCATAACGTACCATGGTTGGATCCACTATACTAGTCGAGGGAGAGGAGTATGTAGTAGAGATATGTGATCATACCCTCCTTGTATTATGTCTTGTTCCTAGAATAATGTTAATCATACACCGCATATATGATTAACAAGGCCATAATTCTTGTATCAAGTTCCCAAGCCAATCATATATTAAAGCTGGTACTTACTCACTTAGTCATTAGTATTTCTTCATTTCTATATTGCTCATTCATGTATTTATTTTCAGTATTTCCTTTATTGCATATCTCTTGTATATGTATATTGCATCTTGTATATTCATATCGATTTACTGTTACATAGTTTATATCATTTATTAGAAGTATTGTTAGAGATGTACTCTGCTCCTTTCTTGACTGGATATATTATTTCCAGATGACACTGAGGAGTGGTATCCCACTCACTACGGGCCTCAGGATGTAGTTGGCTTAGAGCCAGAGATCTTGGCTCAGGTGGGTCTTATCCCGACTGAGACAAATGACACAGGACTCGTAGCTTAGTAGTTAGTTTCCTTTTGTACTGGATTTTTCTCCAGCTTTATTATTAGTATTTTTATGATTCATTGGATATTATTTTTGTCTCTTTAGTTGTATTTGTGACTCTTCTATTCTTTTATCATATTCGTGCTTTATTCCATCTATAGAACTATGATTGAGTATATTTATATTACATTGGTGGCATATTATATCTTGATTGCTAGATAGATAGTTTACCCAAACAATGTTCTACTGCCAATTTTGCAGTGTAGGCTGGGCATTTTTCACTACTTGCATCCCTATACCGGGTGTGGGTCATGACAGGCCGGGCCGATCGGCTTGTTAAGATTTATCTGTTTTTCTTTAATGTATACCGTTTAGTAAAGTTAGCTAACTAAGATCGTATAACGAATTCATAATAAGAGGCAGAAGTCAAGCAATTCCAGGGGTTTAGTTTACCAATGCAACTCTATAGGCCTAGCTTACTAATCTAAGAGAATTTTCGAGGGCTGGCCAAGAGACAGCATTAGGAATGGGAGATTAGACCTCAGGGCTGTAGCATCACTCCTTACTCCTTAACAACCTTAATATTATTTCTTAACAACAAGAGGGAAAGCAAATCAAACAAGAACAACTTATATGAATCCATTCTCGTCTCCTATCTCTCTTCTACATCAAGAACTCAGAAACAAGGAAGGCATCTCCTTTAACTCAAACTCAATTCAAGATCCACTGAAGGGTCTATTTTGAATTAGCATAAAGTGATGTCTGAAATCCCTGGTGTCGACTCTTTCTTGGAGTAGCTTTGTGCCTAGAAACCTCTTCTCTGACTAAAGTCCTGCCTATGGGGTCAAACTGGATGATTGAAGGAAGTTAAGATAGAAATATCCCTTTCTATATGAGTTAGCGGGACACCTGCCCATCTGTGAAACTCATTCAGCACTTGGTTGATGGCCAATGCATTACGCACAGAGCTATCTGCAAAAATGAGCACATCATCAGCATATCTTTTTGAGAAACATAGAGTTTATGAAATCTTCTTGAATGGGTGATCAGGTTATTGTTTACTTCCCTATTCAAAAGCTGGCTGAATATTTTTATGACTAGGGTGAAAAGTTAGACTTTAAGAGACACCTATCTCAAATCGCAGCCCCCTGAAGAAGCTAGATGAAGATCCGTTAATCATAACTGCAAAGGATACTATGGAGATACATTCTCTAATACATCTTACCTAAGAAGGAAACTTCAAAGATTCAAGGCTAGCGAAGTGAGGGATGAGGTTGGTGCACTTAAGGCGGATTTAGTTGTGGATCGAGAGGATCAGAAAAAATAAGAGTTGTTGGCTCGGGACAATGCAATAGTAGCAAGCTAGCTTTTGCGTTAATTCCTTTCCTATAAAGCAGCATCACAAAATGAAGTGGCGTCCATTGAAGCGAAAAGGCAGACAAGAAGGGGTAAGGAAGGAGCACGACAAGCAAGCATTCTACTTCTTTAAGTTTAAGTGCGCCAAATAGCCAAAAGAAAGGGGCTGTGATAGTTGTAGCGCACTATCGCTGATGAAGCTAAAGGGAAACACTCCTCATTAATCCACCTTCGGGTTAGAGAATGATAAGGGCTAATGCGCAACAAATAAACAGACCACGGTATTGTACTACGTCCATATTACCTCTAGTACAATATCCAAATTTTACATAAAATTCATACACAACAAGACAAATAAATAAAGAAGTTCTGGAAAAAGAGAAACCTTTATTCAAAATCATGAGTACATATGATGGGAACCCACAACATTTTTAAGGGTTTTCATTAATATTCAAGGTCTCCAGTACATATGATGGGAATTCCTTTTAGGAGTTTCCATGGGTTCTCGCCAACAAGAAACTCTTCCATTACAAGGCGCCCCTGTGCTATTTCTGCCACGGACACAAGTGGGCCCAGCAGCAGAGCTCAATGCTTTATGGATCATCCTTCCAAAGTGCAAACCTCAATATATGGAAAAGAATCCATACTGATAGATAGAAAAGGATGAGCATGTTCAGACGCTCTGCAACCAGGCGGGAAGACCGACGACAGGAATGATAATTAATCCAAATCCTGTCATAGACACTACAGTCTCTCGGCCGGTAGAAAATTGCATAAAAGGGAGAAATGCAGCTAGTACGCTGCATGAACAAGGACGGCTCAGCGCGTGACACAGGATGATCATCCTCGTCTCCTTGATCAGTCCTTGCCAACATGTTCTCGTCTCCTGGATCAGTTCTTGGTCTTCACCCCGAACAACCGGTGTTATGATATCCTTCCATGCTCCATCATGAGCCGCACAAGGGAGAACAAAGCCTGCACAAGGAGAACATAAGGTGTTAGTAAACAAAGACAATATGAAGTCCATGCGATACGTCCTAGTCGACGTAGGAGGTGCCTACCATGGTGGCCACATATCGACTCGAGCCTCCACCTATGTGGCAGAGGCATGATGGTCGAATGTCCGGTTCAAGCCTTCATCCATGTGACAGAATCATGGTGGTCGCAAGTTCAGGTAGAACCTTCACCCATGCGATAGAGTCTTAACTGGCGCAGGATGATTACCCTTCTATGCAAAAGACTCATGAGAAAAGCCTGCGCATGTTCATGATGATCTCTCATCTACATTGCAAGACTGTGCACTGGTATCTCTGATAGCCCAACACGAAAAGCTTGGTGCTTTCTTACCTCTATCAGGAGTCCACGGATCAAGGCCGCCCCCGGCGAACTCCTCGATAAAAAGAGCCGCAGCCTCTAACATCTCTAACAGGAGAAAGAAAGAAAGAAGAGATATAAAGTTCTTACTTTCTCCTCCCTGTCGCCTATTTATAGGCCTCAAAAACTGCATACAGAGATCGAGGCAATAAACTAAGTAGTTATAGGGATGAACCTGATGCCTCGATTTTCGTAATCCTCTTTAATCTTCCTAGAAACTGTCATCTCGCGTCCAACGTCAGGAGATGGATCAGAATCCAAAAGAAGATCCGCTCCAAAATTGAAACAAATATGTTATTTAATACAGAAATGACAGCCTGGAGGCACTCAGCCATGCGGCACTCGACCAAGCGGTCCAAATGTCCATGCAACATAATATCCATACGACAAAAAGTGCTTTTCCTCCATACTTCTTATTGAAAGTATTTCAAACTTGATAGTTTAAAAACTTTGAAGGGGGTCCTATATAAGCATAGAAAATATGCATCCATGCGTCCAACAAGCATGCATCCCAAAGCAAAGCACAGAAGAGATAGGTCTACAGAATTATCCTACGGCCCAATAAGGCGACATCCATATGTCCTAATCAGCTGAAGTAGCTTTTGCCACAGATAGACCAGACATGGTATCCTAGCAACAGGATTAACGCTGACATAGAATTCTGACAAAGAGGATTTTTTAAATGCCTCAAAGATATCTTACGTCAGTACAGAACTTTACTCTCGATGGATCTGCAGCACCATGTGTACAACACAACTGGCCCCATACCTCCGAGGTTCCATGTGATGCCATGCGTCTTTGGCCCCATGCGTCCCAGGCTCCATGCGGTCCCATGCGTCTCTGGCCCCATGCGTCCCAGAGTCATGTGTTCCATGCGTCTCTGGCCCTATGGTCCTAGGCTCCAGTGTTCCATGCGTCGCTGGCCCCATGTGTCCTTGACTCCATGCGTCCCATGCGTTCCTGGCCCCATGCATCTCAGGCTCCATGCATTCCATGCATCTCTGGTCCCATGCGTCTAGACTCCATATGTCCCAAGCGTCTCTGGCCACATGTATTTTAGACTCCATGAAGACTAAATCTTGCTGTTACAACATGAGTGATTCTCTCCAACCAAATGCGGACCATGTGTCAAGCTGACCAAGTCACGTCCGTAAAGGATGAGAATCACCCAGATCTTCAGCAACAGAAAATTCCAATAATCACCCATGTAACAGTCTGGCCCACTCACGGTTACAACTATACCCTGTTAAGGGGGAACACATGGCACCCTCTAGTATCCATGCGGCCCAATATATACGCGTCCAAGGATGACTATATATACCCGAGTGGCCTGCCCAAACAAGAGAAGGACACGCAGGGGTCACCAACACAGAGAGAGAGAAAATATAGACGAGCAAAGAGAGAACGTAAGCTTCTTCACCCTGCATCGGATCGACAACGGAGTAAAGGAGCCGCCACAACGCTCTTTGTCCATCGTCATACCCCATATCAAAATATTGTACTTAGATAATTTTGTTTAGGATTCTTTCTACTTTTTTTTTCGTTCCTTAAATACAAAGTTTGTAAGAACTCATTTAATGGTGAACACCTGTATGCACGGTTGGAATACAATAATTCTACCATGAAAGGGTCTTCCCACTTAGCTTAAAAATTTTTGCCATCTTATGTGTCATAACCATCGATATTCTCACTGTAAGGATGAGGTCACCGACTTGGAATATTTTTTCCTTCATAATTTTGTTGAAGGCTCTAGAAATACGTGCCTGATATAGCTCAATATGCTGTTGAACCAGGAAACGTTTCTCATCAAGTGCCTCCAACTCTTGTAACCGCAAGCGATGATTGTCTTCGGTTATCAGCTGGTTGACGAGGGATAATCGGAGAGCGGGGATTTGGATTTTGTAAACCCCCTCGACCAATTTAGGATTTAATTAATTTAAAATTAAGAGACTAGGATTTAATTGAATACAATTAGATTTAATGTGGAACAATAATGTGACTTAATACACCGTACCGTGGCTTTGACGTTTGGAGGGCTATATTAGTAGGTACCCTCGAACCAATTAAATACTCACCTCCTAGACATGCCAGACTACCCGTCTGACCCTTGTGTAACTTGTAGATTCTCAATATTGTGCTTTATTTGAGCTGCGCAATATCCGTTACGACCATCGAAGTATTATTTCAGTAAATCCAATTTCCCTTTATTGTCCTTTCATACTCGAATTTGAGGCTCAACCACAACCCAATTTCCAATAACCCAAATTAGAGTATTAGCCTACACCGAGCCTGCTATGCCCATGACTCTTGTGTTCCACCCTAAATCTAGTTCCATGTGTCTTCAATGCGTTAGGAAACACCATGTGCATTTATTTTAATTTAATTAAATTAAAGGCCAATTCTACCTCAAGCGGAACCGGACCAAACCCACATACACCCTTTCACGTGGACCAGCCCACCCAAATGAGACTAGGCAAGCCCAAGCTCGAGGCCAACCCATAAATTCCCCTACATATATAAATACACATTTCTGGCCATTAAAACCCTAAAAACTATTCTCTTCTTCACCAGGGAGCAAACCCTAGTCGACCCCCTCATATCAACCGAGCACCTCCCCTTCCCCTTCTCCGACTTCACGAATGACTCCACCACCGTCTCAGTCCGCCACTCCTCGACGCCAACCACCACCACAGCCACACGGTACCCGTCGCCTGACCCCGACACCCATCCTCTTTCGCCACCATCTCTTTCACCAACACCAACCTCCTCCAAAACCCGACTGCCCCGGTCACCCTCTCCAGCACCCCGACCACCACTGCCAGGTGGGGCACCACCGTCCCAGCAACCTGACAGCCACCCCGCGCTGCCCTCAACTCAGCAACTGCCGCTGCCCAGTATTGTTGCTGCTGCGGCCACTGCCGTTGTTGTTACTGCCGCTGTCGTTGCTGCTCACGGCCGGGCAACGCCGGAGTGCCACCTCTCGCCGGAGAACGCCCAGAGTTCGAACACAGACTACCCCACGATCCACCTTGAATAGTTAAACCTCGTTTGATCTCTTTCCCGTGGTATCATGTACAGTTGCATCGGCGTGTCGTCAAGTTATGGCGTGTATCTTAGGGTGGACACAAGTTATGTTTATGTAAGAGTGTTAATTAGATTAGATGGTAATTAATAAATAACAACTAACTTAACGATATGACCTATGATTTAAGACTTATAATTCACTGTAAGCGTAGACATAGACCTAGTGCAGTTAACATGGAAATTAGATGACGTGTAATTCAACAAGGCGTAATATAGTTTCGTAAAACCGATAACGTAATAATTATTGTCTCGAGGTACATGGTGACCGAGGATAGAACACGGGTACACCCTAGCTACGTGCATACGTGACGCTATCTTCGATCAGCCATGAACTTGTGACAGTTCCTAAGAGCAACGTAGTGTCTGCACATATTGTCTTAGTGTCTAATATTAGATTGCTATATTATATTGTGTGTTTAGGATCATTGGATCAGCCGGGAGATACCGCAGGAGCAGGATATTGGCATTCACAGCTTGAGGACTCAGGCAGATACCTTGCCATATTTACTGTTTAAATTAAATGTTGCATATGTTGTACGATATCTTGTTGTTTTATTTCATATGACTGTGCATGTCCGAGATTGACTCGAGTGCAGTCAACGGATGCGTCGATGATTTAGTATACATGACCTAGTCACTAGCAGACTCACCCCAGTGGGAGGATACTCTGATATCCTCCGAGACCTGACACTTTTACACGTTTTACAGTGATATTCATATTAGGATACGGGTTCGCGTACTCGACTAGCTATCAGTGCGTGTGACATGCATCACTGTTAGTACGTAATTTAGATTTAGATTTTATGTTAGTAGAGACTTGGGATATAGATACGTGGTATGCACATCGAGTATTCGACTTGTGTATCTACATTGGGCGGGGGAGGACAGCAAGTAGGCGTATGGGATACACACATTGGAATCCGTAGTATCCGGAGGAGCCACGGATCCAATGACTCCCTTTATGCAGATTCCCCGTTCTTCAGAGCGGTATGGACGTTATATATTATACAGATTCCCCGTTCTTCGGAGCGATATGGACATTATATATTATGCAGATTCCCCGTTCTTCGAAGCGGTATGGACGTTATACTATTCAGATTCCCCATTCTTCGAAGCAGTATGGACGTTATATACTTGCAGATTCCCCGTTCTTTGGAGCGGTATGGACGTTATGCCTATACCTACCCATACGTACCAATGTTGTCCTCACATTGCATTCACTTAGATGGCTAGCACACCCTTTATTGCATTTATTTTATTCAGTATTCATATATATGGTATGCTTCTATATATCTTGTTACGTCCCTCTGAGGACCTGGTACCTTTCCAGATTTGGACGAGGCATATTACCCCATCGTGTACGGACCAGGACAGAAGACGAGGTACGCTACAGCTGAGGAGTTAGAGGTGCTACCGTCAGAGTTTCCGTGATCAGTTGGTAGGCTTTCTGCCTAGGATTGGGAGCATCATTATCTAGATAGCCGATGCCCTAGTCATTATCTTTCATCTATCATTTCAGTATTTTATTTCGTCATAGTAGTGGGTTTATCCCCGCCAGACACTCTTGGTTGTACTATGATATTTTGAGACTGACGTTTATCTTCCAACAGTTATTATTATTAGTACATTCTTGTTGTTTATTTTGTGGATGAGATTAGTTTATCTGTTGTTCATTAATATGGGACTTGTTAGTTATTTAGGACAGCATAGCACTCTTCGTTGGATCCATTAAATTGGGATATCCTCGGAGAAGTGACAGCTGGCTATTGCCACGTGGCCTGGTCCCGTATATTTTGGGACTGGGGCGTGACATGGTTTTAGTAGTAGCCCATGCAGGTCTAACTTTATCGTTGAGGTATGGTAACATGCCCAGCAAGCCTGTAATAGGATAGAAATTACTAGGTCTCATCCACTCTGATTACGTTTTTGAACTTCCTTTATGTTACTTCTAAATATCTGTATCCTGTTTGTTTGATTCCGTACTCTTTTTAATGAAGTCATATCTCTTGCAGCAAGATAAACTTGAGCAGTGGACGAGGAGCACCCAGTGTCGTGGTGCCAGCCAACACCACCCAAAGAGAGGAAGTACCCCAGGGACTAACTGGAGGGCAACCATCACCACAGGCCCCGATAGTTCAACAGGCCCCGCTGATATATTGGTATGAGACTTCTCAGGGCGATCACACACAGCAGCACGAAGGACAGACCTCACAGACGATCCCCACATAGCATTTTGAGGGCCAGACTTCGGGAGCTATACCGATACCACAGACTGAGAGGCCGATATCAGAGGAGACACCTACCGCACAACCAGAGGTCCCACTACCACCACCTCCACCTTATCCCCCCAGATGCCACAGTTAGATGGACAGCCACATATGCTTCAGTTCTTCCAGACTATGATGCAAGCACAGTAGTATCAGAACGAGACGTTGAGATAGAGTTTGATGGCAGTACTAGAGAGGACACCTGTCATAACACCAGTACCAGCACCTCCACCAACCCAGACAGGTGGCACTGTAAGATGGTTCCGACAGATGGGGCCAGACACTTTTTCAGGCAACGAGACTGTAGAGCAGATCTTCGATTGGGTTGCCAACACGGAGATGCTACTAAAGGCTTCACAACTGTATCCAGACCTTTGGATAACCGTAGTGAGGGCCCAACTAAAAGGCAACATCCATCACTGGTGGGATTCTATTGAGCGCGGTGTAGGCAAGAACCAGACTTGGGAACAGTTCTTAGAATACTTCAACGCGAAGTATTTTCCAGCTACAGTCAGGAATGCCCTGTACTCCCAGTTCCTACATCTAGAACAAGGGAATATGACTGTGGACGCATACGACGCGGAGTTTAGCAGACTTAGCAGATTTGGTGCCATTCTGATACCCAATGATCTAGAAAAAGCCCAGAGATTCTATCACGGCCTCACTTTTGAGCTACAGAGGTATACCACCACACAGGCGAGGATTTCTTATGAGGAGGTTCTTGCAGAGGCGAGGATCCAGGAGGCCATCGGCAGAGGAGCAAGACGTTCCAGCACGACCACACCAGCCAGAGCCCAGCCCAGAGCAGAAGGACCGATCCGTCATCCCGGAGCACAGATGCAGCAGAGGATAACACCATACCAGCAAAATGAGCTTCCGTCTTGCAACTACTGTGGGAAGAGAGGACATTATCAGAAGGACTGCCGAAAGAGACTAGGCATATGTATGATCTGTGGGGCGAGCTAGCACCATGCCCTCGACTGCCCACAGCACAGAGATATAGCACCGCAGACCGGACAGAGAGCAGCACCAGTTCTGAGGATACTACCCCCGCTATGAGGACAGCGTCCACCAGCACCCGGAGGATTTCAGAGGGGACCACCCTTGGCCCCACAGCAGGCATAGTTGGATCGAGTCCAACAACAGACCAGAGGGCAGAGACATAGACAGGCCTTCGCATTAACAGCTACGGAGGAGGAAACAGAAGGGGAAGCTATCACAGGTACCATTTTAGTTGCATCATTACCTGCAACAACATTATTTGATATTGGAGCTACATTATCGTTCATATCTAGTAGATTTATAATAATGCATAGAGTAGCTACTTCTCCCTTACCTAAGAGTTGGAAGATTCTTACCGGAGGAGGTATCGTGCCGGTTACCAGCACTATCAGAACGTGTTCGGTAGTCGTATGTTGTAGAGCGATGAGAGCGCGATTCTTGGTATTACCTATGCCATACTTTGATGTTGTGCTAGGCATGGACTGGTTAAGCCAGTATAATGCCATACTGAATTGCCGGAAGGGTAGCATCACTTTTAGACCGCCAGATCAACCGGAGTTCGAGTACATGTAGGGGACCGTCGAGCAAGGAGTAGGACATATAGCTGGAGCTTATATGGCTATGGAGATGGTACCCCCACCAATAGTTGCAGAATTCGAGGATGTGTTTCCTGAAGAATTGCCAGGCTTACCGCCAGAAGAGACGTAGAGTTCACTATTGAGCTAGTACCCGGAGCAACATCGGTATCTTCTAATGAGTACTGATTGGCGAAGAAGGAGTTAGATGAGCTGAAGCTACAATTAGAGGAGTTGCAGAGCAAGGGATTTATCCGTCCTAGTGTATTATCTTGGGGAGCACCAGTGTTATTTGTACCTAAGAAGGATGGAACAGTACGCATGTGCATTGATTACAGAGCCCTTAATGCTTTGACTATCAAGAACAAGTACCCCTTGCCGCGGATTGACGATTTATTCGACTAGTTGACAGGAGCAGTGGTGTTCTCAAAGATTGACTTGAGATCGGGTTATCATCAAGTGAAGGTGTGAAGAGAAGACATTCAAAAGACAGCCTTTAGGACTCGTTATGGTCACTACGAGTTCTTAGTTATGCCTTTTGGACTGACGAATGCGCCTACTGTATTTATAAACTTGATGAACAGAGTATTCCACCAATACTTAGACCGGTTCATGGTAGTCTTCATCGACGATATCTTGGTGTATTCGAAGAACCACGAGGAGCACGAAGAGCACTTGAGATTAGTGCTAGAGACGCTGAGGAGAGAGAGGCTTTATGCCAAGCTGAGCAAGTGTGAGTTTCTTCTAGATCGTGTTATTTTCCTTGGACACGTTATCTCGGGAGATGGCATCTCAGTAGATCCGACGAAGATTTCATCGGTAGAGACATAGCCGAACCCTACCAATGTCTCAGAGGTGAGGAGTTTCCTAGAACTTGCCGGATATTACCGGAGGTTCGTAGAAAACTTTGCAAGGATTACAGAGCCGATAACCCACTTGACCCGTAAGGAGTAGGAGTTCACTTGGACAGAGGAGTGTCAAAAGGCATTCGACGAGCTGAAGAAGCGCCTGACTATAGCACCCATCTTGACCATACCTTCTGGACCCGGAGGATTCGTGATCTATAACGATGCATCCGGGAAAGGATTATGATGTATTTTGATGCAGCATGGAAAGGTTATGGCTTATGCCTCTAGGCAGTTGAGGACCCATGAGAAGAACTATCCCACCCACGACTTGGAGCTTGCAGCAGTGATCTTTGCTTTGAAGCTTTGGAGGCACTACCTATATGAAGAAAGAGTAGAGATATTTACTGATCATAAGAGCTTGAAGTACGTCTACACCCAGAAGAACCTTAACCAGAGACAGAGACGTTGGCTCGAGGTGATGACAGACTTCGAAATTAAGCTACAGTACCATCCGGGAAAGGCCAACGTAGTAGCTAACGCGTTGAGCAGAAGACCCATGGCATTCTTCTTGACTACCTAACAACATCTATTGAGAGATCTAGAGCAGATGGGTATAGAGGTTGTTATGCCCGAAATAGACGAACAATTGTCGAGTTTCCAGTTTCAATCAACATTAGTGGAGAGGATCAAGGCTGCTTTGCCGACAGATGCCAGATTTCAGAGGCTTAGACAGAGGACAGAGGCTGGAATCCAGACAAGACTGCGTATACATGAAGACGGAACCTTGAGATGTGGAGATCGTCTCTATGTTCCAAATGGAGAACTTCGTCAGGAGTTGATGACAGAGGCACACAGTTCCACCTATTCTATTCATCCAGGAGGCACGAAGATGTACAGAGACTTGAGGCAGTACTACTGGTGGCATGGAATGAAGAGAGAGATAGCCCGCTTTGTGGCGAAGTGCCTGATGTGTCAGCAAGTCAAAGCTGAGCATCAAAGATCTGCAGGATTACTTTAACCGCTTCCGATACCGGAATGGAAATGGGAGCACATCACTATGGACTTTGTTACGGGCTTTCTGAGGAGTCCTAGTGGTCGCAATGCAGTATGGGTAATCGTAGATAGACTCACCAAGTCTGCCCACTTTTTACCCTTCAGAGTTGGGCAATCTATAGAGGTCTTAGCAGAGATCTACATGAAAGAGATTGTGCGACTGCATGGAGTGTCGGTTAGCATCGTGTCTGACAGAGATACGAGGTTTACATCTTACTTTTGGTGGAGTATGCAAGAGAGTCTCGGTACCCGCCTGAATTTTAGCATATCGTATCACCCACAGATGGATGGCCAGTCAGAGCGCACCGTTCAGATATTGGAAGACATGTTAACAGCGTGCATGCTAGATTTCGGAGGATCATGGGAGGACCATTTGCATTTGGTCAAGTTTTCCTACAACAATAGCTATCAAGCGAGCATCCAAATGGCTCCCTATGAAGCGTTGTATGGAAGGAAGTATTATTCCCCAGTATGCTGGAGCGATATAGGCGAGCGACAGATTCTCGGACCAGAGTTGGTTGTCCGTACAGTAGAGAAAGTGAAGAAGATCCAAGGGCACCTACGAGCAGCACATGACCGACATAAGCATTGGGTGAATGCGCATCGACGACCCTTAGAGTTCCAGGTTGGAGATCACGTATTTATAAAGATCTCGCCTACTCGAGTGTAAACCCCCTCACCCAAAATTAGGGTTACTTGTCTTATATAGTAGAATTAGGGCTAATTTGAACCCAATTAGAATTAGAACACGGCATTTAATTTAATTATGAAATAATTATAATTTCTAGCCCATCACCCTCATGAGAGCCCAAGGCCACTCCAAGGATTGTAGACCAGGCCCAACCCAAGGGAAGTTGACCAAGCCCACTCCTAGGTCAACCAAAACCCTAGTCACATGTATTTATATACAATTTCTCCTCCCCTTTTCTATTGAAAACCAAACCCATACAAATCACCTCAGCCGACCTTCTTCCCAAACTTCCTATTCATCACCTCCACCCCGAGCCCTCCTTCTCGGCCGGAGCAGCTCCTCCTCGCCGAGCCGCTGCACCCGCCGGCCGCTGTTCCCGACTCCTTCCTGGCCAACTCCTTCGACGAACACAACTCACCGCCGGATCCCCTCCCTGCTCTCCTGCTCCCTCGTGCTCTTCGCCGGGATCATGTCGGGGCTCACGCTGGGGCTCATGTCGCTCGGCCTCGTCGAGCTCGAGATCCTCCAGCGCAGCGGCACCGCCACCAAGAAGCGCCAGGTCGCCACTATCCTTCCTGTTGTTCAAAAGCAACATCAACTACTTGTAACCTTGCTGTTGTGTAATGCTGCTGCAATGGAGGCTCTTCCTATATTCCTTGATAAAATATTTCATCCCGCTGTTGCCATTATCTTGTCTGTAACATTTGTTCTAGCTTTTGGGGAGGTTATTCCACAGGCCATATGTACAAGATATGGATTGGCTGTTGGTGCTAACTTGGTTTGGCTAGGCCGTATCTTGATGCTCGTTTGTTATCCAATATCTTATCCTGTGGGGAAGATTGCAGAAAGGTCCTAAATTTTGAGTTTTGATCTTGCTTTTGGTAAAGACGTGCTCAGCTAAAAGCTTTGGTCTCTATCCATAGCAAAGAGGCTGGCAAAGGTGGAGAACTCACCCATGATGAGACAACAATAATAAGTGGCGCACTAGATTTGACTGAAAAGACTGCTGAGGAGGCTATGACACCTATTGAATCAACTTTCTCATTAGATGTTAATTCAAAACTTGACTGGTGAAAAGTCTCCTTACTGTTCGTGCTGAGACAGAGACACCCGTCAGTGCGGTTTCCATCAGAAAAATTCCAAGGGTTCCAGCAGATATGCCTCTCTATGATATTCTAAATGAGTTTCAAAAAGGTAGCAGTCATATGGCTGCTGTGGTAATGGCTAAAGAAAAGGCCAAGAATTTCTCACCTGCTGATGGGGAAAAATCTGAAGAAAACAAAGAAACTAGTGAAGATTCCACTTTGACAAAATCCTTACTTTCTAAAGAGGACCGAAAAACGGAGTGTGTTGTTGTTGACATTGAGAACATGCAACGTGTCCAGGTAATGGAAACAAGCCATCCTCCTTCCAACAGACTGACACAGCAACTAATGGGATGGCTCGCTCAACTGAAGATTTTGAAGATGGGGAGGTCATTGGTATAATCACCCTTGAAGATGTATTCGAGGAACTGTTGCAAGAGGAGATAGTAGATGAGACTGATAAAAATGTTGATGTCCATAAAAAGATACGTGTGGCTGCTGCTGCTGCTGCTGCTGTGCCTTCAGTTGCACGGGCTCCGTCTGGGAGGCGACTAACTGGTCAAAAAGTTGCTGATGTTGGATTATTCTGCGCGACTTTTGGAACAGGTTATTGGTACATCGCAGCTTCTTTGCCAGGCAAGTATACCTTGCCTTTATTATACTGTTTAAATTCTGTACATTAGATGCATGTTTATTATCTTAAATTGTGCGCGTCCGAGAGAGACTCGGGTGCAGTCAACGGATGCGTTGACGTTAGGATAGTGTCTAACCTAGTGTCTAGTGGACCCACCTAAAGTGTGGAGTTATTGGTATGACTCCCAGGCCTTGACACATTTTCGTACACGTGTTGTGAGTCTCATGTAGGGCACGGTCCTGCGTATGTGGTTGGCCACCTGTACGTGTAGGCGTGCGACGGATAGGGTATAACTGCTAATAGTGATGCATGTTAGAAGACTTAGCAGTTATTAGTAGGTGGAGCATAGACTGTCATGATACAATGGCCCGATCCTTGTCCTTGTTTGGTTGTAAGGATGGGCTACTGTTCTAGTGATAGACTATGACGCGTGTTGTGGATACAACATGCTTAGATCATTGGGCGGGGAGGACAACTTGTAGGCGTATGGGACACCCCACTTCCTTTACACTGATGCCACACTCGACGGAGTGATATGGACGATATATACTACACTGATGCCACACTCGACGGAGTGATATAGACGGTATATACTACACTGATGCCACACTCTTCGGGGTGATATGGACGTTATATTATACAGATGCCATGCTCTTCGGAGATGGACGTTATCATACTGTGCCCTTCTATGGGGGCATATGTGGCATATACTAGCCAGTTGTCACGATTGGTGAATTACGTCAGCATATGTCTAGCCTACACCTTCCTATATACTCAAGTTGTCCTCAAGGTGCATTTCACTTAGATGGTTAGGTCACCCTTGAGTTTTCACAGTATTTACTTTATGGCATGTGTTTAAGTATTCTTGTTATGTCCCTCTGAGGACCTGGTTCTCTGCCAGGTGTATCTGTTCATGAGTATTGCAGGAGCGCGGATTCGGACTGGTTGCGTACGTTCCGAGGAGTTCTCTTCGAGCCTCGTGATTGTTAGAGGATATATTTATATTGTGTGTATCTTGTTTATTCCTCATTCTAGTCCGGTAGTGGATTTGTTTCCATCCGACTACCCTCTTTAGATGCTTTACATTTGAGATCTAGTTATGGTTATTGGTTATGTTCTTTTATATGATTCTGTGGATGAGATTAGATTATACCATATGAGTTGTGATGGATTTATACCACTTGTGGATATTGTTATCCATATTACAGCGTACGTGTGTTATGGTTTTCATATATTGGAGTGCCATATTCATACGGCTGGCATGATTACGTATCCTGGTCCTACGTATTTTGGGACTGGGGCGTGACATGTTTTTGTGGTGGCCCATGCAGGTCAGAGCATATTGTCTTGGTTACGTTACTGTACCGAGCAAGCCTGCACCTAGGACTAGAATATAGGATCTCATCCACAATTAACTATGATTCATCTTCCTCCTATCTGTTCTATTTGAACAATTGTATCCTGCTTGATTCCTGTGCTTCCCTAATAGTTCTTTAAGTATAGACTTCTCCTAGAATATAGAAGCCCCTGTTATTAGAATGATAATTAGAGTAGCACACCTATTAAGAATACAACGAGAATATAGACACACCACTAAGTTTAGAATATCTAGCGAAACCTAGAAACCCATATCCCTATAATTGGTTTACCATTACCCCGGATGTATTATGAAGACTTAAGAGTAGGACAGACATTACTAGAGTCAGTTAGAAGTTTACCATAATGTTTGACCCTAGTATTGAGGAACCAATAGAAAACCAAAAACTTAATATTTGGACTGAACCTAACCTTCATAGTTAGATAATATTGGAGCTATAAAACTTATGTCATTGTCTTGTTACTAGTAGACAGCACCCTAGGAAGCCTAGAGGAATGTAATCAACACTTCTCCCATGATCATACCCCGAACATAGCAACTAATACCCCACTCCCCTTAGAGAACCATGATGCTATCTAGAGCCCTCTATCTTTATTTTATTTATTATTTCCCTGCGACCATAGCGCTCGCTATTTTGCGACGGCTAATTACGTTTCTTCTCTTCATCTTCCAACTCGTGCCATCTGACACTTCGGATAGTAGGCCAAGTAAATTTATTCTTTGTTAAGGGCTCACAGTTTACTAGGATTATGGTTGTAGCCTTGAGTGTGAAATTTTTTTATGCTTGGTAGTTAGAACTTGATAAGTTTAAGTTGTTTTGTAGATTGTGACCAATGATTAACCCTTAGTTTTAAATCATGTAATTTGTACCCTCACCTCGATACAAGTTAGACCCTTCCTCCTTGACGGCCAGTAATTCTTCTATCCTTACCATTGACACTTGCTTGTAAGTGCTATGACTAAGACTTAGGATGACCATTACCTACATAAAAAGGATACCCTAATAAGTACCAAGATCTTTCCTCATATACCCAAATAAGAGTTTCTGTTTTATTTACATGTGCAAGATTATTGTGTAGGACCCTCTTAAGACTGTCACCGTATTAGTTTAATTCTTATAAGTTGGGTAGTATACCTCACCACCTAGTATCATATAGCCCTTGTGATCCATTGATGAAGTGTAACGGAATGGCAGTAATTGTATGCTAACATAAGATGATAGTGTTTATTCAGACTATAGGACTTAGAGGCTCACACCCCTACTTTGTCGACTATCGACTTAGACAAGGAATTAATATGATAACTGTAGAGATTGTAGAGTCTTTTGTTATTGTTGCTTATGTTGTTTTGTTTTTGCAAACTTGAATTATTTGTAACTTCTCTCATCATAATCCAGCGTTATATTTTCTGTGCTACCTTGAATTATGCTGCTATTATAGCCTAGTTTTTGCAAGCTTATTCTTTATCGAGCTTGTTCATGACATATGTATTATTGGGGGCCCACACTAATACAATTGTCTAATCAGAATCAGTGTATTATGGTCTGGACAACCATAGTACGCTTGGTTCGCTCTTCACATGACTACTTTATGTGGATTGAGATACATAGTTGACTAGTAGACAAATATACTTGCCCCTAGACATGTCTGACATATCGTATCGGTTACATAACTGTAGTGATACGAGCATGTGAATAGGAATTACCAAAATAGGATTTCAATCCACAACTGCCTTGACAATTCTCTTTTGAATTCTCTAATCGCCTTGAACCCATACATGTATTCTATTACCTCCCCCTTGAACTCTTTATTATTGTTTTCCGTCTTTCCCTATTTCGGAAAGACAAATCTTGTGCTTGGTATGAGTTTGATACACAGAGAGTACTAGATATACCCCGTAGGCCGATCACATACTTGAGGATTATTCTTTTGTAATTAAGGACATATCATATATGATATAATCGGCGTTGAAGTTTCGAGGGTGGAACGACATGAGTAAATAAATTAAGGAATATTTTTCTTAAAGTATATAGCCTTCTGTGATAGATGGGTAAATTCTAAGTTGGGTAGTAGTGCATTGTCAACTCGGGAGGAATTTTTTTTAGATTATGATCGAGTAAGATTAGATTGGGAGAGGTTCAAGCCATTGTAATTTTGAGAAATTTAGAAGGATGACTAAGATGATGAGGATCAATGAATTGATATTGAGGACCCGATATTTATACCTTAAGTGCATGAGTTAAATTTTGAACAATGAAGGTAGAATCACCAATTTGAATTTAGAGGATAAATATAGAATTTCAGACTTGAATATTGGTGGACTGCATTTAAATTATTTTCAATTTGGAGAATTGAATTAAGAATTAAAATTTTGGTTGGACAACCTAATTGAAATAATGAGGATGTGAATGGAATTAAGGAGTTGAGGCATACAAAATTTTTATAAGTGAAAATAGGAATGTATTGGACTCAAACTACTTCTAAAGGAGATTATGATAGTTAGAGATCGTGAGGTAAAAGTTATATGCGTATGTAAATCTTGGAGATGTTATGTGGATATGGATAATTTGAAACAAGGGGAGAAGAGATAACCATATGTTAAATTTTGATTGGAGCAGTGGACATCTTAACCTAGAAGTGATTGCAATGGATATGATTAGGATTTTAGTTATCGCAAGAAGATTGCGACTGACTTGCCTTATTGTACCTAAAGGATTAACCGATTCCGCCTTATTTCAATTTTGAGGACGGCATTGTCTTAAGTTGGCTAAATTGTGAAACCCCCCTCACCTAAGAATTTGATCTACTTGGCTTAGATAGTGAGACTGAGGCTAGCACGAATCCACTTAGAAATAGAACACGGTATTTTTATTTAGTTTACAACATGATATCACTTGACACGCCTTACCGTGCTCCGATAATTGGAGCACTACACTAGCCACTGCCTTCCTACAAATTCTACACCCTTATCCTAGACATGTCCATCATCCATTCTCATCTTTGTGCAATTTTCCAATTGTTGGAGACTTTTATGCAAAAGAGCATTTATGTGACCACACCATTGGACAGGACACATGAAGAAACAACTGTTCGCTCATATAGATTTTTCCATAATTTTTTTTCTGGATGTGCAACATCGCCCACCCCTTTAAACCTAGCCTTGCATTTTAAACAATGCAAATCTTACACCATCCTTGCATTCTATCGTGGCTTAATTTAATTTCGAGGACGAAATTGTTTTAAGTTGGATAGATTGTAAACCCCCTCACCCAAAATTAGGGTTACTTGTCTTATATAGTAGAATTAGGGCTAATTTGAACCCAATTAGAATTAGAACACGGCATTTAATTTAATTACGAAATAATTATAATTTCTAGCCCATCACCCTCATGAGAGCCCAAGGCCACTCCAAGGATTGTAGACCAGGCCCAACCCAAGGGAATTTGACCAAGCCCACTCCTAGGTCAACCAAAACCCTAGTCACATGTATTTATATACAATTTCTCCTCCCCTTTTCTATTGAAAACCAAACCCATACAAATCACCTCAGCCGACCTTCTTCCCAAACTTCCTATTCATCACCTCCACCCCGAGCCCTCCTTCTCGGCCGGAGCAGCTCCTCCTCGCCGAGCCGCTGCACCCGCCGGCCGCTGTTCCCGACTCCTTCCTGGCCAACTCCTTCGACGAACACAACTCACCGCCGGATCCCCTCCCTGCTCTCCTGCTCCCTCGTGCTCTTCGTCGGGATCATGTCGGGGCTCACGCTGGGGCTCATGTCGCTCGTCCTCGTCGAGCTCGAGATCCTCCAGCGCAGCGGCACCGCCACCAAGAAGCGCCAGGTCGCCACTATCCTTCCTGTTGTTCAAAAGCAACATCAACTACTTGTAACCTTGCTGTTGTGTAATGCTGCTGCAATGGAGGCTCTTCCTATATTCCTTGATAAAATATTTCATCCCGCTGTTGCCATTATCTTGTCTGTAACATTTGTTCTAGCTTTTGGGGAGGTTATTCCACAGGCCATATGTACAAGATATGGATTGGCTGTTGGTGCTAACTTGGTTTGGCTAGGCCGTATCTTGATGCTCGTTTGTTATCCAATATCTTATCCTGTGGGGAAGATTGCAGAAAGGTCCTAAATTTTGAGTTTTGATCTTGCTTTTGGTAAAGACGTGCTCAGCTAAAAGCTTTGGTCTCTATCCATAGCAAAGAGGCTGGCAAAGGTGGAGAACTCACCCATGATGAGACAACAATAATAAGTGGCGCACTAGATTTAACTGAAAAGACTGCTGAGGAGGCTATGACACCTATTGAATCAACTTTCTCATTAGATGTTAATTCAAAACTTGACTGGTGAAAAGTCTCCTTACTGTTCGTGCTGAGACAGAGACACCCGTCAGTGCGGTTTCCATCAGAAAAATTCCAAGGGTTCCAGCAGATATGCCTCTCTATGATATTCTAAATGAGTTTCAAAAAGGTAGCAGTCATATGGCTGCTGTGGTAATGGCTAAAGAAAAGGCCAAGAATTTCTCACCTGCTGATGGGGAAAAATCTGAAGAAAACAAAGAAACTAGTGAAGATTCCACTTTGACAAAATCCTTACTTTCTAAAGAGGACCGAAAAACGGAGTGTGTTGTTGTTGACATTGAGAACATGCAACGTGTCCAGGTAATGGAAACAAGCCATCCTCCTTCCAACAGACTGACACAGCAACTAATGGGATGGCTCGCTCAACTGAAGATTTTGAAGATGGGGAGGTCATTGGTATAATCACCCTTGAAGATGTATTCGAGGAACTGTTGCAAGAGGAGATAGTAGATGAGACTGATGAAAATGTTGATGTCCATAAAAGGATACGTGTGGCTGCTGCTGCTGCTGCTGCTGTGCCTTCAGTTGCACGGGCTCCGTCTGGGAGGCGACTAACTGGTCAAAAAGTTGCTGATGTTGGATTATTCTGCGCGACTTTTGGAACAGGTTATTGGTACATCGCAGCTTCTTTGCCAGGCAAGTATACCTTGCCTTTATTATACTGTTTAAATTCTGTATATTAGATGCATATTTATTATCTTAAATTGTGCGCGTCCGAGAGAGACTCGGGTGCAGTCAACGGATGCGTTGACGTTAGGATAGTGTCTAACCTAGTGTCTAGTGGACCCACCTAAAGTGTGGAGTTATTGGTATGACTCCCAGGCCTTGACACATTTTCGTACACGTGTTGTGAGTCTCATGTAGGGCACGGTCCTGCGTATGTGGTTGGCCACCTGTACGTGTAGGCGTGCGACGGATAGGGTATAACTGCTAATAGTGATGCATGTTAGAAGACTTAGCAGTTATTAGTAGGTGGAGCATAGACTGTCATGATACAATGGCCCGATCCTTGTCCTTGTTTGGTTGTAAGGATGGGCTACTGTTCTAGTGATAGACTATGACGCGTGTTGTGGATACAACATGCTTAGATCATTGGGCGGGGAGGACAACTTGTAGGCGTATGGGACACCCCACTTCCTTTATACTGATGCCACACTCGACGGAGTGATATGGACGATATATACTACATTGATGCCACACTCGACGGAGTGATATGGACGGTATATACTACACTGATGCCACACTCTTCGGGGTGATATGGACGTTATATTATACAGATGCCATGCTCTTCGGAGATGGACGTTATCATACTGTGCCCTTCTATGGGGGCATATGTGGCATATACTAGCCAGTTGTCACGATTGGTGAATTACGTCAGCATATGTCTAGCCTACACCTTCCCATATACTCAAGTTGTCCTCAAGGTGCATTTCACTTAGATGGTTAGGTCACCCTTGAGTTTTTACAGTATTTACTTTATGGCATGTGTTTAAGTATTCTTGTTATGTCCCTCTGAGGACCTGGTTCTCTGCCAGGTGTATCTGTTCATGAGTATTGCAGGAGCGCGGATTCGGACTGGTTGCGTACGTTCCGAGGAGTTCTCTTCGAGCCTCGTGATTGTTAGAGGATATATTTATATTGTGTGTATCTTGTTTATTCCTCATTCTAGTCCGGTAGTGGATTTGTTTCCATCCGACTACCCTCTTTAGATGCTTTACATTTGAGATCTAGTTATGGTTATTGGTTATGTTCTTTTATATGATTCTGTGGATGAGATTAGATTATACCATATGAGTTATGATGGATTTATACCACTTGTGGATATTGTTATCCATATTACAGCGTACGTGTGTTATGGTTTTCATATATTGGAGTGCCATATTCATACGGCTGGCATGATTACGTATCCTGGTCCTACGTATTTTGGGACTGGGGCGTGACATCGAGGGAGTATCATATTCGGAGGCAGAGAAAAGCTGAGTCTGAGGTACATCGGATCATTCGATGTGTTAGAACGCGTCGGAGAGGTTGCTTAGTCCTGTCGCAGACCTTGGAAGGAGTCCATGACGTCTTCCATGTATCTCAGCTGAGGAGGTACATACCGGATCTGAGTCACGTGCTTGATCATTCGGAAATCACAGTCGGCCCGAGCCTATCATACCAAGAGGAGCATGTTGAGATTCTGGACAGGAGTGAGAAGGTACGGCGAGGTCAGACTATCCCCCTAGTTCGTGTCGCATGGAGGCATCATGCACCAGGCAAGTCGACTTGGGAACGCAAGGAAGATATTCGACAGCATTACCCCCATCTCTTCGAAGGCCTAGGTATATTGTAGTATAATTCTTATTTTTATTTAATCAGTAGATATTACCATGCGTATGTTTTAATTTCTAGGACGAAATGCTCGAAGGAGGGTAGATTATGACCAATTTAGGATTTAATTAATTTAAAACTAAGAGACTAGGATTTAATTGGATACAATTAGATTTAATGTGCAACAATAATGTGACTTAATACACCGTACCATTGCTTTGACGTTTGGAGGGCTATATTAGTAGGTACCCTCGAACCAATTAAATACTCACCTCCTAGATATGCCAGACTACCCGTCTGACCCTTGTGTAACTTGTAGATTCTCAATATTGCGCTTTATTTGAGCTGCGTAATATCTGTTACAACCATCGAAGTATTATTTCAGTAAATCCAATTTCCCTTGATTGTCCGTTCCTACTCGAATTTGAGGCTCAACCACAACCCAATTTTCGATAACCCAAATTAGAGTATTAGCCTACACCGAGCCTGCCACGCCCATGACTCTTGTGTTCCACCCTAAATCTAGATCTATGTGTCTTCAATGCATTAGGAAACACCATGTGCATTTGTTTTAATTTAATTAAATTAAAGGCCAATTCTACCTCAAGCGGAACCGGACCAAACCCACATGCACCGTTTCACGTGGACCAGCCCACCCAAATGAGACCAGGCAGGCCCAAGTTCGAGGCCAGCCCATAAATTCCCCTACATATATAAATACACATTTCTGGCCATTAAAACCCTAAAAACTATTCTCTTCTTCACCAGGGAGCAAACCCTAGCCGACCCCCTCATATCAACCGAGCACCTCCCCTTCCCCTTCTACGACTTCACGAATGACTCCACCACCGTCTCAGTTTGCCACTCCTCGACGCCAACCACCACCACAGCCACCCGGTACCCGTTGCCTGACCCCGACACCCATCCGCTTTCGCCACCATCTCTTTCACCAACACCAACCTCCTCCAAAACCCGACTGCCCCGGTCACCCCCTCCAGCACCCCGACCACCACTGCCAGGCGGGGCACCACTGTCCTAGCAACCTAACAGCCACCCCGCGTCGCCCTCAACTCTGTAATCGCCGCTGCCCAGGGCTGTTGCTGATGCGGCCACTACCGTTGTTGTTACTGCCGCTGCCACTGCTGCTCACCGTCGGGCGCCACCTCTCGCCGGAGAACGCCCAGAGTTCGAACACAGACTCCCCCATGATCCACCTTGAACAGGTAAACCTCGTTTGATCTCTTTCTCGTGGTATCATGTACAGTTGCATCGGCGTGTCGTCAAGTTGTGTCGTGTGTCTTAGGGTTGGACACAAGTTATGTTTATGTAAGAGTGTTAATTAGATTAGATGGTAATTAATAAATAATAATTAACTTAGTGATATGACCGGTGATTTAAGACTTATAATTCACCTATAAGCGTAGACATAGACCTAGTGCAGTTAACATGGAAATTAGATGACGTATAATTCAATAAGGCGTAATGTAGTTTCGTAAAACCGATAACGTAACAATTATTGTCTCGAGGTACATGGTGACCGAGGACAGAACACGGGTACACCCTAGCTACGTGCACACGTGACGCTGTTTTCGATCAGCCGTGAACTTGTGACAGTTCCTAAGAGCAACGTAGTGTCTGCGCATATTGTCTTAGTGTCTGATGTTAGATTGCTATATTATATTGTGTGTTTAGGATCATTGGATCAGCCGGGAGACACCGCAGGAGCAGGCTATTGGCATTCACAGCTTGAGGACTCAGGCAAGATACCTTGCCATATTTACTGTTTAAATTAAATGCTGCATATGTTGTATGATATCTTGTTATTTTATTTTATATGACTGTGCGCGTCCGAGATTGACTCGGGTACAGTCGACGGATGCGTCGATGATTTAGTATACTTGACCTAGTCACTAGCAGACTCACCCCAGTGGGAGGATACTCTGATATCCTCCGAGACCTGACACTTTTATACGTTTCACAGTGACATTCATATTGGGATACGGGTTCGCATACTCGACTAGCTATCAGTGCGTGTGACATGCATCACGGTTAGTGTAATGCCCCGCTCCACGCCGGCATTATATATCAAGGTGAGTGGGCAGAACTTCGTTCTCTGATTCTTGCACGCCTTAATAATAACCTGAGTTTTTGCTTGCAATGTTTTCTTAAGAGAATGATAGAACCTGCCTTGCATGTTAATGAACGAACTCACCTAACTTGTCTTTGAAACAATGCCTGCTTAACGAGAATCCTGAATCGCCTGCTTAGAGTGCATGAATATGTTCACTATCGTCTATGCTTCGAGAGAACCATACTGTGCCTGAACGTGTTCAAGTGATAAGTCGGATTGCCCCACAACAATTAGTGTATTCTGATGGTTCGTCTCGTCTGCATACTAGAGTTTATTTGATAGTGTTTCATGCATTCGCACGCGGTCGGACAATGGCTATTGGTAGAGAGCTGAACTGCATGTGTCACGGCTGCTACCATGATAGTGCAAAGCAACCATGAGTCACAGCTGCCTCTAGCATCAGATAAAGAGTCATTGGTATGCTGTTCCACCAGCTGCCGATCCTGAGATACTCGGGGACCGCCCTGCATATAGCTAAGTCATTGTGTTGGCTTGGATAGTGACTGTCCCTAAGAATGTGCATCGTGTGTCTAGCTATGCTTCAGACCCTCGAGTCGCACGAGACACGCTGCGCACACCCTGAAATATGAACGGTTTGCTTGCTTGCATATTCAATATGAAACTCTGTTTCCAAACATGTTTCTAAACAAGTAAATCGACTCTGCTAGAACTGCATGAAACGAACCTAGGTAAAACTAGAAAGATCACTAGTAATGTAATATTTTATAACATGATTACTTAGTGCATGTTTGAGTGAATGCTTGTTTCTGTTCAGCTGATTTATCTCACCAGTACTTGTATAAAGTGCTGACCCACCAACAGTTTACTTGTTCGCATGTACTGGATCATCCGAGGGAGCGATAGGCGTGCCACAGTCCCGAAGACCCGGAAATCCTGGTTTCGATTGTTGCCCCGAGAA
The DNA here is from genome assembly GCA_036927795.1 of Iris macrosiphon. Classification (NCBI taxonomy): domain Eukaryota; kingdom Viridiplantae; phylum Streptophyta; class Magnoliopsida; order Asparagales; family Iridaceae; genus Iris; species Iris macrosiphon. The sequence continues at coordinate 79,762,286 of JAYESA010000006.1, forward strand.
TGCTATCATATAAGGGGGCATAATGTATGGAACGAACGTGTGCCTTTGCTAAAGGAAACCCAAGTGGCCTCGATTATCCCGAACGCTCAGTTGGCTAAATGCATTGCATTGCAACAAGTCCCTTTCCACTGCTTACTCGATTGATGCGATGATAGCCAACTATCAACTTAAACGATTGGCCTTGCACGGGTGCAATCCCAGGCCCGTGCGGCATCACGTCCCCCGAAAGCTCGAACGGGCCATTCGCTTGGCTCCCTTCCTCCCTCGCACCCGCGGGACGGGCGCGGTGATTCGCGTCCGGCGCGCCGAGGCACGGTGATACGTGTCCGGTTCATTAATTCCCGGCCGCACGGGCGCTGGGCAGGGCGGAGCGGCGGCTCGGGCGGGACCGGGGCGTGACAGTTAGTATGTAATTCAGGTTTATATTTTATGTTAGTAGAGACTTGGCATATAGATACGTGGTATGCACGTCGAGTATTCGACTTGTGTATTACATTGGGCGGGGGGGGACAATTAGTAGGCATATGGGATACACACATTGGAATCCGTAGTATCCGGAGGAGCCACGGATCCAATGACTCCCTTTATGCAGATTCCCCGTTCTTCGGAGCGGTATGGACGTTATATATTATGCAGATTCCCCATTCTTCGGAGCGGTATGGACGTTATACTATTCAAATTCTCCATTCTTCGGAGCGGTATGGACGTTATATACTTGCAGATTCCCCATTATTTGGAGCGGTATAGACGTTATGCCTACACCTACCCATACGTACCAATATTGTCCTCATATTGCTTTTACTTAGATGGCTAGCACACCCTTTATTGCATTTATTTTATTCAGTATTCATATATATGGCATGCTTCTATGTATCTTGTTACATCCCTCTGAGGACCTGGTACCTTTCCAGATTTGGATGAGGCATATTACCCCACCGTGTACGGACCAGGACAGGAGACGAGGTACGCTACAGCTGAGGAGTTAGAGGTGCTACCATCAGAGTTTTTGTGATCAGTTGGTAGGCTTTCTTCCTAGGATTGGGAGCATCATTATCTAGATAGCCGATGCCCTAGTCATTATCTTTCATCTATCATTTCAGTATTTTATTTCGTCATAGTAGTAGGTTTGTCCCCGCCAGACACTCTTGGTTGCACTATGATATTTTGAGACTGGCGTTTATCTTCCAGCAGTTATTATTATTAGTACATTCTTGCTGTTTATTTTGTGGATGAGATTAGTTTACCTGTTGTTCATTGATATGGGACTTGTTAGTTATTTAGGACAGCGTAGCACTCTTCGTTGGATCCATTAAATTGGGATATCCTCGGAGACGTGATAGCTGGCTATTGCCACGTGGCCTGGTCCCGTGTATTTTGGGACTAGGGCGTGACAAATTTCTAGTGGAAGAACTGCATTGCTCCTGTAAACCAAGAAAAATGGCGCGCAGCAGGTTGGAGTCTGGACAGTTGTACGGTAGGCCCAAAAACATTCACCAAGCTTCTCGTTCCAATCGTGTTTATAGGACAAAACAAAATTCTTGAGCAACATGATTATTGTTTTATTGAAGCTTCTGCTAATTCATTTGCTGTTAGATTTTTTGTTGTGGAAGCTATTTTCTGGATTCAATTTTTATCGCAAAATTGAAAGAAAGCGTGGCTTGCAAATTACGGACCGTTGTCGTGGATGGTCCTTCAAGTCAACCCAAAATGGTAAATGACGTGATGTTTAAAAAAGCTGATCATATTTGATTCCTTCACTTTAATGAGTGGTATAACTTTCACCCATTTAGAGAAGTAGTCAATTATAGCAAGAATGAACTGATGCCCTTTGGATAACAGTGGACTAATTGGGTCGATGATCTCCATCCCCTATGTTTCAAACATCCAAGATGCGATTGTCGGGTGTAAAAACTCCGAAGGTTGGTGGATTAAGTCAAAATGGATTTGACACATCCTGCATTTCCTTGTGTACTTTATAACATCTACTACCATCGTGGGCCAATAATAGCCCATGCGTCGAGGGCGATTGTAATTTAGAACCGAACTGATGAGCTCCACAAGTACCGTCATGCACTTCATAGAGCGCTTTTTTTGCTTCTATATCTGATAGGCATCGAAGTAGAAGTCCATCATACGAGCAGTGAAGTAACATTTTTATGGCTTTATCATAGTAGAACTTGAGGGAGCATCTCTTAACAGAAGTAGCCTCCTTCGGGTCGTCGGCCAAAATTTTGTAGATATTGTAGTTTATGAAGGGGAACCGCCAGTCCATGATGTCGATATCGGCCCTACAATATAAATTTAACAATTATGCAGGATATTTTTGGTGCAAACTAGTCATCGACCAATCAATGTGATCGAACGCTGGGCCTTAGTAGGAAGGGCTAGGGAAGGAGTGAGATTGGCAAGAGCATTGGCTTTGGCGTTCTGTAATCGGGGTATGTGCTCTATGAAGAATCTGATGAAGGTGGAGATTATGTTAATCGTCACTTGATAGTAGGGGATTAGGTTCTCATGTCGGACTTTGTACTCGTCTCAGACCTGATTGACTATCAGCTTGGAGTTAGGCTTCTAGATAATCCACCCCTAAGGGCGTTGGAGTCCGATAATAAGGGCGTAGTATTCTACCACATTATTGGAGCATGGCTCCATGAAAGAATATGCATGGGGGATGACGAGGTTATCGGAAAAGACTAACACTATTCCTACTCCCGTGACAATATTACCTTTGGGCCCTGTTCTCGAAGTACCGTCGAAGAACATTCGCCAAATAGACTCTTCTATCATTGTGTTAGACTCCAACACTTCGTCTGGAATATCGTCGTAGAGCTTCAATATTTCTAGCACCAGATGTGCTGCCAGAAAATTAGCTATCGCCTAACCTTTAATCACCTTTTAAGGGACGTCTTGTCCCAATATTTAAGTTAAGTTTTTGAATATGGATAATCGATTAAATCTAGCATTATGATAATCGATCAATCACTATAAATAACTTATAACTTCTACTTAAACTCAGCATATATGTTCTTAAATATTATCATATATATTACTTCTGTATATTGCTTTATTTGTCTAACATGTATTTACAGAAAATCAATGGACATATGCTATATGATGATGAGCCAAAGACGATATTAAACTAGAAGATTTCTCTGAACCGCCTATGACTTATCTGGAACCTCACACCCGGGGATCAGCGGACGAAGATCGAGGGGCCTATGCCCCTCATGGGGGTTCGGGAGCGAAGCCTCCGAAAGGTATTCAGATTCCCAGATCTGTTTATCTTTGGACAACTGCTATCAAGGAAAAATGCGTCTTCTAGTCAATGATGCTTCAGAAGTTTGGTGTCATCAAGTGCTCTTGGTTTTACCTTCATCTTATATAATTTGATATTTATTGAGTATAGGACTTATGTACATCAAGTCATACTTGAAAACTGGAAATACTCAAGTCCACTCAAACAAGCATAAAACCTAGCCATCCAAAATCAAACCAAAACTAGCCAATACACAACTTAGAATATTCTAAAAATCAGCCAACTGAACTCAGACCAAATTCGGACCAAACTCGGTATGCTATTTTTAAAAGAATGGCCAGTTGTAAAATTCCTGATTTTGTGGCTCCAACGTTCAAAAATTAAAATATTTTAAACTAAATTTTGGTAGAACTCTGTCCCAGAATACCCTATAAATAGATTTGGATTTTTTTATTCTTACTCACTCAACTACTCTTAATCTTTCTATCCATTAGTGAGCAATATCCAGAGCCTTAACCTTCTCCATCTCCAAGATCAACTCCCCAGCCTTCTAGTGCCAACTGTGATCTCGGTTAAAAGTCTGTCAGAGTTGTAAGATCTTGGCTCAACAAGTTTTTTCTTTAATTTGACGTCGACGTGCCCTTCGCATCAAATGCACATGTGAAGTCTTTCGAGCCTTCGGATCAAATCTCAATGTTGGAAGAAGTCGACAAGCCTTTAATCAAAGTTTTTGATTTACTATTGGTGATTATAGTGGATAAAACTCCGAGCAAGAATTCTCGGGACTGGACTAGTTCTCTCAGAGGAAAACCAGTACATATCGCGGTGTTTGTGTTTGCTTTCTCTTAACTGTACTGCTCTACTTATCTGCTTTACATGTTGTTATTAGTTGGTAGCTAACTTTACTTTTCATTAATTTTTAATTGAATAGATTATTTCGTTGTACACTATTCATCCCCTCTAGAGTTGCCTTATGGTCTTACAAGACGAACTCCATGTCATACGACAAAAACAATATTTCCCATGTGTCAAGGCAAGAATTTAGTGCCCCTGGCTTAGTCATGAGCACTCTGAGGGGATTGACTCAATAAATAATGTGAATTGCCTTTCCGGTCACATAATGGCACATCTTCTGAATGGCAAAGATCAAAGCGAGGCATTCCTTCCTAACAAAATTGTACCTGTCTTTGGCACCGACCATTATCCTACTGAGATAATAGATGTCATGTTCATATCCTGCATCACTCTTTTGAGCTAATAGAGCACCAAAATAATAATCTATTGCACATACGTAAAGCAAGAAGGGTTTTCCTATGATTGGGGCCACCAACACTTGGGGATTCATGAGATACTTCTTGATACCATCAAATGCTCGCTGGCATTCTTCAGTCCAGACAAAGGAAAATCCTTTTTTTCATGAGCTGAGTAAATGGTTGACATCATCCGGAGAGATTAGATATGAATATCCTAATATATGCCAATCATCCTTGAAGGTCGCAAAGCTCTCTGAAATTCTTTGGAGGGTGCATATCAAGGATAGCCTTCGTCTCCTCAGGGTCTATGTGAATACCCTTTGAAGTTATAATAAAATCCAAGAACTTACCATTGGAGACTCCCATGAAGGACTTGGTCGGATTCATCTTGAGTTGATGCATTTGCACCAGTTCGAACACTATCTTAAGATAGTGAAGATGATCATCCTGGAAAGGCGCTTGACAGCAATGTCATCAATATAACATTCTACTATTTTACGTAGATGCTCATAAAAATGGTGCTCATAGCTCGTTGGTATATCGTACATGCATTTTTTAGACCGAAGGGCACCACTATGTAATAGTATACCCTCAACGGTGTTCGAAATAACGTATGCTTCTCATCATCTGATAATATTTTGATTTAGTTGTAGCCTCAGAGCCCATCTATAAAGGATATTCACTCGAAGCCACAAGTTTTGTCGATCATCACGTCTGTGATCGAGAAAGGGAACTCATCCTTTGGGCATGTCATATTTAAATCATAAAAGTCTATGTAGACTCGGACCTTGCCATTCTTTTTTATGACATGAACGTTATTGGCTACACAGTATGGATGTTGTTCTTTACAAATAAAACTATTTTCTATTAACTTATTCATTTTAGCTTCGATTGCATCAATGACGTCCGGACAGAATCGTCATTATCGTTGCTTCAATGGCTTAACATTTGGCAGGATGTTGAGCCTATGCATTATGATCTAAGGATCCAACCATGGCATATCTTCGTAGCTCCATATAAAGATGTCGATGTATTCCCTTATAAGTTGAATAAGTGATTCACGATCTTCTTCAGAAATACTTTTGCTGATAAAAATAGGTTTGGGAGAGGATTTGTCGTCCAGGTCAACTTGTACCACTTCTTTTTTGGTAGGAGGTTCTCGTTGATCAAAACGTAGCTCCCACTGAGATTCTAACCATTAGGACTATGATTTAACCTCCAAGAACTCGAGTATTTGATCATCGTCTTTGACCTGGTCTGCCGACGTCATATTGATATATAATGGTCGTCGGAACATGTCCCTGGCACTTATATCGGAGTCCTAAATAAAAAATTCTTATGAGTGAGAATTTATCTCAGCCTCTGCTTCTGAGCACTCAGGAGTCATTGGGGGTGTGACACCCTAAGCCATGACTGGTTCGTTGGTAGTACGTCTCTGACTTGCCTTTGGGAGCAAAGTAACGTAGTGGCAAACATCGTCCTTTTCCATAATTTAGGAACTTGTCACTCTTCAAGTCGTAGCCCATTGCCTGGATAAGGAGCTTGGCTTGTGAGCTGTAATGGTAGAACTGTATTTTATCGTTGTCCGATTATGGTTTATCCAAGAAGAAAGTTTCGGCACCCTTCCACCTTATCGAAGATGATTGATTTTTCTTCCTTCTTCCTTGATGAAATTATAAAGATATTACCCCCCATGTGGGAGTATCTTGTTGACACATAGGTTTCCATTACTGGCATGTGCAGTTATGGACCTAGACTATGCTCTAAGGAGTACATAGTGCTCACATATTCAACATAAGTAACCCTTTATTAAGAAAATACAATATATCCTCATCGGGGATTACATCATAACATGAAGGGACATCAACATGTGCAGAAACATACTTTTCTAGCTTATAATCTTTATTGTCTCACTGGTGTCGGAGATGGGTTCGAGACCTACTTATTAGGACGACGGAGGCTCAATACCAAGGGTTCAGAGACCTTTATAGGAGAGAGGTCCTTCTTTGGCGGGCGTTCCGTCCTTTCTCTGTGAGATATCTTGCGAGGATTAACCATAAGAGGCTCTGCGGCTTTCTTGTGAATCTTGACGACTAATGCGGGCTGAAGTATTGGGGGCATGTCCTTTGATGCAAATTCTCAAAGGTTTGTCGGAAGAGGAGTCTGCTTCAACTTCATCATCAGCGTCAATGTCCCCTTCCTTCTGGTGTATTTTCATGTATAAAACAGCTAGTAAGCTTCTACACCTTTGAAGGGATCAACATCCGTAAATTTAATTCGGATGACTCCTTCGCTATCGACTTACTTCAGGCACTGATGAAGGATCGACGGTATGGTGGCATAGCAAGTGACCTCAGTTCGTAGATCGCCTATCTGATACTTCAAACGAATCTTTCCCAGGGGTAGCTTCTTCATGCGTTGAAGTCGCTAATGATTGTGTTGGAAGCTGACAACATGTGCATCAAAATTCCCAAGGTTTGGAGCAAGCTTCATGGGATGAGGTTGAGAGAGGAGCTCGGGTCGATATGCATCTGGTCCACTTTGATGGCACCAATGTACCCCATATAGTATAAAGGTTGATCGTGCCTGTTATTTTTTAACAACATATCTTGCTAAGATAACGTAATATTCAAAAAAAATTCTATCGCATTGTGGTAGTGGGGACACATAGCAGGATTCTCGAATGGCTTCTTGGTTTGGGCCAAGTAAGAATCGACATTCTGCAATGCCTCGCTCAGAGAATTTTGGGTCTCCTTGGAGAGACGAAGGAGCTCAAAGAATGATAAACTCAATGAGTATTGTCAAGGTGTGTGAATATGTCGAAGTTATAGAGCTTGTCCAACCTCGGTGTAGAATCCTTCTTCAGAGACTTGTCGAAGCGAGTCTTCTTTTGCTTTTTTTGTCCCTCGTGGAAGGATTGGACGGACCTGCTTCAGGTACTACTGGAGCAGCAGGTATGGCAGTTGAAGGCATAGCGTCCTTCTTGACTGGATTATATTATGGAGGTAGTTCCTGCCTGGCCTAGTCCCCCCTACCAAGGCTTCATCAGTCAAGGGAGAGACCATATGATATGACTTGGTACTCTTTCCCTTTGACTTGTTAGCTGGATGTGTTGCTTGCCGTATTAGGTCTTGAGCGATGTCCTGGTGAACCCACATGACTTTACCTCATGGAGTTATAAGGGGTACCAACCCTACTGCTTGGTCGCGAGATGGTGGGTGGTTAAAGACCTCCAGTGTTGCCTTGGGAATTAGGACGATGCCGTCTTAAACCTCGATGCCTGGAAGATTGCCAAATTAGAGCGACACCATATTGGCGGTGACTGTCTTGTCCTCAACGTTGAGAGTAATATCCTTGGCATCGATCAGCTATTGGATACGTCTTTTCAATATATCGCAATCTTTTATCGAATGGTGGACATATCGATGGAAGAGGCAATACTTCAGGTCATTGACCTTGTTCGCCTCCTCAGGATGTTTGACGTCAGGCAACCGAAGCTTATTGCCTTTCGTTAGCACGTTGGAAATTTTGACAACATCATCGTCATCGAAGGAGAAGATCTCCTTTGGCTTTGGTTCCTCCATCAATTTTTTCTTGGACGAAGCTGAGCCTTTGGATACGTTGACGGTAAGGGCCTGCTTCCATTTGTCGTCAGGACCGCTGCTGTGATTTTGGGGACATTTTCCCCGATCGTTAGGGACAAGAATCTGGATTCTGAGCAAATGGACCTCTTTCGCATTCTTTTCAACTATGTCCGTGCTAACAATGAATGATGACCAGTCTATATGTTGTGCAGTGCCCGCATAGAGTTTTATCGCCGGTAGTAGATTTTGTCTATAAGTGTCCATAAGCACAGACTCAGGGATACTGTGAGGCATCTTTAGGGTTATCTGCCTGAAGATATCCATGTAGACACGTGCATGCTCTTTCTCCCTCTGGCCTATTTTGATAAGGGACAAAATTATCATATCTATTCTGCCATCATAGAATCGGGAAAGAAATAATCGTCGGAGGTCGTCAAACGACGAGATGCAGTTGTTTGGAAGACTGTAGAACCACTCATAAGCCACCTTAGTCAGAGTCCCGATGAAGAGCTTAGTGAGCAAAATATCATCTCGGAGTAGATGTCCCATTATAGACTCGAAGTAGTTCAAGTATTGACCGGGTGACGTCTTTCTGTTGAACAAAATCATGGACTGCAGTTTGTATTTTGGGGAAAATACAACATTGTTCCCTTCTGGGGGATAAGATTGCCTTATCCCGAGACTCTGCAACTTGTCTCGATTGTTCATAGAGTCCAAGCGAGCTTAAAATTCCCGGATAGCCTCCTGAGTATCGTCTAAGGTCATAGGAGCAGAGGAGCATGGCAAGAGAGGGGTACTTGTTGGAGGAACAGGAGCAGGTGCGTTAGACTTCCTATTGGTCCCTGGATCCTGGCTTGCTTGTCCCAGAGTTCTTGATTGGTGGGACCATGCTTGCCCAGATATATCGACATTACATGTAGAGAGATAGAAGGGGACATAGACCCTTCACTTTCTGCCTCTGATTCTTGAGTCGCATTGTCCTTAGGGATGGCGGGCATCATTGTATCATCTTCAGAATCCGAGAAATTGCTACCCCCATCTTTGGATGTTGCGTTAGCCTATCGGGGATGGCTACCCCCCAAGTATATTATTGTCAGTTTTCTGAGAATCACTGTCTTTACGGAACAATGGGTTGATATGGAATACCAGAGGATTGCTACCCCCAGCTTGCAAAGCTGCACCAGTCTCTCTTAAGGAAGAGCTTGATCTTAGGCGGGTGCCTTAGAACACCCCCTCGGTAGGTACCACTAGCCTGCCGCCTCGTGGTCGATTTCTTGACACACTGGCTGAGACTGGAGGATTAGACGAGCTTGCTTTCTTCTTCATGGAAGGAGACCTCCAGGTTGAGCAGCACGAGGCAAAAGGAAACTCCTCCTCTTCGGGTTCTTTCATTTGCACCTATTTTTTGGGACGTTGTCGGAATGATAACTGGTCACAGTTGCTAGAATACAGACTGCTTAGTTGGAGGAACTGCTACTTTGGCACAATAGCAGTTGATGATATTGGCACATTGGTGCCCTGGAGGGGACACTCCATATGTAGTAGTCGATTCTCTTATTTTGCGCTTGTGATATATCATGTTACGCAGATCTAACGAGGGAAATTTTACCTTTATACCATCTTTATGCGGACGAGAAAGCCAAGCGCATGGGTCTGTAGGTGGAGTATTCGTTCCCTGACCTGGTTCATGTGTAGAGACTGCACCCAAGTCGTTTGTGGGAGATTTTTGGAACTTGCCAACTTCATAAGCATAGGAAGGCTGGGTGCATGGGTTAGTTATATATAACTTACCATTAGCAGCATGCATAACAGTTAATGGCACATTTTTTGGGTTAGCTGTTGGGGTGGTTGCTTGAGCACGCATGGCTCGCACTACCCTAGACTTCCTTGAACTAGTACACATTGGCGCATAGTACAAGGAGTCCAAGTTGTCCCCGTCTCCAGAAAGTCAACGAGTGGGGTAGGTGCCATAGCTGATCATGTTGAAGACAAACTCCTTCTTTGTTTCCTCGATGCATGTAAGGATCCTCGTACGTCTGGAAGTTGGTGCGACACGCTTCTTTTTCTATACTTTTGGCTGTGAGTGCATGGTATAGGAATCAGCACTGTTCTTCCCAGAAGTGTCTTGGTGAGGCCGCATAGGTTCAGAAGAGTCCTTGGCACCAAGGTTACTGAAAGTGTAGTATTTTTCCTCTGTTAGAACCTAAGTACATAGGGATCTTCTTCCCATGAGTGGCCACCACGTGGACCTCAGTCATCTCAGCAGAAGTGTGCGCATGTCGCTTCTACGAGGATTTCCTGCCCTGATGCACAACTATGGGAGCAGAGACAGGAGAAGGATACACGTCTTCGACCACAGGCATAGGTAGCGCATCATCCGCAGTCCTTGGGTGTGACACATTGGTCTTGGCAACCTAGGTCCTACGAGTCTTCTTAGGTTTTACTTGCCTCGGTGAGGGGTTTAAATCCCATGGGAGCATATCTTCGAAAGCCTGTTTGTCAACACAGACAACCAGCATCCTCTAGGTCGAATCCAACTTCGTCATGTCTGACTGCATCACTACATTCTCGTTAGTGGAGAAGTTGGTCCCCAACAGATTCGCCAGACTTGTTGCCATCACAAAATATGAAAGTTTTGCTATATTAAGTGAATTACAATGAGGAAATTACAAAAAAAATCCTAACATTGAGAATTCTAAGTACAAAAAAGAAGAAAATTTGGGGAGTGTAACGATGGAGATCGAGTTGTGCGGCTAACTACTTTACTCCGTTGACAGCCGACAAACGAAAAAAAATTGATAGGTCTCTGCTTATTGGCAAGAAGGACAGCAATTAGGCTCCTAGTCTTATACTTTCGACTTTCATGTGTGTTTTTGTGTTTTGGGAAGCACGTCCATGCTATTTATAGCCATGTTGACTTAAATGGCCTTGTGCGCATATTGTAAAAAATAACTATTTTCAGTCTATGCGCACAGATTCTGGGTTGCCGCATGGAATTCTTAACTGAATATGGTTGTTATCGTGCGCGCATGTCACGATCCAACTACCATGTGGCATTTGTTAGGATAAACTGCTCCTGAAATCTTGGATGGCGCCCACGTAATCTGGGATGTTACACCCATCGCACGCATGATATGGTCAACATGACACGTGGCATGAGCCAGTTGCTGATGATCCCATGTCATACTCCAGAACCAGAATATTGGAGAGCAGGGACAGAAAAATCTAGCTACGTATACCAGAGTACTCTATTACCTTGAGATACGGTCACAACTATAAATAGACATAGGGGGTTAATGCTACAAAACCATCGGTCAATCATAGGTCAAGCAATCCTAGTGTCTCTCAACCACAAGCAGATAGAACAATATACAAGATATAAGATTTATCAGAAGCAATATGGTAAAGTGTCCCAAACCATATATACATAGATGTTCATTAAGCTAATAATACAAAATGAAGAACTAGCAAAAGTAAAAGTCATACATGATCAACTATAGCTATAGTCGAGAAAACACTAATCATGTCTTGCACGTAGGCAAGAAGTCAAGTCCAAAACATGAGCTAAGACATGCTCAGTGGCTAAACCCCCAAAATAATATACAAGTACGAAATCTAGTAGGGAATGGAAAGTAAACCCACTCAGGTCGTCTGATGCTCCGGGTGGTCACCATCCAACTGAAGATAAGGAATATCCTTGGGTTCTGTAACAAGATATGGCAATGCAAAACTAGTAGAGTTAGACCCCCAATAGCAAGTACCACAAGGGAGGACAAAAACTATGAACTAAAACTAGCATACAACACAAGGCTACAATATACTAAAGCAACAAGTAACTACCGGAATATATAAAGTGCACTGAGGAACATAAAAGTAAATTGGCCACATGTAAAGTAAAACTGAGCATGTGAACATATATAAGAATCATGTGAAAATATACTGGATCATGTCAAGTAAATAGGAAGATATAAGTATGGAATCATGGAACATGGCATAAATAATAAATATGTAAGTAAACAATGATTGCAGGAAAGGGTAAGCCGACAAACAACAAGAAAACTTGGGAACTTCTCAGAATCAGAATTATAACCCTTAAACCAAACAAGGACCATAGTCATAGATATTTCTCTAGTCAAAACTAGTCTCTGGTTAGTATCGATACATATGACAATACGAGGAACGAAAAACAATAAGCAAGTATGAAATAAATATCGCACAACCAAGAAGGCACAGCCAAGCATGTTCTACGACTCGCTATCATTAGCTAACTAGGGTTATCACAAAATATAATCACTAACCAATGCAAGCTTGAGAGCCCCTCTATTGGTCACATGCCCTACAGACTGTCCAAGATACCCCAAACACATAAATAGAAAAGAAGTATAGCAGATACACCATCCGAAGATGTGCTCCTAAGACAAACATCACACAACGGTGAGTCTGCGTAATCTATGTATATGCATCACTCAACAGTGAGCTGGAAATATGCCCCTCACGACGGAGTGTCCCAAATCCATAACAAGCATAAAAAACATAACTAGAGTACACTGGGACTGCATACAACATAGAGGTTCTCCACTCCCCATGCTCTAATAATTTCCAGCTAGTTGTTAAATATTTTGTTTTAGGATTTTTGGGTGTGGTATTCCGCAGAATCCAACCTAGACATGTACTCCTCTCGGAGATATGCAAATTGGACTATGATTTAACAATCGCAAATACAGGAAAAGAAAAGAATACAACCACACGGTTATAGCCATGACTAGCGTGTGCTATAACAAGCCACAACAAGTAATATACAAAGACAAGGAATGAGAGTGCACTACTACGAGTCACTAACTACCATGTACTAGACAAGGATCATGAGTGCACTACCATGAATCACTATCAAGCATGTACTCATGTCAAGTGTATATAGGGTGTAAATTCTCCCCTAACATACAAGGTCGTCTGCTCATGAAATCATGGAAAATGTATCTACGGTGTAAATCATTCCCCTAGCTATACAAGTGTTTGGTTATGTCAAATGCATATACACATATGTATCGTGCAAGAAGAAAGGAGAAAATATGACAAAAAATAAAGCACACGAAAAAGAGTACAAAATAGGTATACCGTCGGTATACTATAGTAAACTCCCAATAGCTAGCGCATTGGTCGCTCCAAATGGCATAACTAGAAACATCTAATAGCCATATCTAGATTTAAACGCCGTCTTGGATATATCCTTCTCCCTGACTAATCTGATGATATCCAGACTGCAAATCGTTCTTAGAAAATATAGCTGACCCACTAAGATGATCAAAGAAGTCATCTATCCTGGGCAAGGGATACTTGTTCTTAATGGTCACTGCATTTAGTACGAGATAATCAATACATAAACATAGTGTGCCATCCTTCTTTTTAATAAGAAGCATCGGGGCTCCCTAAGGTGATCCACTAGCACGAATATATCCCTTAGTCCTCAACTCCTCAATTATTTGGTACAGAATCTCCAACTCTGATGGTGATATCCTTTAGACTCTCTCTGAAACTGGCTTCTCTTCTGAAATCAGATCAATGTAGAACTCTACGTCTCAAACTGGCAGCATGCCTGGAAGCTCATCGAGAAACACATCCGGGAACTCACAAACAACTCAGGGAAACTGTACCTCCTCGGCTATTGCCATCCTCAGGATAACTGATAGAATCTCCACCTCACCTCTCAAAAAGAAGAACTCCTCATTGAGGACACGAAAGATAACCTTGCCAGTATGGCAATCTATCATCGCGTGTCGAGCACTCAACCAATCCATTCCTTGGACGATATCGTAGTTGCCCATAGAAAACTCTATCAGCCTAGCAGAAAAATCTCTACCGCACATTACGACTCGGCATGAGGCATAAACTCTATTTACTCCTACGAAACTATTACCAGTAAGTATATTCAACCTTACAGGTAATGACTCAGACTCCAAACTAACTCGTGTCATAAATCGTGTAGATATAAACGAGTGCGATGCGCCAGAATCAAATAATACTGAAGCTGAAAGAAAATATAAGAGAATGGTACCTGCAACCACCTCTCCATCTGCTAACGCCTCCTCCAAGGTAAGCACGAAAGTATGACCCTGCCCTCTGGGTGCTGGTCCCCTCTGCTGATGGCATTTCTTCCTAGCTTGAGCCTGGACCTGAGCATACTACTACGGCCTCTACTACTAAATGTCTGGGACTGCATCGGTAAAGGTCTCAGGGACTGATGCTGCTGAACCGGCACTGGTGTCCTAAACTGTGGAGCTGCTGGTTGGACTGATGATGATCCTGCTGGAGCCCTTCTTAGACAAGTATTCATCATGTGGTCTTCTCCACTACACACCCAATATAGTTCTGCGCCTTACGGTACTCTGAAAGAACATGCCCTGGCTTTCCACAGTCGGAACAACCTACTAAAGAAGTAAACCTCTGCTGTTGAGGACAAGTCTGAAAAGACTACTGAACTGATACTATCGAAGCTTCTCCCATTGGAGACCCGATCGTCAAAGCCCAAATTGTTTGGGCCGGTACTGAATATTGGGTAGAAGATCCCCTCAAAATATGAGGCCTCTTCTGGCCCCCAACCCTATCGACGATCCTCTAGGAAGTGTATGCATGCCTCCTCACCGCTCTCATCACGGTGATGAATGTTTGGAACTCATGCTGCTCCAACGCTAGAATAATCTCCAGATGGAGTCCCTGCTGGAACCTCCTATCTTGGTCCAGCTCGGTCGCTACCAAAGTGGGAGCAAACCGACTGAGCCTACAGAACTCCGTCGCATAGCCGTCGACGGTCCTCGCCATCTGCTTGAGATTATTAAACCTCTACTGCAAGTCATAACATGATACCGTATCGAAGTATCAAGTTTGGAACCTCTCACTGAAGTCCGCCCATGGTATCGGTGCCGTCGGTAAAACCTCCTAATATGCCCACCAGTCACGGGCCAAATCTAACAATTACAGCCTAACCACACGTGCCATAGCCGGAATTCTTGCTGCCTCGAGTATAGCCTCAGTATCCTGAAGCCACACATCAGACACAATTGCATCGTCAGTACCATAGAAGTACGGGAGGTAAAGACGCTTGAAGCTGCTTGCAGAATTATATATTTGAGGACCACCTTGCTCCAGGGCTGTCTGAACTGACTGAGTGAAAACGTTATTCTGCTACTTATATGTCGCCCTTTTCAAAAATGGATTTCCCCTTGGTGAAGCATGTTAGAACATCCATCAGCGCTTAAACAAAATCCGGTTGGTCTGGCTGATCTGGCTCCACAGGTACTGTCGGCTAATAGGGCTGAACATGCTGCTCTTTCCTGGGATCTACCCTAGACTCTACCCCTGAATTCTAAGGCTGAACCCCAGGAATCGGCTGGCCTACAGGATGTTGCTCTGTCATCGATTGAGTCCGAATAATCTAACCGGAAGGATCAAGAATAGTGCCCCTAAAAATAAAAGGGCACAAGGATCAAATCGAGGAACGGGATAGGGCAAGGATGAAAGCAGACATCAGATCAAAGATCAGAGATATATGATAGTACAAAATGAGATTAAGAAGAAGCAAAAGGATTGAGACATCTAAACACTGATAACCCCCACATATCTGGAAACCAGATCTGTATGGACTACCACTAAAATCTTATCACGCCCTAGAACCAGAATACTGGAGAGTGGGGGCAGACAAAGCCAGCTACGTATACCAAAGAACTCCAGTACCCCAAGATACGATCACAACTATAAATAGACATGGGGGTT
This sequence comes from Iris macrosiphon, assembly GCA_036927795.1. NCBI lineage: Eukaryota > Viridiplantae > Streptophyta > Magnoliopsida > Asparagales > Iridaceae > Iris > Iris macrosiphon. Next base: position 79,778,146 of record JAYESA010000006.1, read on the forward strand.
AATGCTACAAAGCTATCAGTTAATCCTAGGTCAAGCAATTCCAGTGTCTCAACCACAAGTAGATAGAACAATATACGAGATATAAGATTCATCAGAAGCAAGAAGCTAAAGCATCCCAAACCATATATACATAGATGATCATGAAGCTAGTAATACAAAATGAAGAACTAGCAAGAGTATAAGTCATACATGATCAACTCTAGCTATAGTCTAGGAAATACTAATCATGTCATGCCCGTAGGCTAGAAGTAAAGTCCAAAATATGAGCTAACACGTGTTCGGTGGCTAAATGTCCAAAAGAATATACAAGTACGAGATCTAGTGGGGAATGGAAAAAAACCCACTCAGGTCATCTGGTGCTCCGGGTGGTCTCTATCCAACGGAAGGTAAGGAAGATCCTAGGGTGCTACGAGGGGGTCAGACCCCCATAGTAAGTACCACAAGTGAGGATAAAAACTATGAACTAAAACCAGTATGCAACACAACCCTACAATATACTAAAGCAACAAGTAACCATAAGAAAATATAAAGTGCATTAAGGAACATGAAAGTAAACTGGCTACATGTAAAGTAAAACTAAAAATGTGAACATTTATATAAATCATGTAAAAATATACCGGATCATGTCAAGTAAATAGGAACTTGTAAGTACGGAATCATGGAACATGGCATAAACAGTAAACATGTAAGTAAACAATGACTGCAGGGAAGGGTAAGTCGACAAGAAATAAGAAAACTTGGGAACTTCTTAAAATTTAAACTATAACCGTTAAACCAAACAAGGGCCGGGGTCATAGATCTTTTCTCGAGTCAAACCTAGTCTATGGTTACTACCGATATATATGACAATACGAGGAATAAAAAGACAATAAGCAAGTACAAAATAAATATCGCACAACCAAGAAGTCATGACCAAGCAAGTTCTATGGATCGCTATCAATAGCTAACTACGGTAATCACAAAACCTAACAACTAACAAATACAATCTTGAGAACCCCTCTATTTGTTACATGTCCTGCAGATTGTCCAAGATACCCCAAATGCATGAACATAAAAGAAGTATAGCAGATACACCATCCGAAGATGTTCTCCTAAGACAAACATCACACAATGGTGAGTCTGCATAATCTATGTATATGCATCACTCAACGATGAGCTGAAAATGTACCCCTCACAACGGAGTGCCCCAAATCCACAACACGAAAAATATAGCTGGAGTACTGGGACAACATGCAATAGAGGTTCTTCCCTCCTGATGCTCTAATAATTTTAAGCTAGTTGTTAATCCTTAAAATTTTGTTTTAGGATTTATGGGTGTGATATTCTGCTAAATCCATCATAGACATGTACTCCTCTCGGAGATATGCAAACTAGACTATGATTTAACAGTCACAAACACAGGACAAGAAAATAATACAACCACACGGTTATAGGCATGACTAGCGTGCGCTATAACAAGCCACCACATGTAATATACAAAGACAAGGATCGTTAGTGCACTACTATGAGTCAATAACTACCATGTATTGGGCAAGGATAATGCTTGCACTGCTACGATTCACTATCAAGCATGTACTCATGTCAAGTGTATATAGGGTGTAAATACTCCCATAATATACAAGGTCGTCTGGTCATGTAATCATGGAAAATATATCTAGTGATAAATCATTCCCTAGCTATACAAGTGTTCGATCATGTCAAATGCATTTGCACATAGGTGTCGTACAAGAAGAAAGGATAAAATATGACAAAAAAAAATAAACAAAAAAGAGTACAAAACTGGTGTACCATCGGTATACTATAGTATATCGTCAGTATGTCATCCAAGATATTATAGAAATATTAGGAAAATAAGGTCAGGCAAATCGGTATACCATTGGTATACTATAGTTTGTCGTCGGTATACCAAACAAAGTCACAGTAGCTATCAGATTCTAATAAATCGGTATATTGTCGGTATAAACCAATATACCATCGGTATGTCGGTTTAGGTGTCACGCCCCAGTCCCAAAATATGTAGGACCAGGAATACGTGACACGCCAGCTACGCATTCGACCAGACTCTGGTCTGACTCGAATACGTATAAGCTGTAATATAAAAGGGCACAATCTAGATATCCCAAATATGTAAACCTCTATGTCTCCATCCACAATATACAACAGTATACAAGAAAGAGCTATATGTGCTAGAGTCGGTCGCCCAATAACACACAAACTCGAATAGACTTGAGAAGAAGTATGAGTCTATAAAAACTAGGCTACAACAGCAAATAAAATAAACAATAACCATAATGCCGGTAGATATAATGTGAGTACCTGGTACCATGCCCGCAAGACATACAACTCCAACAGGAACTCCAAATGCTCCGTAATCATCTATGCTGCAAAACTGGCAGGAAACCAGGTCCTCAGAGGGACGTAACAAGGTACAGAAATACAACATGCCAAGTAAACAGAAAGTACAAGTGCAACAACAGGGTACTCTAGCATAACCAAACAAGTGTGACACAATTTAAAGACAATGTTCGACGCGTGGGCTGTCCAAAATAAAACCGTAGCTCCAGACACGGAAACACACGGCACGTACCGTAGCTCCGGGCAAAGAGTCACACGGGTGAAACTACTACACTAGATACAGGATCATAATATAAATACTACATAAATATATAAGTGCGTGCAGAGGAGCCCAAGCGTCTAGTAACTGTCTTCCCCTTCCCAAGCGGTCAACGATTGTGCGTTGAACCTGAACCTCTAATTGCAGTCTCGACACACAGAAATAACTCAACAGACGCGACCCTAAGTTCGTCCCAGTCTCTGGTCATGATGTCAATATCAGGATACAGGAATCTGGCATGATCACAGTGTATGAGTGTGTCCTGGGGTGTCGATGTACTAAGGTACGTGCATCGAGGTACTACAAAGCATCCAACAATTATTCTAAGACGTTACGACGAACGTCAGCACCCGGTTGTGATCCGGATACGAGGTATCGAAAGACAACATAAATATGTGCACAATGTACATAAAGAACAACAAGTATCTATAATCTGAAATACAGGGTGGCAAGGTACACTTGCCTGCGCGAGGCTGCTGATGACGGGGTCCCAGTACCGCATCCAAGTCCTCAGGTCCCGCAGTACCTAGAGATGAGATACAAACCAATAATCAATAATCTATTCTACGCCAGACAAGGATGCGACACACATCCACACCTAGACTCAGTCTCAGCTACAACTCACAGGGGCACGACGCTAGAGGGTTGACTCGGAGTACGTTACATCTAATTAAATTAAACATTGGTACCATATCATCAATCCAAACCTCAATCTTACTATGTTCATCACGATATTTTGTGGTCCGACACATGATATACTCCTCAGTTTTACCTCAGTGTTCACAGATGTTAACATGCACCTTTACTATCATCCTCGAAATAATTAAATAATTATTTATTAAACCATCATTTATAAACAACCTTTACAATTCCACAATAACTACTTATTCAATTAAGTTCGACATTATTTATCAATTCTCAAAGAATGACTAAGGGTTTGATGTTACACACTAGTTCACCATCAATACCTGCTCCTCAATATCCACCAATGTTTTATTATCCTTATACCCTTTCACAGCAATTTAAACTACTTGTCATCGGAATACAATATGCATAAAATGAACTACACCCCAGGATATCTTACTTAGCATTTTATAGACCCTAAACACATTATAGCATTTTCTACCCTAACTCAAATAGCATCTTACACGATCCCTATAGTCCATATAACCAATAATTTACCTCTTAAACCATGTAATAAACCCTGAATTTCACATCTATCATTTAAACCTCTTAAACCTTAACCCTAACTAGGTTACATGTGAACCAAAAGTAATGTCCAAGAATTGGTTATACATAGAGCTGGGGAAGTGATCACATTGGCGATAAAATTTCTCGTCGAGCTGACGTCGCGATGGGTGATGCCCGTGGCGGTTCCGGAGTGCAAGTAGTGAAGCCCGCCGGAGAAGATGAAGATGATGTGGTGGCATTGAACAGGAGGTGGTGGTGGCATTGAAACTGGATGAAAATGGCGAGTGTGACCGGAGCTGCCGGGCCGCTGGCCGAAGTTATGGCAGCCGATGGTAGCAGTGGTGGCGTTGATGGGGGATCGGTCGGAGTGTTCAGTGGTCCGCTGGAGTAGTGGCGCGGCCTCGTGGTGGAGAAGACTCGACCACCGGAGGTCGTGGAGGAGCAGCTCGGGCCGGATCGGGGTGGAGCTGCTGTGGAGGGATCGGCAGGGGAAGTCGATCGGAGCAACGTGATGCTGGCCGGAGCGAGTCAGGGGGTGGTGCTGCAGACCGGAGCCGAAGGCTGTGCGGACCAGAGCTGCACGGGGATCGGTCGGATGGGAAGAACTGCTCCGCCGGAGTCGAGTGTAGCCGCGGAGTCGGGGTCACTGGCCGGAGGGAGAACAACAGTCAGCTGCTCCAGAGTCGAAGGCTACTGTCGGCAGTAGGCGGTGCAGGGAGCTGTACAGTGCATAGCGGGGTCAGGACCAGAGTGCACAGCGGGCCGGAGTCGAGGGCTTCAGTGGGGCTGGCCGGATCGTACAGCGGGTCGGGACCGGAGCTGCGCGGGTCAGCCGGCCGGAGCTGCACAGCGGGTCGGGATCGCACAGTGCACAGTCGGGCGGGCTGGACCGGAGCTGCACTGTCAGGCGGGCTGGACCGGAGCTGCACTTCGAGCGGGCTGGACCGGAGCTGCTCAGGGCGCCGGAAGTGGGCCGGGCCGCCGGGGTCGAAGTCAGCTGGCCGGAGTTCTCCTTCAGGGAGAAGAAGGAAGAAGAAGAAAAAAAATTAAAGGAAGAAGATGAAGAAGAAAAATAGAGGAGGTTTATTGCATGGAGAAAATATGGATGAGTGAGGAGAGAGAGAGAGAGAGAGAGAGAGGGGGGGTTTTCCACACCTAGGGATTAGGGCCGGTTGGTGAGTTGTGATGGTGGGGTGATGTGATGTTATATAGGGAGTGGTGAATGGATGGAGGGTGGAGATGGTCCTATTCAAAATGGAGGGCCTAGATATGTCATGAAGAAAAATAATTTCTTCATGAGGAGTGGTGAATGGATGAGTGTAATTTGGACCAAATTTTGTGACCTCTCCATTTGGTTTTGGCCAATGGGGTGAGGGCACCTAAAATTAATAAATTGCAACTTAGCCCCTTAAATTTGGAAAATTGCACAAACACATAAAATGACGCAAAAATTGTGGAGAAAATTACGGGTGATGATTTGCATGGCGAGGGGGTGTTGGGGGTTTGGCACAGGTTTAATTTAATAGCCAACGGGATTAATTAAGGATTAAAATAGGATTAAGAAAAATTGGTATCCTCGATTTAAATAGAATTAAAGTGTCCCACGCTTTTAAATTAAATGGGGGCACTTGGGGTCAAAATCTGAAAATGACGCAAAGGTCAAAAATGGTGGGGGCTTGGAGTCAGTCTTGGACCCTTCAGTTGGTCCGACTCAACGGGTTAAGTTGGTATCTCAAAATTGAGGGTAACGACACAGGTATCCGACACGGAATTAAATATGGGTTATGATTTTTGGAAAGTTGTGCAATTAATTTAGAGCACAACGAAAACTGATTTTAAGTGACGGAAAAGTCCAGTGCCTAATTTGGCAAGTCAAGTCAGAAGTACAATAGTCCGATGGAATTTTCGGGCTGATATTGGGCTCCGAATAATTTAGCAATGATAGGGCACGCCAAGGGTTTTAATTAAATGAATTAAAATAACAAACAGACTCAACTCTACTCTAAACCTCAACATCTGCTACCAAAACCAATTTTTTTCCAAATCCAACCTGACTATCTATAGAACAAATCGAGAGGGTTTACATTCTTCCCAACTTAGAAAAATTTCATCCCCGAAATTAAAAGTAAAGCACGATAATAGCTAAGAGAATTTAAAAACAACTAGTAATCAAATTTCGTACGTAAATTCGTACCTTGCTCCTCAAATAGGTACGGAAACTGCTGCCGAATAGAATTCTCGTGCTCCCAAGTAGACTCGCCTGGTGAATGGTGCTTCCATGCCACTCTGACAAGTCGAATCGTCTGTCCTCTCAAAGTCTTCTCGCTGTGGTCGAGGATCTCGACTGGCTGCTCTACGTAAGATAGACTGGGCCCGACTATAATCTCCGAATGATCAAGCACGTGGCTAGGGTCTGCCACATATCTTCTCAACTGCGATACGTAAAATACGTCATGCACTCCTTCTAATAATAGAGGCAGTGCAAGATGGTAAGCCACTTCGCCAACTCGTCCCAAGATGTTAAAAGGTCCGATATACCTCGGACTCAGCTTGCCTCTGCCTCCGAATCTGATGGTACCGCGGGTGGACGATATCCTCAAAAACACAAGGTCACCCTCCTTGAACTTCAATGGTCTGCAGTGCGCATCTGCCCAGTATTTCTGTCTGTCCTGTGCTGCGCCCAGGTGGCTCTGAATCTGCTTGACCTTCTCCACTGTCTGTGTCACCAACTCTGGACCAAGTATTTGACGCTCTCCCATGTCACTCCAACAAACTGGCGACCTATATTTCCTGCCGTACAGTGCCTCATAAGGTGCCATCTGTATGCTGATCTGGTAACTGTTATTGTAGGAGAATTCCACCAAGTGTAGGTGGTCCTTCCAAGATCCTCCAAAATCTATCATGCACGCTCTCAACATATCCTCTAATATATGTATCGTGCCCTCTGACTGACCATCAGTCTGTGGATGATATGCAGTGCTGAACTTGAGACGAGTTCCTAGGCTCTCCCGTATACTCCGCCAAAAATGTGACGTGAATCTGGAATCATGACCCGATACGATGCTGACAGGCACTCCATGTAATCGTACTATCTGCCTCATATACATGTCAGCTAGTATCTCTGTGGATTGCCCAACTCTGAAGGGCAAGAAATATGCAAACTTGGTGAGTCTGTCCACGACAACCCAAACTGCATCCTTTCTGCTAGGGCTTCGCGGGAATCCTGTGACGAAGTCCATGGCAATGTGTTCCCACTTCCACTCGGGAATGGAAAGTGGCTGCAATAATCCTGCAGTCCTCTGATGTTCAGCTTTGACTTGCTGACAAACTAAACACTTCGCCACGAATCTTATAATTTCTCTCTTCATCCCATGCCACCAGAAATGCTGCCTCAAGTCTCGGTACATCTTCGTACCCCCGGGGTGAATGGAATAAATCGAGCTATAAGCCTCGGTTATCAACTTTTGGCGTAGCTCGCCACTCGGAACATATAGGCGATCTCCACACCTTAGCGTTCTGTCTTCATGAATCCTAAGTCCCGTCTGCATGTCGGCCTCTGTCCTTTCTCGCAATCGTCTAAAACTCGTATCTGTAGGCAAGGCTGCCTTGATCCTCTCAATAAATGTGGACTGAACCTCGAGACTGGCCACCTGTCCACCCATGACTGGCAATATAATCTAAATCCTGAGTTCCTAAAAATCCCCTAACAACTGGCGATGAGTCATAAACTACATTCGCCTTGCCAGAGTGGTACTACAACTCAAAATTATAATCTGTTATAAATTCTAGCCAATGCCTTTATCTCATGTTGAGTTCCTTCTGCGTGTAGGCATTCTTCAGACTTTTTGTATTTTGTACAAATCTCAACATGCTCTTCATAAAGGTAGTGTCGCCATCGCTTCAGTGCAAATATTACTGTAGCTAGTCCTAGATCGTGTGTCTGATAGTTCTTCTCATGAACCCTTAGTCGTTCCTGATGCGTAGACTATCTATTCTATCTAATCATAACTCATATTTGCAGAGCTTGGCATACAGTCTCTCCTATTTCAGCGTCTCCAACACGATCCTGAGATGTCTCTCATGCTTCTCCTGGCTCTTGGAACATACCAATATGTCATCGGTAATTATCACCACGAACTTACCTAAGTACTGGTGGAAAATACTGTTCATTAGGCTCATAATTACTGTTGTCACGTTGGTTAAACCAAACGGCAGGACTAAAAACTCATAGTGGCCATACTTTGTCCAAAAGGCCGACTTCGGGATGTCCTCTCTCCGTACCTTGATCTGATGTTAGCCTGATCTGAGGTCAATCTATTTGAATACAAAATATGCTGCTATGTTAATCAAGTAAATCATCGTTGCGTAGCATAGGGTACTTGTTCCTTATCGTTACAGCACTTAATGCCCTATAATCGATACGCAACGTACCGTCCCGTCCTTCTTCGGTATAATATGATGGGTACTCCCCATGGAGAACACTAGCCCGACTGAAACTCTTGTCTATGTGATCCTCTACTATGGACCTTCAACTCAAGCAACTCTTTCGGTGCTAGTCTGAAGACGGGAAAATTCTATCTCTCTGTCAGGTGGCAGGACGAAAAGATTCTCTAGAACCACATCCTCAAACTCTGGTATAATGCGGGGTACACTGGTTCCCCTACTGCAATGTGTGCCTCAAAGGTAGGTGGGCACCATGCTTCCAAGCTCTCTAAAAACTCAAACTCAGGGTAATCCGGTGGTCTAAAGGTGACACAACCACGACGGCAATCAAGCGTTGTGTGGTATTGGCTCAACCAATCCATGTCTAGGATAAGGTCATAGTCTAGACTAAACCTCAAAATAATTTCTCCCGTTCTGTTTCCAGCATCAATTCTCAAAAGAAAATTTTTTCTTGCCTAATGTATAATTCTCTTCTCCTCAAAGTTTTTCCTAAAATTCTATTCCTCAAATTCCTTCTTTTTGTTATTTATCTGTCCAAGTCACATAGTGCAATTATAATAATGATGACACCCAAGCACATACCAAAAATTTTGGTATTAGATCATCATCTTCCAAGTGAGAGCTTGAAATTTTATCTCCTCTAGTCCATAATATCATTCCTGGTATTGCTATCATATCCAACCACTAGTTTCCATTATCAGGCTATACATTCCCGTAAATCATTCTAGGTCATAATCAACAATCCTTCTAGCTCTTAGTGCTTCCAAGATTACTATTACCCCAAGCACGAGTAGGGTACTAGTGGGTCCAACTCTCTTGCCAACCTTCCATACTAGATCTAGAATCCAAAGAACCCATCAATCTATCCTAATAAGGTAACAATCTTCTCAGAGAAAGGTATATGAATTCTGTCTTCTGCCGTCTGGTCTTCGATCTTCTTCTGGAGGGAAATTATCAGTCACAAGCATTCGTCTTCCCGAATAATAGGGAACGAGAAACAAGGATAGCGATATCGACGAAGATTGAAAGAATGCAAATTGGAAGTCCAAGGGCGATAATCACATACAAAGAGTTTTTGAAATCGATTATGGATTGAGATCCTATTCAACAATCATAACATCTATTCCTAATTTGCAGGCTCGCTTGGCACAGTCAGGTGACCAAGACGATTTAAATCGGACCTGCATGGGCCACCACAAAAATATGTCATGCCCCAGTCCCAAAATACGTAAGACCAGAAATACGTGACACGCCAGCTACGCATTCGGCCAGACTCTGGTCTGACTCGAATACGTATAAGCTGTAATATAAAAGGGCACAATCTAGATATTCCATAAATGTAAACCTCTAGTCTTCATCCATAATGTACAACAGTATACAAGAAAGAGCTATATGTGCTAGAGTCGGCCGTCCAATAACACACAAACTCGAATAGACTTGAAAAGAAGTATGAGTCTATAAAAATTAGGCTACAACAGCAGATGAAATAAACAATAACCATAATGCCGGTAGATATAATGTGAGTACCTGGTACCATGCCCGCAAGACATGAAACTCCAACAGCAACTCCAAATGCTCCATAATCATTTATGTTGCAAAACTGGCAGGGAACCAGGTCCTCAGAGGGACGTAACAAGGTACAGAAATACAATATGCCAAGTAAACGAAAGTACAAGTGTGACACAATTTAAAGACAATATTCGACGCGTGGGCTGTCCAAAATAAAACCGTAGCTCCAGACACGAAAATACACGGCAAGTACCGTAGCTCCGGACACGAAAATACACGGCAAGTACCGCAGCTCCGGGCAAAGAGTCACACGGGTGAAACCACTACACTAGATACAGGATCACAATATAAATACTACATAAATATATAAGCGCGTGCAGAAGAGCCCAAGCATCTAGTAACTGTCTTCCCCTTCACAAGCGGTCAACGATTGTGCGTTGAACCTGAAGCTCTAACTGCAGTCTCAACACACAGAAATAACTCAACAGACGCGACCCTAAGGTCATCCCAGTCTCTGGTCATAATGTCAATATCAGGATACAGGAATCTGGCACGATCACAGTGTATGAGTGTGTCCTGGGGTATCGATGTACTCAGATACGTGCATCGAGGTACTACAAAGCATCCAACAATTATTCTAAGACGTTACGATGAACGTCAGCACCCGGTTGTGATCCGAATGCGAGGTATCGAATGACAACATAAATACATGCACAATATACATAAAGAACAATAAGTATCTGTAATCTGAAATACAGGGTGGCAAGGTACACTTGCCTGCACGAGGCTGCTGATGACGGGGTCCCGGTACCGCGTCCAAGTCCTCAGGTCCCGCAGTACCTAGAGATGAGATACAAACCAATAATCAATAATCTATTCTACGCCGGTCAGGGATGCGACACACATTCACACCTAGACTCAGTCTCAGCTACAACTCACAGGGGCACGACGCTAGAGGGTTGACTAAGGTTGACTCAGAGTATGTTACATCTAATCAAATTAAACATTGGTACCATATCATCAATCCAAACCTCAATCTTACTATGTTCATCACGATATTTCGTGGTCCGATACATGATCTACTCCTCAGTTTTACCTCAGTGTTCACAATGTTAACATGCACCTTTACTATCATCCTCGAAATAATTAAATAATTATTTATTAAACCATCATTTATAAACAACCTTTACCATTCCACAATAACTACTTATTCAATTAAGTTCGACATTATTTATCAATTCTCAAAGAATGACTAAGGGTTTGATGTTACACACTAGTTCACCATCAATACCTGCTCCTCAATATCCACCAATGTTTTATTATCCTTATACCCTTTCACAGCAATTTAAACTACTTGTCATCGGTATACAATATGCATAAAATGAACTACACCCCAGGATATCTTACTTAGCATTTTATAGACCCTAAACACATTATAGCATTTTTTACCCTAACTCAAATAGCATCTTACACGATCCCTATAGTCCATATAACCAATAATTTACCTCTTAAACCATGTAATAAACCCTGAATTTCACATCTATCATTTAAACCTCTTAAACCTTAACCCTAACTAGGTTACATGAGAACCAAAAGTAATGTCCAAGAATTGGTTATACATAGAGCTGGGGAAGTGATCACCTTGGCGATGAAATTTCTCGTCGAGCTGACGTCGCGATGGGTGATGCCCGTGGCGATTCCGGAGTGCAAGTAGTGAAGCCCGCCAGAGAAGATGAAGACGATGTGGTGGAATTGAACAGGAGGTGGTAGTGGCATTGAAACTGGATAGAAATGGCGAGTATGGCCGGAGCTGCCGGGCCGCTGGCCGGAGTTGTGGCAGCCGATGGTAGTAGTGGTGGCATTGATGGGGGATCGGTCGGAGTATTCAGTGGTCCGCTGGAGTAGTGGTGCAGCCTCATGGTGGAGAAGACTCGACCGTCGGAGCTCGTGGAGGAGCAGCTAGGGACGGATCGGGGTGGAGCTGCTATGGAGGGATCGACAGGGGAAGTCGATCGGAGCAACGTGATGCTGGCCGAAGCGAGTCAGGGGGTGGTGCTGTAGACCGGAGCCGAAGGCTGTGCGGATCGGAGCTGCGCGGGGATCGGTCGGATGGGAAGAACTGCTCCGCCGGAGTCGAGTACAGCCGCGGAGTCGGGGTCACTGGCCGGAGAGAGAACAGCAGTCAGCTGCTCCAGAGTCGAAGGTTGCTGTCGGCAGTAGGCGGTGCGGGGAGCTGTACAGTGCACAGCGGGGTCAGGACTGGAGTGCACAGTGGGCCGGAGTGGAGGGCTTCTGTGGGGCTGGCCGGATCGCACAGTGGGTCGGGACCGGAGCTGCGCGGGTCAGCCGGCCGGAGCTGCACAGCAGGTCGGGACCGCACAGTGCACAGTCGGGCGGGCTGGACCGGAGCTGCACCATCGGGTGGGCTAGACCGGAGCTGCACTTCGAGCGGGCTGGACCGGAGCTGCTCAGGGCACCGAAAGTGGGTCGGGCCGCCGGGGTCGAAGTCAGCTGGCCGGAGTTCTCCTTCAGGGAGAAGAAGGAAGAAGAAAAAAAATGGAGGAGGTTTATTGCATGGAGAAAATATGGATGAGTGAGGAGAGAGAGAGAGAGAGGGGGGGTTCCACACCTAGGGATTAGGGCCGGTTGGTGAGTTGTGAGGGTGGAGTGATATGATATTATATAGGGAGTGGTGAATGGATGGAGGGTGGAGATGCTCCTATTCAAAATGGAGGGCCTAGATATGTCATGAAGAAAAATAATTTCTTCATGAGGAGTGGTGAATGGATGAGTGTAATTTGGACCAAATTTTGTGACCTCTCCATTTGGTTTTGGCCAATGGGGTGAGGGCACCTAAAATCACTAAATTGTAACTTAGCCCCTTAAATTCGAGAAATTGCACGAACACATAAAATAACGCAAAAATTGTGGAGAAAATTGCGGGTGATGATTTGCATGGCGAGGGGGTGTTGGGGGTTTGGCACGGGTTTAATTTAATAGCCAACGGGATTAATTAAGGATTAAAATAGGATTAAGAAAAATTGGTATCCTCGATTTAAATAGAATTAAAGTGTCTCACTTTTAAATTAAATGGGGGCACTTGGGGTCAAAATCCGAAAATGACGCAAAGGTCAAAAATGGTGGAGACTTGGAGTCAGTCTTGGACCCTTTAGTTGGTCCGACTCAACGGGTTAAGTTGTTATCTCAAAATTGAGGGTAACGACACAGGTGTCTGACACGGAATTAAATATGGGTTACGATTTTCGAAAAGTTGTGCAATTAATTTAGAGCACAACGAAAACTGATTTTAAGTGATGGAAAAGTCCAGTGCCTAATTTGGCGAGTCAAGTCAGAAGTACAATAGTCCGATAGAATTTTTGGGCTGATATTGGGCTCCGAATAATTTAGCAATGATAGGGCACGCCAAGGGTTTTAATTAAATGAATTAAAATAACAAACAGACTCAACTCTACTCTAAACCTCAACATTTGCTACCAAAACCAAATTTTTTTCAAATCCAACCTAACTATCTATAGAATAAATCGAGGGGGTTTACATTAGGTAACAACATGTTTCTCGATTCCAAGTTGGGCCAAAATTGGTATACCGTCGGTATACACCAATATACCGTCAATATTTTGTTTCTCAAAGGCAATTCTAGGAAAAGTCCTAAAAAATATGGTTATGGGATCGAAATCACATCTCGAAACTCCGCAAAAACTGGTCTAGCAAGATGTGTAAATCCCCTCATCCAAAATTAGGCCTACATAGCTTAGATAGAGAGACTAGGGCTAGTTTGAATCCAATTAGAAATAGAACACGGTATTTTAGATGAATTTGAAATAATTATATCACTTAGTGCACCTTACCGTTGCTTCAATAATTGGAGCACTACACTAGCCATTGCCTTCCTACAAATTTCACATCCTTGTCCTAAATGTGCCAGTCATCTATCCGGACCTTTGTGTAACTTATAATTATGCTCTCTTGTGCTTCATTTTAGTCACACAATATTCGTCGTAGATATTTATATTTAATCCTAAATAAATTCAAATATTGTATCCTTGTACGTTCCAATCAAAATTGGAGACACAATCTTGACCTATTTTGTGCAACCCAATTTATGATAATATTCTATTCTGAGCCCCTACGTCCATGATACTTGTGTCCCACCTAATTTTAGCCCCATGTACTTCTAATTAATTCTAGAACACAAATTATAATAATTTTAATTAATTAATCTAATTTCCATCTTTGTGTAATTTTTCAATTGTTGGGCACTTTTTTGCAAAAGTGCATTAAGGTGTCCACACCATTGGATGCAACACATGAAGAAACTCATTTTTCCTTCATATAAATTTTCTCCATGATTTTTGGGAAGTGCAACACACAACATCACCCCCTCATATAATCCTAACCATGCATTTTAAACAATACAAATCCTAGCCCTCCAAACATCTCCATGTGAAGCCAAGCCCACTCCAAGTAGGGTGTTGACCAACCCAACTACCTAGGTCAACCCCCAACCCTATTCCCCATATATATAAATACAACTTTTCTCTTTTTTTTATTCATTCACCCAAACCCAAACTCTAACCTAGCCGACCCATTTCCCTCTCTACTATTCATCATCCCTAACCTTCTTCCACAGACCTCTTCCCGCCGCCGGAGACACGCCAGAGCCAACCTTGCCAGAGCCCTCAGCCTTCTCCGTCGTTCACAACCATCTTCACCCGCTCCCTCACCTCGTCCTCTACCTCCCTGACCCCGCTCACAGCAATACCCCGACTTCCCGGCCAGTCCTCCACCGGAGCCCCACTATACGACGACCCCACCGTTCCATTCCACCGTCCACCACCACGACCCACTTCTCCACAGCGTCCCCTCCTCGTCTCGCTTGACCTCCTTTCCATCGTCGTCTTCCTCCTCGACCTCACCCGCACCACAGCAACCTCGACCACCACACACACCCGGCCATCCCGACCTCCCTCCAGTGAGCACCCCGCCTCGCCATCCTCGCGGAAAGCCGACCGAAACAGTCGAGACACGACCACTACCTGACCTCAACCCGCCTGAACGCCTCCACGACAGCACCCGAGTCTCCTCCACCTCATTCTCCGGTCCATCACCCCCTGATATCCTCGTCACAGCAGTCCCTCGACTCGCTGGACCTCCCTTCTGACTTGGCCGGAGCAGCCCCCATCCGTTCATCAATCATCATCCCCTTCATTATCATCACCATTATCATTCTTATCATTATAATCATCACCCCTTTCATCACAATCATAACCTAATCATCATTATCATCCTCAGCATCACAATCATCATCACCATTATCACCCTCATTATCCCTATTTCCATCATCATTACCCTTATCATCACAATCATCATCCCCATCATCAACACCCTCGTTATCATCATCATCATCACCAATCATCACCCTCGACATAATCATCACCATCATCGTCGTCATCATGGAAACGTCACCCTCGTCGAAGACAACCTGCAGCAGTCACCCCCGATTCTCGTGCGTACACGCTAACCCCAAGGTTTGAACCTGTCCTACTCCTTTTATTTTATGTATGCTTGTGATTAGTATTGCTTCATGGTTCAGTTTAGTTCGGACCGCGTCAGTTCACCTAAAGACCAGTATGCGTGTGTATAGGATAATTAACTGGTGCATAAACATTGTGTGGTAATTAATGCCAGTACTAGGTATGACTGTATTATAGATGTTGAGTGACCATAAGTGTTAGTAGTGGATACCCTGTATTGATATTTGACCGTATGACCCGTATGCGTATACGTACGCGTATATATATAATATTCAGATTGGTATATATATATGTATTTTATAAATAATTAAATGATAATGCTAAACCTAATTATGACTAATGTGTTTATTTGCTGTACGACCCTAGGATAATTATGGATATCCCATATTTACGTTTGACCAAGTGACCCTAAGAACTTGTGAGTTGACTGCCTTGTGTACATTAACGTACTGGCTTAGACACATGTTAGTTGACTGTCTGATTTGATACAGCATTGAAGACGTAACACCCACGTAATTAGACGCGCATTTGACCCTGCTAGTCTACCAGTGTCACCCCTAGTGTACCCTCTGAGTCTAGTGTAATTATGGTTGTGTATGTGCTAGTGTAATAGCTGATGCTGTATTGTATTATATCATATGTATATAGAACCTATCGGATTGTTCTGCGAGACTTCAGGAGCAGGTTATTGGTACTACGCAGCTTTCTTTCCAGGCAAGTATACCTTGCCATTGTACTGTAATTCATATTCCATATGTTGCATGCATCTTATTTCTGTCATTTAGTTTATATATTTTAACTGCTATATAAACTACGCGTCGGAGGAATCTTGGGTGCAACGACGGTGTCGTCGTATTCTATTTTTATTATGTATATGCATGTTGACCTAGTTTATGAGATCACCCCATTATCATGAGGCATTCTTAGGTTTCATTGGCCGTGACACAACTGTTACACGAGTGTGAGTCTCATATAGATCATGGATTTGCGTGCCGGGTTTGGCCTCTTGTACGTATGGGACGTGCGATAGGGAATAACTGTCAATAGAAACTTTGTATGCCAAGAGACTTGGTAGTTATTAGAGGTATTATCGTGTCATGGATATGACATGCTTAGAGCATGGGGTGGAGAGAACAACAAGTAAGGCGTTTGGGCTCCTTTGCACTTTCCTTTCTGTAACCCGTACGCTCCACCGAAGATACGTGGCGGTGATGACCCCTATATTACTGGCGGCCTCTGGCGTTCAAAAGACGACATGCTTTGTAGGCCCCTGATTCTCTGAGAGAATCATGCCAATCCCATTTATGGTCAGATAGCCCACGTGTTGGAAAGTTGTCCTCAAACTGCATTCACATAGACGGTTAGGCGACCCATTAGATATTTATTTCAGTACTTTATTGGCATGCTTCTATGTATCTTGTTACGTCCCTCTGAGGACCTGGTCCCTTTCCAGGTATAGATGTTCATGACTATTAGCAGGAGCACAGATCCAGACTAGTTACTTATATTTCGAGGAGGTCTTCTCTTTGAGTCTCATTGATTGTTAGTTGATGTATTTGTTTTGTTTATTTTATATTCTAGTTTGGCAGTAGATTTGTTTTCACCCGACTATCATCCTTTGATACTTCATATTGAGATTTAGTTACATAGTTATTGGTTATTTATTTCTATTTAATTCTGTAGATGAGATTTAGTTGTACCTTGTGACTTGTGATATTTATATACCACTTATGAATTATTGTTCATAATACAGAGTACGCATCTGTTATGGTTTCCATATATTGGGGTTGCCATATACATGCGGCTGGCATGCTTACGTGTTCCTAGTCCTACGTATTTTGGGACTGGGACGTGGCATATTTTTAGTGGTGGCCCATGCAGGTCGAGAGCATATTGTCTCAGTTACGTTACTGTACCGAGCAAGCCTGCACCTAGGATTAGAGTATAGGATCTCATCCACAATTGATTATGACTCACCTTTCTTCCAATCTGTTCTATTTAAATAATTATATCCTGATTGATTCATGTATTTTCCTAATAGTTCCTTGAGTGTAGCCTTCTGCTAGAACATAGGAATCATTGTTGTTAGGATAAAAATTAGGATAACTTCCCTATTAAGAATACAACTAGAATATTGGTACATCACTAAGTTCAGAATACCTAATGAACCCTAGCAACCATTACCTGTAGATTGATTGACCATTATCCCTTAATAATTAGGGATGACTTGAGAGTGGTATAGACACTACTAGAGTTAGTTAGAAATTTGACTATATTGTTTGACCCTAGTATTGAGGAACCAATAGAAACCCAAGGTTGAATATTAGGACTAAACCTAACTTTCATAGTAAGATAGTATTAGAAAACTGCAACCTTAGCTTCTTGTCTTGATATTTGCAGACAGTACCTTAGGAAGCCAAGAGGAATGAATATAATATTTTTCTTGATTATACCTCAAACACAGAGATTAGCATCCCACATTTTCCTTAGAGAACCATGATATTAACAAGAGTCTCTCTATTTTTAATTCATATCTTGTTCCTCTGAAACCTTAACGCTTGCTAATTGTGCGACGACTAATTATGTTTTTCTTTTCTTCATCTTTCAATTTGTACCATCTAACTCTTATGGTTGTAGATCGAGTAGTTTTATTTTATGTTAGGATATATAGGTTGCTAGGGTTATAGTTGTAATTCTTGAATTTGGAAATTTTGTGCTTGATAGTTAGAACTTGATAGTTGAGTATTCATTTATATTATAATTTTAAGGTTATAACTTAGTTTTAAATTATGTAATTTGTACCACACCTCAATACAAGTTATATCCTCTTTCACTTAAGGGCCAATAACTTTTTCATTCTTAAATTTAACACTCTGTTCTATAAGCACCATGATTGAGACTTAAGATGACCATTACCTATATAATACAATAGGATACCTTAATAGGTATCAAGATCTCTCCACGTGTACCCTAACAAGAGTTTCTACTTTATTTACAAAAACAATATTATTTTGTAGAATGCCTTTAAGGCAGTTACAATATTAGTAAATTCTTTTAAGCTGGGTAGTATGCCACACAACCTAGTAACACATAGTCTTTTTTGACCCATTGATGAAGTATAATTGAATAACACCAACTATAGGCTTCCATAAGAAGATAATGTTTATCCAGACTGTAGAACTTAGAGGCCCATACCTCCATTTGGTCGACTAGAGACTGAGACAAGAAGTTCGTATGACAACTGTAGAGGCACAACACCAGATGAGTCTTATCTTCTTGGTAAACTTGAATTATTTTGTAACTTCTCTCATCATAATCCAGCGTACTTATATTTACTTAACTGCCTTGACTTATACTGCTATTATAGCCTAGTTTTGCAAGCTTATTCTTTATCGAGCTTGTTCATGACATATGTATTATTGGATGCATACAATAATACATTGTCTAATCAGAATCAGTGTATTACGGTCTGATCAACCATAGTGCGCTTGGTTCGCTCTTCGCATGACTACTTTACGTGGATTGAGATATATAGTTGACTAGTAGACGAATATACTTGCCCTTAGACATCTTCGAGCATATCATATCAGGTACATAACTGTACTGATATGAGCACGTGAATAGGAATTTACCAAAATAGGATTTCAATCCACAACTGACTTGATAATTCCTTTTGAATTCCTTAAACGCCTTGATTCCCATACTTCTATTCTATTACCTCCCCCTTGAATTCTTTATTATTATTTTTTGTCTTTCCTTATTTCGGAAAGACAAAACCTCGTGCTTGATATAAGTTTGATACACAGAGAGTACTAGATATACCCCATAGGCCGATCACATTACCTTGTGACTATCTTTTATAATTAAGGGCATACCATATGTGATATATTGGTGTTAAAATTTTTGAGGATTGAATAACATGACTAAGTAAATTGAGGAATAATTTTCTTAAATGTATAGCCTTATGTGATAGATGGATAATTTCTAAGTTGGGTAGAAGTTGCATTGTTAACTTGAGATGAAATCCTTTTAGGTTATGATCAAGTAAGATTAGATAGAGAGAATTATGCCTTATTTTAATTTCGAGGACGAAATTATTTTAAGTCGGATAGATTGTAAATCCCCTCACCCAAAATTAGGCCTACTTGGCTTAGATAGAGAGACTAGGGCTAGTTTGAATCTAATTAGAAATAGAACACGGTGTTTTAGATGAATTTGGAATAATTATATCACTTAGTGCACCTTACCGTTGCTTCTATAATTGGAGCACTACACTAGCCATTGTCTTCCTACAAATTCTATATCCTTGTCCTAGACGTGCCAGTCATCTATCCGAACCTTTGTGTAACTTATAATTATGCTCTCTTGTGCTTCATTTTAGTCACACAATATTCGTCGCAGACGTTTATATTTAATCCTAAATAAATTCAAACATTGTATCCTTGTGCGTTCCAATCAAAATTGGAGATACAATCTTGACCCGTTTTGTGCAACCCAATTTAAGATAATATTCTATTCTGAGCCCTCTACGTCCATGACACTTGTGTCCCACCTAAATTTAGCCCTATGTACTTCTAATTAATTCTAGAACACCAATTATAATAATTTAATCCAATTTCCATCTTTGTGCAATTTTTTTAATTGTTGGGCGCTTTTATGCAAAAGTGCATTAAGGTGTCCACACCATTGGACGCAACACATGAAAAAACCCATTTTTCCTTTATATGAATTTTTCTCATGATTTTTGGGATGTGCAACACACAACATCACCCCCTCATCTAATCCTAGCCATGCATTTTAAACAATGCAAATCCTAGCCCTCCAAACATCTCTATGTGAAGCCAAGCCCACTCCAAGTAGGATGTTGACCAACCCAACTACCTAGGTCAAGCCCCAACCCTATTCCCCACATATATAAATACAACTTTTACCTTTTTTTTATTCATTCACCCAAGCCCAAACTCTAACCTAGCTGACCCCTTTCTCCCTTTACTATTCATCATCCCTAACCTCCTTCCACAGACCTCTTCCCGTCGCCGGAGCACACGCTAGAGCCGACCTCGCCGGAGCCCTCAGCATTCTCTGTCGTTCACAACCATCTCCACCCGCTCCCTCGCCTCGTCCTCGACCTCCCTGACCCCGCTCATAGCAACACCCCGACTTCTCGGCCTCCTCCACCGGAGCCCCACTGCACGACGACCCCATCTTTCTCTTCCACCGTCCACCGCCACGACCCACTTCTCCACAGCGTCCCCTCCTCGTCTCGCCTGAACTCCTTCCCATCGCCGTCTTCACCCTCGACCTCACCCGCACCACAGCAACCTCGACCACCACACACACCCGGCCATCCCGACCTCCCTCCGGTGAGCACCCTGCCTCGCCATCCTCGCGAGAAGTCGACCGGAGCAGCCGAGACACGACCACCACCTGACCTCAACCTACATGGATGCCTCCACGACAACACCCGAGCCTCCTCCACCTCCTTCTCAGGTCCATCACCCCCTGCCATCCTCGTCACAGCAATCCCTCGACTCGCCGGACCTCCCCTCTGACTTGGCAGGAGCAGCCCCTATCCGTTCATCAATCATCATCCCCTTCATCATCATCATCATAACCTTCATTATCATCACTATTATCATTCTTATCATCATAATCACCACCCTCTTCATCACAATCATAACCTAATCATCATCATCCTCATCATCACAATCATCATCACCATTATCACCCTCTTCATCTCTATTACCATCATCATTACCCTTATCATCACCATCATCATCCCCATCATCAACACCCTTGTCATCATCATCATCATCACCAATCATCACCCTCGACATAATCATCACCATCATCGTCGTCATCATGGAACTATCACCCTCGTCGAAGACAACCTGCAGCAGTCACCCCTGATTCCCATGCGTACACGCTAACCCCAAGGTTCAAACCTATCCCTCTCCTTTCATTTTATGTATGCTTGTGATTAGTATTGCTTCATGGTTCAGTTTAGTTCAGACCACGTTGGTTCACTTAAAGACTAGTGTGCGTGTGTATAGGATAATTAATTAGTGCATAAATATTGTGTGGTAATTAATGCTAGTACTAGGTATGACTGTATTATAGATGTTGAGTGACCATAAGTGTTAGTAGTGGATATCCTGTATTGACATTTGACCGTATGACCCGTATGCGTATACGTACGCGTATGTATATAATATTTATATTGGTATATATATATGTATTGTATAAATAACTAAATGATAATGCTAAACCTAATTATGACTAATGTGTTTATTTGCTGTATGACCCTAGGATAATTATGGATATCCCTTATTTATGTTTGACCAAGTGACCCTAAGAACTTGTGAGTTGACTGCCTTGTGTACATTAACGTACTGGCTTAGACACATGTTAGTTGACTGTCTAATTTGATACAGCATTGAAGACGTAACACCCGCGTAATTAGATACGCATTTGACCCTGTTAGTCGACCAGTGTCACCCCTAGCATACCCTCTGAGTCCAGTGTAATTATGGTTGTGTATGTGCTAGTGTAATAGCTGATGTTGTATTGTATTATATCATATGTATATAAGACCTATCGGATTGTTCTGCGAGACTTCAGGAGCAGGTTATTGATACTACTCAGCTTTCTTGCCAGGCAAGTATACCTTGCCATTGTACTATAATTCATATTCTATATGTTGCATGCATCTTATTTCTGTCATTTAATTCATATATTTTAACTGCTATATAAACTACGCGTCCAAGGAATCTTGGGTGCAACGACGGTGTCGTCGTATTCTGTTTTTATTATGTATATGCATGTTGACCTAATTTATGAGACCATCCCATTATCATGAGGCATTCTTAGGTTTCATTGGCCGTGACACATCTGTTACACGAGTGTGAGTCTCATATAGATCACGGACTTGTGTGCCGGGTTTGGCCTCCTGTACGTATGGGACGTGCGATAGGGAATAACTGCCAGTAGAAACTTTGCATGCTAGAAGACTTGGCAGTTATTAGAGGTATTATCGTGTCATGGATATGACATTCTTAGAGCATGGGGTGGAAAGAACAAGTAAGGCATTTGGGCTCCTTTGTACTTTTTTCTGTAACCCGTACGCTCCACCGGAGATACGTGGCGGTGATGACCCCTATATTACTGGCGGCCTCTGGCGTTCAAAAGTCAACATGCTTTGTAGGCCCCTGATTCTCTGAGAGAATCATGCCAATCCCTGTCACGCCCCAGTCCCAAAAATATACGGGACCAGGCCACGTGGCAATAGCCAGCTGTCACATCTCCGAGGATATCCCAATTTAATGGATCCTAGCGAAGAGTGCTACGCTGTCCTAAATACTAACATGTGCCATATAAATCAACAACAGGTAACTAATCTCATCCACAATATAAACAGCAAGAATGTACTAATAATAAATACTAGAAAATAAACGCCAGTCTCAAAATATCAAAGTACAACCAAGAATGTCTGGTGGGGACAAACCCACTACTATGACGAAATAAAAGTACTGAAGGACAGATAAAAGAGTAATGACTAGGGCATCGGCTGACTAGATAATGATGCTCCCAATCCTAGGCAGAAGCCTACCAACTGATCACGGAAACTCTGATGGTAGTACCTCTAGCTCCTCCGCGGTAGCGTACCTCGTCTCATGTCCTTGGCCGTACACTGTGGGGTAATATGCCTCGTCCAAATCTGGAAAGTTACCAGGTCCTCAGAGGGACGTAATAAGATACATAGAAGCATGCCATATATATAAATACTGAATAAAATAAATAAAAGGTGTGCTAACCATCTAAGTGAATGCAATATGAGGACAACCTTGAGTATATGGGAAGGTATATGCTAGACATATGCCGATATAATTCACCAATCGTGACAACCGGCTAGTATATGCCACATATGCCCCCTATAATACGGGTGCAGGAATATAATAACATCCAACGTTCTATAGAGTGTGGTATCTGTAAAATCACCAAGTAACGTCCAACACCCTAAAGAACGTAGTATCTGTAAAATATATATATACGTCTGTATCACTCCATCGAGTGCGGTATCTGTATAAAAGGGGTGGGTGTCCCATATGCCTACTAGTCGTCCTCCCCGCCCAATGTAGGCACACAAGTCGAATACTCGACGCGCATACCACGTATCTATATGCCAAGTCTCTAATAATACAAAATCCTGAATCACGTACTAACCGTGATGCATGTCACACGCACCGATAGCTAGTCGAGTACGCGAACCCGTATCCCAATATGAATTTGTCACTATAAAACGTGTAAGAGTGTCAGGTATTGGAAGATATCAGAGTATCCTCCCAATGGGTGAGTCTACTAGTGACTAGGTCAAGTACACTAATCATCGACGCATCCGTCGACTACACCCGAGTCAATCTCGGACGCGCACAGTCATATGAAAATAAAGCAACAAGATATCATACAACATATGCATAATTTAAATTAGACAGTAAATATGGCAAGGTATCTTGCCTGGGTCCTCAAGCTGTGAATGTCAATAGCCTGCTCCTGCAGTATCTCCTGGCTGGTCCAGTGACCCTAAACACACAATATAGTATAGCAATCTAGCATCAGACACTAAAGCAATACATACACAAACTACGACACTGCTCTTAGGTACTGACGCAAGGGTTACGGCTGGTCGACTACAGAGTCGCGTGTGCACGTAGCTAAGGTACACACGTGTGCTATCCTCAGTTACCGTGTACCTCATGACAGTAAAATACTAAAGTCATGGGTCACCAAACTAATTACGTTTAGTATAATTACATGTCCTTATTTCCCATGTTAAGCATACTTGTCGATGTCTAGGTTTTATTGGTGAATTACAAGTCTTTAATAACAAGTCCTGCTATTAGGGCATTTTCTAAGTTATTAATTACTAACTTATTAATCATTATGTAATCTGATTAAGCATACGCAAATTCACAAATAGGGTTTCAAATTAACTATCTCGTGTCCATGCAATGACACGATACGACGACACGACGACACAACTCTACGCAACTATACGACGATATCATGAAGAAGAGAGGAATTTAGGTGTTTACCTAGGCGTGGCTGAACGAGGGGGGGTCTGCTTGTCGACGTGTATGCTCGTCGACGGTCAGCGGAGCTCCGACGTCGGCAGCAGATTACGAAAGCAGCGGCAGTAACTACAGCAGTTGTAGCAGCGGCAGCAGCGGCTTTGCAGAGGCGGTAACGGCAGCTTTGGCTGGTGGGGACATTGTTGGTCGGGGGAAAAGAGGTGTTGCTAGTTGGTGGACAGTGCTGGAGGCGGTGGTGGTGGCTTTGGGCAGTTGGGCGGCTCGGCAAGGGTGCTCGGGGTCGGTTGTGATGGGGTTGATGGCGGCGGCGTGGTTTGATGATGAAGGTGGATGGGAGTGGAGGTCAGGCGGTGGTTCAGGCGGTGTGAGAGGGTGGTCTGGCGAGTCTGTGGTGGCTTGAGGTGGTGGTGGATGTTCGGTCGGGTAGGGATGAGTGCTCGGCTAGGATTGAAGGGAAGGGATGGTTTGCTAGGGTTTCACTAGTAGAAAGAAAATATATTTATATAGGGGGGAGGAATTATGGGCTGACCTCGTAGTTTGGGCCAGCCAGGGCTCCTTGGGGTGGGCGCTTATTTTTATGAAAGAGTGTAGGGTGTTCATGGGCTTGGTTGGGTCTAGCTTTGGGTGAAATTGGCCTCTAATTAATTAAATTAAAAACCAATGCACACAGCATTCTTTTGTCAACTAAAAACACATGGGATTAAAATTGGTTGGAACACGAGAGTCATGGGCGTAGCAGGCTCAGACTAGATAAATGCCATAATTTGGGTTTTATGGAATTGGGTTGAGGTTGTGCCTCTAATTCAACTAGGAAGGGCCAGTTATGAGAATTTAGGTTTATTGGAATTATACGTAGACGTTTGTAATGAATATTGCGCAGCTCAAATGAAGCACAATATTGAGTATCTAAAAGTTACACAAGGGTCAGATGGGTAGTCTGGCATGTCTAGGAGATGTGTATAAACTTTGTTTGAAGGTAACTACTAATGTAGCGCTCCAAACATTGAAGCAACAATAAGGTGTATTAAGTCACATAATTGTTGCACATTAATTCTAATTGTAACCAAATTAGTCCTAGTCTCTCAATTTAAATTAATTAATCCTAAATTTTGGTCGAGGGGGTTTACAATCCCATTTATGGCCAGATAGCCCACGTGTTGGAAAGTTGTTCCCAAACTGCATTCACATAGACGGTTAGACGACCCATTGGATGTTTATTTTAATACTTTATTGGCATGCTTCTATGTATCTTATTACGTCCCTCTGAGGACCTGGTCCCTTTCCAAGTGTAGATGTTCATGACTATTATCATGAGCGCAGATCCGGACTGGTTACTTATATTTCGAGGATGTCATACCCCAGTCCCAAAATATCGAGGGACTAGACACGTGGCAATGGCCAGCAGCACACACCGATGGACAAACCCAATTTAATGGATCCATCGGGGCGTACTTAAGCTGTAATACAACAATCAGGGTCTACTAATCTCATCCACAGAATAAATACAGCAATATCAACAAAAGAAAATAAACATCATCCAGTCACAAGTAAATAAAATTGGGGAACAACCCGATAATAAGTCTGTTATAATTGTTCATAAAACAAGAATTTAAAAGAGTTTAATTGTATCAAGACTGAGCATATAAGAAACATATACTCAGGAGAAATCCTCTGCAATCACCTCGTCCTCGGTTCCTGGTTCTGTTCCAACGTATACACCTGTTCCTGCCTCTGCTCCTGCTAATGCTCCAGTCCCGTATACCTCTGGATAGACCTCGTCTGCTAATCCTGGAGACATAATTCGGATCCAGGTCCTCAGGAGACATAGCAAGGTACAAAATAACTCATGCCAAAATAAATGCAGTGCAACAATAAATAAAATAATAGGGTAAATATATAACCAGCTAAGTGATATGCAAGTGAGAGTTTTAGTCATACTCGGGCTGAGACTACTATAGGCGACATGACGCGAGGGGACACTGTGTCCGGGCTGTGTCCGGTCTAGGGTTTCAGGCGAAGACGCTGCTGCCGGAGGGCACGGCGGAGGCGGCCGGGGCTGGCTGCTGCACAGGCGGGGAGGCAGAGGCGAGCTCGCCGGAGCTGCTGTGGGGTCGGACTGGGCACGACGCTGGAGTGAGGGCGGTGGCGAGGTCGGCTTGGGGCGCTGCTCACGGAGGCTGGAGGCTGCGGGAAGAGGGTTCAGCCGGAGGCGGCTCGTCGGGGAAGACGGGTCGAGCGGGGCGGAGTTGAGGCGGGAGAGGGTGGAGACGACGGGGAGACGGGACGGAGGAGGAGGGGTTTTATAGAGGCGGAGAGGGAGGTAGGTGGGCGGCCGGTGCGGGAGGCGGAGCGAGGGGTCGGGGCAACGGAGTGGCGGGCGTTGCGGGTAGCCGGAGCAATGCCAGGGAGGCGAAATGGCAGAGGGCGGCGGCCGGGAATCGCCACAGTCGGGGTAGGTTTAGGGGTTTCGGGTTATTGGATCCGGGTCGGGTCGGGCTGCGGATCCGGCCCGATCCACTAAGGCTAGGGTGCGGGTCGGGTTAGTGGGTCGGGTCTGGGTTTTTGGCCCGGATCCGACCCAATAAGGATATGGGTTGGGTTTAGTTAAACCGGATCCGGTTCGGGTTGGTTTGGTTTATTTAAAATAAACCGGGTTTATTTTGGTTTATTATAAACTTGGTTTTTAGGTCTTTAAAAATGCTTTCGGGGTCCAATAAATTCCCGAAAAATTACCTTATGTCTAATTTTTTATTTTTCACCAGAAAATATTATTTCCATAATATTTTAATATTAATAAAAATCATTTAAAAATCATTTAATTTCAAAATACCTATGTTTTAATTCCAAAAAATTCCAGAAAAATGTGAGAAATTAATTTTAAAAATTCCTGAAAAATCAGGGGGCTTACAGAGGAGGTCTTCTCTTCGAGTCTCATTGATTGTTAGTTGATGTATTTGTTTTGTTTTGTTTATTTTATATTCTAATTTGGCAGTGGATTTGTTTTCACCCGACTATCACCCTTTGATACTTCATATTGAGATTTAGTTACATAGTTATTGGTTATTTATTTCTATTTGATTATGTGCATGAGATTTAGTTGTACCATGTGACTTGTGATATTTATATACCACTTGTGAATTATTGTTCATAATACAGCGTACGCATGTGTTATGGTTTTCATATATTGGGGTTGCCATATACATGAGGCTGGCATGCTTACGTGTTCCTAGTCCTACGTATTTTGGGACTGGGGCGTGACAAGATGTCAGGACTAAGGCCAGGTCTCATATAGCGTATAGACTAAGTTTCATGGCAATCACTCCGGTTATCACTTTCGACACCAAGGTTCCTATCAGGTAAATATTAGGGTCCACAGGAAAAATTAAAACCTAACTCATAACAATTTAAAAAATATGCACAAATTAGAAATCATGAGAGAAATATTTTTAACAAAACCAGTTCCCCAAAATTATAAGTATTTAAGATCAAGGAAAATAAAAACTATAATAAAATAATATCGTTCAAGATTTTGGCAAGATGTACTTGCCTAAAGTCAAGCTCCCAACCTAAACCTTCTAATCCACCACAAAGTAAGGTTCAAAAACCAGACTCTTAGGTCTCAAGACCAAGCTTTAAGGGAAAGTGGAGAGAAAATGGAGAGAGAAGAAAGAGAAAAAAAGAGAGGAGGGAGAAAATAAATGAGTATATATAGAAGTCGGGAATTAATCGTGACTGTTGGATCTGCTTTGTCAATGATCCATGTCTCGATTTATATCAATCTTGTCTACTCAAAAAAAACCATATATCCATTGGATAATAGGATGCTTTAGAACCAAGATACCAATGGGTAATAGGATGCCTCGACACTATTCACGAAAATATTAAAATATTATTCATCAAAATATTAAAACACTATTCATCAAAATATCAAAATACTATTTATGAAAATATCAAAATACTATTTACAAAAATATCTCAAAATATCTCAAAAGATAATCCGAACGGTATACCGGCGGTATGGACCAATATACCGTCAGTATTCCGGTCAAAGAAAAAAGTCCCTAACTTGAGAAAATTATAAGTCCCACAAAATCCAATAAAACACAATATACAAAATAAAATATGTATCTGCATACCAATACAGATACTGTGAGATGGGTCATGGGAATTGCATGAAGGCTTATGGGAACGTTGTTTCATAAAGCCTTGTCGTTTCGGAGACACGTGGCACTACACGGCTACGACTGACAAGAGTAATTATTACTGTGACGTAACCTTCTGTCGTCTAATGTAACCGATGTCTGCACGATTTACGGAGTGGTTAGAGTAATTAATGCAGTATCTGAGTTTGGAATATGTGGCTAAGATATCTTTCGGATGACTTTCTTTGATGCATGACTTCAGGATTACTGCCTGAGCTGCATAGACGGAGATTTTCCAGTCTTTAGGCTGTATGCACCTTAAGCTCCATTCCGAATGGTGTTTGAGTGTTATGCGGTCTGGCTTCTCTGACTTAGGAGTTTAATGCATGGTCCTAGATTTTTTCATGCTTCTACAGGGGTATTTGGGGCCTTTGGTAGTCCATCTAAGCTATGTTCACTTATCGGTATACTTACAACCTATTATTTAACTGATTTCTTTTGCGTAAAATTACCTATTAAATTACTAAAAATCTAAAAGAAACAAAGAAAAAAATGGCCTAAAATGATGTAAATAGGTATCCTAAATCATTTTAGAGTCTCTATTCACTTTTCTAGGCTATTGTGCTACTTCATTCAATTATATGCTTATAAACTTCGTTAAAGTAACCCCTATCATATATATATTCTTTTTTGTTTCATAAGCAATTAGTGTTTT
Source organism: Iris macrosiphon (assembly GCA_036927795.1). Taxonomy (NCBI): domain Eukaryota; kingdom Viridiplantae; phylum Streptophyta; class Magnoliopsida; order Asparagales; family Iridaceae; genus Iris; species Iris macrosiphon. The sequence continues at coordinate 79,807,404 of JAYESA010000006.1, forward strand.
AATTAATTAAAGTTTTCTGGTAGCAAATGCTACAAACATACCCTTAAAAAAAATTGTCCTTAAAAATCAAAACAAGCTGTAAACATAACAAACAACCATACGAGCAAGGCATATAAGCAGCCTACAACAATTCTATAAGAAAATGTAAGATTAATAAAATAACTCTACCTTAATTATCATACAAAGAAACCTCCCTCGCATCACATTATTGTGCTCCCAAGTAGATTCTCCTTGAGAGTGATTGCTCCATGCTCGTCACTTTCCATTACTATTTTCCATATTTATAAGAATATTTATTCACGTATCATGCATATCATTTTTTGTTGTATCCAGTATCGATACTATATTATGTACTTATATTGCTAGTGTTCGTATTCGATAGTAGACCCAAATATCCTGATGTAAAATAATTTATTTGTTATTCACTAACATATTATTTTCTTATCAGCTTAAAATTTGTTTGGGCATTCTTATGTCTTGATAATGTTAATAACTAACTTCACGAGAGTATTATAAATTTGTTTCATGTATGGCTTCTAATATGCACACTGCTTGCTATTGATGTCTAACTTCTTTTCTTTGTTTGTTCTTTTTCCAAATGACAGCTATAAGAAAAAGGAGTTCAGCCTATCACTTCTTTTGGATGTTTGAGTAGTAGGCCATTTGATGATCCAATACCGATACACTGGTCTCCGTCATATGAACTATTGTCTAAGTTATAACATAATGAAAAATAGAAATCTTTTGGTCCATAATATGCAATATTTTTTCTTGGAGAACATACATTACTTATGCCAGTTTTGAGGGTGCTGCTAACAGTCTACATATCTCATGGTTGTTTGATGTTTCTTTTTCAGGATTCTTCTAATAGTTTTTGAGGGTGCTATTGATAGTTTTGAGGGTGATGCTGAAAATTGAAGCCTGACGAACACTTAATATGGTTTCTTTCTTGATTAATACAACTCTAGTACGTATAAAAAAATTAGTGGATGAGATTTAGTTTAATAGTCCAACTCTATTATACATTTGGATCTAAATGTGAGATGGTGGTATTATGTATTTTTGGGATTGGATTGTATATATATGGATTGAATGATATGTTTAATGCTTTAATAGTTCTTAAATTGATATCTTGAGTATATATATTTGTTGTATCTAAGATGGATTAATTTTTTAAAATTGAGTAGTATTGGAAAGTACTTGACTATTATTTTTTTATAAAACTTCCAAAATAAGTGTTATATATATGCATCCTATTTATAACACTTTAGAAAATAAGTGTTATATGTATGCATCCTATTTATAACACTTTAGAGAATAAGTGTTATATATGTGCCTCCCGTTTATAACGATTTGAGAAAAAAATGTTATATATGTACATAACATTTACAACACTTTTAAAAATATTTCAAATACTGAAATTTATAACACTTGGGCGTTTCCTAAAAAGCATTACAAAAAGCTATTTATATCGCTTTTTAGCCTTCATAAAAGGTATTTTTGTTGTAGTGTATAGACTTTTTGGAAGATCCAACAAATGAATTTTTGATCTATTAATTCTATTGTGATGGTATCAACTTTTTATCTTAGGATACCAAGTTTCATATGAACTGGATATCGTTTATAGATCCAATCACCCTTTACTTTTGTAGTTAATTTGTATCATGTTAATATTTTGAAATTCATACGACGTAACAGATATACATCGATTCTAGTGATCTCATATCACTGAAATTGATAAAGTGACTATATAGATCGCTGAAATAAGATCGTTAACCTTACGGTTGATTATCTTGTCTTAATTTGTGTGTCATAAGTTTTTTTGTATAAATTATGAGATACAAACTTGGTAGATTAAACCTATAATTTGTAAATTAGAGTATAAATAAACAAATTTTTGATAATATAGACTAGAGTAACTTAGATCTATATGTTATGACCAATAAAAAACTTAGGTTACCTAGATGATAGGTAGCCTAAACCAATCCAACTTCCCTAGTTATATATATATATATATATATATATATATATATATATATATATATATATATATATATATAATATATGTGTGTGTGTGTGTGTGTGTGTGTGTGTGTAATATATGGTTATTTGTTATTGGGTTAGGTAGGTTTCATGTGGATCACAACTCATTAGTTAATGGTTAGACTTGGCTAGACTTCATTTCTCGCAAACTCAGCAAGCTTGGACAAACTCCGAACTAGTATACCTTGCCTTTTGAGTATAGTATTTTGCATGTCTTTATTATTCTATATATATGTTCAAATTCACATTATTTCTCATGTTATAGATTGTTGTTGTTATTCTGTTATTACATATTGACATGTTATTACGTATTGATATATACTATGCTTACACGAATTATATTGTATGCATATTACTTGTTTCTATCATGAGTTATTGTTATAGTTGTTCCTAATTTTCATGATAGACTTGACTTGTCAAGGTCGATTACAAGTTGAATTAAAGAATTTCATGGTAGATTATAAAATTGGATAACAAATAAAGGATTCCATGGAATAGCAATTAATGACTATAATCATGAGACACAAAAAATATTGATAGAAATTATGTTTGGAGGAAATTGGAACTCAAGTAAATTGAGGCTATAACAAATTCAATTTTTACTACTATCAAAATTTTGAGGACAACATTCTTCTAAGGTTGGTAGATTCTAGCATCCGCTACCAAAATTTTCAATTAGATATGTGGTATTTTGAAACTGTCTAGATTGCCTCCTTTTAAGTTAAAGGCTTTAAGTTAAACTACCATAGATATAAACCTACTAGATGTCCTATAACTAGTTGTATAAAACCATATATTGGCTTAGTAAACTGTTTTAAGATATTGGATTTATGTAAAATTTAGAAGATTTATTGGATTTTTTTATATTAAGAATGAATTAAATCCAAGCTTCTAGGATTTACTATGACTAAATTCAACCATGAAATCTAGTAAAATATGACATATACTCTTAACAGCCTAATAGAGTTTCTAGATTTTTTTTTTAGCAAATTTCCCCCAATTTTAGGTATTTATTTAGCCCTAAATACTAGTTTAGGAATTAATTAATTAGTTTTATTTAATTTTTATAGTTAAATAATCGAATAGTTATATATAATAATTATTATAATTAAAAAAACATTTAGCGAGCGGGTTCTGAGCCATTGATAAAAACTCAACCTACTATTAGGTTATGAATTATGACCAATAATTTCATTTGGATTAAACCTGAACCATCAGATCAGACCCTATAAATAATACCCGGCCATAACACCATAACTTAAGTCGTCGTTATTGGCCGCTCATCTCAAGCTTTATACATTCTCCATTGTTTTTCCCCTGTAATCCTTGCCTATAACTAAACTCAATCAGATATATCAATCCAATCCACATTGATCTTACTTTTAATCCTAACCCTCCATTTCAGGCGAGATCGAACTGTGACCGTTGGATCCCACCAACTCTTTGACCAAATCATTAGCGAATTTGTTTCAGTCAAACTCATATTCAGTCTAACCCTTTAAACTACTATATATAGATTCAAACAACAAAGCTGTTGTGTCTTTAAGACCTAAAATTGTGATCCCATCTTTGTTCGGCCATTTGCTATATATGTATCCTTGTGTGTACAACCCCTCGAGGCATGTGCACCTAAGAAGTCCCAGTGTCCAAGAAAAATCATGACAAAGTAGACAATTTGTATCAACAAGCCTTGCATGCAATCCAAGAGTCGACTCCTCCATCCGCCTCCACCTTGCGCTCGTGGTGTGTTGTACTTCGATCAAGAAAATTTTGTCTTTATCACAATGAGGTTTGATTTGACCAAAAACGATCGTGTTAGTGTGTTGTGTCTCCGTTGTGTCACGCAGTCTAGTCGATTCCAGAAGCCATATCTTCACGCCCGGACCTCTATTTCTCGATATTTTTTTAGGTATATCTTCCTCTCTGTCTTATCTATGATTTGTGCAGTTGAACCGTCCAGATTTTGACTATACATTATGTGCTATTCCAAAGTCTACATGTTGCCAAAATTTGATTATGTAGACTTTTTGGAGGATCAAACTATTGTATATTTGATCTATTGATTCCATTATCACCGTAACAACTTTTTATCTTTGGATACCAAACATGATGGGCTCTAGATATCATTTTATAGATTATATCACCCTACCTTCACTTTGGTAGTTAATTCATATCATGTTCGTATTTTTCCATTAGTATGACGAAACTGATGTTCGTCAATTCCAGTGATCTTGTATCACTGAAATTCACAAAGTGATCATATAAATTGCCGAAATAAGTTCATTAACCTTATGATTGAACATTTTGTCATGATTTACATGTCATAAGTCCCGTTGCACAAATTACTAGATATACAAACTTGGTAGATTGAACCTATAACTTATAATTCAGAATATAAAAGAACACTTATTGATTATAGAGAATACGATAACTTAGATCTAAATGTTATGACTAATAAACAACTTAGATGGCCTAGGCGATAGGTAGCCAAAATCAATCCAACATCCCTAGTTAGAAGTTTATTGGATGTATATATATATTTGTGTGTAAATATATGGTTGTTTTTTATTGTATATGGTAGATTCTATGTAGATCATAACTCGTTTGTTCGTGGTTAGACTTTGCTAGACTTTGATTCTCGTAAACTCAATAGACTTGGACGAACTCTAGACAAGTATACCTTGTCTTTTAAGTACAATATTTTACATGCCTTTATTATTCTATATATACATTCATATTCACACATATTTCTCATGTTATAGATTGTTGTTGTTATCACGTTACTAAATATCGACTTGTTGACACATACTAGGTTTACACGGATCATATTTTATACATATTACTTGTTTCCATTGAGTTGCTTATTATAGATGTTCTCAATTTTCATTATAGACTTGTCTTGTTTAGTTAATTTGTTGGGGATGATAGTTACTAGATGTATGGGCAACATTTATACTTTCTGTTGTGGATATACATAGTTGGCCTCTGGCGATTGTACAATTCTATGCAATCTACATTCTTGTGTAGATTGTGGCTCTAACCTTGGATGAGTGTTAGGTCTATAATATTTAGCCAGAGCTCCCAAGCGTGCGAATATTATCCTCAGTTGCATTCAATTAGACTGGTTAGTAGTAGCGTACCCTTTTACTAGTTAAAGTTGTACTTAATTGTACTTGTTTGTACCAGGCTTTCCATTATATATTTGTCACGACCCGCACCCAAAAAATGGGGCATGAGTCGTGGGTACGTCCAGCCTACGCCGCAGCATCGGCGGTAGAACATTGTCTAGGTCAACTATCTAGATAACAATCTCACGCAATCAATATATATCCCTGTCAAGATCTCAACTCCAAACGGAGGATCAATATCATCATGATAATCAAGTACTCAATCACGAATCTAAGCACGATAAGATAACAAAGAAGACTAACAACTCCAAAGTCTAACAAACAACAACTACTACAACAACCACAACATCAATAATAATAATAATACATCATCCAAAATAATATACAATACAAGGTCTCAAACCAAAACCGGAGACAAATCCGGTGCTAAAAGCTAATAAAAATAATAACAAGGTCTCAGTGATCCCGGCTACCAACCCGAAAATCATCCCTAAACTAGAGGGTCCCTGTCTGCACCAACGACAGGCTCAGGTCCATAAAACGTCGGACACCACTCCTCCGGATACTCTAAAAAATATGTCCAGTCAGGACTGGAGCAAGTACATCTCTAACAGCAGTTCTATTTAAATGATAAAAATTATAAAACAGTTATAACAAGTAGCAAGAAGAATGAAGCAAGTATGAAATAAAAAATATATAAATCACTGGTGCATAAAGGTAAAGATGCAGGAATATCAGAAACAAGATAGTAGTAACTGTAAGATACAAGAAATCTAAGCTAAGATCAAGTCCGTGCACATGAACGTGTAGTGAGTCCAGCATGAAATACATGTAGTGAGTCAAGTCCAGAAACATGTAAGTGAGACCAGCAAGAATGCAAGTGAGTCCAGACTATAAAGAATGAACTCGGTGTCTTTGAAATACTTGTTTACACATGTAAACGGCTAGGGGTAAGTACGGCTCACCGCGCACTGGGTGCGCGGCTGCTATCATTCCAGATTAGACCAGAGGAAGTAATTCCTGATGATTCCAGATGGGAATGTTTACATGTCTACTCGAGTATTTCCCCGCCTCGACTAATACAAGTGAATCCAAGACCCGACACTTAAATCAAGTATGAGTCCAGCCTGAAACCTGAGTGATGCATGTAGTGATGCCTGTAGGTGATGCCAGTAGTGATTCCAAAATAGAGGCCAGAAACATAAAATATACGTGTCTCAAGTAAATGAATCTAGAAATACCAGTCAGTGTCCCGTGTTGTGCCAGAAAAATCAGACGATACTATACTAGAAGCTGAATCATAATAATCATCAGATAATGAAAACTATCAGAGAATGTACTCGCCTGACGTCCTGAGCAACTGGCGATCCGAACTGGTGTCGCAAGGACCTATTGCGAAAAGTAAGGTTAAACAGAGTTTTAATAAGTTAAACAGATATAAAATAACTAAAAATAGGCTTCTAGGGTCGTTCTAGGTCAAACCGGTGAAATCTGGGTCAAAAAGTCAACTATGGGTCCAAAAAGTTAACTCTGGGTCAAAACTAGGTCAAAAGTTGACTTTGGCGGTCAACCGAGTCAACTACGGTCAAGTCTAGGTCAAACTAGGGTGCTCCTGAAATTCTAGGTCAAACCGAGCTCATTAAGCTAGAAAACTCTCAAACTCACCTCCTTGAGATACCGGGATACCCTCGGTATCCAATACCTCATCCTAGGCCACGCACCCCGCCTAAACCCGCTAAAACATATGCTAGCACGCGTAAATATATACACATAAGCATATAAAAATCACTCCAATACTATTCCTAGGCTATTGCTCAAAAACTCCGCTCGAAACCCAATACCTTGGAAATCTCAAGGTATTGAGATACCGCTCTAAACTCAACCCGACTACCCCTCTAGCTAACTAACTATGCATAAACATATACATCTAGCTATAATCTAGGTTAAAATATAGATATCTAATACATACATGCATATATCTAGGTATATATATATATATATATATATATATATATATATATATATATATATATATATATATATATATATATATATATATATATATATCTCACATACACGCATATACCTTACCTTATCTTACCTCTCAAATATATAATTATATCTATATCTATCTAGATATCTATAGATATATATAGCTATAGGTATATATATATCTATACCTTAGATAGATATAACTATCTATCTATTCACTATCTTTCTAACTATCCATCTATCTATCTAGGTATCAATCTATCTATTTATCTAAAATTCTATCTATCTAACTACCTATTTACCTATCTATAGATATCTATCTATTCATTTATCTATCATATACCTATTTATCTATCTATGTATCTATCTAACTAATTAGCTATCTAATATCTACCTATCTATTTATCTAGCTATCTATGTATTAATCTATCTATCTATCTATCTAGCTCTATAACTATATATCTATCTATCTTGCAATCTAACTATCTATCTATTATCTATCTATCTAGTTATCTAACTATATATCTATCTATCTTTCTATTCCTCTACCTATCTATCTACTATCCATCTATCTATGCATTTCTACTGAAAGCTGCTGCTGCTCTTGCTTATCTGCTGCTGCTGCGCTGCTACAAATGCTTGCTGATGCTGCTGCTACCTCAAATTGCTGCTGTTGATGCTGTTCTGCTGCTGCACCTGCTGGTGCAGCATGCTGCTGCTGCTGCACCTGCTGGGGGCAGCTGCCCCCCCTCTCACTCTCACACACACACACAACCACACACACACACACACACACACACACACACACACATATATATATATATATATATATATATATATATATATATATATATATATATATATATATATATATATATACATATACACACACAATCACACACTCAAACATATATATATATATATATATACACTCACTCACACACACTCACTCTCACACACACTAGCACACACTCACACAAGCACTCACAAACACATAAAAGCACACATATATATATAAATATATATATATATATATATAGACACATATACAAATATATATATATACATATATATATAAACACAACACACACAACACACAACACAACGCACACAACGTCCACAACGCTCACCAACGCACGCCCAACGACCCCGACACGCACAGACACCTATAAATATATAAAATATAGCCCAAGAATTCTAGCACACACTCCCCGAAGCTAACCCAACGCGCGCACAAGCCCGAAACTAGAAAACCACGCCGAAATGGCCGTTCGGTCATTTCGACGAACACGCGGTGTGCGGTTCAAAAAATCTCCTGAAACGCACACCAAACCAACTCGAAATCGGCCCAAAATTTACCCACGGGTCCTAAACGATATCTAGATCCTAGAAAAAATACTAACGTGTCGATTCTAGGTCCGTGGCAAAAACGCGCACGCACTTAGAACCGGCGACGACGAAAATCCTAAATTTGCCCGAAACGCCCGTTTCTCCGCGACACGGCTTCCCGTGTCCGAACGGAGACACGCACTCACCCTCAAGACACCCGACAACGTCTACCTAGGTCCGTTTAACCTAAGACATCACCCAAAATTGGGCCAAATTCGGATTCCACCCAAAATCGACACAAAACCTAATGTTAAAGTCTCCAAACACACCCCAACTAGTTCCAACTTCCTCCCACGGGTAGCCTAAGGGTCTAGGAAGGTTCTAAACTATTAATTACACTATATAAAAGTAATTACAAGGGGAAAAATTAGGGTTTACCTCTTGGGAGTTGGAATCCCAAGCCAAAGTCTCCAAAAAGCTCCAAATCCACCAAACCAAGCTTCCAAGCTCCCAAATCTAGCTCCAACACCAAATCTAAGCTCTACCCACCTAGGTTGGGGAAGAATGTAGGGTTAGGGTTTGCAACCATGGAGAATAGAAGAAGAAAGAAGAGGAATAGGAGTACTTACTTGAAGTTGGGAGAAGAAAGGAAGAAGAAAGAAGTAGTGGAGAAGAAGAAGTGAAGAAGAAGAGGAAAATAAAAATGGGGGGGAGAGTGGCTGTTGTGGTCTGGTTCCAAATCTGGGAATAGGTCGGCCACACCTAATTAAAGGGTTACACTAATTCCAAAATACCCTAAATGCCCTCTCCTAACCTGGTTTTGGGTTTCGGGTTCCAAAAGCACTCAAACTAACTCAAAATCTCTCCAACTAACCACTAAAAATATAATAAATATTCTAAACCCAAAAATAAGTCTCACAGGGGTGTGGGCTGGGTCGGACATGGGTCCACTAGGGTCTGACATGGGTCCAGGCTAGCCAAAACCCTAAAACAATCAATATAAAAATAATACAATCAATAATTAATCATAAATATAATTAATTATAAATAATACACAATTAACCAAATTAAAATAAAAAATATACCCGGCTCTGAAAATGGGGTGGTGACAAGCCTATCCTCCTTAGAAAATTTTGTCCTCGAAATTTAAAGTCAATCACACTCCCTCTAGGTCAAACCCCCAACAATCACAGTCAAGAAATTCTACCTAAACAACATGCAAGATCAGGGTCCTACTGGTCGTGTTATCACAGTCTCAAGCAGGGTCACTACACTATCTACCACAGCACAAAAAAAAAGTCTAACAGGTACTAATGAAGCACACCACAAGGAATGGAAAAGGAAAAAAAGAAGAACAAAGAGACAGACCTGCTAACCCGACACCCGTAGCATCGGCCTCCTCGACCGTCAACGCATAAGTCCTGTCCTGCTGGGGTGTATCCCTCTGCTGGTGCGGGGCATGATGCTGTGCCACAGGTGGCCTAGCTCCAACTCTCCGATCATGTGCTCCACCCAATGGAGGTGCAGTGGGGCAATCTCGCATCTGGTGAGCAGCGGATCCACAGAACAAACACACATTCAGCCTCCTCCTACAAATATCCTAAGTGTGTCCTGCCTTCCTGCAGTAGACACAAGTGGGCACCCTCTGATCCTGACCCTGCTGCTCTGCCTTCTGCACATAGGGACGCTTAGCCGGTCCTGCACTGCCACTCGCACTGCCTGAATCATCCCTGCCTCTCTTGGACTTGAGCTCCAAGTCATCCTCTGCTCTCTGAGCATCTCCTACTATCTGCTCAAAAGTTGCCTCGCGGTCGCTCATGGTCAAAGACTTGACCGCCATGACCAAGCCCTTGCGAAACTTCCTCGCCTTAGCTGCCTCACTCAAGCCCTCCACAAATCTGCCCAGACGGCAGAACTCCACTGCGTACTCGTCCACCGTCATGCTCCCCTGGACGAGTGCCTCGAACTGGCTCTCCAAAGTACTGAGTGCCACATCTGGAAAAAACTTCTCCTTAAAAAGCCTCTTGAAAGCCTCCCAAGTAAGCCCTGGTGCTGCGATCCTCGTATCTGTGCGATACCACGTCAAAGCGAGGTCGAACATCTGACTGCCCGCTGCCTCTATCTGCATGCTGTCTGGAATCTGCGCCAGCCTGAAGATCCCCTCGATCTGCTCTATCTAGTCATCCGCGTACAGGATCCCTTCTGTACCATGAAACTCCTTGGGCCGCATCCTCTGAAAGTCAATGATACTACCCGACCTCGGATGCTGAATCTGATCTGCCTGTGGCTGAATCTGTGCCACCCTATCCACTGCCGTCATGGCCACCTGGTGGGCGTTCTCAATGCCCAGCCTTATCACATCCACCTGACGATGCTGCACGTCCATCATCTCCCTGAAGAACGCAAACAACTGCGCGGCATCTACTGGTGCAGGAAGTGGTGGAGGAACCACCGGAACGACTGGGGTAGTCCTCGGATCGACAGGTGAAGGAGGATCCCCGAGAGAAACAGATGCTCCCTCAACCGCAGGAGTGGCGAGTGGAGCGGTAGCAGCTGCCTGAATATGAGCTAGACGAGAGGTAGCAGACCTCTCAGTGGCAACTGCTGGGGCGGTACGATAAGATCGTGTCTTCGGAGGCATCCTGAACACAGATCAAAAGAAGTCAATACGGCGCAAGATACGATATCATCAAAGAAGGACGGTAATATTTCAAAAGAAAACAATTTCAGAATAATTAGATTGGAATTGTTCCTAGTCGTGATTGAGTACACTCTCATCCTAGATCCTAGATCCTATAGCAGGCTTACAGCAGTACAACTAAGTTGTTGTACCACCACGACATCGCACTAATTGCGAATCGAGACCTGCATGGGGCCGCCACCAAAAACGTGTCACGATCCGCACCCGAAAAATCGGGCATGAGTCGTGGGTACGTCCAGCCTACGCCGCAACATCGGCGGTAGAACGTTGTCTAGGTCAACTATCTAGATAACAATCTCACACAATCAATATATATCCCTGTCAAGATCTCAACTCCAAACGGAGGAGCAATATCATCATGATAATCAAGTACTCAATCACGAATCTAAGCACGATAAGATAACAAAGAAGACTAACAACTCCAAAGTCTAACAAACAACAACTACTACAACAACCACAACATCAATAATAATAATAATACATCATCCAAAATAATATACAATACAAGGTCTCAAACCAAAACCGGAGACAAATCCGGTGCTAAAAGCTAATAAAAACAATAACAAGGTCTCAGTGATCCCGGCTACCAACCCGGAAATTACCCCTAAACTAGAGGGTCCTTGTCTGCACCATCGACAGGCTCAGGTCCATAAACCGTCGGACACCACTCCTCCAGATACTCTAAAAAATATGTCCAGTCAGGACTGGAGCAAGTACATCTCTAACAGCAGTTCCATTTAAATGATAAAAACTATAAAACAGTTATAGCAAGTAGCAAGAAGAATGAAGCAAGTATGAAACAAGAAATATATAAATCATTGGTGCATAAAGGTAAAGATGCAGGAATATCAGAAACAAGATAGTAGTAACTGTAAGATACAAGAAATCTAAGCTAAGATCAAGTCCGTGCACATGAACGTGTAGTGAGTCCAGCATAAAATACATGTAGTGAGTCAAGTCCAGAAATATGTAAGTGAGACCAGCAAGAATGCAAGTGAGTCCAGACTATAAAGAATGAACTCGGTGTCTTTGAAATACTTGTTTCGACATGTAAACGGCTAGGGGTAAGTATGGCTCACCGCGCACTGGGTGCGCGGCTGCTATCATTCCAGATTAGACCAGAGGGAGTGATTCCTGATGATTCCAGATGAGAATGTTTACATGTCTACTCGAGTATTTTCCCGCCCCGACTAATACAAGTGAATCCAAGACCCGACACGTAAATCAAGTATAAGTCCAGCCTGAAACATGAGTGATGCATGTAGTGATGCATGTAGGTGATGCCAGTAGTGATTCCAGAATAGAGGCCAGAAACATGAAATATACGTGTCGCAAGTAAATGAATCCAGAAATACCAGTCAGTGTCCCGTGTTGTGCCAGAAAAATCAGATGATACTATACTAGAAGCTGAATCATAATAATCATCAGATAATGAAAACTATCAAAGAATGTACTCGCCTGACGTCCTGAGCAACTGGCGATCCGAACTGGTGTCGCAAGGACCTATTGCGAAAATCAAGGTTAAACAGGGTTTTAATAAGTTAAACAGATATAAAATAACTAAAAATAGGCTTCTAGGGTCGTTCTAGGTCAAACGGGTCAAACCGATAAAATCTGGATCAAAAAGTCAACTCTGGGTCAAAACTAGGTCAAAAGTTGACTTTGGCGGTCAACCGAGTCAACTACGATCAAGTCTAGGTCAAACTAGGGTGCTCCTAAAATTCTAGGTCAAACCGAGCTCATTAAGCTAGAAAACTCTCAAACTCGCCTCCTTGAGATACCGGGATACCCTCGGTATCCGATACCTCGCCCTAGGCCACGCACCCCGCCTAAACCCGCTAAAACCTATGCTAGCACGCGTAAATATATACACATAAGCATATAAAAATCACTCCAATACTATTCCTAGGCTATTGCTCAAAAACCTCGTTCGAAACCCAATACCTTGGATATCTCAAGGTATTGAGATACCTCGGTATCTCAAGGTATTGAGATACCGCTCTAAACTCAACCCGACTACCCCTCTAGCTAACTAACTATGCATAAACATATACATCTAGCTATAATCTAGGCTAAAATATAGATATCTAATACATACATGCATATATCTAGGTATATATATATATATATATATATATATATCTCACATACACACATATACCTTACCTTGCCTTACCTTACCTCTCAAATATATAATTATATATATATATATATATATATATATATATATATATATATATATATATATATACCTTAGATTGATATAACTATCTATCTTTCTAACTATCCATCTATCTATCTAGGTATCAATCTATCAATCTATCTATTTATCTAAAATTCTATCTATCTAACTACCTATTTACCTATCTATAGATATCTATCTATCATATACCTATTTATCTATCTATGTATCTATCTAACTAATTAGCTATCTAATATCTACCTATCTATTTATCTAGCTATCTATGTATTAATCTATCTATCTAGCTAGCTCTATAACTATATATCTATCTATCTTGCAATCTAACTATCTATCTATTATTTATCTATCTAGTTATCTAACTATATATCTATCTATCTTTCTATTGCTCTACCTATCTATCTACTATCCATCTATCTATGCATTTCTACTGAAAGCTGCTGCTGCTCTTGCTTATCTGCTGCTGCTGCGCTGCTACAAATGCTTGCTGCTGCTGCTGCTACCTCAAATTGCTGCTGCTGATGCTGTTCTGCTGATGCACCTGCTGGTGCAGCATGCTGCTGCTGCTGCACCTGCTGGGGGCAGCTGCCCCCCCCCCCCCCCCCCCCCTCTCACTCTCACACACACACACACAACCACATATATATTCACACACTCAAACATATATATATATATATATATATATATATATATATATATATATATATATATATATATATACACTCACTCACACACACTCACTCTCACACACACTAGCACACACTCACACAAGCACTCACAAACACATAAAAACACACATATATATATAAATATATATACATATATAGACACACATACAAATATATATATATATATATATATATATATATATATATATAAACACAACACACACAACACACAACACAACGCACACAACGCCCACAACGCTCACCAACGCACGCCCAACGACCCCGACACGCACAGACACCTATAAATATATAAAATATAGCCCGAGAATTCTAGCACACACTCTCCGAAGCTAACCCAACGCGCGCACAAGTCCGAAACTAGAAAACCACGCCGAAATGGCCGTTCGGTCATTTCGACGAACACGCGGTGTGCGGTTCGGAAAACCTCCTGAAACGCACACCAAACCAACTCGGAATCGGCCCAAAATTTACCCACGGGTCCTAAACGATGTCTAGATCCTAAAAAAAATGCTAACGCCTCGATTCTAGGTCCGTGGCGAAAACGCGCACGCACTTAGAACCGGCGACGACGAAAACCCCAAATTCGCCCGAAATGCCCGTTCTCCGCGACACAGCTTCCCGTGTCCGAACGGAGACGCACTCACCCTCAAGACACCAGACAACGTCTACCTAGGTCCGTCTAACCTAGGACATCACCCAAAATTGGGCCAAATTCAGATTCCACCCGAAATCGACACAAAACCTAATGTTAAAGTCTCCAAACACAACCCAACTAGTTCCAACTTCCTCCCACGGGTAGCCTAAGGGTCTAGGAAGGTTCTAAACTATTAATTACACTATATAAAAGTAATTACAAGGGAAAAAGTCAGGGTTTACCTCTTGGGAGTTGGAATCCCAAGCCAAAGTCTCCAAAAAGCTCCAAATCCACCAAACCAAGCTTCCAAGCTCCCAAATCTAGCTCCAACACCAAATCTAAGCTCTACCCACCTAGGTTGGGAAAGAATGTAGGGTTAGGGTTTGCAACCATGGAGAATAGAAGAAGAAAGAAGAGGAATAGGAGTACTTACTTGAAGTTGGGAGAAGAAAGAAAGAAGAAAGAAGTAGTGGAGAAGAAGAAGTGAAGAAGAAGAGGAAAATGAAAATGGGGGGGGGGGGGGGGGGGGGGGGAGAGTAGCTGTTGTGGTCGGGTTCCATATCTGGGAATAGGCCGACCACACCTAATTAAAGGGTTACACTAATTCCAAAATGCCCTCTACTAACCTGGTTTTGGGTTTCGGGTTCCAAAAGCACTCAAACTAACTCCAAATCTCTCCAACTAACCCACTAAAAATATAATAAATATTCTAAACCCAAAAATAGGTCTCACAGGGGTGTGGGCTGGGTCGGACATGGGTCCACTAGGGTCTGACATGGGTCCAGGCTAGCCAAAACCCTAAAACAATCAATATAAAAATAATACAATCAATAATTAATCATAAATACAATTAATTATAAATAATACACAATTAACCAAATTAAAATAATAAAAAATATCCGGCTCTGGAAATTGGGTGGTGACAATATTTCTTCAGTACGTTATTTACTATATTCATTTATGGCATGTATATTATGTATAATGTCCCGCTCCGCGTAAAGGCATTACCACTACACCAAAACTGGCTTATTAGCAACTATTTTGAGCTGTTGTAACATATGTTTGCAACATTTAACAGTCATTGCATATAGTAGTGTTACAGATTATTTGCAACAACCTTAATTCGTTGTTAATGAAATTTGGAACAGCTTTTTTAGTGATCAAATCCGTTCTCTTCTGAAATAAGCAACAACCTAAAACTGTTGCAAACCAATACAACAACAATTTTATAGCGTTGCTGGCATTTTGTAGCAACAATCAAGAAACGTTGCAAATATCAAATTTGCAACAGCTTATATTTGTTGCAAACATTTGCAACGATTGGTGTTTGCAACCGATTTAGTAATTGTTTTTAGATGTTGTATTAATTTACAATACTTCATTGTTGCAACAGTTGTGTATCATTTAAGAGCTGGTGCAAAATTGCTTGCTATAAAAAAAATATAATGGAAACCTCAACAACTCTTTATTAACTTTCAAACATGCAATTAACTTCCAAAAGTTATTACTTCTGTAAATATTTCTTTCTATAAAAATTTCCAGACTACAAGATGATACGTTTGACCAAGTTTAAGAAATTGTCAGACAAATGGATGACCTCTAAAGAACTTGGCATAAGCCACATGAAAATGTGACAAGCAAAATATCCAGCAGAACATGTACCATCCTATTGCGAGATGAATAATATCAAATTAAGAAAATTCTTCTTAACCTATCAAAAGCAATATCATTAAGAATCTTGAGAATAGTTGAGAGCTGCTTTAGCTACCGATCAACCAACAATGGGACTATATTGGTACAATATCATGTTTAAATGCAAATTACAATGATCCTTTTTCAGGTTGGCTGATAACATATACACATAAATACAATCAGTAATACAAAAATATAGACATGACTTGCAGGCACAGCCAAGTTATTTTCCAACAAAATTAAATACAACATCGTAGCAACTTATAGAAGATTGGCACCTCAACCTTGACACACGCAAGACGAAGCAGGATATGTATAAATGGATTGCTTTGTCTTCCTCAATCTAATTTCTCCTTGTCTATTTATGTTCCCTTCATGCACCGCCTGTTGATACCCAGTCCATTCCAAGCTCTTATTAAGAAAGAGCTGACCTAATAAACCTATGTTGGGTCTTATTGTCTTCAAATTCTCATACATTTGATGCCTGACCTATAAACCACAAAATCTTCATCTAGTTAGGGTATTCAAATAAAGCCTTAAATCACTGATTTATGAGAAGAATCATCTATAAAAAATAATGGAGAAAAAAGTACCTTTGTGTTGTGCATATTGCTAGGAGATGCCGAAATGAACACGTCACTGTGCATGCTCATATAGTAATCGACAACAGCTAGTAGAGATGCTTTTCCCCCAATATTTACAAGTTCCTCTTCAGAAGCATGGCTTTATTGTCCTCCATGGAAGGGAAAATCTTCCGCAAGCTTGATATTCTGACTTCCCCTCCATATACCTAGTAAATGAAAATTCTTATCATCCTTCATATGCAAACTGTAATGTGGAAGTTTCTTAAATAGGGAAGACGCCCAGAACCTTGTGGGAGGCAAGATAAAGGCGAGTATTGTTGTCAAAGCCTATAGCAGCCATTAGTAGTCCGATTTCTTTAGGAGTCAGTGGGCAGCGGCCCAGGCTACATAGCTCTACATCTGTGAATTACGAATTCAAGACCCTCCCTTGCCATATCACTTGTATGTACTTTGCCAAGGCCAGCCTTTCAGCTTTGCCTCCACCAAAATCATAGGCAAAATGTGTTGCCATATCCTGCAGAGTTGTTAATATGTTAGGCGTTGGTATGACCATTAAGCAATTTGATCTCAATTCTTGAGGATTTGAGAGTTGTTAATTTATTCAAACTTCAGTCCTAGACCTTTCTCCTGATTTCCTAGGATAATGGCATAGGAATACCTTATGAAACTGGAGGTGCAGTGCTACATACTTGCCTGACCCCTCGACATTTTCTACTACCTCCCGTAGGTATTCTTCAGAGTGTGCATGAACAGGCTACCTCAACCGTTTAACAAGGGCATCACCGAGAGCATTGATATTGTAACAAATTTTAATGCATGGAAGTTGATTTTGCATCGTAGCCTTTGAATATCCTCGGCCATGTTGTCAAAAGCCCAACGATGAGAAAAAGGAGCAATAGCTACAATCTTGTATCTGAAGAAAAAATTAGAGGAAAAGATGAGGACCTTCCTTAACAAGATTAAATATAGGACTTCCCTAAAAAAATCAATGAGATAAGCTGACAAGTTGGAGATACGAATGATAAGGTGATGGCATCCAAGCTGCAAACTAGCCACTAAAATTTTGCATATGATATAGCAAGAAATGATAATTCCTTCTAACCATTTACATGACTAAGTGTTTTAGATTACCCATATCAGGAATTTGACATCAGACATAGTAATCCATAAGCTGACATATAGTTGTCTTGATCAATGTTATCATTGTTAGTACCTTCAGTTCATTGTTCCTTATTAGATTCCAAAAAATAAATGCAAATAAATATAACAAACATGATAACAATTATTACAAGTCAAAATACATCCGTCAGCGACAGAAAAAATACAAATTGGTTTGCATTGAACTTTGTCGCTTACTTTTCATCTAGTTTTAGTGCCTTTGTGCTGGAGGTGACATCCCATAACTTAACAGTGCAGTCAGCAGATCCAGATGCAAGAAGTGTGCCTTCACAACTGAGAAAGACAATAATGGAATCAATTAAATACAACAGGTGCATTATGAAACATATCACTACTGAGGGATGTTTCAACA
Source organism: Iris macrosiphon (assembly GCA_036927795.1). Lineage (NCBI taxonomy): Eukaryota > Viridiplantae > Streptophyta > Magnoliopsida > Asparagales > Iridaceae > Iris > Iris macrosiphon. The sequence continues at coordinate 79,825,927 of JAYESA010000006.1, forward strand.
ACTATTTTGCATGTAGCAAAAGAACTCAAATCAAATTACCTTAGAAACAGATGGATGACTTCCTATTTATGAATATAAGAAAATTGAAAGAACCATTAAGAATATCATGTAAAATCCAGACTTACAAATGTTTCAGGTTTCTTTGGATATTGCAAAATATATTATGATAAGCCTCAGACTATAGAAACATAAATATAAGGGCACCTAAAACCAAAACCTGCACTAGAAAAGATAAAAAATAAATAAAAAGTTCATTTCTACACACTTTTTAGCAATCCTAAAAAAATAGGGAAAAGTATCCAATTTTTTGAGACCCATCAACTATGGGAAGGTTTCTGACTTTTGAATTTTTTACAAATACTTACAGAGAAAAAAAAATTAATGGTACCTGGGTGTTACTAAGATGGACCTGTATAATTTCTTTCCCTTCCTTCAGAATGCTATTCTCACTGTGAAATTTGTAGATCCTAGTAACTTAATTTGAACAGTTATTGATTCATAGTCCCCGTTAAATTACATCACAGTCATGTCAAATTAAGCACATTTATCAAGATGAATCAGATGTATGGATATGAGAAGTAAATTCGTATAGACAGAGCATAAAGGCAAGACTAATATATATGGATATGAGAAGGGAAATTCATACCAGAATATGTATGGACGAGTTATATAAGAACCAAATGCTCTATCACCCGCGATTGCTATATCATGATGCAGACCCTCTGTATGCATAGCTACTGAAGGAGTTTTAGACTAGGCTACACACCATTTGGGCTCAGTCATGTGGTGATATCCAGTACTGGAGCTTCACTGAAATTCTTAGCATTAGTAGTGTTCCAATATAGGCGAGTATCAGAACTGCATACCTCAGTATCAGAGATGCATTCAGCCATAGCCGTATTAGAGCTGCATTATTCCTATAACCTTCTTTACATTGCTCATCACCAGCATTGGCCAGCATTGTTACCAGAACAAGCTCTCTAGATTTCTCATTATCAGAACTAAGTATCAGAATAGTTAGCAAGCAGGAAGCCCCACTAGATAGCTCAAGTACTCAAGTACTGGATATAATCATAGTATATTCGAGCAACAGAAGACATTATAACCCAGGTGTAGCTCCAAAACAAACATCCTACAGTCAGCTAGTTACTTATAATTTGTTAGATAGGTGAGGCCTATCCAGCTATAAATAGGCTCAAGTATCAGAGTTGAAATCCCCCCCGGCTGAAGAACTTACCTCTAAGTAAATGAATTCACCTTGTCCTTTATCTCAATTGCACTCGTGTACCTCGTATGAAGTATAAAATGAAGATTGATTTTTGTTATACACGCACACACACACACAAAATGGAAAGAAAATAACAGTACTTACCAGGGGTTGAAATCCCCCCGGCTGGCTACTTGAATCGATTAAGAGCGTCTTCACCTATGTCCCTGGCATTATAAAACCAAACAGCCACATAAAAAGAATATTTATTGTAAAAAATAAAGTAAATAAAAATACTACTTAATTATAAGATACGTCAGTAGTGTTCACAAAAATATTAACAATAACAACCCAGATACTTGTAATTGTTCACATATAGTCAAAAGGCAAAATGGCTTCAATAAAGAAGTAGATCTCCAGAAAAGTAGATCTCCTAGCTTACCATATCTAGCACATAACTTATGATGGACTACAAACCCTAAAATTCCAACTTCTCCAAAGGTCTCTACAAAATAATGGTTAGCTCTTATAGTCTACTCATTTGGCAGGAGGATATTATCTAGCACCACCTTTATATTTGAGGGCAATATAGGGCACCCATGTGCTATTTGGGAACTATCACCTGTACATGTTATACCAATAGCAATGAAATCACCCTCAATGTTCACTAATGAACATGGCATATCACGAGCAACTTCTGATTCGGATGAACTTTTGTCCATCGTGTTCGAGGAAACAACTGTTGCTGGTAGTGTAGATTTGATTTCATTCACCGCTTCACACAACGCATCAATGCTCCCAACCATAATTTGCATTGTATTATCCATCTTAGCTCTCCATTATCCATCCTTAGAATGAGTTGAATTTAATATGGAACGTGTAGGAGCAGAAGCATTTATTTGTGTTCGAGAAACCGTACCAACAGCTCTCCCCCTCCCCCTCGAATCCTTACCAAACACTTGAGACAACAAATCTGTGTCCAATGATAGATCATCCTTGTCCTCACTTTCATTAATATTTTCTTTCACCTTGTTAATCTTTTCCTGAAATGTCAAATCATAGCATACAATAATAAATTTAATGTTCAATATCAAAAATCCTACTGTATGAGCCAATAATAAATTTAATGCTCAATATCAACAATGGCAATAAAAAGACTTTTACTCACTAAGTATGGAATTGCACTAGGTAAAACTTTTCCATCAGTTTGCGTATGAGCTTTTACCCATACTTGGGTGCGTGTCACTTTTTCCCCAGGATTAGCTTTCTTCTACAATTACAAAGGTCAATAATTATCATAAAAATACTAATACTAATGTTTAGTAATGCTACTTTATTATGTAACTAAACAAACTTACCAATTCAGCCTCTACCCTAGCATGGTTCTTGCGCCCAGTCGTATGAGTATAAGTATATGCTTTTCTAATTCTTTCGTTCACACAAAACATTTTCCAATCCTCATATTTAATATTTGGAGTATGTTTCTTTCTTTCATCGTTAGTAGGATATTTTTCATAAAATATAGTACGTAATTCACACTTGAATCTCCTCCATGGATATGCTATTTGTTTCATGATAATTGTCTTGAAAAATGATGGTAAATCATAAGATTTCTATAAACAAACTTACAATTAGTTACTAAAAATTGACAAAAAATTATATATATATATATAGATAAATAAAATGATTGGACAAGAAGGACAAATAAATTGGAGTAACTTGAAGTGAAAGTCAATAATTTATAATATACCTTCAGTTCATCCCAAAGATCGTCCTTGTATTTTTTTAGGGACTAATTTCCAAATTTTAAAGGAAATAGGCACGTGAGTTCGAACCAACGTTCCCTTCCGATGGCCAAGCTTTGTGGAGTTATCTGATATGGAAGCCCATATTCATTTCTCTCTACTTCTTCCATTGAAACTACAATAGTACATACAATGAATGGGAAGCATAAGCAACAAATTAGAAATCAGAAACGTCCACAATTGTGTGAATCTAAAGTTAACATGTGCATTTGATAAGGCTTTCTAATTTTTTTATTGTCATTAAGAGCGGATTGATAAATGATAGGGAACTCAATATCATCCACTCTTGTAGTCAATCGTTTCGGCGTATGCAAGACCGCAGACCATCCAAGGTTTGAAGGATCGTTTGAGTAGAATACTTGGGTCGCTTCAGATGACAAGATGAATGGCTCGTCCTCAACTTTATCTATGCTTTTCAACTTTGTCAAATTAACCATAATTAAGTTTGAAATTGGATCAATTTTGCAACCGTTTGCCTTATCCTCAACCTTTACACTATTTGTTTGAAGTCAATATAATCCAACTTCATTATCTGTTTAACGATTCCATAATATGTTGTGTCCGCTTCCTTGTATTTTTTTCCGTGGACTTGGCCCTATTTTTTGTACTTGCCTTCATTGACACACCGCTATCTTGTGTAACCAAGCGTGCCTCGTACTCACGTGGAGAGAAAACAAAGGCATTCACTTGGTATTTTGTATATGAACGTGCCTTGAACTTAGGCCCATGCACTAGTCGCCAAAGTGTTGAGTCAACATCATTTGTCTTTACCAACTGTAAAAGAGAACATGTGTAATCAGTTGCAACATCAAGGCTGCAAGTCTTTTTCTAAGAAGCCCAAACTCAAGATAACATAATACCTCATCACGTAACCATATGAGAAAACTCTTCACAGTTTTCTCAGATGAACTCCGATGCTTCCCTTGAAAATTAAAACTTTTAACATAAGAATCATACTTCCTACAATAAGTGGCATAAAAGAAACACTTAAATTAATGAAATAATCGAGCAATATGGCTGATTATCATTAGAAAATGTAATGCACTAACCTTCGCCATTCATCTAATCCATCGTACTTATTTAGTACCCATTGACGAACTTGTTCAAACTACACTTGTGTTAAAGTAACATCCCTACCATTATCTAGTGGTATCTCATCATCAAACTCACCATTTTCATCTAAGAAGGCTTCTCGAGTATGTTTATGAGTACCATTACCTACATCGGGCATATACTCCACACAATATAGACTATCTTCTTTCAAGATATAGCCCTCTGCAATACACCCTTCAATGTACCTTTTATTATGCACATACCCTTTTTATGTTTTTATTAACCTAAGATGTTAAACAATTATAAATAATGATATAAATCATAAATTATACACCAAAAAGTAAGTTATTTTTAGTTCTTTACCGTTCAAAGGGATACATCCATCTACATCTGACCGAACCACAAATCAAATCTTCGTTAACTAAATGCACCATAAGGTGAATACTAATAACAAAAAATGAAGGTGGAAAATATTTCTCTAAAACACAAATTGCTTCTATCAAGCTGGCCTTTGCTTTTATAAGATATTCCATATTGATTACCTTTGCGCACAAGATATTGAAAAATAGGTTTATCCGATGAATTGCACTTCGCAAATCTTTATGTTGTGAATAAGCATTCTAAAGCAAAAATGGAAGCAAGTTTTCTATGACCACATGGTAATCATGGGACTTGAAATTTCTTAGTTCGGGAGGGTTAATGTTGACATTATTGCATAGGTTGGAAAAGAAGTTGGAAGGTACCTATAAGTTTTTCAAAACAGTAAGAATATTTTTTTCTCTTATTTGCTTAAAGAAAAAGATGCCTTCAGTATTGATTTTTTACTAGTCTCAAGATCTTCAAACAACCACAACTTTTTTTCTAAACCAAGGGCCTCCAAATCCTTACGTGCATTGATGATATCCTTTGACTTATCTTTAATACCCATGATTGCGTTTATAATATGCTCAATAATATTCTTCTCAACATGCATAACATCTATATTATGTCGGATGCTATTTGCACTCCAATATGCAAATCATAAAGGATGGATCTCCTAGACCATATTCTGTTTTACATGAGGCACCCCTCCTACGTTGGCATCGTCGTCATCAACGTCTTCAACGCTAATTTTGCATTTTCGACCGTGAACTGATGCCAATTTTTTTTACCATGTTTGATGTTTATGTTAGCAACCTATTGTTCAACTTGAAAACCAGTTAATGGCCATGGAGCTATACCACGCTCTACTTCTTTATTAAAATTTGTTTTATCATCCCGATACTTGTGTTTAGAGGGAACGAACCTGTGATATCCCATATAATAGATCTTTTTACTAAATGGTAGATACTCGGAGCAAGTTCCCTCTCCATAAGTAGGACAAGCAAAGTAGCCGTGTGTTATACTTTCCGATAAAGTCCCTAATGCAGGGAAATCATGAATTGCCCACAACAACCTTGCTTTCATTACGAATTCACATTTAGTAAATGAGTCATGTGTCATTACTCCTTCATGCCAAAACTGTTTTAATTCATCTACCAAAGGCTCTAAATAAACATCAATGTCTTTACCAGGTGCTTTTGGCCCCGATATCAACAATGGCAACTGTTGATATGGTATGTTGGGTGTCATATTTAAGTATAGTATAAGCACATAGGAATATCCTGAGGACATATTTGGGATGCCAGAATATGTCACAGGATATTCCATTATGAGATTATTGTCATAATGATTGAGATCATTGTATTAATGACTGTAAGGCTATATAATGCCAATGAGACAATCAATAAAATAATCAACTAATTTCAACATGGTATCAAAGCCAAGTTTCCACAAACTCTAGCCGTCACCAAGCTTCCACAAACCCACAAGAGGATTTCCTAGATCTCCTCCACCGAACTCTTCCACGCCCCCCCTTCTTCCCTTCTCCGCCCTTCGTAGGCTGCCCTTCGCTGTTGCTGCCCCGTCCCGCTACTGCTGCGGCTACTACTGCTGCTGCGACTACTGATGATGCTGCAACGGCGGTTGTGACATGCGTGCTGCCGCCTCCTTCGCACCAGCACGAGACAGCGCCTAATAGGGATGCCTAGATCTGAAAAAATGGGGGACATGTTCGGATCTAGGAGCGGACGACGAGGACGAGCGTGAGTCGTGGAGCGGACGTGATTGGATAGACGACGCATCGATAGAGGAGATCATCAAGAAGCTAGATTCTGCAGAGGTGACGACGTTGATGAAGTTGTTGACGATGTCGGCTGGTGAGAACACGACACGAACGTCGCCGGAGTTGAAGCTTCCCTCCATCGATCTGAAATTAGATGGACCAGCCACCTATCTAAGTTGGTCATGGCGGGTGAGAAGAACCCTCACAGGAAAAAACATGGAGGAGTTCCTGACGGGCGAGGCGACAGAGCCGGACGAGGGCTCGACAGGACGCGATGAGTGAAAGTCCACTCATATGGTGATCTACATCTGGCTTCTCAACTCCTTAGTCCAGTCTATTGCCGCCACAGTAGACGGTATTGAGATGGTGAAAGATGTGTGGGAGAAGTTGAGAATGACCTATGATGGTGTGGGGAACAACTTACGGATCTTCCAGATAAAGGGGGGATTGATGACACCGTACAGGGAGAGAAGACGGTGCAGGAGTATGCCACGGAGTTGGAGCGTCTGTGGTTGGATTATGATCACTCCTCAGATCGGACGAGCTGCGGGGACCCTAAGTGTAAGGAGAGACAAGTGTGTCTGCAGGAGAGAACGATGAAGTTCCTCAAAGGGCTGACTGCAGCTTTCGCACAGAGGACGGCCCTACTTCTAGCCCAACCAAAGATCCCTAGCCTTGAGGAGGCTATCTCAGCCATGATCCAGGAGGAGACACGCATCAGGCTGCAAGCCGGGACAGGTGGTCCCCCCGAAGCAAAGTCAGCACTAGCGATCACCAGCTCAGGTAACACAGGATCTAAGGGAGAGCCCTGGCAACATAACCGACAGTGCTACAACTGTGGGAAGATGGGTCATCATCGGTATGTTTGTACCAAACCACCTAGGGAGGGAGATTCAGGTGGTAGACGAGGACCGTTCGGCGGACGAGGATATAATGGAGGACGTGGTCGTGGTCGAGGGGGTAGACGAGGCGGCCGAGGAGGTTATCGGGCTAACCTCCTGATATCAGAAAGGAACGGAGAAGCTGATGGCACCTTTACTGTGGAGGACCAAGCACTGGGAGACATGAGGAGTAGAACAGAGAAGGCGTCCACCTCATTCTTTGTTAGGGGCAACGCTGCCATGTATGCCCATCCATCAGAAGGTACTGACGAATCATTTGCCCTTGCGTCTATCTCTTCCCTTAAATCATCAGACTGGATTATCGACTCGGGAGCATCTCGGCATGTGACGGAAAATGCTAGTGAGTTTTCTTCCTACACTCACCTAGCATCAGCAGACAGCATTCAGACAGCTGATGGCACTTTCCAACCAGTGGTCGGTAAGGGTACTGTTAATTGTACAGGTTCAGTAAGATTATCCAATGTTTTACATGCTCTATCCTTTCCAGTCAGTCTCTTGTCCATTAGTTCTATAATCCTCCAACTTAAATGCATTGTTTCTTTTGATATTCCTAAGGTGACCTTCCAGGAGAAAGGGACAGGACGAAGACTTGGGACTGGCACTTGGCATGAGGGACTGGTACCTAGATCGAGAAGGACTGGACTCAGCATTGGTATCTATGGCAGAGAAGGCTGGCATGGAAGGACTGCAGCAGAGGACTGAGGATACCTTGATACTCCATCATCGGAGGATGGGACATTCTTCCTTTGATACTCTAAGTAAGTTGTATCCAGAGATTTATGTAAAAACAAATAAAGAGAAATTAGTATGTGATGCGTGCGAGTTAGAAAAACTTACTAGGAGCTCATATGTTGGCACGGGTCATAGGAACACTTTTGCTTTTGAGGTAGTACATTCTGATGTCTGGGGTCCATGTGCTACTAACACTATGAATGGTTATAAGTACTTTGTTTCTTTCATTGAGTGTGCCTCTCGTGTTACCTGGTTATATTTGATGAAAAATAAGAATGATGTACCTGCTTGTTTTCGGGATTTCCATAAGCATGTCCAGACTCAGTACAAAGCAGTTGTGAAGGTACTGAGGTCTGACAATAGAACGGAGTATACCAACAGGACGCTTGCAGAATACCTGTCAGCACACGGAATACAGCATCAGACCACCTGTGCATACACACTAGCACAAAATGGAGTTGCAGAAAGGAAAAACAGACACCTTCTGGAGGTCGCAAGAAGTATGATGATCGACATGAATGTCCCACAGAGTCTGTGGGGGCATGCAGTGTTGACAGCAGCTCAACTCATCAACAGGATGCCCTCGAAGGTCCTCGGATGGAAGTCCCCATGTGAGGTATTGCAAGGCAATAATAGTGGGATACTCCCACTGAAGGTGTTTGGGTGTGTGTGTTTTGTGAAGGACAACAGACCATCAGTTGAAAACTTGACCCTAGAGCGGTCAAATGCATCTTCGTAGGCTACTCGGCGACCCAAAAGGGGTATGTGTGCTGGAGTCCAGTAGAGAAGAAGAGGTTTGTCAGTATGGATGTCCACTTTCGGGAGCATGAGTCATACTACCGCCAGGACGGAACTTCACACAACACGCCTAATACTGCCAGTATTAGGCGAGAGGGGGAGATGGAGAACTTGGTGGTAACCGATTTAGAAGTTTGGCATGGAGGCACGAAAAAGGGACAAGAAGGTGAAGGTGGTAGGCCTACGGCTCAGGGAGAGTTACTTACCTACAGCAGGAGAAAGAAGCAAACTGCAGGACCAGTACCGACAGTGCCAGTGCCAAGTCCCTTGTCTGCGTTCGTCCCAACTCCTGAGGCACCGACACCAACCCCCTTCAGGTGATACCCCCTCCTTCACAAGATATCATTCCTCCTACTTCTACTCCTCCCACACCACTATCTGTACGGAGGACCACTCGCAACAATGCAGAAAATCCTCCAAACAGATATGGTTGAGATATTGCTCAGTTTGTTTCTTATGACCATATCCCTTCTTCTCATGGAACATTTATAGCATCTTTGGATAGTATTACTGTACCTAACAATTGGCAGGTTGCCAAGAACGATCCAAAGTGAAAAGCGGCAATGCACGAGGAGTTGGGAGCTCTGGAGAAGAACCACACTTTGGAGCTTGTGAGACTGCCAGAGGGGAAGAGAGCAGTTGGATGCAAGTGGGTCTTTACCGTGAAGCAGAACCCAGATGGACAGGTTGAGCGCTACAAAGCTCGACTAGTAGCCAAAGGATACAGTCAGACGTACGGCATCGACTATGACGAGACCTTTGCACCAGTTGCAAAGATGAGCACTGTCAGGACTCTGATTTCTCTGGCAGCGAATGGTGGATGGAAGCTACACCAACTGGATGTGAAGAATGTGTTTCTTCATGGAGATCTAGTGGAGGAGGTGTACATAAAGATACCACCAGGATTTGGCACCAATCAGACAGTAGGCAAGGTCTGCAGGTTGAAGAAGTCCCTCTATGGACTGAAGTAGTCTCCTCGAGCGTGGTTTGACAGATTCAGAAGGGCGATGATAGGGATGGGATATCAGCAGATCAATGCTGATCATACTGTGTTCTTCCGTCGGAGTGGAGGCCACATCAACATGCTTGCGGTGTATGTGGACGATATGATTATCACAGGAAATGATGAGCAGGAGATCGCCCAACTCAAAGGAAAGCTTGGCAAGGAATTCGAGGTGAAGGATCTCGGCCTTCTTCGGTACTTCCTTGGGATTGAGATTGCTCGAGAAGCAGAGGGGATTGTTCTCTCTCAAAGGAAGTATGCACTGGACCTTCTCACAAAAACTGCGATGTTGGGGTGCAAACCTGCAGCGACACCAATAGATCAGAGGTTCAAGATTGATGTTGAGGCTGGAGAACCAGTTGATCGGGACAGATACCAGAGACTGGTTGGCAAATTGATCTATTTGAGCCATGCACGTCCTGATATCTGCTTTGCAGTAAGTGTGGTGAGACGCTACATGCATGACCCACGGAAGGGTCATATGGATGCAGTATACCAGATTCTGAGGTACTTGAAAGGTGCTCCCGGAAAGGACTAATATTCAGGAAGAACAATCACGTGAGCATCGAGGACTACTGTGATTCTGACTGGGCTAGTTGTGCTGATGACAGGAGGTCTACCTCAGGATATTGCATATTTGTAGGAGGTAACTTGGTCTCCTGCAGGAGTAAGAAGCAGTCTGTGGTGGCCAGATCGACAGCTGAAGCAGAGTACAGAGCTATGGCCTTGGGAGTTGCAGAGCTGCTATGGTTGAAGAATATGTTGGTGGAGCTGAAGCTGGATCAAGGAGCCAAGATGAAGCTGTGGTGTGACAATCAGTCAGCTATTAGTATCGCCAACAATCCAGTACAGCATGACAGGACCAAACACATCGAGATTGATAGATTCTTCATTAAAGAGAAGTTGGATAGTGGATTACTGGAGCTTGGCCATGTTCCAACCAGGGATCAAGTAGCAGATGGACTAACCAAGGGACTCGCCTCAGTGAGCATGATTAGAGGATGTAACAAGATGGGCTTAGTGAATATCTTTCACCCATCTTGAGGGGGAGTGTTGATATGGTATGTTGGGTGTCATATTTAAGTATAGTATAAGCACATGGGAATATCCTGAGGACATATTTGGGATGCCAGAATATGTCACAGGATATTCCATTATGAGATTATTGTCATAATGATTGAGATCATTGTATTAATGACTGTGAGGCTTAAATAATCAACTAATTTCAACAGCAACATTGAAAACTTCCGCTTCATACACATAGAAGGCGGAAGATTGTACGACACCACAATTACTGGCCAACAACTGCAATTGTTGCTGAGAGATCCATATGGGTTAAACCCATCAGTTGATATTCCAAGTGTAAAATTGCATGGTTCACTAGCAAAATTTGGCAAGAAATCATTTGCAGTTCGCCAAACAGAAGAATCAACTGGATGGTGCATAACATTTATATTAGACTTTGCTCGAGAATGCCAAGTCATTGCATTGGCTATCCATGGTATACTATAAAGTCTTTTCAGTCTTGTAATTAAAGAAAAGTGCCTTAACGTCTTCTGAGGTACTTTTGTAGTTCGCCTCTCATCGTTGAATATTATTTTATATCTAGACTCATTGCAAACTGGACAACATACCTTGTTTGCATGATCCTTCCAATATAAAATACAGTCGTTTATGCATGCATCATAGATTATATAATCCATACCTAGATCTTTGATCATTTTTTTTCATGTTAGGGTACTTTCTTGGTAATGTGTTTCCTTCTGGAAGCAACTCCTATATAAAATCTAAGAGTGTAGTGACACCATTGTCTAAAAAACCATAATGTGTCTTTAAGTTATTCAATTTGACAACGGCATACAAGTTGTCTGTCCTTTAGGACATGAAGGGTACAAAGACTCTCTTCCACTAGCATGTAAAGATTCCTATTTCTTACCTCCAGGGATTTGAGAATCGATGTTAACCCTACAATGTACCCCAACATTGTCACCTGACACTTGTACTGTAGGATCGACTAAAGGATCGGTGAACTCACAATGATGAATTTCATACGCATCATTGACCAATTGCTCCATCCTAGGCTTATCAACCTCATCGACATCATCGACGATGTCCGTAGGTGGTTTTTCCTTTTCTGCCACTTGTTTTTCCCATGAAAATGCCATATTGTATATGAAGGATCAATGCCCTTACTAAAAAAATGATATGAAATATCATCAAGTGGTTTTAACCCTTTTCCATTCTTACAGTGCTTACATGGGCACGAAAATAAAGTATTTTAGCATTTTTCATAACAAAGTCTACAAAATTATTGACTCCTTCCAAGTATCGAGAAGTTTTACGGTCAAAATCTTTCATCCACTCTTTATCAATTTCAGACGACTTTATACTATATGCCACAAACGCTCCAACACAAGAAAATTGGATCATTTCATAGTGACAATTTAAATATGTAATACCATGTGACCATTTAAATATAAAATACAAAATGCTGGCAAGAAGAGAAAATATCAGAAAATATGAATGACTTTATAGTCATGTCCTATTATTCACAGGAAAAAAAGTACAATAACATAGATATAATAAAAAAGAACAATACCAGTGATATCTAAGAAGCAAAATAAATGATATAAAATAAATAAAATAGAAATAGGAATTAATTTCTACTGTGACACTGATATTTCAGCGACCAGTCCAGTCCTACCGACGCCTAGACCAGTCCAGTTATACATTGCTTCTAGGTGAAATCAAAATAAACAGAAACAAAGAACAAAGACATAAACAATTACTAAAATTAGCTAAAAGTAAAAAACATGTAGCTGTTAAAATCTTATCTAAACTGCGCAAGATCTAGAAACCATTAAGATCAAATTACATATAGATTGACCAAAACTATTCAGAAGCCCATACTACATAGCTACTCATCTGAAAGGCTACATTAATGAGTAAACAATAAGAACAAAAACAAATCCAAGTACCTAGGAATATGGCTACAAATGAATAGTGCCATAGTAGATTGACCAACAACAAATTATAAACTTCTTGGAACAAAAATGCTTACCACTAGAGTTTTGTTGCACCAAACCTGAATGTGTTAGTGTTCTCTATTTTGCCATTTGATAATATTGTATGTGCATGGGTTGTGATGTAGCATTGGCCACAATTCTCTTTTATGAACAAAATTCCTAATATCAGTAGAATTATCCTAAAAGGTTGTCATTATGTTGGCAACTTCTCCTTCTCCTAGTTAACTGCTTTCATGGCATTGGGATTGTCAATATCTCCTAATGTGTATATGCTATTAACTTTCTTTCAAGGTTGTGGTTGATGTCACAATTAGTCAGAAAATATTTCTTTCGAACATTGTGAGATGTTATTTATAAACTAAGAATGGTCCTCCAGGCCTTCACGTCTTTCCATAAGCAAAGTATATTATACCTAATGGAACCTAGTAGGCTACAATAAATGCATATCCTATCTCGTCTCCTATCAATCAAAAAAAGAAAAAGAAAAAACCCTTAGTTTTGTCATTGAATTAAACTTCACATATTTTGCTTCCATTAGAAGAAATTGTTTTATAAAAATTATGCAATTTTGCTACTTAAATTTTACAACTGAAAGCACATAATTGAATTTATCTAACCTCAGTTCTTTGTTGTAATGATTCCAATGTCAACAAATCAAGGTTGAGTACAGGTTCCTTTATGTCATGTCCCAGTCCCAAAATACCGAGGGACTAGCCACGTGGCAATTGCCAGCAACACAACTCCAATGGGCAAACCCAATTTAATGGACCCGTTAGAATGTACTTAAGCTGTAAAACAAATACAATGGTCTACGATACATGTCACAGTCTAATTCTAATCTCATCCACAGAAGGTAAATATGATTCAAAATGTCAGACTAATTAAAAAGAAATATAATCCATCTCAACAAGTCTCAATAAAAAGTGTCTCGGAGAACAACCCAATAATAAGTTTAATAGAGTAATCAAAGAGTCAGGATATAGAGTATCTAGAAACAGAAATAACTGAATATATAAAACAAAATACTCAGGAGAAATCCTCTGACACAACCTCGTCCTCTGGTGCTAGTACTGCTCCAGCGTCAGCTCTTGTCCCGTATACCTCGGGATAAATCTTATATGCTATACCTGGGGACATAATCCCGATCCAGGTCCTCAGGGGACATAGCAAGGTACAAGAATAACTCAAGCCAAATAAAATACAGTATATAAAATATATCAACGGGGCAAGCTATGTAACCAGCTATGTGATATGCAAATGAGAGCATCACTAATACTCAGGCTGAGACCACTATAAGCTCTGTGTCGAGGAGCTGGAAGCAGTAATATCACGTAATGGGCCAAGCTCTGATATAGAGGCTAAAGTACTGCAATAATAAATATATATATATATATATATATATATATATGTAATCAGCCTGTAGCCTGTACGTCTCTCCCCACCCAATGTAATCACACGTCTCATGTCCACGATGTCTCATGTTCATAACACGCAAGATCATGACCTCTACCTAGTACAGCGAGTCATAATGATACCTATGTTTATGCAAAACTTATGTCACGAATCCTGTAAACCTATACAGAATCACCATGAATAACTCAGGAAAGATTCTGTCTCATGAATAGTGTCAAGTGTCCTAAGGTATGACGTACTTGGTAAAGCAAGCACAAAAATATAGGATCGTGTTATCAACTCTCTCTAAGTGATGTTACATGACTCCGCGTACGGCGTCGACACCCGAATCTTGTTCGGACGCTAAACAATGTCTCACGGTCCTAGGTTGAGCAGATACATTACAAAAATAAATCAAGCAAATAATATTAAAGTAACTACTGCAAGTTTGGCAAGGTACACTTGTCTGGGTTTTAAACTCCTTCAATTGTTTCGGTAACTGCAAAATCTCCAGGTACGCCACCGGATGCTGAATCAAACATTACCATCACTCTTAGTATACATGAAATAGCTAGGATTGACTACCCATAAGTCCAATTTGGACACAGGGCAGAATTGACAATTTCTGGTCAAAGCGGGATCTACATGTGGCCCACTTCGCACCAAAAAATTTGCCAAAGATAAAGTTCTCCAAATTCGTCAAACTTAGTGTTTACAAGTCCAGAACGATGATATGAACCCAACGGAATGTCCAAAACTGGATTCTGATGAGCCGATCACAAAATTGTCCGTCAAGTGGAGCCAATGGGCCCACAAAACGGAATTTCGTCAACGTTCTCAGAATCAAACTAAACTTGGGTCATATGACCCTTGTAACGCTACGAATTCGATGGCACAAGTTTCATTGCGTAACGACAAGCACACACAAAATTATAACGAGTGTCAGAACAGGTCAATACGAAATTTTTTGGCGGATACGCGTTGATTCTGCTGTGCACGCACATCCAAATCAAATTCTACGAAATCCCACACATCTATGTTAACGTTATGCGCCTTTCGATGTAATTCGCATATGATGAAGTCGCCTTGTTTAGCGGGACGCACCCAGTTTTGGAAATTTTTGGGTTTTGAAAACCAAGTTTTGGTCAACTTTAACCGCGAATAAAACTCAGCATACATTAAATTAAGATAAACTAATTTATGGGATTAAATCTTGGTTATGTTGTCTAAATTACTGTTTAAGTAAAATTTAAAAATATTAACTAAGGTGGAAGAAAAACGGCCATGAATATGGGGCTTTGGGACAGTTTCCTAAACCATAAATTGGGTTCTCATTTCTTGTTTTGCGTTGCGATTTGCAACCGACACAGGACACGATACCCCAAACTAATTATACAGGGTTTGAGAGGTTATACTGTGAACATAATGCAACAGGCCGTTCGAGAATCGATACAACGTGGAGGAAGATAACTCACTATAAACAGAGGGGGTCAACCGCGGAGTGCTGCGCGTGGACGGTGGCGACGACGGTGCTCGATCGTCGACAGCTACTGTCAGTCACCCGCTGCTCACGTGCATTCAGTTGCGGCCGCTCGGGGAGGTTCCTGTCGAAGCCGTAGTCGCCGTCGAAGCCAGAGTCGTCGAGGCCGGAGTTGTCGTCGTCGGCGTAGTGGTGATGGCAGTGTCTGATGATGGTGGTGGGGGTTCGGTATCACTAGGATTTTATAGGAGGTCGGAGTACGGCGGTTACGGGGAGGTGGACGGAGGGGTCGACGGAGGGTAGGGGAAGGTGAATCGAAGGGTCGCCACGGTTGAGGGAGGTGAACGGAGAGGTTGGAGTCGCGACGGCGGATACCGTAACGGTCGAAATTTTTTAAAAATTTCCAGTTACTGTAGACAAGGGTTAGCGGGTCGGGTATGGGTGTGGGTACGGGTCGGGTTTGGATCAAATTTGTTAGGGTTGGGTTCAGTTGTGTTTGGGTTTGGTTGGTTCAGGTTGGTTCGGTCTAGTTTGTTTTAAGTTTGGTTTGATTTGATTTATTTTAAAATAATGCATTTTAGCTATTTAAAAATAGTTTTTGAGCCCAATAAATTCCAAAAAAATTATACAATATCCTATTATTAATTATACACTCAAAAAAAAAATTTGCAATATTTTAATATTTAATTTAATTCACAAAAATATTAATCACTGAAGAACATTTATTATAATTAATTAAAAATGACAGAAAAATCTCAAAAAATTCATAACTAAAATTCTAAAAAAATTTGGGTGTTTACAATCTTCCCACCTTAAAAGGATTGCGTCCTCACAATTTAAGAATTAACTACTAAGGAAAAATGATCATGGTAACCTATTGGTAGTTCTTAGGTCATACATGCATCTTCAAATAGGTGAGGGTAATGCTAGCGTATGATATCCTCTCGTTCCCAAGTAGATTCGCCGGGGGAGTGATATTTCCAAGCTACCCGGACCAATCTAATCGTCTGACCCCGTAATATCTTCTAATTAATGTCAAATATCCCAACTGGCTGCTCTTCATACCTCAAGCTAGGTCCCACTGTAAGCTCAGAATGATCGACTACATGACTTGGGTCTGTCGCGTACCTCCTTAGCTGTGAGACATGAAATACATCATGCACTCCCTCTAGAGATGGGAGTAATACAAGACGATACGCCACCTCACCAATACGCTCCAAAATATCAAATGGCCCAATGTACCTCGGGCTCAGCTTGCCTCTACTCCCAAATCGAATAGTACCTCGAGTAGGTGAGATCCTTAAGAATACATGTTCTCCTTCCTTGAACTCCAAAGATTGGCGGTGTGTGTCAGCCCAATGCTTTTGTCTGTCCTGAGCTGTACGAAGATGACTCTGAATTTGCTTCACCTTCTCAACTGTTTGCATCACTAACTCCAGACCGAGTATCTGACGCTCGCCAACGCCACTCCAACATATCGGTGACCTGCACTTTCTGCCGTACAATGCCTCGAAAGGTCCTATCTGGATGCTCGTCTGGTAGCTGTTATTTTAAGAGAACTCCACCAAGTGCAAATGGACTCCCAAGACCATCCGAAATCTAACATACACGACCTTAGCATATCCTCTAGGATCTGAATCGCGCGCTCCGACTGACCGTCTGTGGATGGTAAGCAGTACTGAACTTGAGTTGGGTGCCAAGACTCTCCTGCATGCTTCGCCAAAAATGGGATGTGAATCTTGAGTCACGATCTGACACAATACTAACCGGTACTCCATGTAATCTTACGATCTATCGTATATACATGTCGGCTAGAAACTCCGTGGACTGCCCAACTCTGAACGGCAAGAAATGTGTCAATTTGGTGAGTCGATCCACAATAACCCAGACTGCATCCTTCCCACTGGGGCTTCTTGGAAATCCTGTAATAAAATCCATAGCGATATGTTCCCACTTCCATTCGGATATGGGAAGCGGATGTAACATACCAGCAGTTCTCTGATGCTCGGCCTTAACTTGCTGACAGACCAAACATTTTGCCACAAATCGTGCAATCTCACTCTTTATCCTATGCCACAAATAGTACTGCCTCAATTCTCGGTACATCTTCGTACCTCCCGGATGAATATAGTACATGGAGCTATGTGCTTCAGACATCAACGCATGTCTCAACTCCCCATTCGGAACATATAGGCGATTGCCGCATCTTAATATCCCGTCCTCATAGATTCGAAGTCTCGTTTGCATGTCGGCTTCCTTCTTCTCTTTAAGTCTCCGGAACCTAGCATCTGTAGGTAATGCTGCCTTAATCCTCTCTACTAGTGATTACTTAACTTCAAGATTCGCCAATAATCCACTCTGCCTTGGCAAAATAACCTCTATCAGGAGCTCTTGTAGATCCTCTAATAGCTGGAGCTGCATCGTCAAGAAATAAGCTGTGGGCTTCCTGCTGAGTGCGTTTGCTACAACATTCGCCTTGTCCGGATGGTACTGCAAATCTATATCAAAATCGACCATCAACTCTAACCAACGTCTCTGCCTCATATTGAGCTCTTTTTGAGTATAGACATACTTCAGACTCTTGTGATCAGTAAAGATTTTTACCTTCTCTCCATAAAGATAGTACCTCCATATCTTTAATAAAAATATTACTGCAGCTAGCTCAAGATCGTGCGTCGGGTAGTTCTTCTCATGAACCTTCAGCTGTCTCGATGCATAAGCGATAACTTTGCCATGTTGCATCAAAACACATCCTAGTCCACTGCCTGACGCATCACTATAAACAATGAAGTCTCCCGATACTGAAGGAAGAGTCAAGACATGTGCTGTCGTCAATCGCCTCTTCAACTCCTCAAAGGCCTTCTGACAATCTTCCGTCCATGTAAACTCCTAGTTACGCGTATATCTCGTCATAGGCTCCGCAATCCTTGAAAAATTCTCCATGAACCTTCAATAGTATCCAGCAAGTCCGAGAAAACTTCTCACTTTCGCAACCGATGTAGGTGTAGGCCAAGTTTCTATTGCAGCAACATTCTTTGGATCAACTGAAAGTCCTTCTCCCGAGATGATATCCCAGGAAAGGCACCCTATCCATACAAAACTCACATTTACTGAGTTTGGCGTACAACTTCTCATTTCTCAACGTCTCTAGCACGATTCTGAGATGCTCCTCGTGCTCTTCGTGGCTCTTGGAATATATCAGGATGTCATCAATAAACACAACCATGAACTTGTCCAAGTACTGATGAAAAACTTTGTTCATCAAACTCATGAACACAGCTGGCGCGTTGGTTAAACCAAACAACATAACTAAGAACTCATAGTGTCCATACTTAGTCCTGAAGGCTGTCTTCGGTATATCCTCTTTCCGTACTCTAATTTGGTGATAACCAGATCTATGATCGATATTTGAGAATACACTAGCACCACTCAACTGATCGAATAGATCATCAATGCGTGGCAAGGGATACCGGTTCTTAATAGTTACAGCGTTCAGTGCCCTGTAGTCAATACATAGGCGTACCGTCCCATCATTCTTCGCCACAAATAGTATTGGTGCTCCCCATGGTGAAACACTGGGTCAAATAAAACATTTTCCAGAAGATCATCTACTTGCTCCTTCAATTCTACCAACTCCTTAGGTGCTAGCCGGTACACTGATGAAGTGATAGGCTCCGCTCCTGGAGTCAAGTCTATTGTGAATTCTATTTCTCGATCAGGTTGTAAGCCTGGAAGATCATCGGAAAATATATCCACAAACTCAGATACAACATTTGGGTACTCGGACTCCCCTTTTGCAGAGAGTACCCTAAGTGTAGGCTGAACACCTTGCTCTATGGCTCCCCGAAGAAACTCAAACTCTGGATGTCCAAGCGGTCTAAATATAACCCATCCAAGCTAACAATCTAGGGTCGCATGGTACTGACTCAACCAGTCCATACCAAGTACAACATCATAATCCGGCATAAAAAAGATCAAGAATTGAATTCGCGTCTCTCTCCCATAGACTACTACCGAACAAGATCTACATATGTCACTAACTGGAATAATTTCGCCTCCCGTAATAATTCTCTTGGTCTTCGGAAGGGGTGCGGTAGCTACTCTATGTGTGGCTACGAAGCTAGCAGTTATGAATGAATGTGATGCTCCATAATCGAATAAAGCTACAGCAGATAATGAAGCTACTAATATAGTACCTGCTATGACCTCTCCTATAGTAGCTTCCCCTTCAATAGCCAACGCAAATGCCTGTTCTCGTCCCTGAGCTGGACCTCTCTGCTGCCGAGCTTGCTAGAATAATGCTGCCTGTGGTGCCAAAGGTGGCCTCGGCTGATACCCTCCTGGAGCTGGTAATCTGACTCCTCCAACTCCCGTCTGTGGTGCTCTCAATGCTGGATAAGCTGGCCTAGGTGCTGGTAAAGCTGGTCGATCTACCATTAGTGTTCCCTCTCGACGCTCAGGGCAGTCCTTGGCTGGATGTTGGTTACATCCACAAATCAAGCATAGTCCCAACTTGTGTCTGCACTCCCTCTCAATATGGCCTACCTTGCCACAGTAGTGACAAGTAGGAAGGGATGTGGCTCTTGGTGGTGGATTCCTCTGGGGTTGCTTTTGCAGACTCCCCTTGTGGTGCTCTGGCTGGTGCTGGTGCTGATGTGAATAGCCGTTTCAGGCTGGACTCTCTCCTAGTGCCGCGCTCCATACGTCGTGTTGCAGCATGGACGTCCGTGTATGAAGTAGGTGCAACAAATTCGATCAATCTCTGAAGCTCAAATCTAAGTCCGTCGAAGAACTTCTCGCCTTCTCCTCTTCTATCGGAATTAGAGTAGGGGCAAAACGTCCCAAACGGATGAACTCTGCATTATACTCTTCTACCGTCATATTTCCTTGAATGAGGCGGTTAAACTTATCTCTAAGTTTTGCTCTAGCAA
The DNA here is from genome assembly GCA_036927795.1 of Iris macrosiphon. NCBI lineage: Eukaryota > Viridiplantae > Streptophyta > Magnoliopsida > Asparagales > Iridaceae > Iris > Iris macrosiphon. Next base: position 79,846,399 of record JAYESA010000006.1, read on the forward strand.
TAGCTGGAATATATATCTCCTGGAAGAGTCTTGAGAACTCCTCCCAAGTGACTCGGTCCGGTCCGAGCCGTCTCTCCTCAGATAGCCACCAATGATATGCATTGTCCGTCAACTGCATCCTGACGGCCGTCATCCACCGCTCCCTCGGAAGCTCAGCTGCTTCCAACTGGTGTTGAGTATTTGAGAGCCACTCGTGAACTTCAGTGGGCTCCTCCTTGCCAGAAAATATACGAGACTTCAGCTGGCGGAAATCAGTGATAGAACCCGTCGATGGTCGCCTAACTAGTGGGTTCGTCTGCTCCAGTGCGGTTACTAGGCTGTTCCTCAAGTTCTCCGTCTCGTGACACTGAGCCTCTTGATGAACCTGTTGTTGGGCTTGCATCATTGCATAGAATATTTGAAATATTTGTTGTCCGTCCATAGCCTGTCCTTATGGAAAAATGGGCATTGGTGGAGTAAACTGCGACGGTGGTAGAATGTCGTCTCGCCGGAATCTTGAGGTATGCTGACCTGCTTGATTGCTTTGTTGAGCTGAATGACCTCCACCCACTGGTGTCACTCCATCGTCATAGGTGACCACAACACCTTGTGGTGTACCTACGGGATTCTCGTCACCGGTTCTTGGATTCATTACTCTGCATTAAAAGTAAACTATGAGAATCGCACAAAGGAATCAAGACAGGATGCAAATCAAGAAATTATTTTGAAGTCGATATGGAGGTCAAGAACAGATTAACAAGTGGATGAGATCTTATAACTTATCATATCCTAATCGCAGACTTGCTCGGTTCCTTAGTTGAAACCAAAGCAATATAGTCGTTGACCTGCATGGACCACCACAAAAACCATGTCACGCCCCAGTCCCAAAACACCGAGGGACTAGCCACGTGGCAATGGCCAGCAGCACAACTCCATTGGACAAACCCAATTTAATTGACCTGTTAGAGTGTACTTAAGCTGTAAAACAAATACAATAGTCTACGATACATGTCACAGTATAATTCTAATCTCATCCACAGAAGGTAAACACAATTCAAAATGCCAGACTAATCAAAAAGAAATATAATCCATCAAAAAGAAATAAAAAATATCTCGGGAAACAACCCGATAATAAGTTTAATACAGTAATCCAAGAGTCATGATATATAGTATCTAGAAACAGAAATATCTGAGTATATAAAACAAAATACTCAAGATAAATTCTTTGGCACAACATCGTCCTCTGGTGCCAGTACTGCTCCAGCGCCAGCTCCTGTCCCGTATACCTTGGGGTAAATCTCCTCCGCTATACCTGGGGACATAATTCGGATCCAGGTCCTCAGGGGACATAGCAAGGTACAAGAATAACTCAAGACAAATAAAATGCAGTATATAAAATATATCAATAGGGCAAGCTATGTAACTAGCTATGTGATATGCAAATGAGAGCATCACTAGTACTCAGGCTGAGACCACTACAAGCTCTGTGTCGGGGAGCCGGTAGCAGTAATATCACGTAATGGGCCAAGCTCTGATATAGAGGCTAAAGTACCGTAATAATAAATAAATATATATGTAATCAGCCTGTAGCCTGTGTGTCTTTCCCCACCTAATATAATCAAATGTCTTATGTCCACGATGTCTCATGTCCAAAACACGCAAGATCATGACCTCTAGCTAGTACAATGAGTCATAATGATATCTATGTTTATGCAAGACTTATGTCACGAATCCTGTAAACCTATACAGAATAACCATGAATAACTTAGAAAAAATTCTGTCTCATAAATAGTGTCAAGTGTCCTAAGGTATGACGTACTTGGTAAAGCAAGCACGAAAATATAGGATCGTGTTATCAACTCTCTCTAAATGACGTTACACGACTCCGCGTACGGCGTCGACACCCGAATCTTGTTTGGACGCTAAGCAATATCTCACAGTCCTAGGTTGAGCAGGTATATTACAGAAATAAATCAAGCAAACAATATTAAAGTAACTACTGCAAGTTTGGCAAGGTACACTTGCTTGGGTTTTGAACTCCTTAAGTTGCTCCAGTAACAGCGAAATCTCTAAGTACGCCTCCGGATGCTGAATTAAACATTACCATCACTCTTAGAATACATGAAATAGCTAGGATTGACTACCCATAAGTCCAATTTGAACACATGACAGAATTGACAGTTTCTGATCAAAGTGGGGTCCACATATGACCCACTTCGCACCAAAAAACTTGTCAGAGACAAAGTTCTCCAAATTCGTCAAACTTAGTGTCTACAAGTCCAGAACGATGATACGAACCCAACGGAATGTCCAGAACTGGATTCTGATGAGCCGATCACAAAATCGCCCGTCAAGTGGAGCCGTGGGGCCCACGAAACGGGGTTTCATCAATGTTCTCAGAATCGAACCAAACTTAGGTCATAGGACCAGCGTAACACTACGAATTCGATGGCAAAAGTTTCGTTACGAAACGACAAGCATACACGAAATTATGATGAGTGTCAGAATAGGCCGATACGGGATTTTTCGACGGATACGCATTGATTTCGTTGTGCACGCACATCCAAATCAACTTTCGCAAAATCCCACACATCCGTATTGATGATACGCGCCTTTAGATGCAATTTGCACACGACGAAGTCGCCTCGTTTAGCGGAACGCACCCAGTTTCGAAAAATTTTGGATTTTGAAAACCAAGTTTTTGCTCAACTTTAACCGCGAATAAAACTCAGCATACATCAAATTAAGATAAACTAATTAATGGGTTTAAATATTGGTTATGTTGTCTAAATTACTGTTTAAGTGAAAATTAAAAATATTAACTAAGTTGGGAGAAAAACGGCCATGAACATGAGACTTTGGGACAGTTTCCTGAACAATAAATTGGGTTATTATTTCCTGTTTTGCGTCGCAATTTACGACCGACACAGGACACGATACCCCAAACTAATTATACAGGGTTCGACAGGGTCATACTGTAAATACAATGCAACAGGCCGTTCGAGAATCGATACAACGTGGAGGAAGATAACTCACTGTAAACAGAGGGGGTCGACTGCGGTGTGCTGCGCGTGGATGGTGGCAGCGGCGGTGCTCGATCGTCGGTGGCTGCTGTTAGTCATCCGCTGCTCACGTGCATTCAGTCGCGGCCGCTCGGGGAGGTCGCCGTCAAAGCCGTAGTCGCCGTCAAAGCCGTAGTCATCGAGGCCGGAGTTGTCATCGTCGGCGGAGTGGTGATGGCGGTGTCTAATGTTGGTGGTAGGGGTTCGGTATTACTAGGATTTTATAGGAGGTAGGAGTACGACGGTTACGGGGAGGTGGACGGAGGGGTCGCCGGAGGGTAGGGGAAGGTGAATCGAAGGGTCGCCACGGTTGAGGGAGGTGAACAGAGAGGTCGGAGTCGCAGCGGCGGATACCGTAACGGTCGAGAAATTTTAAAAAAACTCAGTTACTGTAGACAAGGGTTAGCGGGTCGGGTATGGGTGCGGGTACGGGTCGGGTTTGGATCCAATTCGTTAGGGTTGGGTTCAGTTTGGTTTGGGTTGGTTCAGGTTGGTTCGGTCTGGTTTGGTTTAAGTTTGGTTTGATTTGGTTTATTTTAAAAATAATGCATTTTAGCTATTTAAAAATAGTTTTTGAGCCCAATAAATTCCAAAAAAATTATACAATATCCTATTATTAATTATACACTCAAAAATATAATTTTTACAATATTTTAATATTTAATTTAATTCACAAAAATATTAATCACTGAAGAACATTTATTATAATTAATTAAAAATGACAGAAAAATCTCAAAAAATTCATAACTGAAATTCTAAAAAAATCTGGGTGTTTACACTTTATATGCATTTTGTTAGGGTCAGTTACTAGTGTACTTACTTTATCCGTTATAGCTACGGCTCTTAACATGAAAAGGCGTTCTAGATATTGGATGATTTTGTAGAAACACTCAAGTGAGTTCCTAGGGTATTCTTTAGAACTATCTATTAAGAATTTGAGAATTTGAGAATTTGGAGGGATTTGCTATAGTCTGAAGCAATGTATATGAAACTACCCATTAAAATGTTAAAATTGTATTAGATTACATGTTTATAAAACTTTATTAGAAACCTATGGTGTTCTTGCAGTTTCATTATGCAGCCTCTTCCTGCAATAGGCTATATCTATTTATATCCCGAGTTAAACTCAACATAATTTAGTTTTATGTTTCTATTCTCCTAGTTCTTCATTTTATAAAATTTCAAGTTGAGTTTATTGGAGATTTTTACTCAAACTGCATGATATTTACTATTTAGAGAAAATTGACTTCGTTTAGCACATATGATGTATTTTTAAAATTCAATTTGTTCAAGTCCCTAATAATTCAACTAATAGTTCTTTCCCTTCAAAGTTTTTTTTTAGTTTTACAAATGACTGGATGTCCTAGACTTGGCTTCATACATCAAATAAAAGTACGTCTTGGTGAGATTCAGTGTCTCTATTTGCTTTATGTGATCAAGAAAATAATCTATATAATTTTATGTTATTTTCAGCTGGCAATAAAAAAATTGTTGGTTCTACGAGACCTTAGACATAATAGTAAAAGTAATGGTGTTCATATGATGAACTTAGCATTATGTTCATATGACCTGCAAAGTTGGTCCCTTGTGCTTGTCATATTATTTGGCTATCGTAATTGGGTTTTTTCTCTGCTTATCGAGTGAACTAGCGTTGCCTTTGTACTAGGTGTGACATTGATAAGTCAGAGTTTCTATCATCTTTTAAATCGCTCTCAAATATATCTTACTATTGTCCTTCACATGCCCATAAGATGTCAAACTAAATACAATAAACTTTATTCTTACAATGTGGACGATAATATTGAAGTGTATTTTTTATGTTACTAATGTATCATCTTCATATTTTTATTTACTCTCGAAAAATTACTTTCTGTTTATACTAAAATCTATCTTAGTTATGTATTACTGTTCTGGAAGATTTGCTTCTTATGCCTTTTTGTAAAGGCATAAAAGCTAGGATAATCTTTGTTCACAAAATCTTTTATAGTTTTATGATATTCAATAGTTCCATGTTATTTGGCTCCTTTTTTACATTTTATGAAGATCCTTATTATTTTGTATGATATACTGTAGGAGTTACTTCTTTTGGAAGATGACATGAATGCTTTGGAAGAGATGTATCCTCAACGAGAAAAGGTGTAGGTAGCAATTTCATCAAATAGTCTAAGATTCTAGGTACGTGCATCATTCCTTATTTTTATGCTTTTATTTTAGTACAGGCAGAGACTTCTTGGGCTTTAATTTTCCTTAATATTTAAAAATTAGCGTTTGCATCCTTAATTAGGTAAGTTCTATACACAACTACAATGCACCTGCCTTCTTTTTCAGGACTATTATAGCTTACTAGTCTCATGATCTATTAGATATGCTCCTTTGATATATCCAATATTCTATGAATGTCTCCTTATGATATATTGGTTGGATGGTAGTATAATACTTTTCTGGTTTTATGAATAATTCATAAATACAAAGAAATTAGGAAACATATAAATAAATGTTTGTTCTTAAAACTCATCGGATAAGTGGACTTAATCTGATGCAGTTTGATCAATGAGACCATGTGTCTCTAGACATCGTTTCCAATTTCTACAGGAAGGTATATACAAGTAGCTAAAATCCATTAAGCTTTTTTTCGCTGAAGCTTTGTGCTTACGAGATTTTATTTTATGTAGACTGTAGTAGATTGCAAGCCTTGCAGGTTGCTTGATCTTCACTCTTGCTCATTTATTTTCTTGTTTTATATTTATTTTGAAATAAAATTTAACATGTTATATTTTTATATAAAATTAGTAGATGTCCTTAATGAGCTAAAGGAACTAAATCTAGATGTATGAAGGAGGACTGAAGAATTTAACTAGTTTAAAAATCAAGTAAAAATTTGGGGCCAAGCTCACCAAAGTTCTTTTGTAGGCAGTTTGTTGTAATGGTCTTTTATTAACAAAAAAAAGGCTATAAGAAATAAGTTCTAACAATTACGATTACTTTACATTTTCTATCATTATAAAATTTATTCATTCTTTAGGTCTTTGTACATGTATAAGCCAAAATGACTATATCTTAAATGATTATGATTATATTACCATAACAATGTGTATGCCATGTGATTAGGAAACAAGCTACTTCTTCTTCGACTCATATATACCCTTATTGCATATTGCAGACTCATCGGTTTCTTATCCAAGATGACTATACCAGAGGTTCAGTTCAGCAGTGGTACAAGATACAGCAAACCAAGCATGTACACAAATTTCTTTCTCAAGGATACTCAATGATGCTTTATTGTTTTTAACATTATATATGTAATGATTAGTGATTATCAATGTATAGAAAATTCAAATACAATATTGTGTTTTTTTTAGAATCGAGAAATTTGTAAATTTATGGACATGAAAAAAATAAAAGGTTTAAATTTAAAAAGAATTATAAAATTATTATTTTTCATATTTTTGAATATACTAACGGTTACATCCTGTTACTATTCACTTCTATAGATTTTATAGGCCCATTAGGAAATGTATTCACTAACGGCTATTGTCGTTAGAATAATTAAAATTCTAACGGTAAATAACCATTATAAAGACCCTTGGTAGAATTACCCACTCCCACATACACACGAAATTTACTCATTAGAAATAATTATATTAGCATGTTTAGACCATTTAAAACATGTGTTTTGGTGTAGTAAAATTATCTAATCTTGTAGAAACCCCAACTGAATGTTGCATTTACAAATCAAATGCATTTAACCAATGATTTTTTTAGTGCTTATATTTTTTTATTCTATAATGAACTATTCCATGATTGAATCTAGTATAATCAACCCCTAATCATAAAATATTTACATGATATGTGTTTTCTGTGTAAAAATCCTGAAACCACAAAAAATAAAAAATAAAAATCTTAGGATTTGTGTTCTTTAGAAGATTTAAGGCAGAAAAACATAAATCTCATGCAACAAGACCCTCTTTGATCTCTCAAACAGTAAAGAAAATAACATAAAATAATGTAATCCCCAAATATGAACTACTAAAATTAATCATCAAATACAAACCCTAGGCAGAAATTATACTAAAATAAAAGTAGGAAAAATAAAAATGAATTTTGAGAACAAGTAGACGAAAAAATAGGAAAATTATACTCACATCTTGAGATCAAGCAAAAGATATTTCCATTCTCTATCCACAAACTACTAAACTACTCACATCTTCAATTTGTTTAGGAAATAGATAGAGACTAGACACTAAACTACAAAAGTAGAAAAATTATACCAAGAATGAGATTTCCAACCCAACACAGGCGAGCAAAAGAGATCTCCATCTCTATCGATCCTGAAACCACTGCGTGCACAAGAAATTTGAAGATCTTTAGGCTGGAGAAAGCACAAGGAGAGAAAATCTCTCTCTCTCTCTCTCTCTCTCTCTCTCTCCACTCTATTTCTTAGGGACAGATTTTTTTACGACAGAGATTTTCTTGGTATAAGGAAAAGTTTTAGGTAAGAATGGGTATAGTGAAAATAGAGTGGAGCGCGCGGACCAAAAAAATGGAGGGCAGCTGGAGAAAGCCCGCGAACGAAAATGGAGGGATCAGTGAAATTAGAGTGACGTTGCAAGCATGGTTTAGTGTGCAAGTATGGGTTCTGTTGCAATCATGGTTTTATATGTGGCCATTAGTTAATGTTGCTCTCCCTTTTATTTTTCTTCTCTCGGTTTCGTTGCAATGGTAGATGCAACAGTTTAATTATATCGCAGAGTTTGCAATACTTCAAAAATGTTGCTTAATTGGTTGCAACTTTTGAAACATTTTGTAATTGTTGCAAGGTTGCAACAATTAATAACAGTTGCAACTCATGGTTACAAAAATTGCAGTTTGGGGTAGTATATGCAAAAATTCTTGACGGATCAGACAGATAGGATACAAGTTGTGCTGAGAATTGAGATATTTGGAGTAATGATGCAGACTTACTTAACTTGGTCGGATGGATATTTGTATAGAGCATAGTTCGAGTGTATGGTTATGCCAAGTTAGAAGATAATGCATCATGTCATATTATCTTTTGAGGAATCGTGGGCATAGACGGGATCGAGGCATGCAACTGTACCTATAGATGTGAGTGGATCTGTCCATTCTCCTCTACTCCTTCATGTCCGAATAAAATGAATGCTAGTATTATTTTATTGTGTTTCCTTACTAAATGTTCCTCTAGTTCACATAATAATAATGATGCCTTATATTCAGTACTATAGAAATCAAAGAAACACATGAATGCTGTGTGTACCATTGACACAAGAATGCTATAATATAAGTTTTACATGAGAAAAGAGGTAACACTGTGCAATCTACTTTACATGCTTGTAATACTGAGAATGGAACATTGAATATCAGTACAGGTATACGTGTATCAGTGCACAGTAACTATGAAGAAAATGCTTCATATGCGAGTATAATTGTGGTTTGGTACCACCGGCCACGAGTAGGTCTGTAAGTTGGGACTACGGGTCCCTAATCGATATAAGAACGAGTAAAAAATGAAGGATCAATAATGCGAGGCTTTACTTACGTCTCTTTACCTTGCAATTTATGCTTAAGATTTTATTTGTATAGACGTTGTTTTGTCATGGACAACTTTTGTACAAGGTTTGGTAAGTTTTCTTGAACGAGATGCATCGGGACACCGGGATCGTTCGGCCTAGGAGGAAACATAGTGCTTTGGTAGCACTGGATATAAACGAGATATTCATTGGGGATCGTAACCTCATGAATGGTGCTTTGTACATCCATTAAAGTCATATATGGCATGTCCCTCGTGGTGCATGAATTATATCACCAATGACCCTCATGTAGTTAGGATGCATATTGAGGAAAACAATTATGCTTGCTTAACAGACCATTCGTCGAAACTCTTCATATTGCTTATTGTATCGCTAATCCTTGTTTTACATGGAAATGACAAGTGAGTTATTGGTAAGAATTGCTAATAAGCGATATGTAATATTTTCCTCATATTCAATTTATACTGCTGATCCTATAACATACTTTTGTTATGCTACTGGATATCTTGAACATTGAAATGAACCTAGTCTCTAATAGAAAGATCACTAAATTAATGTGCATGCTTCTCACATTATTACTAATGTTTAGGTGAGTGGGCTAGTTCTGCTCATCAGTACGCGATATGTACTCACCCACGTTTGTGGGCATCCCCAGGAAGTCAGTTATGGGGAGTAGCTGGAACTGTCCCGAGGCATCAAAGCATTGTTGGGGCGTGCAAAAACTCTTCTTCCATTGGAGGCATCTTCTGTTATAAAGGGCATAATGTATGGAACAGTATAATTCAGTTGTATCAGTGAGATTGTAAGCCAAGACAAAAAAATATCATTGTAAGCCAAGTGGCCAAGTATCAGTTATAATTAAGAAGCTTTGTAATCTGTTGTAAGCCATGTATTCAAAGATCATTATCAATAAAGAGCTACTTTTTATTCTATTCTATTTTGACTTTAATTTGTCTGCTTATTTTTTGCTGCTATATCGATGGTTCTGAGAAATACCATGACTTGTCTATCCGTTTGCCTTGTACAAGTGCAATCTAGGCTTGTACGGTATCACGTCCGTGGCTACCTACGATTCTTCAAAATCGGGCGTGACAAATTGGTTTCAGAGCACGGTTATGCGCTCTTGGACTCGAAAAACTCTAAATCAAAGTTACTTCTACGACTACTTAAAGATGCATGTACGGATACTCAAAGTTGCTTCAGTGACTATTCAAAGTCTCTTCTGCGAATAGTCACAGTCGCCTCAGTGCGTATCCAAAGTGTTTTCTGTGAGTATTCAAAGTTGCTTCTACGATTTTAGAAATTACATATGTGATCGTTCTGTGTTGCTTCCTCTATTGTTCTAAAGTGCTTCCACGATCGAGAGTATTTGACATCTTGGCTACACTCACTGGATGTTTTATATAATAAGCCTAAATATTGTGATGTCCTAGTTGTGATTCTTGAATTATAAAAGATACCAAGAACTCAACAATGATTCAATGCCATAGAAGAATAACTGGTGATTAATGATAATTGCATGTGGGAATAAAGAGAATCAATATGTATGTTGTGTGCGCGATGGCTGTATTGTATTTCATATTCGAGTAAATATTTTTTATGTTGGTGACTGGCAATGCTACCAAGTGTAGGTATTGCGGTATGGATGTTGGATCAGTGTAACAATGTGTCAGAATCAAGTATCACACTTCTAGAACAAGTGATATATACACTATAATGTAATAAAAATTAACAGAGAGATGTACTCGTAAAAATGTGTCACAACCCGCACCCAGTGTGAGGGTATGAGTACGTGGATACTTCCAGCCTATGCCGCAACATCGGTGGTAAAACGTTGTCTAGGTCAACAATATTATCTAAACATCTCACACAATGTGATAGTTGGTTTCAAAATTTTATTTTATTTATTTATTATTACTATTTATTTGGAAATAATTTTTTTTCGAGAAAATTGCTTTTCGAGAAAAATTACATTATTTCAATAATGTAATTTCTCGAGTTCCCAAAATTTTAATATAATATTATTATTTTTTTACATAAATCTTTATATTTTGTTGAAGTATTTGTGTTGTGCCTTGTCAGTTATAAATTAGGGTTTAATTAGTGCGAAAGATTAAGTTTGATTAAGGTATGAGTGTCACGACCCGCACCCGGAAATTCGGGCACGAGTACGTGGTTACGTCCAGCCTACGCCGCAGAGTCGGCGGTAGTACGCTGTCTAGGTCAAATCCATATTTACTAAACTAGCTCATTCACAATTAACATAGGCAAGATAATAATGAGAACAGAAACTTAAGATTGCAATTGAAATAAATATGACAACAGATTCAAATGTTTAGTACAGAAAATCAGAATGAAATCGGGGACAAACCCGATTAATAGGATAAGAAACAGAAATAAAAGATAGCTACTACTAGCTACTCTGCAGCAGGGGTCTCCTGGGTGGGATCTGGCTCCTCATAGGTATCATCAGTCCCCTCATAGGGACCATAATAAGTAGGGGCAAGATCCTCATCATCGCCTAAATCAACAGATCCAGTCAGGAAAGGAGCAAAGTACACAGTGCACAACAAGGTTAAACTAAATATTTATGACAATTAAATATTGAATATCAAGTTAAGAAACTGCATAACAGAACATCATTATCTCAGAATTAAAGCTGTAAGCAGGAATATGAGAAAACAGAAATAAATGAAACAGGAAATGAAACTACAACAGTCAGCAAGATATATAACATGACCAGAAACTATCTGTGTGAACTTGTGTTTGTTTTTAGAATACATAGTTGGCATGTAGGGGTTTATAAGGCTAATCCGGCCGTCATGAACGGCTATTAAACAGGGGAAATCGAGATCCGGCTGAGGTACAGTCGCGTACCAACAGCTATTAAACATGACAAGGGGAAGGGTAAACTACATGCCTTCTAGTATTCTCCCACCCGACATGAAAAACAAGACATGAACTCTAATATTCCAGACATATAAATCCAGCATTTCTAACACTAGGTGTAATCATCAAGGGTACTAGTAAAGCAGGGAATTAATTATCACAATATATATAGATTTAACTTGAAGTGCAGGTACTTGCCTGTTGTTTGGATCTGATTAATATTGGCTCTCGGGAAAAAATTCCAGAGATGAGTCCAAAAGCTGAAATAGACATTACCATCACGCTCAGAAGATATCAAATAGCTAGAAATGCCTGTCCTTGGGTCCAATTTGGAGACAAGGACAAAAACGACAGTTTCGGATCAAAACGGGGTCCGCCGGTGGGCACCGAAAAATGTGTCCGGGTCAAAAGTCTCTAAATTCACCAAACTTAGTGTCAACAGGTCAGGAATGCTGATACGAACCCAACGGAACTTCCAGATTTGGATTCCGATGAGCCGAACACAAAATCGCCCGTCGAGCGGGGCTTGTGGGGCCCACGACACGCGATTTCGTCAACGTTCTCAGAATCGAACCAAACTTGACCCACAGGACCAGCGTGTCGCTACGAGTCCGATGGCGCAAGTTTCGTCTCGATCTGACGAGTGTACAAGAAGTTAGGGCAAATTGCAGAAAAGTCGGATACGGGGCGATGTCCGTGGATACGCGTTGATTCCGGTGTGCACGTACACCCGAATCAGCTTCCACGAAATCTCACACGTCCGTATCGACGACGCGGCACGTATCTGTGAAGACCGCACGCGACCAAGTCGTCCCGTTTGACGGGGCGCACTCAGTTCCGGGGTGAAACAGGGTCTGGTTTTTCCTGTTTTTGGATCGCGGTGTGCGATCACCACAGGACGCGATGCCCCGAACAGTTTGTCCGGACACCGAGAGGGTCATACAGGCTTCCCGACGCAATTTGCGGAATTGAAAACGGAGCTACGAGGCAAAAGTTACACGCATCTGAAGGGGACTCGAAAATCAGGGTCGAGTCGTGTCCGACTCGTGTCGGACACGGGAAGAAGAATTGGGGCTAGGGTTAGGGTTTGGGACGCTGTGGCGGGTTGGCGGTGGTCGGCACGGCGGCGGGAAGGCCGAGCACGGCTGGGGGCGCTGCGGCGGAGGGCGGCGCAGCACGGCGGCGCGCTGGGAGGCGGCGGAGGCGGTGCTGGCTGCTGCTAGTGCTGTCTCCGCTGCTGTTGCTGTCGGGGACGGAGGAGGAAGGAGGAGGGGCGAGGCGGCGCCGAGGGAGGAGGGCGGCGCTGGGCGGTGGCTGGGCAGCGGCGAGGCAGGGCGGAGCTCGGCGGAGAGGGGCGGCGTCGGCTAGGGTTAGGGTTACGGTGAGGGAGGCTGGAGGAGGAAGGAGGGGGTTTATAAAGGAGGAGGAGGGCGGTTGCAGGGCCGGGCAAGGCGGCGGGTCGGGTTCGGGTGAGCCCGACCCGACCCGTTAAGGTTTGGGTCTGGGCCGCGGCCCAATGGGCCAGGGTGCGGGCTGGGCTGATAAAAAAAAATAAAAAAAAGAAATAATAATAATTAAATAATAAATAAATAGTTAATTAATTAATAAAATTGTTTTTAGGCATTTAAAAATAGGTCTGAGGCCCAGAAAAATCCAGAAAAATTACCCTAAGTCTAGTTTTTCATTTTACACCCAAAAATATTATTTCCATGATATTTTAATATTATTTATTAACAATTAAAAATCATTTAATAATTAAGAACTTTGATTTTAATTTCAGAAAATTCCCAAAAAATTCCAGAAAATTAGGAAAAATCCAAGATTTAATAATTTGAAAATTCAGGGGGTTTACAACCTACCCAACTTACAAAAATTTCTTCCTCGAAATTTAAGAATAATAAGGCACGAAAGGAAAGGCCGAAAATTAAAATATACCTCAGGGTTCAAAAAGGTAAGGGTAGCGCTCTCTAATCTCGTCTTCTCGCTCCTAGGTGGATTCGTCGGGAGAATGGTGCTTCCAAGCTACGCGAACCAGGGAGATAACCTGGTTCCGCAGAACTTTCTCCGATCGATCCAGTATCTCCACGGGTTGCTCTTGGTAAGTCAAACTTGGGCCTACTTCGAGCTCTGAGTGATCCAAAATGTGGCTGGGGTCTGACACGTACTTTCTCAGCTGCGACACGTGGAAGACGTTATGGACTCCATCCAGAGAGGGTGGCAATGCCAGACGGTATGCCACTTCTCCGATTTTCTCTTGAATGCCAAAAGGTCCAATAAATCTTGGGCTGAGTTTTCCACTCCTTCCGAACCTAATGGTGCCACGTGTCGGGGAAATCTTTAAGAATACCAGCTCTCCAACCTTTAATAAAGTCATAATCAAGTCTTAGTTCCATAATCAAAATGTTTAAATTGACTTGAATTTCATAAATTTAATTACCTCAAATTCCAAGGGCCTTCGGTGGCTATTTGCCCAATGTCGTTGCCTGTCTTGAGCCACTCGAAGTCTGTCCCTTATTTGCTTTACCTTCTCAGTTGAATCGATCACCATCTCTGGTCCCAGCAGGGCTCTTTCTCCAACGTCGTCCCATGATAGCGGGATACGACATCTTCGTCCATACAGAGCTTCAAATGGAGTCATCTCAATACTTGCTTGGTAACTGTTATTATAAGAGAACTCCACAAGATGTAGATAGTCTTCCCAGGATCCTCCAAAATCCAGAACACATGTACGGAGCATATCTTCAAGTGTCTGGATTGTACATTCCGATTGTCCATCGGTTTGGGGATGATAAGCTGTGCTGAATTTGAGTTGCGTCCCCAAGCTGGCTTGTAAGCTCTTCCAGAAGTGAGAGGTGAATCTTGAATCTCGGTCGGAGACAATACTTACTGGAACTCCATGCAGCCGGACAATGTGTCTGATATATAAATCTGCCAGCTTCTCTGTAGATAGCCCTACTTTGAAGGGTAGAAAATGTGCAGACTTGGTCAGTCTATCTACTATCACCCAGATTGCATCCTTTCCACTCGGTGTCCTTGGAAGTCCGGAAACAAAATCCATTGTGATATGTTCCCACTTCCACTCTGGAATGGGCAGTGGTTGAAGCAATCCTCCAGGTCTTTGTCTTTCTGCCTTGACTTGCTGGCACACTAAACAACGAGATACGAACCTGGCTACTTCTCTTTTCATGCCATGCCACCAAACATGCGTCCTCAGGTCCTTGTACATCTTGTTGGCTCCTGGGTGTATAGAGTATTGCGATCTGTGCGCCTCTTGCATAATTTCTTCCCTTATGTCTCCTTGAGGTACACATAATCTATCGCCATGCCTCAGTGATCCATCTTCATGAATTCTGAAATCTTCTACTAATCCAGCTTGCACTTGACCTCGAAGGCTTCGCAGGCCTTCATCTTGAAACTGAGTCTCCTTGACCTTATCCATTAAAGTAGACTGAATCTGCAAGTTCATCATTTGGCCTTCTTTTCCTGGGATAATTACTTCAATACCTAAACTTTCCAAGTCCTCTAGCAGGTGTCTGTCCATAGTCAAGTACATCGCCATAGGATATCTGCTTAGAGCATCAGCAACTACATTGGCCTTCCCAGGATGATATTGAAGGGTGATATCAAAGTCTTTCATTAGTTCCAGCCACCTTCTTTGCCTCATGTTCAGCTCTTTCTGAGTGAAAATATATTTTAGACTTTTATGGTCCGTAAATATTTCCACCATTTCTCCATAAAGATAATGCTTCCATAGCTTAAGAGCAAAAATGACAACTGCCAATTCTAAATCATGAGTTAGATAGTTCTTTTCATGAGGTTGAAGCTGTCTAGAGGCATATGCTATTACTTTCTTGTTCTGCTCCAAGACACAACCTAGACCTTTTCCAGAAGCATCACTATAAATAGCGAAACCTCCGGTTCCAGAAGGTAAGGTCAGAATAGGGGCAGTAGTCAGCCTTTTCTTCAATTCCTCAAAAGCATGCTGACATTCATCAGTCCAGGTGAACTCTTCATCCTTCCTTGTTAATTTTGTCATGGGCTCAGCAATTCTTGCAAAGTCCTTCACAAACTTTCGATAGTAGCCAGCTAGTCCCAGGAAGCTTCTAATCTCTGCTACAGAGTCTGGAGTGGGCCAGGATTCTACTGCCGCTATCTTCTTAGGATCTACTGCTATTCCATCTCCAGTCACAACATGTCCCAAGAATTCTACTTTGTCTAGGAAGAAGGCACATTTAGATAATTTCCCATAAAGTTTTTCCTTCCTCAAAGTCTCTAATGCTAACCTCAAATGTTCTTCATGTTCTTCGGGGGTCTTGGAGTAGATCAAAATATCATCAATAAAGACCACTACGAACTTGTCTAGATATTGCTGAAATACTTTGTTCATCAGGTTCATAAAAACTGCTGGAGTATTCGTCAACCCGAACGGCATTACTAAAAATTCGTAGTGTCCGTTCCGGGTATTGAAAGCAGTTTTAGGGATGTCTTCCTTTCTCACCCTTACTTGGTGGTATCCAGACCTCAAATCAATCTTTGAAAATACCCGAGCTCCACTCAACTGATCAAATAGGTCATCTATCCTGGGCAGGGGATACTTATTCTTAATTGTTAAGGCATTCAAGGCCCTATAGTCAATACACATTCGGGATATTCCGTCCTTCTTGGGCACAAATAATACTGGAGCTCCCCAGGGTGAGACACTAGACCTAATGAAACATTTGTCTTCTAGTTCTTTGATTTGCTCATTTAGTTCTATTATCTCCTTCTTGTTGATTCTGTAGGAATTTTGAGATACTGGTGCTGCTCCTGGCACTAAGTCAATGGAGAATTCAACTTCTCGGTCTGGGGGTAAGCCTGGGAGATCTTCAGGCAAGACATCAAGATATTCAGAGATGATAGGTAGTGGCACTTCTTCTGTTACTAGGGCTCCACAAATTTTGTTATTACCCATTTCTCTAGAACCTCTAGCAAATTCAAATTCTGGCTTGTCAGGGGGCCTGAAAATTACACTACCTCTGTGGCAGTCTATAGTGGCATGATGTTGACTTAACCAATCCATACCCAGTATAATGTCAAAACTGGGCACTGGCATTACAAGTAGCCTAGCATACAGTTCTCTTCCACACAATGTAATAGGACAATTGTTACAGGCATCACTAACCGGGATGATTCCTCCACCGGTAATGATCTTATAACAATTCTTAAGGGGTTTAGTGATTAAGCTATGCTTCATAAGGAAATCTACTGACATGAATGAATGTGAAGCTCCAGAGTCAAATAAAGTAATAGCTGGTATTGAATTTATAAGCACAGAACCTGTGATCACGTCTGCTGTGGCTTCAGCTTCTTCCAGAGTCATTGCATAAGCACAGCCTTGCTGCGGTGCACCCCTCTGTTGCTGCTGTTGGTGCTGAGCAAAGCATTGTTGTTGTGTTGGAAGCGGGGGTCCCCTCTGTTGTACTACTGGGGCCCTGGCCTGGACGGGAGCCTTGGGTGCAGCGGTGCGTCCTTGAGCAGCTGGACAGTCCCTCATTTGATGCGCTGCTGAGCCGCAGTAGAGGCATGCACTTAGCCTCTTCCTGCAGACTTGCCAAGTATGACCTAGTTTTTGGCAAAAGTTACAAGCAGCAGCTTGTTGGTTCTGTCCCTGAGCCTGGTGTTGAGGTGCTGGAGCTCTAAGGAGAGGACGCTGAGTTTGCTGCGGGGCCCTCTGCTGTTGTTGTTGTTGTTGAAAAGGGCGTTTGGTGGGTCCCGTATTTCCGGTATCTCTCTCCCATTTCAGTTTATGCCCCATATCTCTCTCAACGCCTTGTGCCACGCTCAGGATTTCTTCATAGGTGCGAGCTCGGCTGGTGGTGACAGCAAGGCGAATATCCGGAGATAGCCCCTTCTTGAATCTACGGGCCCTGTCCTCCGGGGTACGAACCATGTACTCCGCAAAGTGGCTTAACCTGCTAAATTCAGCAGTATATTCATCAACAGACAGGTTACCTTATTCCAGTCTCTCAAATTGGCTTTCGAGAGCTTCCCGAGCCACTTTGGGGTAGAATTTCTCCTTGAATAGCCTCTTGAAGTCCTCCTAGGTGAGGTTAGGAGCAGATAGTTGGGGTTCATCTCTGAACCAGGTTCGAGCAATGTCGAACAGTTGCAGGCTTGCGGATTCCACTTTGAGATCATCAGTAACCCGAGCAGTCTTCAGGAGTCTCTCGACATTCTCTATCCACTCATCGGCATAGAGAATGCCCTCAGTTCCGTAGAATTCCAGGGGTCTAAGATTTTTGAAGTCTTTGGCACTCCCTGGCCTCTTGAGTGACGACTCCTGGGACTTAAGAGCTTCTGAGAGGCTGGTCCTCAGAAGTGCAGTCTGTTCTTTCTGGGATTCCACCAATCCCTGGAATACTCCAAGTAGCTGTGCCCCATCCAGAGTAACTGCCGGAACAGATGGAGGCGGCGGGAGTGCAAGAGTCTCGGGCACATTCTGCTCAGCTGGTTCTGATGTGCCTCCTACTGTGTTCCTGGTCTGGACCATTCTGAAAGATTAAGGGATAGGAAGATCAGAATAGAATACTTGGAAATCAAAGGCGATAGGAAAATTAAGCAGAAATGATATCAAGAGTTGAAATAAGGACCCTATACTGTGAATGAGGTTTTCCTAGAATCCTCAATCTTATTCCATACCCTGTCCTAGGGTATTACCCTATTTTAGGATAGGACCTGCATGGGCCACCATAAAAATGTGTCACGACCCGCACCCGGAAATTCGGGCATGAGTACGTGGTTACATCCAGCCTACGCCGCAGAGTCGGCGGTAGTACGCTGTCTAGGTCAAATCCATATTTACTAAACTAGCTCATTCACAATTAACATAGGCAAGATAATAATGAGAACAGAAACTTAAGATTGCAATTGAAATAAATGTGACAACAGATTCAAATGTTTAGTACAGAAAATCAGAATGAAATCGGGGACAAACCCGATTAATAGGATAAGAAACAGAAATAAAAGATAGCTACTACTAGCTACTCTGCAGCAGGGGTCTCCTGGGTGGGATCTGGCTCCTCATAGGTATCATCAGTCCCCTCATAGGGACCATAATAAGTAGGGGCAAGATCCTCATCATCGCCTAAATCAACAGATCCAGTCAGGAAAGGAGCAAAGTACACAGTGCACAACAAGGTTAAACTAAATATTTATGACAATTAAATATTGAATATCAAGTTAAGAAACTGCATAACAGAACATCATTATCTCAGAATTAAAGCTGTAAGCAGGAATATGAGAAAACAGAAATAAATGAAACAGGAAATGAAACTACAACAGTCAGCAAGATATATAACATGATCAGAAACTATCTGTGTGAACTTGTGTTTGTTTTTAGAATACATAGTTGGCATGTAGGGGTTTATAAGGCTAATCCGGCCATCATGAACGGCTATTAAACAGGGGAAATCGAGATCCGGCTGAGGTACAGTCGCGTACCAACAGCTATTAAACATGACAAGGGGAAGGGTAAACTACATGCCTTCTAGTATTCTCCCACCCGACATGAAAAACAAGACATGAACTCTAATATTCCAGACATAAAAATCCAGCATTTCTAACACTAGGTGTAATCATCAAGGGTACTAGTAAAGCAGGGAATTAATTATCACAATATATATAGATTTAACTTGAAGTGCAGGTACTTGCCTGTTGTTTGGATCTGATTAATATTGGCTCTCGGGAAAAAATTCCAGAGATGAGTCCAAAAGCTGAAATAGACATTACCATCACGCTCAGAAGATGTCAAATAGCTAGAAATGCCTGTCCTTGGGTCCAATTTAGAGACAAGGGCAAAAACGACAGTTTTGGGTCAAAACGGGGTCCGCCGGTAGGCCCGCTTTGCACCGAAAAACGTGTCCGGGTCAAAAGTCTCCAAATTCACCAAACTTAGTGTCAACAGGTCAGGAATGCTGATACGAACCTAATGGAACTTCCAGATTTGGATTCCGATGAGCCGAACACAAAATCGCCCGTCGAGCGGGGCCTGTGGGGCCCACGACACGCGATTTCGTCAACGTTCTCAGAATCGAACCAAACTTGACCCACAGGACCAGTGTATCACTACGAGTCCGATGGCGTAAGTTTCGTCTCGATCTGACGAGTGTACAAGAAGTTAGGGCAAATTGCAGAAAAGTCGGATACGGGGCGATGTCCGCGGATACGCGTTGATTCCGGTGTGCACGCACACCCGAATCAGCTTCCACGAAATCTCACACGTCCGTATCGACGACGCGCACGTATCTGTGAAGACCGCACGTGACCAAGTCATCCCGTTTGGCGGGGCGCACTCAGTTCCGGGGTAAAACAGGGTCTGGTTTTTCCTGTTTTTGGATCGCGGTGTGCGATCACCACAGGACGCGATGCCCCGAACAGTTTGTCCGGACACCGAGAGGGTCATACAGGCTTCCCGACGCAATTTACGGAATTGAAAACGGAGCTACGAGGCCAAAGTTACACGCACCTGAAGGGGACCCGAAAATCAGGGTCGAGTCGTGTCCGACTCGTGTCGGACACGGGAAGAAGAATTGAGGCTAGGGTTAGGGTTTGGGATGCTGTGGCGGGTTGGCGGTGGTTGGCACGGCGGCGGGAAGGCCGAGCACGGCTGGGGGCGCTGCGGCGGAGGGCGGTGCAGCACGGCGGCGCGCTGGGAGGCGGCGGAGGCGGTGCTGGCTGCTGCTGGTGCTGTCTCCGCTACTGTTGCTGTCGGGGACGGAGGAGGAAGGAGGAGGGGCGAGGCGGCGCCGAGGGAGGAGGGCGGCGCTGGGCGGTGGCTGGGCAGCGGCGAGGCAGGGCGGAGCTCGGCGGAGAGGGGCGGCATCGGCTAGGGTTAGGGTTACGGTGAGGGAGGCTGGAGGAGGAAGGAGGGGGTTTATAAAGGAGGAGGAGGGCGGTTGCAGGGCCGGGCAAGGCGGCGGGTCGGGTTCGGGTGAGCCCGACCCGACCCGTTAAGGTTTGGGTCTGGGCCGCGGCCCAATGGGCCAGGGTGCGGGCTGGGCTGATAAAATAAAATAATAATAATAAAAATAATAATAATAATAATAATTAAATAATAAATAAATAGTTAATTAATTAATAAAATTGTTTTTAGGCATTTAAAAATAGGTCTGAGGCCCAGAAAAATCCAGAAAAATTACCCTAAGTCTAGTTTTTCATTTTACACCCAAAAATGTTATTTTCATGATATTTTAATATTATTTATTAACAATTAAAAATTATTTAATAATTAAGAACTTTGATTTTAATTTCAAAAAATTCCCAGAAAATTCCAGAAAATTAGGAAAAATCCAAAATTTAATAATTTGAAAATTCAGGGGGTTTACTATGAGTAGGTTTAATTAAAAACCTATTTTAACTTTATTTAGAAAAGACCAAAATACCCTTTTGCTTAACCATTAGATTCTTTAAGAAGCAAGTAGAGGAGGGGGGTGGCCTGCCAAATAAGGGGGTACAATCCCCTTTGTTTTGCTTCTTTTCAACCTTAAATATCTAGTATGTAGTTCTTACTAGTTAAGTTATTTGTTATATATAAAAAGGGCTTGGTATTTACTTCCTTTATAAGACTTTTAACTCCTTTCTTTTACCTGTCACCCTATTCATTTAACCATCTACTAAACCCTCGCTCTTCAACTTCTCATACTTACAAAGCCTAGAAAGCCAAGGCAAGTCCTCTTGCTCTTTGTACTTCGTGTACAAATCTTCTTTTGTGTACTTTTTATATTGTTTTAGTTTACTTTTATTGTTCAAAGTAAAGTTTTTATTCCAGATAAATATTGAGAATAATATATGTGGTTTAGAACATAATTTAAGAGTTTTTAATTAAGGTGACACACCCATATAAGTCTTGGACATAATTTAGAATTAGAAAACATAGTGCTAAATTTGTTCCTACAACGCAGTATTTTCCCGTATCAGTTTTCATCTACTAAATCCTATTAAAATTAATTTTGTCTAAACAAAAATTGAAGAGGATTCGATAAGATTTTCAACAATATATGAGACGATAGGGTTTGAATTCATATGATAGGAATGGGTCATGCAACAGAGGTGTAGAATCCTAGAATCAAAATCTGGAACCTATGTGCATATTTTTGTGTATGCCAATTTTGACCTATTAAACTTCTTCAAAACCAGGATATGTATGAACAATAATCAAAGAGGATTCGATAATATTTCCAATCGTATATGATATGATAGCATTCAGGTGTACATAATACGAGTTATTGGTCGTACAACATCGACGTATAATTCTGGAAATAAAATCTGGAATATTTTACACCTTATTTTGTAAACCAGTTTTGACCTATTAAACGTTATCAAAATTCGATTATGTCTAAACATAAATCGAAGATGATTCGATAAGCTTTGAAACAGTATAATTTGATGGCATTTTGATTAATGTAATATTAATAGGAGTTATGTTCTGTATAAAGTTGGGTATACATGCTGAAATTTTTGTAAAATTTGGTTTTGTGCTTTTATGCATTTACTATTTATCCTATTAACTACGTGTGTCCGGTGTAGAGTTGTTCCACCGAAGGGGCTTTGACCTATATCAATTCTATGGAGAGTTTCTTCGGGTAGGATATATTACTGTGTTTGGAGCTCGAAATACAAAGTAGACTCTGTCCGAAAGTCTAAGGATTTCAGAAGATAGCCTAATTTGGAAACTTAAACACCGTAGTATCGTATTGAACCCTAAACCAAGATAATTGTATATCGATTAGAGACAGAGTAACGATAATTCAAGAAATACCTTGAGATTAATTGTCTAAGTTCGGATTCGTACGGACATGGACTTCTAAACGTGTAAACGATCTGATTATCAAATATTGTTTCCTTGGTTATAGAATACCATGTTAACTGTATTCTCGTATTACATGAGATTAACATGTATAGAGAATTTATTTGGTATTATTCTAATAGTTGAAAGCATTCCTGCAAGTTGTACCTGTATTCCAAAAATACAAATCAAGATGTATACTTTAGCCAGAAAATAAAGTTTTAACTATTATAATGAAATTAGGATTGATTGTGATTGTAGAATAGAGCATTGGGCTGAGGAGAACAGTTTGGATCATAGCGTATGAAATCTGGACAATATAATTAAAAAAACTGATCAGTACCTGTAGCTCCTTCGCAAGGCCTTACGGTAAGAGTGAGTGAATGCTTAGATCACCTACCTACCTGTATCTCGTATTATTTGTAAATATTTACCCTAATTCGATAAAAGTCGAATTTAGTATTAAATGATGTTATGATTTATTACTCCCGAAGAGAAGTGGCCGGACTACTAAGCACCGTGCCTACCTGCCATCACCCGATCCCTGGTAACGGGATTATTGCCTAGATAGTGCCCGTAACACTGCGATTGTGAGATCCAAACATGTTCTCTAAACTTTGCATAATCATATAGAAATTTTTTACTTGTGACTGTGTTAGTAACTTTAGGACTTAAGAAACAGTTTTAAATAAAATTATTTTACCAGATTAATATTACTTTAGAAGTTAGTTCAAAGTTACATTTAATTTTTTGTACTTAGAGTTTATTTGGGTTAGATTTCCATTGCACTAGTTCTTCAATATCACATTATTTTATTTATTCACCTTTCTTGAATCGAGGACTTGTATATCTTTGATGATCTAGTTTTTGTTCACTAGATGAATGACGGGACAAAGATGAGATTCTTTCCTTATATAATATGGAAAAAATCTGAAGAGTAAGGGATATCGCGTATAGAACAATTTCATTTTGTGCTCTTGTATAATTATATGTGTATTAATCTTATGGGAGATAGTTATGTGATTTTAAATTTAATGAGTAGCTTGTATACTTTCTTTTGAAGACATAACTCAGACTTGTGAGTTGTAAATATAAATATTGATATTGTGAGTATACTTAGTTCTTACTTGTTGATGGTTTAGCTTTACCATATACTTTATCCTAGAACTTACAAGCAAAAATTGTAAACCCCCTGATTTTTCAAAATTTTAAAAACTGGATTTTTCACAATTTTCTGGAATTTTCTGGGATTTTTCTGTAAATTAAAAACAAGGTTTTAATTATTCAATGATTTTTAATTGGTATTAAACAGTATTAAAATATTATGAAAATAATATTTTTGGATGTAAAATGAAAAACTGGACTTAGGGCAATTTTTCTGGAATTTATCGGACCCCGGACCTATTTTTAAATGCCTAAAAAGTATTTATCTATTTATTAAATTAATTAATTAAATAAATTACTGTTATTAATTATTATTATTATTATTATTTTTTTATTTTTTTAAACCCTAGAATCCGGCCCGCGGCCCGTTGGGCCGGCCCAGCCCAACGGACCCGAACCCAGCCCGCTCCCCCGGGTCGGGTCGGATCGGATCCGCCGCCCGACCCGCAAACCCGACCCGTCCACTCCTTCGTCCCCACGTCTCCCCCGCCCGCGTCGTGCGCCGCACCCGCCGGCCGCGCCCTCCGCCGCGCTGCCCGCCACGACCCCGCCACCTGGCCGCCTTCTCCGCCCCACTCCCCGCCTCTCTCGGCCCCTCGCCCCGCCGCTGCCCCCTATTTAATCCCCTCCGCCTCCTCCCCGATCTCCCCTCAGCCGCCCACTCTCCGCCGTACCCCCACCGCTCGTCTCCGCCGCCGACGAACCCCCAGCGCGCCGCCGCACCCCGGACCGGCCAGCCACCGCCCGCAGCTCCTCCCTCCACCTCCAGCAGCGTCGAGCAGCAGCAGCTCCCCCCCAGCGCCGCCTTCAGCGCCACCGCCGGGCCGTCGCCGCCGTGCGCCTCGCCGCGCTGCCTCGCCGAGCTGCCCCCGGCCCTCCGCCGCCGTCCCAGCCGCCGGAGCCCCGCCGCAGTGAACAGTAAACCCTAACCCTAACCCTAATTCACCCGCGTGTCGGACACGAGTCGGACACGGCTCGAACCTGTTTTCGGGTCCCCTTCAGGTGCGTGTAACTTTTGATTCGTAGCTCCGTTTTCGATTCCGCAAATTGCGTTGCGAAGCCTGTATGACCCTCTCGGTGTCCGGACAAACGGTTCGAGGCATCGCGGCCTGTGGCGATCGCACACCGCGATCCAAAAACAGGAAAAACCTAGACCCTGTTTCACCCCGGAACCGAGTCCGCCCCGCCAAACGGGACGACTTGGTCGCGCGCGGTCTTCACAGATACGTGCGCCTCGTCGATACGGACGTGTGGGTTTTCGCGGAAGTCGATTTGGGTGTGCGTGCACACCGGAATCAACGCGTATCCGCGGACATCGCCCCGTATCCGTCTTTTCTGCAATTCACCCTAACTTTGTGTACACACGTCGGATCGAGACGAAACTTGCGCCATCGGACTCGTAGCAATACGCTGGTCCTGTGGGTCAAGTTTGGTTCGATTCTGAGAACGTCGACGAAATCGCGTGTCGTGGGCCCCACAGGCCCCGCTCGACGGGCGATTTCGTGATCGGCTCATCGGAATTCAAATCTGAAAGTTCCGTTGGGTTCGTATCAGCGTTCCTGACCTGTTGACACTGAGTTTGGTGAATTTGGAGACCGTGGACCCTGACGCGTTTTTCGGTGCAAAGCGGGCCCACCGGTGGACCCCGTTTTGGCCCGAAACTGCCATTTTTGCCCTTGTCTCCAAATTGGACTCAAGGACAGGCGTTTCTAGCTGATTGATATTTTCTGGATCTGATGGTGATATTTGTTTCAGCAACCGGAGTACCGCCTGCAATTCCCGCCGAAGTCAGAGCCGTAAACACAGCCGGAACCACAGGCAAGTGTACCTTGCCAAACTCTGCAGCTTGCTAATTATTTTCTGGACTTAATTATGCAATAAAGGACAATTAAAGCTTGCCAAATCTCAGTAATCCTTGACAAAGTATTTTACTTGTTTTCATGTGAATTAAAATATAAACTTGTTTTAACTGCTTGACCTAGGGAACGTGTGACGTGCTTAGTGTCCGATCATAGTCGGGTGCCAACTCCGTACGCGGGGTTGTGTAACGTCACATAGACATGGATATCGAGACCCTATAATTCTCGTACTTGTCCGATCAAGTACACCAGAACCCAGGACACTTGACACTATTTCATGAGACAGAGTCTTCCTGAGACATTCAAGGTGATTCTGTATAGGTTGCATGTTGATGACATAGACTTTACATTCTTAGACATTTGATTCATAGCTATCAGACTTACTGCATTAGTTATGATTATGCGTGTCATGGACATGAGACGTGTGATTACATTGGGTGGGGAGAGACACACAGACTACAGGCTGATATTATATATATATAAAACATAGTTTATATCATAGTGTAAATCATAGTTATTGCTGCTACCCGGCTCCCCGACACAGAGCTTGTAGTGGCTTCGGCCTGAGTTCTAGTGCTGCTCTCATATTGCATATCACATAGCTGGTTACTTAGTTTACCCTGCTGAATTATCTGAGTGCTGCACTGATATTCATTTGGCTTGAGTTTTTCTGTACCTTGCTATGTCCCCTGAGGACCTGGAATGGATGATGTCCCCAGGTACAGCTGAAGAGAATTACCCAGAAGTGTACGGTACCGGAGCACTCCTCGGAACAGAACCAGGAACACAGGACGAGATAGTGGCCGAAGACTTCTCTTGAGCACCGGCTACATCTACACAGTATTTACATTTTCCAGCATTTTATTTCCTGTCTTTCCTTAATTGTAACAGAATAATTCTCGGATTTGTTTCCCGAGATAACCTTATTTCATATTGCATATTTAGTTTCATTACATTATTTCTGGCTTCAATCTGTGTTATCTGTGGATGAGATTAGAAATACCTGAGACTTGTAGTTATTACTGCTAGACTACAGCTTAAGCATGCCCTGATGGATCCATTAAATTGGGTTGTCCATCGGTGCGTGCTGCTGGCCATTGCCACGCCTCTCCAGTCCCTCGTCATTTTGGGACTGGGGCGTGACATGGTTTTTGTGGTGGCCCATGCAGGTCTACGACTAAATTGTTCGGTTTCAACTTAGGGACCGAACAGGCCTGCAATAAGATAGGATAAGTTTTTAGGATCTCATCCACTTGCTTGAATCGTTTTTGATCTCTATATCGACTTCAAATAATTTACTTGCATCTTGCCTTGATTCCTGTGCGCCTCTTATTGGTTATTTTTGATACAGGGAAATGGACCCACAAGAATGCAATGAGACTCCCGTCGGAACACCACAAGCTACAGGTGTCACCTATGACGACGAAGTGACACCAGTCGGAGGAGTTCCACCAACTCAACAGAGCCAGCAGGCAGGTCAACCTACCTCCCGATTCCGACGCGACGATATTCCACCTCCGCCGCAGTTCGTCCCACCAACCCCCGTACTCCCACAAGGACAGCCAATTGACGGGCAGCAGATATTCCAAATGATCTACGCGATGATGCAAGCCCAGCAACAAGTCCAACACGAGGCTCAGCGTCGCGAAGCCAACTTCTGGAGGGACAGCATCGTAACTGTACTGGAGCAGGCCAACCTACCAGCTCGACGGCCATCTACAGGCTCTATCACTGACTTCCGCCAACTGAAGCCCCGCACTTTCTCCGGCAAGGAAGAGCCCACAGAAGTTCATGAATGGCTCACCAACATTCAGCATCAACTTGAAGCAGCTGAGCTTCCACGGGAATGCTGGATGACTGCTGTCCGAATGCAGTTGACAGGCAACGCGCACCACTGGTGGTTGTCTGAGGAGGCGCGACTCAGACCAGACCGAGTCACTTGGGAAGAGTTCTCCAGACTCTTCCAAGAGATGTATATTCCGGCTATCGCACGATCCGAACTGCGGGACAAATTCAACCGTCTCACTCAGGACTCTATGACAGTGGAAGAGTACAACGCGGAATTCATCCGTCTAAGCCGCTTTGCCCCAACCCTGATCCCGACAGAGGAAGAGAAGGCCGAGAAATTCTTCGACGGACTGAACATTGAGCTGCAGAAACTCATCGGATCCGTCGCACCTACCTCCTACTCGGATGTTCTCGCTGCAGCCCGACGCATGGAACGCGTCACCAGGAGAGAGTCTCGCCTCAAGCGGCCAATCACCACAGCACCAGACAGAGCTTCGCCGGGAGAATCTGCAAAGAGATCTCACACGCACCAGCCACCCAGGACAGCTTCGCAGACCCTTCCTACCTGTCACTACTGCGGCAAGTTAGGTCATGTCGAGAAGGACTGCAGACGCAAGTTGGGATTGTGCCTGATTTGCGGCACCAATCAGCACATAGCCAAGGACTGTCCCCAGCATCGAGATGGAGCACCAAGGGCAAACCAACCTGCTTTACCAGCACCTAGGCCACCTCTGGCTCCTCAGGCAGCACTCTTCCAGCAAGCCCAACAGCAGCAGAGGAATCTACCTCAAAGACGAGGACAAGCTTATGCGATGACTGTGCAGGACGCTGATGCGAGTAAGTGATTTATAGTTATCCGTTTTAGTCTTGTTGTAGTTCGTGTCCGTTGGTTCGTGACCTCAGCCCCAACCTAGTAATTTGTAACTTGTTAATAATAACCTGATTTTCATAAAAGTTATAGTTTTAACTATATTTTCCTGGAAAGTGTAAAACTTTCGATTTTTAGGGAAACGGTATTTCCCTGAAGCTTCTTGTGATGTGTTTTCAAACGATGCTTGCGACCGCGTCATCTCTGTTGACCGGTTATTCTTCGATTGCGAGGACGCAATCTTCTTAAGGGGGGTAGATTGTAAACCCCCTGATTTTTCAAAATTTTAAAAACTGGATTTTTCACAATTTTCTGGAATTTTCTGGGATTTTTCTGTAAATTAAAAACAAGGTTTTAATTATTCAATGATTTTTAATTGGTATTAAACAGTATTAAAATATTATGAAAATAATATTTTTGGATGTAAAATGAAAAACTGGACTTAGGGCAATTTTTCTGGAATTTATCGGACCCCGGACCTATTTTTAAATGCCTAAAAAGTATTTATCTATTTATTAAATTAATTAATTAAATAAATTACTGTTATTAATTATTATTATTATTATTATTTTTTTATTTTTTAAACCCTAGAATCCGGCCCGCGGCCCGTTGGGCCGGCCCAGCCCAACGGACCCGAACCCAGCCCGCTCCCCCGGGTCGGGTCGGATCGGATCCGCCGCCCGACCCGCAAACCCGACCCGTCCACTCCTTCGTCCCCACGTCTCCCCCGCCCGCGTCGTGCGCCGCACCCGCCGGCCGCGCCCTCCGCCGCGCTGCCCGCCACGACCCCGCCACCTGGCCGCCTTCTCCGCCCCACTCCCCGCCTCTCTCGGCCCCTCGCCCCGCCGCTGCCCCCTATTTAATCCCCTCCGCCTCCTCCCCGATCTCCCCTCAGCCGCCCACTCTCCGCCGTACCCCCACCGCTCGTCTCCGCCGCCGACGAACCCCCAGCGCGCCGCCGCACCCCGGACCGGCCAGCCACCGCCCGCAGCTCCTCCCTCCACCTCCAGCAGCGTCGAGCAGCAGCAGCTCCCCCCCAGCGCCGCCTTCAGCGCCACCGCCGGGCCGTCGCCGCCGTGCGCCTCGCCGCGCTGCCTCGCCGAGCTGCCCCCGGCCCTCCGCCGCCGTCCCAGCCGCCGGAGCCCCGCCGCAGTGAACAGTAAACCCTAACCCTAACCCTAATTCACCCGCGTGTCCGACACGAGTCGGACACGGCTCGAACCTGTTTTCGGGTCCCCTTCAGGTGCGTGTAACTTTTGATTCGTAGCTCCGTTTTCGATTCCGCAAATTGCGTTGCGAAGCCTGTATGACCCTCTCGGTGTCCGGATAAACGGTTCGAGGCATCGCGGCCTGTGGCGATCGCACACCGCGATCCAAAAACAGGAAAAACCCAGACCCTGTTTCACCCCGGAACCGAGTCCGCCCCGCCAAACGGGACGACTTGGTCGCGCGCGGTCTTCACAGATACGTGCGCCTCGTCGATACGGACGTGTGGGTTTTCGCGGAAGTCGATTTGGGTGTGCGTGCACACCGGAATCAACGCGTATCCGCGGACATCGCCCCGTATCCGTCTTTTCTGCAATTCACCCTAACTTTGTGTACACACGTCGGATCGAGACGAAACTTGCGCCATCGGACTCGTAGCAATACGCTGGTCCTGTGGGTCAAGTTTGGTTCGATTCTGAGAACGTCGACGAAATCGCGTGTCGTGGGCCCCACAGGCCCCGCTCGACGGGCGATTTCGTGATCGGCTCATCGGAATTCAAATCTGAAAGTTCCGTTGGGTTCGTATCAGCGTTCCTGACCTGTTGACACTGAGTTTGGTGAATTTGGAGACCGTGGACCCTGACGCGTTTTTCGGTGCAAAGCGGGCCCACCGGTGGACCCCGTTTTGGCCCGAAACTGCCATTTTTGCCCTTGTCTCCAAATTGGACTCAAGGACAGGCGTTTCTAGCTGATTGATATTTTCTGGATCTGATGGTGATATTTGTTTCAGCAACCGGAGTACCGCCTGCAATTCCCGCCGAAGTCAGAGCCGTAAACACAGCCGGAACCACAGGCAAGTGTACCTTGCCAAACTCTGCAGCTTGCTAATTATTTTCTGGACTTAATTATGCAATAAAGGACAATTAAAGCTTGCCAAATCTCAGTAATCCTTGACAAAGTATTTTACTTGTTTTCATGTGAATTAAAATATAA
The DNA here is from genome assembly GCA_036927795.1 of Iris macrosiphon. Taxonomy (NCBI): domain Eukaryota; kingdom Viridiplantae; phylum Streptophyta; class Magnoliopsida; order Asparagales; family Iridaceae; genus Iris; species Iris macrosiphon. The sequence continues at coordinate 79,876,578 of JAYESA010000006.1, forward strand.
ACTTGTTTTAACTGCTTGACCTAGGGAACGTGTGACGTGCTTAGTGTCCGATCATAGTCGGGTGCCAACTCCGTACGCGGGGTTGTGTAACGTCACATAGACATGGATATCGAGACCCTATAATTCTCGTACTTGTCCGATCAAGTACACCAGAACCCAGGACACTTGACACTATTTCATGAGACAGAGTCTTCCTGAGACATTCAAGGTGATTCTGTATAGGTTGCATGTTGATGACATAGACTTTACATTCTTAGACATTTGATTCATAGCTATCAGACTTACTGCATTAGTTATGATTATGCGTGTCATGGACATGAGACGTGTGATTACATTGGGTGGGGAGAGACACACAGACTACAGGCTGATATTATATATATATAAAACATAGTTTATATCATAGTGTAAATCATAGTTATTGCTGCTACCCGGCTCCCCGACACAGAGCTTGTAGTGGCTTCGGCCTGAGTTCTAGTGCTGCTCTCATATTGCATATCACATAGCTGGTTACTTAGTTTACCCTGCTGAATTATCTGAGTGCTGCACTGATATTCATTTGGCTTGAGTTTTTCTGTACCTTGCTATGTCCCCTGAGGACCTGGAATGGATGATGTCCCCAGGTACAGCTGAAGAGAATTACCCAGAAGTGTACGGTACCGGAGCACTCCTCGGAACAGAACCAGGAACACAGGACGAGATAGTGGCCGAAGACTTCTCTTGAGCACCGGCTACATCTACACAGTATTTACATTTTCCAGCATTTTATTTCCTGTCTTTCCTTAATTGTAACAGAATAATTCTCGGATTTGTTTCCCGAGATAACCTTATTTCATATTGCATATTTAGTTTCATTACATTATTTCTGGCTTCAATCTGTGTTATCTGTGGATGAGATTAGAAATACCTGAGACTTGTAGTTATTACTGCTAGACTACAGCTTAAGCATGCCCTGATGGATCCATTAAATTGGGTTGTCCATCGGTGCGTGCTGCTGGCCATTGCCACGCCTCTCCAGTCCCTCGTCATTTTGGGACTGGGGCGTGACAAAAATCATGGTTACGTATATAGGTTTATTCGTAAAGCACGTAGCTTGGGGATGTTGGTTACGTACTCAACTCACCGTTTATTGGGAGTGGGGCATGACACGTCTTTTAGTGGTGGCCCATGTAGGTCTGCGTTATAGATATGCATCAGTCTACATCTAGATAGCAGATCTCTTAATTATATCTATTAGACCCTAAGATTGATTTCTAGGAAAAGTCTAACAAGAACCTTAGGATACGAGTATTGGGTATTATAAGGTTAAGGAAATTAAGTTCAGTATATTTATTTTATATTTCCATAGCATATGTTTATATTTTAAGGAAACCTGATTCATGATTATTTACTCTTAATTACTTATATTTGTGTTTAAGTTTCTAATACTAAGTACTGATTAGTTCCCTTTATGTGTGTGTAGGATGGTTCATCAATTCCTACCTCATTTACGATTCGACGGGAGTGACCAGACCATATATGGGTATTATCACCATTGTATGTGCCTGTTGGGGATGGGAGAAGATGAAGAGATAACTGTTTATGGGATTCTCGACGGAGTTATGAAACCTATCATTCAGGACGTAGAAGACGGTGCTGAAGTAATATTCGAGAAAAGAACATACTTTCAGATTATTCGAGCCCAACCCTCCCAAGACTGAAATCCAGGAATAAATGGCTGTACTTTACCGGAATGGAGGGCTAGACATCCTTATGTGGAGATTTTAGGTTATAGGATGAGGATGATACAGATCTGATCGAGGGAGTATAGGAGATGGTTATGTAAATAAAACTATTATATGTGTAGTGTGTATGTATATAAGACTAGTTTGTGTGTAAGATAGATATAAGGTTATATTTTTATCTGCTGGAGTTCATTTTAGTATAAGAACAGATGTAAATAGTGGTTGGATATCTTTGTAGTAGTGTATAATATACTGTTTCTGTAACTAAAGTATAAAGTTTTCTTATTTATTTTGTTCTACTTTTATATAACTATTCTTTCAATTTTTAATTATTGTTAATAATAGTATTATAACTATTTGGCTTAGTTTATTAAAAATTCTATATTCCTTGTCTCCATTTAGAAAATGGGCGATTCTGAATTCTAGTCCCCTCTTAACAACCAAGCTGAGACAATTATTGCTGATATACTCCAAATTTTCCAACAACTCTTACAAATGAATAATCAACATGTTAATGCTGCACAAGCTACCTCAGTAGCTGTACTTGAACAACTTAGGATACCTCCCCAACAGAAAACTGGAACCATTGTCGACTTCATAAAACTAATTACAAAAAAAAAATTGTGGAACTGAAAGTCCATTGGAAGCTGGGCAATGGTTGAGGACTACTGAAGGATTGCTTAAAGGAGCAAAGATTGTACCAGAAGATACGGTATCAATAATTAGAATCCAATTAGAAGATGTAGCAGAAAGCTAGTGGAGTGCAGATAACCCAGAGGAGTCTGATACAGTAGTGATATGGGAAGAGTTTAAAAGTAAATTTGAAGAAATTTTTTTCCCAGAATCAGCTTAAATGGAATTATAAAGGAGATTTATTCAACTAAAACATGATAAATATACTGTGGATGAATATGCTGCAAAATTTACCAGACCAAGTAGATTTGCACCTTATATGGTAGCTGCAGAAAAGCTAAAGTATCCAGATTTAAAGAACGATTTGAAAGTAAACTTAAGGGCAAAGTTCCACCTTATAAATGCCAAACATATTCTGAGATAATTGTAGCTACCTGAGATCAAGAAAGGATACAAAAAGATAGGCAAGTAACAAAGGTTGGAGCTCAGAAGAGAAACTTTGAACCATGATCTTATTTAAAGAACCAATGTCAAGGTAAACCCAAGCGACTACTTTGTTTAGGATTTATGGGTGTGATATTCCACTGAATTCATCATAAACATGTACTCCTCTCGGAGATACACAAACTAGACTATGATTTAACAGTCACAAACATAGGACAAGAAAATAATACAACCACACGGTTATAGGCATGACTAGCGTGCACTATAACAAGCCCCAACAGGTAATATACAAATTCAAGGATCGTTAGTGCACTACTATGAGTCAATAACTACCATGTACTGGGAAGGATAATGCTTGCACTGTTACGAGTCACTATCAAGCATGTACTCATGTCAAGTATATATAGGGTACAAATACTCCCATAACATACAAGGTCGTCTGGTCATGTAATCATGGAAAATATATCTAGTGGTAAATCATTCCCTAGTTATACAAGTGTTCGATCATGTCAAATGCATTTGCACATAGGTGTCGTGCAAGAAAAAATGAGAAAATACGACAAAAAAACAAAAAAACAAAAAAAGAGAGTACAAAACTGGTGTACCATCGGTATACTATAGTATACCGTCGGTATGCTATCCAAGATATTGTAAATAAATTAGGAAAATAAGGTCAGGCAAATCGGTATACCCTCGGTATACTATAGTATGTCGTCGGTATGTCGAACAAAGTCACAGTAGCTATCAGATTCTAATAAATCGGTGTACTGTCGGTACAAACCAATATACCATCGGTATGCCGGTTTAGGTAACAACATGTTTCTCGATTCTAAGTCGGGCCAAAATTGGTATACCGTCGGTATACACTAGTATACCGTCAATATTTCGGTTCTCAAAGGCAATTCTAGGAGAAGTCCTAAAAAATATGGTTCTGGGATCGAAATCACATCCCGAAACTCCGCAGAAATTGGTCTAGCAAGATGTCAGGACTAAGGCCAGGTCTCATATAGCATATAGACTAAGTTTCATGGCAATCACTCCGGTTATCACTTTCGACACCAAGGTTCCTATCAGGTAAATATTAGGGTCCACAGGAAAAATCAAAACCTAGCTCATAACAATTTAAAAAATATGCACACAATTGGAAATCATGAGAGAAACATTTTTAACAAAACCAGTTCCATAAAATTTTAAGTATTTAAGATCAAGGAAAATAAAAACTATAATAAAATAATGTCGTTCAAGATTTTGGCAAGATGTACTTGCCTAAAGTCAAGCTCCCAGCCTAAATCTTCTAATCCACCACAAAGTAAGGTTCGAAAACCAGACTCTTAGGTCTCAAGACCAAGCTTTAAGGGAAAGTGGAGAGAAAATGAAGAGAGAAGAAAGAAAGAAAAAAGAGAGGAGAGAGAAAATAAATGAGTATATATAGAAGTCGGGAATTAATTGTGACTGTTTGATCTGCCTTGTCAATGAACATGTCTCGATTTAAATCAATCTTGTCTACTTAAAGAAAACCATATATCCATTGGATAATAGGATGCTTCAGAACCAAGATACCAATGGGTAATAGGATGCCTCGACACTATTCACGAAAATATTAAAACACTATTCATCAAAATATTAAAACAATATTCAACAAAATATCAAAATACTATTCATAAAAATATCAAAATACTATTTACAAAAATATATCAAAATATCTCAAAAGATAATCCGAACGGTATACCGGCGGTATGGACCAATATACCATCCGTATTCCGGTCAAAGAAAAAAGTCTCTAACTTGAGAAAATTCTAAGTCCCATAAAATCCAATATACAATATAAAATATGTATCTGCATACCAATACAGATACTTTGAGACGGGTCATAGGAATTACATGAAGACTTATTTCATAAAGCCTTGTCGTTTCGGAGACACATGGCACTACACGGCTACGACTGACAAGAGTAATTATTACGGTGACGTAACCTTCTGTCATCTAATGTAACCGACGTCTGCACGATTTATGGAGTGGTTAGAGTAATTAATGCAGTGTAAGAGCTTTGGACTATGCAGCTAAGGTATATTTTGGATGACTTTCTTTGATGCATGACTTCAGGATTACTGCCTGAGCTGCATAGACGGAGATTTTCTAGTCTTTAGGCTGTATGTGCCTTAAGCTCCATTCCGAATGGTGTTTGAGTGTTATGCGGCCTGGCTTCTCTGACTTAGGAGTTTGATGCATGGTCATAGATTTTTTTATGCTTCTACAGGGGTATTTGGGGCCTTTGGTAGTCCATCTAAGCTATGTTCACCTATCGGTCTACTTATAACCTATTATTTAACTGATTTCTTTTGCGTGAAATTACCTACTAAATTACTAAAAATCTAAAAGAAAAAAAAACAAAATGGCCTAAAATGATGTAAATAGGTATTCTAAATCATTTTAGAGTCTCTATTCACTTTTCTAGGCTATTGTGCTACTTCATTCAATTATATGCTTATAAACTTCGTTACAGTAACCCCTATCATATAGATATTCTTTTTTGTTTCATAAGCAATTAGTGTTTTAATTAATTAAGGTTTTCTGGTAGCAAATGCTACAAACATACCCTTTGATTTTTTTTTTGTCCTTAAAAATCAAAACAAGCTGTAAACATAACAAACAACCATACGAGCAAGGCATATAAGCAGCCTACAACAATTCTATAAGAAAATGTAAGATTAATCAAATAACTCTACCTCAATTATCATACAAGGAAACCTCCCTCGCATCACATTATTGTGGTCCCAAGTAGATTCTCCTTGAGAGCGATTGCTCCATGCTCGTCACTTTCCGTTACTATTTTCCATATTTATAAGAATATTTATTCACGTATCATGCATATCATTTTTTGTTGTATCTAGTATCGATACTATATTCTGTACTTATATTGCTAGTGTTCGTATTCGATAGTGGACCCAAGTATCCTGATGTAAAATAATTCATTTGTTATTCACTAACATATTATTTTCTTACCAGCTTAAAATTTGTTTGGGCATTCTTATGTCTTGATAATGTTAATAACTAACTTCACGAGAGTATTATAAATTTGTTTCATGTATGGCTTCTAATATGCATACTGCTTGCTATTGATGTCTAACTTCTTTTCTTTGTTTGTTCTTTTTCCAAATGACAGCTATAAGAAAAAGGAGTTCAGCCTATCACTTCTTTTGGAAGTTTGAGTAGTAGACCATTTGATGATCCAATACCGATACACTGGTCTCCGTCATATGAACTGTTGTCTAAGTTATAACATAATGAAAAATGGAAATCTTTTGGCTCATAATATGCAATATTTTTTCTTGGAGAACATATGTTACTTATGCCAGTTTTGAGGGTGCTGCTAACAGTCTACATATCTCATGGTTGTTTGATGATTTCTTTTTCAGGATTCTTCTATAGTTTTTGAGGGTGCTATTGATAGTTTTGAGGGTGATGTTGAAAATTGAATCCTGACGAACACATAATATGGTTTCTTTCTTGATTAATACAACTCTAGTACGAATAAAAAAATTTAGTGGATGAGATTTAGATTAATAGTACAACTCTATTATACATTTGGATCTAAATGTGAGATGGTGGTATTATGTATTTTTGGGATTGGATTGTATATATATGGATTGAATGATATGTTTAATGCTTTAATTGTTCTTAAATTGATATCTTTAGTATATATATTTGTTGTATCTAAGATGGATTAATTTTTTAAAATTGAGCAGTATTGGAAAGTACTTGACTATTGTTTTTTTATAAAACTTTCAAAATAAGTGTTATATATATGCATCCTATTTATAACACTTTAGAAAATAAGTGTTATATGTATGTATCCTATTTATAACACTTTAGAGAATAAATGTTATATATGTGCCTCCCGTTTATAACGATTTGAGAAAAAAATGTTATATATGTACATAACATTTACAACACTTTTAAAAATATTTAAAATACTGAAATTTATAACACTTGGGCGTTTCCTAAAAAGCATTACAAAAAGCTATTTATAACGCTTTTTAGCCTTCATAAAAGGTATTTTTGTTGTAGTGTATAGGCTTTCTAGAAGATCCAACAGATGAATTTTTGATCTATTAATTCTATTGTGACGGTATCAACTTTTTATCTTAGGATACCAAGTTTCATATGAACTGGATATCGTTTGATAGATCCAATCACCCTTTACTTTTGTAGTTAATTTGTATCATGTTAATATTTTGAAATTCATACGACGTAACAGATATACATCGATTCCAGTGATCTCGTATCACTTAAATTGATAAAGTGACTATATAGATCGCTGAAATAAGATCGTTAACCTTACGCTTGATTATCTTGTCTCAATTTGTGTGTCATAAGTTTTGTTGTATGAATTATGAGATACAAACTTGGTAGATTAAACCTATAATTTGTAAATTAGAGTATAAATAAACAAATTATTGATAATATAGACTAGAGTAACTTAGATATAGATGTTATGACCAATAAAAAGGTTAGGTTACCTAGACGATAGGTAGCCTAAACCAATCCAACTTCCCTATATATATATATATATATATATATATATATATATATATATATATATATGTGTGTGTGTGTGTGCGTGTGTGTGTGTGTGTAATATATGGTTATTTGTTATTGGGTTCGGTAGGTTTCATGTGGATCATAACTCATTAGTTAATGGTTAGACTTGGCTAGACTTCATTTCTCACAAACTCAGCAAGCTTGGACAAACTCCGAACTAGTATACCTTGCCTTTTGAGTATAGTATTTTGCATGTCTTCATTATTCTATATATATGTTCAAATTCATATTATTTCTCATGTTATAGATTGTTGTTGTTATTCTGTTATTACATATTGACATGTTATTACGTATTGATATATACTATGCTTATACGAATTATAGTGTATGCATATTACTTGTGGATACATAGCTAGTCCCACACTATGTGGATACATAGCTAGTCCCACACTATCAATCGAAGTCCAATTGGATACATAGCTAGTATTTTGCATATCTTTATTATTCTATATATATGTTCAAATGCCATGATACGCACCATTCGTATCCAATTATGGATACATAGCTAGTCCCACACTATCAATCGAAGTCCAATTGGTCATAATTGTCCTAAGAACAAACACTTGGTGCATTAATCTAAGATTTTCTCCAAATTGGGCACAAAAACCAATGTAGAAGTCACAATAGGGTTAATTTAACCTAGTTTTTCTTCCTATGGGTGGCCCTAAGCAATGGAAGGGTTTCTAATAATCAAATACAAGAATTAGAGTCTAAATTAAAGGATAATTGATAATTATACCTATTGGGAGATAGGTTTTCAATAATTTTCTTAAATGGACACAATTAGGACATAAGCTCCTAGCCAACTCCTTAGTGCTCTTTTTAATCCAAGCTTCTAGGCTCCTTAGATGATGAAATTGGAAGAGAATGAGATTGATTTGAGGAGAAATTGGTAGAGGGATGAGTGAAATTGGGGAAGAACACAATTGGAGATCTAAAATGAGTGGATTATGAAGAGGAGAGAGAGAAACTCTTCCCTTAAATCTGGCCAATATGCCCTCATTAATTATTCATGAATGGTACTTAATTAGGAAGGCTAATTATGGTAGATTGTAGCCTAATGAGAGTTTGATTTAATCTCCTAACTAATGAAGAGGGATGAGTCTAATGTGCCTAGCCCAAATGTTAGATGCATGAGTCATGTTAAGTCTAATTAGGTCCACTAGTGTCAAGTCCAATAAATAGACCAGCACACTAACCAATAAATAAATAACACAATATGTAAAATATAAACGCTATATATAAATAAATTAATAATAACAAAATTACCCTTATCTAGAAATGTGGTAGGGATAGCTTAGTCTTTGAGTGGTATATGTCTCTACCCTTTTAGTGATGCTTGTGTATTACCCTTTCATAAGTGATAGTATGATATGAGTGTCCCTGGGTATTTTGTATTGTGTATCAATAGCAGACCCTTGATGGCTTAATGTTATATTGGGTAGCAAGAAAGTAAGAATGAATAAGATGGATGCCTTAGCTGAGAACAACGAGATGGATTATATGGTTAAACGATAACTGGAATCGGCTGGGTAAAAGTTTCAAATTTTGCATCAATGATTGAATGTTATAATCGATAAGTAAGTTGGATCATATATCAAGTGAGAATGGTTGGAATTGATTGGGAGTCAAAAACGGATATCATGTTGGTTGCATGAGTTTGAAAGTTCTGAGAAATTAATTACAGTGTATCGAGCATGGAGAAAACTTTCCTTTGACCTTAGGTATGCGAGATTTACTACATGCCTAACTTAAAATGGTAGCATCCGTAAAGTGAGAATACTTGAGCTTCAAGTTGATGGATAATAGTTAGTCGGTATATAAACTCGACGGATTAAAAATGATAAATTGATGACCCTTATTGCTTAGTATCATATGGAAGTTCTTATGAGAACTCGTTGGATGAAATACGAATATGGCTTAAGGTATAGCAAGTTGGGAAAGATACTTCTGGTGGAAAAATTTCTCGCATTGATAACAGTTGGTCGGCAGAAAACTTAGCCACTTGATGACAGTTGGATGATAAATATAATTTATCAAACTATAAATATTGTGGGTGATCTCTAGATTAGGTTATGCTGATATATTGAATATATGAATAACTATCAAATATGGCCTAGCGAGATAGAATTATATTAGACCTTCATGAGGTAATACAATTAAGTTGATGGTTTATACGAATAAAATTTGACTCTTGTCGGAATGAATTTGGCAAAAGTACGATTGATGGATTGAATCAGAAGAAAGATAATTTAACGTATTGGTTGAGTGATATTGTCGGCTATAAATATTCTAGTGAAGTTGAACATATGGATACATAATTTGGATGGAAAGACACTACTAGAAAAAGAGGGATTAGCGACGCAATTTAGTGACTCAATGTAAAAACATCGCTAAATTAGCGACTCCATAAAAAACATCGATAGACGTCGCTAAATGGCGACATTTAGCGACTTTTAGCGACTTTTATTAAGATTTTAAAAGATTAGTCGCTATAAGTTCAATTAAGGTCGCTAAACGTCGCTAATATATCTAATTTAGCGACGTTTAGCGTTGTAATTAGCGACATATATATTAAAAATATTTAGCAACGTGTTTAGCTACGTCATTGACATCGCTAAATTTTAATTTAGCGACGTTTTTATTTGACGTCGCTAAATTTTGGTTAATTAGGGCTCAGTTTTCTTTTCCCCCATCCGTCGAAAATTTTGAAAATTTTTAAAACCTTTCGATTTCCCCCACCCCCTCTCCGGCGACCGGCTCTCCACGGCTGCGGCTACTCCGGCATCCCCCTCCTCCTCCTCGAGCTCTAGGTAAACCCTAAATCTCTCTCTCTCTCACATGTGATACTGACACAACACACACTTGACAGAAACGACACACGCACACAGACACTGACAAACACACACGACATACACACACAGATGCAGACACACACACACACACACATACACACTTGACACACACGACACACACACACAGACGTACACACACACACACACACATACTGACACACACACAATATTTGATCTATTGGATGTGTCCATGTGAATTGAGGGTTGGTATCATGGTGGTGTGGTGTATGGAGGATGTATCCTAGAGTATCTTGGTGTTGCACACCAAATATTTGTGAATTAGACTAGTGGTTGTGTGTGTGTGTGTCTATTTATGCCTTAGAGTATCATATGATATGTATATGTAAATTGGTGTATTATCTATTTGCATATAAGAGAGTGGATGCATATATAGGTGTATCTCGATATATATATAGATAGGTATATAGCTACTGTTATCTGTGTTGGTGTTCAGAGTGTCTTCTAGCTGTGCTTGATGTGGAAGAGGGTAGAAGAGTCGAGTTGTGTGTGGGTGTCACTACTGAACTATGAGACTTCAGGAACTGAACTCAATTCAGTTTGGCCTAGTGCATTAGGCAAGCTGGCAATGTGTTGCAGTGGTGTCGGATTGGCACTGTGAGGAGGGGATTGGTTCCTGTCATCTTCTGCAGTGGGAGAGTGTTGGTGCACACTTGAGCAGCATCAAACACATGCATGCTTGAGCAATGGCAAGGCAACAACAAGCACTGCTGTGAGCCATGGCAGTAGCTAAGGGCAGTTGGAAACAACTAAGTGAAGGAAAGATTTAGCCACTGCAGCAGCAGTGCAAAGTATCAGAGGTTGCAGACTTAGTTAGGGTCTACAGGCATGTGTTTGGGTTAAGGTATAGACAAGTATCGGGTAGGTGTTCACATGTCACTTGTTGCATGTCAATACAGCCCTTAACTGATACTGTGGTATCAGGAATTTAATTGGCAAGAGTGATCAGTGCAGTGCAGTTCAATTAGAGCACAACAGTGTTGTGAAGTGAACTGATACTGTAGTATCAGGGAGGAGTGACTGCTATGGGTTGTAGTCCAGTGAGCAAGTATAAGGATGAAGTGCAAGGTGCCAGGCCAAGGGTAAGAGGCTCTCAGTGTGGATAGTAGAGTACTTAATATCAAAAGAGAATATCCTAGTAGTCCAGTATCAAGTGGGAGTAACAAGTGACTGGGACCAAGGTATTATTATGACATACATTTATGAGCTAAGATGTGAGTTGGGGTAAGGTAGGATATTAGTTAAGTTATACTAGTAGTATTTAGTATAGCTAATATTAACTAGTATACTTAGTAATAACTAGTATTAGCTAGGCATTAACTAGTATAAACTAGAATTCCTTAGTACGACCTAGAGGACATAGTGTAGCAAGGTATTAACCTAGTATTGACTAGTATAAACTAGTATGGATCTAGAAGTGGCTTAGAAACATCACCATGAACTAGTTAACCCTGTTTATCATTTCAAAACACTCATTAACATTTATATTCTATATCTAGGGCTCTTGGACTTTGATAAATGAAAGTATGTATTATATCAGTTATGAAATGAAAGTATTGCTTATTTTAGACTTTGATAAATGGTCAGTTTTTTTGAATATTGCTTATTTTAGACTTTGATAAATGAAAGTATGTATTATATCAGTTATGATTTTTATAGTACGGTTAAGTTATGAAGTTAGGTGATAAACCACTGTATGTAATGATTTATATGATACATACTGTCATTTTTGCAGAAGTATCTAGAAATGGATATGAATTACTATCTGCATTATCATTCGTGGATGTACAACCGTCATCCTGATGACATGTGCGGTGTACGGGATGAATTCATTGAGGGTGTACAGCAGTTACTGCAGTTCGCCAAGGCGTTCCCTCAGTACATGGACGGTACCAAAATTAAGTGTCCGTGTGTGAGATGTCGCAACAGGAAATATCATCCAGAAGTGGAAGTTACATATTATTTATACTCGAAGGGCTTCACGCCGAATTACTATCAGTGAACCGCGCACGGAGAACTTCTATCTCTAGCATCGGAGTCAGAGCCATATATGGAGCCGTATATGGATGTCCACGACCACGATGCTTACGACGATGGGTTGGTGAACATGGTTTATGATACGGCGGGGCCTAGTTTCAATCCGGACAATTATGATGCGGCGGGACCTAGTTTCAATCCGGACAATTATGATGCAGCTGAGGAGGCACCGAATGCTGATGCTGTAAAGTTTATGGAGTTGCTGGAGAATGCAAGGACTCCACTATATCCTGGTTGTGAGGATCATTCACCGTTGGAGGTGGTTACAAGATTATTGAGCATCAAGTCCGATTTTAACATGTCGCAAGAATGTTATAATCGACTGCTCGATTTGATTATAGAGATCTTGCTCGAGGGTGCAAAGTTGCCTAAAGACTTCTATCGATCTAAGATGATGGTGAGATCGCTTTGGATGGGATACGAAAAAATCATTGCATATCGCAACGGGTGCATGTTGTACTACAAAGACGACAAGGAAGAAGATGCTTGCAGATTCTGTGGTGCTGATCGCTACAAGGCCACTGTTAGAGGAAAGTCTGTCGGTGCAAGGAAGCCTACCGATTCGATGCACTACTTGCCTTTGACGCCGCGGTTGCAGCGGTTGTTTATGGTTAAGGAGACTGCAAAAGACATGAGTTGGCACAGGCAAAAACAGATTGAAGGAGTATTGGATCATCCATCCGATGGAGAAGCATGGAAGCACTTTGATCGAGAGTATCCACATTTTGCCGAAGAAGCGCATAATATCAGATTGGGGCTCTCCTCTGACGGTTTTACCCCATTCGAACTTTTGGGCTCCCAGTATTCGTGTTGGCCTGTGATTGTCACTCCGTATAATCTACCTCCTTGGATGTGCATGAAGACTCCGTATATGTTCCTAACCGTTATTATTCCGGGTCCGAACAATTCGAAGAGGAACATCGATGTGTATTTACAGCCTTTGATAGATGAGTTGAATCAGCTGTGGGAAGTAGGTGCCAACACGTACGATATTTCTAGAAAGCAGAATTTTCAGATGAGGGCAGCACTTATGTGGACCATCAACAACTTTTCGGCCTATGGATTGTTATCGGGATGGAGCACCCATGGTCGTCTCTCATGTCCGTATTCCATGGACCGTACTCAGGCTTTCCGTTTGAAACACGGAGGCAAACCGTGCTTCTTCGATTGTTATCGACAATTTTTGCCGAAGGATCATCCGTACCGAAGGAACCATAATGTGTTTCATGCGGGAGTTGTGGAGAAGGCCAATCCACCGCCAAGGTGGCCCGGATACACGATATGGGAAGAGGTAAAAGATTTACCAAGTGCTATCGAAGAGCCTGCTAAGGGGTACAAGTGTGATGGATTTGGTCGCACCCATAACTGGATGAAGAGGAGTATATTCTGGGATCTGCCATATTGAAGCACCAATCTGATCAGACATAACCTTGATGTCATGCATATCGAGAAGAATGTGTCTGATAACATAATTAATACTGTAATGGAGGTAAAGGGGAAGATGAAAGATAATCCGAAGGCTAGGTTGGACTTAGAAGAAATATGTAGACGTCCTGCATTGCATTTGATAGAGGAGGGGAATGGAAAGTTAAAGCAACCTAAGTCAGTTTTCTCACTGGAGAAAGAGGATAAAGGTAGACTTTATAGGTGGATTCAGGGTCTAAAGTTTCCAGACGGGTACGTATCAAACTTGAGAAGATGCGTCGACCTTAAGGAGAACAAACTGGTGGGTATGAAGAGCCATGATTGTCACGTATTCATGGAGAGGTTAATTCCGATTGCATTTCAGAAATTCTTACCGCAGGTCGTTTTGGACCCATTGACAGAGCTGAGCATATTCTTCAGAGATCTTTGTTGTACTAAGTTGCTCATCGATCGTCTAGAAAAGCAAGAGAAGGACATTACGGTAATACTATGTAAGCTCGAGAAGATGTTTCCTCCTGGATTTTTCGACTCTATGGAGCATTTGCCAATTCATCTTTCCTATGAGGCACGTGTTGGTGGTCCTGTCGATTATCGGTGGATGTACCCCTTCGAGCGGCATCTGAATCACCTAAAGAGAAAGGTGAAAAACAAGGCACGGGTTGAGGGCTCTATTTGTGAAGCTTATGTTCTCGAGAAGATTACAAACTTTTGCTCGACGTATTTCAAACCGCATGTTGCTACTAATAGGACGAAAGCTCCGAGAAACGACGACGCATATCAGGAATCTAATGATGCAATACTCAAAGTATTCAATGCATCCGAAAAGCCTTCGGGAAAAATGAAGAAGAGATATTTGAATGACGATGAGCGAAGGGCTGCTCAATTGTATATATTACTTAATTGTGACGAGGATGAAGTGGAGAAGCTAGAGGGGTAAGTAATTAATACGTCCACGTTTACATCATCTCAATGTAATAGTATAAGATACTATTATGCTACTAATTAGCAGTTGCTTCATTGTTTTTCAGCACATATAATGATGAGTTGAGGTTGGTTAGACCCTACATAACAGACGAAGAAGTAGAACAAGATATGAGATGCCATTTTCCTTCTTGGTTGAGCACATATGTAAGATGCTTGGTAATTACTTTTTATTTCTGCACTTGCAAAATAAATAACTTACTATCGCTACTTTGGTATTTAGGTCGATCGTCTAATAACACCCGAGACTAAATCTATTAGAACTCTAGCCAAGGGACCAATTACTGCCATAAAAATATGGCCAAGTTTCTGTGTGAATAGGTTCAGGTTCAAGTCAACAAATGCTCCTATCAGAGACAGCTTTCTGGATCTTGATTCCACGAAAACAGTTGTTTGTGTATCAAATCTTCGAACTACAAAGACGTCAATCCGGGCAATGATTTTTTTGGCATCTTATGAGAGATTGTGGAGCTGACATATAATTATGGCACAGAACCTGCTAATATCGTACTATTCAGGTGTGAATGGTTCGATCCGATTCAAGATCAAGGTTGGAAAATTGACAAGCATAGCCTTGTGAATATAAACTACAAGCGTAGATATCAAGGCTACGAACCATTTGTCCTATCAAGTCAGGCTCAGCTCGTGTACTTCATAACTTATCCTAGACGGGGGACAGCGAGGTCGGATTGGTGGGCAGTATGCAAGACTAAAGCTAGAAATACCTTTGACATTGACGAAATAGCTTATCAAGAGGACGATCTACCTCTTGTAACAAATATTGTAGATGTTAACTCAACGGAAGTTACTCATTACACGAGTAATAATGTAGAAGATGTGGAATTATCCGAAGAGGAAGACGAAGTAGATGAAAGTGAAGACGAGGAGGAGGAAGAGGAAGAGGAGGACGAGGAAGGCGAACAAGATGAATTTTCTGAAGATGATTGAAAATAAAATATATTGCATGTAGAATGTAACTATATTTTGACTGTAGAATGTAGATCAAGGTTGGAAAATTGACGAACTAGATGTACCCTTTAACGAATATATGTATTATATTTTGACTGTAGAATGCTTTGAGATATGCATCACATTTTGACTGTAGAATGTACTATATATTTGTGTTTCTCTATATTCATCATATGTTGTTATCAGATATGACAGGACGACGCGAAGGATTTGGCAGGTCCCGAGGTAGACAGAGTGCTCCTCCGGTACAGCCTACTGTTGGTTCCGGATCATCGTCGCCCAGTACTCCAGTATATCGATCACTCACATCTCTGACTGTTGGGACGAGTAGTTCCAGGCGTGATAGTACACCCTCGTCCAGCGTTCCTCCTGTAAAACCCCCTTCCTAAAATCGTATATACCCTTTTTATTTATTATTTATTAATTAAATTGTAGTAATTAGAGCTAAATAGGAGAAATAGATTTTTAATAATTTTTATGTTAGGTGTTCGGGCACTTAGATGACTTATGTGACCATCAGAAATTTTTTGGAATTTATTCCATGTAGGAGACCCCTTAAGCTGTTGCTAGCCTAACGATGTGCATTACCCTAATCTATAAATTTTTTTATGAGTTAATATATATATATATGTATATACAAATATATATATGTATATATATATATTTTATAAAGGAAAAGAATAGAAAGTAAAAGAAATTTAATAATAAGTATACTAATAATATAATAATAATAACAATGATAATAATAACACTTACATTCCTTAGCAATACTTGCTCCACGGACCGCCAACAGCAACTTTGTTTGCTAGGCCCTTTAGCACTAGTAATCACAGGGACCCGCCCCCTTCTTAGCATTATACATTAAGCCGACCCTTCAGCGGCTTGTCCCCCACTTTGGCCGCCTCTTAGTTCCCTCTTTCTCCCTAATATAATATATATATATATATATATATATATATATATATATATATATATATATATATATATATATATATATATATATATATTTCTCTCCCAAAAATCCTAACCTAAATCTCCAGACCTACTCTTCCCATCTAGAGCCGTCACCGCAGCCAGAGAAGCCCCACCAAGCCATCCAACCATCCCGTCGACTCCGACCTCGCGCCCTGCAGAATCCCACTCGAGGCACCTTCGCTCCGGCGTGATTTCCCGTCGACTCGCTCGACCAAACGCTGTTCCGTCTTCATAGGTATGATCATCCCTTAACCCTCTCCAATATTTGTTTTATAGCCTACCTCGGAAAACGTGTACCCCTAGGTGAAAAACAGCGCCCAAGTTGGCCCGGACAGACCCAATTCTGGGATCACAGAATTCCAGAATGACCACCCATATTGTCGAATTCGTATCTCCCACCACAGAGATCCGAATTCGATGATTCTTTTTGATACCTGTAGAATACTTAACCTAGTTTATTTTCTGTAAAATAACCCTGTGCTATTAGTTGCTGTGGACAAAATTATATTCGTCACAAAACTGCGCGCACCCACTTTTTTTTGGTTTTCCAAAAGTTGGAGATCGGAGCGCGCCCCGCTAAACGGGACCGTCCCGCCGTGTGCCAAGTGTACCGAATGGTGCACGCAGCATAATCGGACACGTGAAAATTTGTGGGGACTGATTCGGACGTGTGTGCGCGCCGAAATCAGACCGTATTCGCGGACACATTTCGTGTCGCCACTTTTGTGGAACTCGCGCGTATTTTGTGCACGCTTGTCAGATTGCGACGAAACTTGTGCCACTGGACTCGTGGTAACGCGCTGGTCCTGTGACCCAATTTTCACGCATTTCTGAGACGGTTGACCAGATCGCCAATTGGCGGGTCCCACAATTGACTATTTGGACCAAATTTTGTTCGGCTCATCGGAATCCAAATTTGGACATACCGTTGGGTTCGTATTGACATTTAGAGTTGTTTGATCCATAGTTTGTCCCATTTAGAGACTGTTACCCTCGGCACGCTTTTCGGTGCGAAGTGGGCCACATGTGGACCCCACTTTTACCCGAAATTACCGTTTTGCCCCTGTGTCCAAATTGGACGAAAGGGAAGTGCTTTTTAGCTATTTTGCTTATTCTGGGAACGTTGGTGATGTTTATTTCAGCATCCGGGGACGTTCATTCTGAGGCTGTAGCTTCTGACTCTTGGTGTTGACATTGGAACACTACATTTTGCAGCCTCTTGCCAGGCAAGATACCTTGCCAAATTATTTACAGTACTTTGCATGCTATTTATATATTTCTATTTATTTATTTCAGTCTGTATAGTTCTTGCATGTGTAGTTTTCTTTCAGATATTACTATGTATTAGATATGTTGACACACACATGGCACTTAGTATCATAGAGGACAATCATTAGGCGTATGGGCTTTTGACCACTCTGGTAAACCGTAGTATATAGTTCGCACTACGGGCGTGTGTGTCCGCTGGTCGCTACCCCCGCGGTATGTCGATTTCTGGAGTCTCGCTGGTCGCTACCCCCGCGGTATGTCAATTTCTGATGTCCATTGACGTGTGTGTGAGTTGTGAGGTAGATCGAGTAGCCTACCCTTGCCCATACGTCAAAAAGTTGTCCTCATTTGCGTTCATATAGATTGTCTTGTACAGCGTACTTATTTATTTTCAAATTATATGCATGTTTACTGTATTCAAGTTGGCTCGTATTTTCTGTATCTTGTTACGTCCCTCTGAGGACCTGGTCCTCTGCCAGGTGTATCTATTCTTGAGTATTTGCAGGAGCACAGATCGGATGGCTATATATATGTTTCGTGGATGTCCTCTCTTCGAGCCCGTGATTGCTAGATGGTGTTCTTATGGTGTTGTATTTACTTTAATGTTTGCTCTTTCCATTCGAGTTGGTAGTGGATTTGTTTCCATCCAACTATCATCTTTAGATACTTCTTGTTGAGATCTAGTTTCATAGATAATGGTTATTTATTTCTATATGATTTTGGTGGATGAGATTTAGATTTTACCCTGTGACTTGTATTATATTTTATACCACTTGTGGATTTGATATTCATATTACAGCGTACGTATGGATTTGGTTTCCATATATTGGAGTTGCCATATCCATGCGGCTGGCATGCTTACGTGTCCTAGTCCTATGTATTTTGGGACTGGGGCGTGACACTCCTGCTGACGGAACCATAGAGACAGATGAGCATGTCGACGAGGTCGTGCCCACGTTGTCCCAGCATCAGCAAGATCCTCCATGCGCACCTCCGGAGGAGACGAGGACAGAGATTTGGGCCAACGGTACAAAGTAAGTCAATTAGATGGTTTAGTATAATATATATCGTATATTTCTTTATTCATCGTATATTGACTTCTTCAGTATTCTAAATTATTATCTCTGTATAGATATCGTCCATCGTCGGTTCAGAGATGCCTGGGCCAATTTCTGAGGAACAACTACGGTGGCCCTTGGATCAACTACTCTGAGGCTCCGGAGGAGAGGAAGGCATTATGGTTTGCGCACTTCCAGGTAAAAGTATATTAAATAAATCCTCTAATTTATGCATATTATATAACTTATCCGTGATGCTAACTTACTAAATTATTTATTGTAGCAAACGTATTTTTATCCTCCGCACCGGGCCGAGTTGATCGAGCGGCTCTTTCTTACCGTTGCCGCCAAGCTTATCCGAGATACTCTGGATGACCAGAAGGCTCGTGATCGTGCTGGAAAACCGATCCAAGGTTAGATCACGCCTGAGCAGTGGACTGCGATGAGGGCTAGATTCGACGATCCGAGCTACAAGGAAAGGTCTGAGAAGGCCAAGGCGGCTAGGCGGAATGCTGCCAAGTGGTGTGGTGGCTCGATTCCGATGACGGAATATTTCCGTCGTTTGGTATATTTTTTCTTTTAAAATATATTATTTTAATGTAAGTACCATAAAATGGTACTTGGAAAAATATTTAAGTTTAGTAATAAATAATATATTTTTAACAGGTACAGAGGGGTGAGGATGCAAACATGGTGACCGTCTTCTTGTCTACCCATCGTAAGGACGGAAATCTCATTGGTGAGAGGGCCTCGCAGACCTATGTAAGTATTACTTTACTTTGTGTTAATTTTAATATAACTTAGGCAATTATCGAGTTTTAAAACCTTTCTAGGCCGAGTATCTTAGGCTACGTGAGCGGGCGACTGCTAGTGCACCTACACCTGGAGAGGCTGGTACTTCATCGCAGTCCGCTCCAGCTCCGTCGGCGGACGACCTGTGGGTGACCGCAGCTGGTGGTCTCCAGAGGGGTACGTACTACGGTACGGGCTCCTATGGCGCCCTGGTTACGACGCAGTCATCTAGGGCCTCCCCGACAGCTGGGCATTCTACACATCCCTCGCAGTCGCAGCCCTCGTAGTCGTCGGCCAGAGTCCAGGAGGCCGTCCAGGAGGCCGTTGACCGTCAAATTGCGTCTCTCCGTGATGAGTTGCTGCGAAGGATGGAGGAGCATCCCCGGTCCTAGCCACAGGCGGACGATCTGATGCTCATCGCACGATTCGATATGCTCGATCGTAGCATGACGGAGCTCCGAGATTTGACAAATGATATTAGAGCCTCGACAGACCATAACATAATGGAGCTGCAGGCGTCACAGCTATCGATGGGCGAGAGGCTGACGATGATGCAGGATTCAATGGTTCATAGCAGTACGAGGCTGTTATCTACCATGGATTCTTACAACCAGCGACTCGCAAACTTGGAGCGGGCACGGCCTCCTGGTGCGCCTACATCGACACAGACTCTACCGACGTTACTGCCTTCTCCATCGACATCGGTGTCGATTCCACGGGACGAGTATGAGCAGTTCTTATCCTTCAAGCGTGCCGGTGGTCAACCTCCTGCAGATCCGCAGTAGTATAGCTAGTTATTGGATATATTTTTTTATTATTTAGGATGCGATTGTATGGATATAAATTTGCCATATTCTTTATGATGAGATTTGCTGGATGCTTTCTTTTCTTCAAATTTTATTATATTATTCATATTAAATATGTGTCCTTTACGATGAGATTTGCTGGATATTCACACAGTTCTAATATATTTTGGTTTATAACTGATGATTGATACTTGGCCTGTATTTACCCAGTGCACTAGAAGTTTCCCCCTTGGTGCTGCTACTGTGTCATTTATTCAATTATTTCTACTGCCATCATATACCTGATAATGAACCCAAGGGGGTTGGCAAACCCAGAAATGCAATTCAGTAATATATTTTTTATTTTTTTCTAAAAATTAGCGACATTTAACGACGTTCATTTACGTCGCTAACTACATCGCTAATTAGCGATGCTGTTATACGTCGCTAATGAAGTCGCTAAAATCGTCGTTGTACGTCGCAAACTGCTGACATGACAGTATTGCCAGGTCATTAAAGATGTCGGTGTAACGTCGCTATATAAGTTGTCCATGACCATGGCTGAACGATCCTGGTGCCCCGGTGTATCTCGTTCGAAGAAACTTACCAAACCTTATGCACAAGTTGTCCATGACCATGCAACATCTTTGCAAATAAAATCTTAAGCATAAATTGCACAATAAAGAATAATAAGTAAAGCCTCACATTATTGATACTTCTTATTTTAATTATTCTCATATCGGTTAGTGACCCGTAGTTCCCAACCTACAGACCTTCTCGTGGCTCGGTGGTACGAAACCACAATTATACTCGTATATGAAGCGTTTTCTTCATAGTTATTGTGCATTGATGCACTTATACCCGTATAGATATTCAATAACTAGCAATGCTACTAAGTAAAGGTAGTGCGGTATGGATGTTGGATCAGTGTAAGAATAATATGATTGTCAGGAATGGCCTAGTTTTTGAGTGGTATATGTCTTTACCCACTTAGTGATGCTTGTGTATGACCCTTCCATAAGTGATAGTATTGAGCCTGCCAGTAAGAATTGTGTAGTGATGAGACTTAGTTAGGATTAATGTTTTGTGGAATATGATACGAGTATCCAAGGGTATTTTATATTGTGTATCAATAACAGACCCTCGATGGCTTAATATTATATTGCGTATGCCGTAGCTGTAGAAGCATGAAAAATACGCCGGATGGCTATACGCAGCATATTGATGTAGAGCAGCGTAGACAGAGGCCTTCAGAGCCATCAAGCATGCAACAGAGCTTTTTCCGCTAAACACAGCGTGAAATATAAGCTCAAAGGACCATCCGCGTAAGGCAGTACGTTCAAGCCGCTTCAGCGTAAACAGGGTTCTTCATCGACTCCTGGGCGTAAAACCCATCCTCTTTCAACGCAGCATTGAAGTGTACGAGAGACGCTTCATATTCTCTGAAGTGAACCTGTCAGATCCTGCAATGAACCCGTCAGATCCTGCAATGAACCTGACGTCTGGACTTCTGACAAAGGGATACTGCACGGCTACCCAGACGACGGCTATAATGATGGCACAGCACTGCAACCCAGGCTGTCATTACCGCCATCTCCTTTGCGTAAACTGCTTTTACGTGCACAAAGGGATACGCTGTCTTATTTTACACAGGCAGACATGAGCTGTTTATGCTCCGCAGTAGACAAACCGCCTGCCACATCAAAAGCTGTACTTCGTACGGGACTCGAGGCACGTCTCTATGTCCAATGCACAGAGCGATGACAGTTGCTCGAGGCACGTCTCTACGTCTAATGTACAGAGCGATGACAGTTTCTCGAGGCACGTCTCTGCGACTGATGCACAGAAGGGCTGCAGACCTTCAAAAATATGCCTCCGCATTTAATGCACAGGATGGTGGCAAATCTCGGCATTTAATGCAAGAAATTTGATTATATCTTCAAAAGCCGTAATTCCGGCTAAGACGTCCACATCAGCACTCTGGCACGGTACGCAGCGGCTTCTACGCCCATTCAGCTCCTGTGCTCACTCGGCTTCTACGCCCATTTGGCTTCTACGCCCACTCGGCCTCTACGACCAACTCGGCTTCTACGCCCACTCGGCTTCTACGCCTATTTTGGCTTCTATGCCTACTTGGCTTCTACGCCATGGTGACAGACATTGGCTTCTACGCCCACCTCTTCTACACGAGGGATACCTACCTACGTGGCTTCTACGCCGTGATCTTCGTTGCGATTATACGCATTTTGTCCCTTAGTTGGACCCGCGTCACACGCTCATTCAAAGGATCATCTATACGCAGGCATTGGTTATTTTAACCGTTGTGTAAAAGGGTGCTGTACTTTCCACTACTCGGTTTCTACACCGACGGAGTGGTCACTGTCACCAAAACTCTATAAATAGAGACCTCTATCGACGAGGAACAGGGTCGAAGAAATTGGTCGGAAATTGGTCAAGAAAACCAATATCAGATCCAAGGTCGAACTTCCAAGAAAGATCGAACCAGAGGTCAAGAAAGAGAGAGAGAGAGAGAGAGAGAGAGAGAGAGAGAGAATCCGGAGCTCAGGCAAAAGAGTAGGGATCGACGACTTTGGCATCGTGCATCCACCCTCTTTTGCAACCTTCGAAGCTGCTACCTGTCTTTCGCGACACTTCTTCAACGTCGTGTGGTCCAAGGGCTAAAGTAATCGACTGCAGATCAGACACCTATAGCAATATTTACCCAGATTAAATAAATTGTACTCCCACATCCTCGTATAGGATCAAATTATACAAGTTTGTTTGTAAACCAAAGAAGACGGGTTTCGTGTAAACCCCATCTTGAATATATTTTCATTCTTTCATTTTCAACCACAAACAGTAGCTGAGAACAACGAGATGGATTATACAGTTAGACGGTGACTGGAATCGGCTGGGTAAAAGTTTTAATTTTTGCATCAATGATTGAATGTTACAATCGATAAGTAAGTTGGATCATGTATCAAATGAGAATGGTTGGATATCATGTTGGTTGCATAAGTTTAAAAGTTCTCATAAATTAATTATAGTATATCGAGTATGGAGAAAACTGTATCCTTTGAACTTAGGTATATGAGATTTACTACATGCCTAACTTAAGAGGGTAGCAGCCGTAAAGTGAGAATACTTGAGCTTCAAGTTGATGGATAATAGTTAGTCAGGATATGAACTCGATGAATTGGAAAGGATAAATTGATGACCCTTATTGCTTAGTATCATATGGAAGTTCCTTATGAGAACTCGTTGGATAAAATATGAATAAATCTTAAGGTATAGCAAGTTGGGAGAGATACTTTTCGTGAACAATTTTCCCGCATTGGTAGCAGTTAGTCAGCAGAAAACTTAGTCACTTAATGATAGTTAGATGATAGATATAACTTATCAAACTATAAATATTATGGGTGATCTCTAGATTGGGTTATGACCGATATATAGAATATGTGAATATCTATCAAATATGGCCTAGCGAGATGGAATTTTATTAGACCTTCATGAGGTAATGCAATTAAGTTGATGGTTTATACAAATAAAAGTTGACTCTTATCAGAATAAATTTGGCAAAAGTACGATTAATGGAATGAAACAAAAGAAAGACATTTTCAACGTATTGGTTGAGTGATATTGCCGGCTATAAATATTCTAGTAAAGTTGAACATACGAATACGTAATTTGGATGGAAAGCGAATTGAGAGCAAGGATCATAATCAATATGCTAGTAAAGGTGATCGATCAAAATTTGAGTTTTGGATTAGTTGCCTTGTTCCACAGATAAATTGGAGGCATGAGAACTCGAGAATAATATAAAGATACAACTAGAGTATGATTATGATATCAAAATTTGAAATAATATGTGACAAAATTCAGATTTTGAATGTTGATGATTTACTTGATGGATTGGGAATTGAGCAGATAGTTCTAGATTGACCTTGTCAATTTTGGGTAAGTCTATAATAAAGCTTTGTTGGAAGTAGACCCATATAAAATTAACCGTGGGTAGATAGACCTGACCCAGACTTTTGGATGTTCCTTAATTATGGGTAGGTCAATGGTAGTACATTCGTGGTTTGAGTTGGTAATAAGATTGGGGTAGAAGTCCCTTAGACTTGTGAGATTTTAGTTGACTCTAAGAATAGAGATGAGTATGGTCCCTATAGCTGCCTAGCATAAGATGAGTTACCTATGAACACTAAGTTTTGTTGTCGGTATAGCTATCCTAAGGACTTGACCGAAGAGTTATGTTGGTGGTCGGAGACCCATAGGATGACCCTATTGATATTGTACTGGTAATATGGCATTGTAAGATGGGAATAGAGTATTGTGAGTCAGCCTGTGTACAGTCGATATTTGGATAATTGGTTGCCGGATTTGGGTAAGAGTATTTCAGAATAACATATCCTGTTGGAATGGTTAAATGGTTGGATGGGCAAGTTTAGGAATTGACGGTTACTAGAGTTGGATTGGATTGCCTCGACTAGAATGGAAAATCAATAGTGGATTTAGTTGGTTGGATTATCTTGGAATAGTTTCTTTTGGAATCAAGACGAAATTAGGAATAAATTGGGATAAAAGATGGAATTGCCGCTCGAGAGTTTGGATGTAAATTTTATACGTTAGGAAGAGAAACTTGATATATGATGTGGCTAATAAGACTTTGGGTTAGACGAAAGGTAATCACCAAACAATAATAAATTTTATGGCATGGACCATAATCAAAGGGAACTCTTGATCCATTAGAATTTTGATGCCACTAATTTTGAGAAAAGTTGCTCAAAGTTGAATGTAAGGAATTAAAATATTAAGGAACTATTATAACGATTATAATATACTTGGGATCAAAATAAAGAGATGGTTGGTGATATTCTTAATGTGATTAATAAAAAATTTGATGGATCAGAACAATGAGACGACAGGTCAATTATTCATAAGAGATGGGAATGACGGAATTAATTTTGGAAGATTGAATATTGCAATACGAATTAGTGGAAATTATGTTACTGGTGGTTTGTTCGGAATGATGAAAGTATCGTACTGGGATTAGTAGCTTAACCTGGGTCGTCCCGACGAATTTTATATTTGACGAATTTAGAAGATAACGATTGTGGCAACTAGTTATATGAAGGAACACTATGAACGAGATAAAAGAATTGCGCATATGCTAAGACCGAGAGAAATATTGGTGAATATTGGGAGTGCTTAGACCAAAATTTTATTGCAACATATCGGGAAAGATATTGACAAGATTGATCGAATAATTGTCACAGGAACTTAAAGAGTTATGGGGTATTGATGTAAAGGAGCATCTTGGTCGAAAGTGTTAAGTGACCAGTATTGTGGAATGAAGTTACATCTGTAGTCGTTGATTTCTCTAACCATTAGCATTGGCTGAGAGCACTATATTCAGGGATGCCTACAATATAGGGTACGAACCATGTGAAGTGGTGAATGTAATGCAATTGGAGCTACAAGAGAATAAGGAAGAACTAAAAAACATGATCAAATCATTTGGGAAGAAAGAGATTGTGGGATTGAACATATCAGTATACGAGATTCATGAATATGCAATATGGAAAGAGATTAAAATGGGATATTGATCTATAGCTGGCTCAAAACATTTTTGTTTGGTGACTTAAGTGATATTGTGGATTGAGTAATTTCTTTAAGTTTCGAGGAAAAACTTTTATGAGTAGTCTATTATGTAATATCCCGCTCCACATAAATGCATTACGCTAAAATTATAGACGGATGAGGAATATAGGATACAAGTTATGCTAGTAATCGAGATATTTGGAGTAATGATGCAGCCTTTCTTAACTTAGCCGGATGGGATATTCATATGGAGCATGGTTCGAGTGTATGGTGTCAGACCCCTTCCCCCGCGTACATTTTTGATACGTATTTTTTGCCTTACCTTTGACCCTGACATATATTTTTATGCATTTTTCTTCTCTTGATTGGCCATCCTGGTGCACTTGTGCTTGTGTACGTTTGCTTGAGTTTCTCATTTTGGCACAATCCTGGTACATTTTCTTCTTGGCACACTTTTGTGCATTTTGTTTAGCTCGCGCAATTTGAGCGCATTCCCCTTGTGCACGGTTGGCAAGAGACCGGCACAGTTCCTTGTTTTGTTGATTCGTTTGGGATTATGATTGTGTGGTTTGGGTCGGTTAGGAGAGATCCAACGATTCACAATCCAACCTTTGCTATATATATTCTTGTCTTCCCTCTCTCTCTTTTATTATTGTGTTCTTGTTCTCTTTCCATCTTTTCTTCACAGGCAAGTACATCTTGCTTGGAATAAAAAAAATATGGATCATGCATGGATTCATTTCTCTATTAGTTCTTTGATTTTATTAGCTTATATTGGTGGGACTGAGTTCCTCTTGATCTTTAGTGCTTTCTGTTTTAGATTTTCATGGCTAGGATTTTGTAGATTTGAGTTCTTGATTTATGGATCTTCTTGATATTTTGAGAGAATGATCTTTCAAAACTTAGTATTTTGGAAAACTACTTGGCTCATAGTGATGAGCATCCTATATTATGTACATTTTCTTCTTGGCATTTATGATTTGGAGCACTGACATAGTCTCGAGCTTGAGCTCCGAGTGCATCAATGATGGGTCGATTGGAGAAGAAGAACAATAACAAGAAGTACACAGGAGGATTTGCATCACTAGAGCATGTTGAGTGTGACCCGCAGTCAATGGGCGCATGTTGAGTGTGACTCGCTTTCCATACTCGTGCATACTTTAAGTGAACTACCAATTTCTTGAAAAAGTATATGAAGGGGATAAATTTTTGGAAAACTCCTTCTTGGCACACTTTTGGAAGACTTTAGCCTCTAGCGCATAATTGATGTACTAACGAATGAACCAAGCAAAAGTGCGCCAGTCTACCTTTCAGCACACTTTTAAACAGATTAACAGACCGACGCACAATTGACACATTGTGCATTAACTATCAAAAGTGCGCCACTCTTATACATATAACCCTTGGCGTAGTTTTAATAGATCAAAGACACGGCGCACTTGTTATCTCTTGGTGCACTCTTCCTCGGTTCAGTCTCGATAAGCGAGCTCTAACTTTGGTGTGCCTTAATTTTTGAGTCCTCGACTGTCGTGCCATCGACTGTCGCTCCAGCCTTGGAACTTGTATTTATTCTTTTAGTTTTTGTCGTATTTTAATTCATGTACTTTGCTGAATACGCCACCCCCTGTTGTTGGCATACTTCAACAAAATGCACCGAGTGTCTTGCTTGCGCACTTTTGTGAGAGTGTCTTGCTTGCGCACTTTTGTGAAGTGATCCAAGTTGTTTGTTGTTGGCCTTGTGCGCCACCATTGTTTTTTTTTATCCTTGAGTGCCTAGACCCGTGTGGCTTGCCCACTTTTGGAGAAGTACGTCAAGTCTATCTGCCTAGCTTTATGTGCCTATCTTTCTTTTCTTTTAGAGTACGTACTTTTGTGAGAGTGCGTCACTGCCTGTTTGTTGGTTGTTATGCGCCAACCCTATTTTTCCTAGCCCATGTACTTTTACAAAGTACATCAATGCTTGTTTCCCTGGTGATTTTGTGCCACTTGCATTTTTTGTGATTTCTTGTTGCCTTGTGCGTATTATTGAGTGATGTTAAGGACTATTACCTTATTGATACTTGCATGAGGTTCTTGGCCATAATGTACATACCCAGCATGGACTTGTTATATTGAGAGCCCTGTAGATGTGTTCCTGATTATGCTTGATGTTTCCTTTCTAACTTTATTCTTATCCGTTCGAAAGGGTAAGGTGTGTAGTTCAACCCGGGTGAGGATCTGCAATCCCGGACCTTGTTTGGTTTAAGGATTATAGATCTGACCTCGAGGGGTTCATGAAGCTCCCTTATCTGTTTCCTATAGCATTTATTTATTTGTTATTATTCATTGGTATGTGTGATTACCCTGACCACGATGAGTGGCACTCGAACCTGGACTTGATAATTATATTGCATTATGGGATCACCTTCTTATACGTTGGATACAATAAGGGGCGAGTTCAACTCAGGGAAGGGTCTGCAATCCTGGTCCTTGTTTGGTTTAAGGATTGTAGATCTAATCTCGAGGGGCTCTCGCACTACTCTTATTCTCATCTATTGTTATAATAAAGTGACAATTAATGTGACCAGTATTAGACTATCATGTCCTGAATAACTTGCTACCTGATAACTTGTCCATGATCTATGATCCCAAAACTTGAGGAATAAATAAGGCATTCATGACCGTAAATTGATCATATGAGATATTAGATTCCTAATTAATTATGACTCGTGACTTGATCAAAACATGATTCATGTGACCAACTGATAGGTTTGGTATCCTGACTTGGTTATTGTATTTGTGCTGATACACTTTTCCTGCTCACCTGTTTATAACGGCTATATTGTACACTTGTCTTGCTCGCTTGTATAATATTGGCCCGGTTAGCCCTGCTCGACATGGTACGATCTGAGGATGCTTATTATTATTATACCTGAGATAACCCAGACTCCACATAACAAGTCGTAACATTGATTAGTCGTTCTAACTTGACTTGTTTGTGATTGTAATTCTGCTAGTTGCTTTGGGACATGAACTATCATAGTTTGGGGCTCAAATTTTGTTCTTGTTTGGTTAGGGAGTTGGGTCATTATACAATGATGGAATATGGACCGAACTATGACACAAAATTTTAGCTTGACCATAATCATGGGACGTAGCTTATCTTTAGTGGCATGGCATTTTTTGTCCTTGTTTGGTGAAGGAGTGCCATGTTATCCCAAAGATGGGGCACGCGCCAATGATTCTTGGTTCTTGCACTATATGCTTAATCTGGTTTATGTTTCTTTATTCATCTTGTAGATGCATGGAAAATCTAGATCCATGCGTCCAACAACCATGCACCCTACATTCGACCCAAAAGAAATCGGGCCGCAGGATGGCCATGTCGGAGAGAAAAAGCTGCATCCATGTGCCCCAAATATTGGCCGCCTAGAGGCCTAACACTAAGATTACGTCTGACACAGAATCCTGACAAAAATAATTTTCTAAACGCTTTAGAAAATATGAGCACACTAAGCGACAAGAAGCTCCCGTTAGACTAATAATGACTTCTGACAAATGTGCAGCATCACATGTACGGGGACTCATGCATCCCAGACTCGATGTGCTCCATACGACTCTGGTCCTATACATCCCAGACTCCATGCGCTCTATGCGAATCTGGCCCTCTTCTTTTTAGACTCCATGTGTCACACCCCAGTACCAAAATACGGAGACGGACATGGCCTGCTACCCCGTACAAGGTACTATACGTCATACGACGATCGCGGCTGTAACTAGACAAGGGGGTGCATGCTACAATCAAGTCACTTAGGGTCTAAAGAGCATCTATTGTCTTAATCAGTCAAACAATAATAGTAAACATAGAACATATATGACAAGGAAGTAAGGCGTCCCGAACGTCCTGCCATAATATTCTGGAAACCAGTTGTACAAAATAAAAAGATGGCAGAGTAACAAAAGTACAAGGCCATGATCAGTTATAGTATAATTAATTACAATCATGTAAAGGAAACTAAATGTCCAAATTTACGGCTAATAAGTGACAGTGGCTAAACGCCCAAAAGAGTAAAATATATAATAATAAGCAGGAAAGAAGAAAATCACTCGTGCCCTTCAGTGACCATCCACCTGGTACGTGCCATCAGGAAGGGAGAAGTAAGCTCGAAACCTGGCCATGCAAAACTAGTTGGGTTAGACCCCAAATAGCAAGTACCACAAAGGAAGTACGAAAAATGGAGAAACAAAACCCAAAGCAATAGATAGGTATAAATATAGGTTCTGTGTCGTGGTTCGGTCCATAGCTTATCTTAGCATAATAGCCCAACCCTACAACCTGTCACTACCATATTTCAGAATAGGGGTATTTTTGTCTCCTCATTATTTAATTTAATGTGTTAATATTGCATGATATTTATTTATATTTAATTGCTATGATTTTAATTGATTGTTGTACATTACCGTTGCTTCGATAATTGGAGCACTACTCTAGCCATTGCCTTCCTACAAATTTTACACCCCTATCATAGACGTGCCAGCCTTCTATTTTGATCCTTATGTGACTCATAACTATGCCCTTTTGTGCTTCATTTTAGTCGCACAACATTCGTCGCAAATGATTGTATTTAATTCTCTATAAATCCAACTTTGCATTATTGTGCGTTCTAATCAAAATTGGAGATACAATCTCGAACCATTTTGTGCAACCCAATTTAGGATAATATTTTATTCTGAGTCTTCTTCATTTATGATACTTGTGTCCCACCTAATTTTAACCCCATGTACTTCTAATTAATTTTAGAATACCAATTATATTAGTTTTAATTAAATTAATCCAAAAATCCTATCTTGTGCAATTTTCCAATTGTTAGGCACTTTTATGCAAAAGTGCATTGAGGTGTCCACACCATTGGACACAACACATAAAAAAACCCATTTTTTCCTTCGTATAAATTTTCTCCATAATTTTGGAGTGTGTAACACTCAACCCTCTTTAAACCGTGGCCCTCCATTTTGAAACAAACCAAATCCTAGCCTTTGAATTCCTACATGAAAAAGCCAAGCCCACTCCAAGGAGGATGTTGACCAGGCCCAACTTCCTAGGTCAACACCCAACCCTACTTTTCTACATGTATATATATCCCTTCCTTTATATTTTGTATCTTCACCATAACCTAAACTAATCCAGCCGACACCCCCATCACATCTCCTGTTTATCTCCTTCCCGTCGACCGCGGCTGTCACCACCACCAGTCTTCTCCTTCCTACCCTGCAGACTGCCGGAGCCCAGATCCCGTCGACGCCTGAGCCCATCCACCCTCGCTGCACCGCCGTCTCCTCCCTGAGCAGCAGGTCGTCGTCCCCGACCCCGAGCCCTACTGCCAGTCTCCTCCCCGACTTCTTATCCTCCTCCCATCTCCGGTGAACTTCCCCGACCGACTGGACCACGGGCCCCTTCACCTCACGACTACACCCGCCGGACTTTACCCCCTGATAGCCTGGGCACCTCCCCGAGCGCTGGAGAAGCAGCAACCGGACCTCCCCGCACCACCACCACCTCTCCTCCCTGCTCTCCCATCCTCCACGACTTGCCCTCATCTCCTCCTCCTCCCCTGAGCCGCCAGGCAGCCATCATCTTCTTCATCACCTTCATCATAACCATCATCATCACCTACGTCATAACCATCATCATCACCTTCATCATCATCATCATCACCATCATCATCACCAATCATCATCATCATCATCATCGTCATCATCGTCGTCATCGTCAACCCCGTACGTGCCCACCAATGTTCGTACCTGTCCCCTCTTCCTTCGTGATTTTATGTGTGTACAAGTGTGAATAGTGTTAGGGATTAGTATTGCTTCATGACAGGTTTAGTTGGATGTGATTTCAGACCCGTGTCGGTAAAACCAATGACTCGTATGCGTATACGTACGCGTATGAGTATTATAATTAATTTATATATATATAAATATATGGATGTATTTATATAAGTAATTATATGCTAGTAATATGTATGACTTTATATATATATATATACTATATGACCCTAGTATAATTACGGATATCCCGTATTTACATTGACCATGTGACCTGGATGATTGTGAGTTTACTGCCTTATGTACACTGACGTATTGGCGAGACCCGTGTTAGTGTTTGACTGTCTGATTGCACAATAATTTCAGACGTGACACCCGTGCAGCTAGATGCACATTTGACCCTGTAGATGACAAGTGTCACCCCTAGTCTAGTCTCTGAGTTCATGGTATTTATGATTGCGTGTATGTTAGTGTATCGACTAATATAATATTATTATTAATTGATGTCTATAGGACTGTTGGATTATTCAGATAAGACCTCGGAAACAGGACATTGGTATTTCTAGCAGAGGACCACAGGCGAGTACATTCTCTAACAGTTTTCATTATGTTGATTCTCTATGATTCTAGTTGTATAGCATACATGATTCTGACACTATGTATACACGAGTTGGCATCATCGAGACCGATCACGAGGAGTCATGATCTGGGATCCATCGTGCTAGCTGGGGACGGGGAGATATTAGTAGCTTATGTGATCATACCCAACTCTACATGCATCATAGCTCACCCATACCTCACGTCGGTGCAGCCTGACCATTACATGCCTCATAGCCTGTTACATGTGATTAACCTGACTATTGCTCGCATCATATCTATCCGCATGGTTAGCCTGACCTTACATGAATCATAGCTAATCATATATAACAAGCCTGATCAGTCACATGATATGCTGATGTTTCACACACTTAGCTAGATAGTCTATACATGTATCTCTAGTTTATTGATCTAGCATTTTCCCTATGCTCTAGTTATTGTTCTAGCATTCACTTATATACCAGTTCATTATTCTAGCATGCACTTGTATTTCTATTTATTGCTAGATGTACCATTGATGATGACATTATTTTCACGATTTCTTATTCCAGTATTTCGTTATTCCAGTATTGTTTATTGCCAGTATTTATATCCATCTTGTATTTCTTTGCACTGTATTATAGTTTTTGTCAATATATATAGAACTGCTGTTAGTGCTTGTACTTTGCTCCAATCCTAACTGGATATTTTTTCAGAGGATCTTGAGGACTTCTGTCCTACACACTATGGACCAGGTATAGACGTAGACTACACACCAGAGACATTAGAGGAGTCTATTCCATTAGAGGAGACACTACCTGCAGCTATCTAGATA
This sequence comes from Iris macrosiphon, assembly GCA_036927795.1. Classification (NCBI taxonomy): domain Eukaryota; kingdom Viridiplantae; phylum Streptophyta; class Magnoliopsida; order Asparagales; family Iridaceae; genus Iris; species Iris macrosiphon. Next base: position 79,909,962 of record JAYESA010000006.1, read on the forward strand.
GCATTTATTTTATGCATTGAGACTTATTTTGAGGTTTATTTTAGTTATGTTGAGACTTATATTAAGTTTAAATTGAGACTTGTGGAGACTTATTATGTTGGACAACTAGACTGTGGTTTATCTCTATTTTGAGACATTGTGTTTGACTATGTCATTCTTTCTTATCTTTTATCGTGCCATTTATATTCTTATAGCTATTGTGATTGAGTATACAATATGAGATGTTGAGAGATGTTTATTTCATTGTACTCACTATGGAGTTAATATCATTGACAGGTTGTGAGTTATGTTTAGTATATTATTGAGACCTAGATAGCGTTCTACCGCTGATGCTGTGGCATAGGCTGGACGTACCCACAACTCATGCCCAAATTCTGGGTGCGGGTCGTTACACATTTTTAGTGGTGGCCCATGCAGGTCCAGCTTCGCAATTTGTGTGATGTCGGTGCGATAACTTAGTTGTACTACTGCGAGCCTGCGATAGGATATAGGAATTAGGATTTATGATGAGAGTATGCTCAATCACAACTAGAAAATTCTGATCTTTACAATGCTATTCTGAATGATTGTTTCCTTTAGAATTTTACTATCTTTCCTTGATGGTATCATATCTATTACCTTAATTGATTCTTTTTAATCTGTCTTCAGGATGCCGCCAAAGATTAGGTCCTTGAGATTAGGAGCAGCAGCTTCAGAGAGGTCTGCCACCTCTCGACCTGACGAACAGACGTCTGGAGTTCCTCCTACATCTCATGTTCATGTGGTAGTATCTGCAACTAATGGGATTCCTCAGCCACCTGTTCAGAGGATTGCCCCAGCTATGACAGACAACCTTCCACCACCACCGACTTCGATTCTCGGAGGTATGCCCACTGATGGGGCACAAATATTCACACTGATCCAAGGCATGTTAGAGGCCCAGAGAGTGACAGCAGAAGCTCAGCATGTTCAAGCTGAGGCTCAGAGGGTGCAAGCAGAGGCACACCAGGCATAGACAGAGCTGATGAGAGAGGGCATGGAGAATGCTCATCAGGTGGCTCTCCAAGCTGTGCAGAGAGTAGCACGACAACAACAGCATCCTGGCCAGTAGCACCAGAGGCCAGGTACTATAGTGGACTTCAAGAGGATGATGCCTCGAGAGTTCAAAGGCACTGAAGGAATACTCTATACGGACGACTGGCTAGAGGACATAGAGAGGAACTTGCGTTTGGCGCAGATTTGGAGATCCTTCAGATCGAGGCCGCTGGCAGTCAGATGTTTGATATCGCGCTAATGTGGTATCGTACAAAGCCGAGACTCACTGACGAAGGACTTACTTGGAAGGACTTTAAGGATCTCTTCAAGGAGAAGTTCTTTCCTGACGTAGCTTTGGAAGCATTGGAAAGTCAGTTCCATGACTTCGTCCAAGAAAGCATGTCAGTTGACGAATACGGCACAAAGTTTTGTCGTTTGAGTCATTTTGCGCCATCGATGATTCGAGACCCAGGAGACAGAGCCCAAAAATTCAGGACGGGATTGAATAGAGAGATCAAGTCTCGTACTTCGGGATGACGCACTGCTACATTTGAGGGTATTCTGATGGATGCCCAGATTGTTGAAGATGACTTGGACCTCAGGCCCAAGAGAGGACATGACACTTCTGGAAGAACATGTGGTAACACAGGACCGGCCAAGTGCCCACACTTTCAACAACAACAAAGGTCGTACCAGCAGCAGCATCAGCAGCACCAGACACCAGTTCGAGGATACATCCACCAGCAGCAGCCACAGAGACAGAATCAGCCCGTTGCCCAGTGTGCGTATTGCGGGAAGATGGGACATACTAGAGACATCTGCAGGAAGAGGTTGGGTACAAGTTTGTCCTGTGGATCATCAGCACATCAGCTTAGGGACTGCCCATCTATTCAGACCCGACAGGGTGGAATAGCCGCTCAGAGAGGACCAGCCAGAGTACCTACTGTACCAGGAGGCCAGCAGTGGGGACCTCCACTTCCACCACAGCAGTAGTGGTTTGCTCAGCACCAGCATAAGCAAAGAGGAGCACCACATGGACGCGCATACGCCATGACGATTGAGGAGGCCGGGCCAGCTGGAGACGTGATTTCAGGTTTAGTTTCTCTCGATTCTATTCCAACACTTGCATTATTTGATTCTGGCGCTTCCCATAGTTTCATATTTGTATCTTATGATCTTAAGCATTGTTTAGAAACGGAACCATTAGATAGGACTTGCAAGATCACGACTGAAGGAGGCATTATCCTAGTCTGCGATTATTGCAAGGATCGGAGAGTATCATTGGGAGGCCGAGAGTTGAGCGTGAGTTTACTCGTCATGCCACTTCCGGGATACAATATTGTACTCGAAATGGACTGGTTGAGTAGACACCATGCTACTATAGATTGTCTTGGAGGCAGAGTAATATTTTGACCACCAGGAGAACCAGAGTTCGAGGTTGCCAGAGGAGCAACAAAGCAAAGCAGAGGCACTTTTTTGCGGAGCCAGGATGGAAGAAGAGGAGTTACCATATCCTCTGATAGCGGAGTTCCTGGATGTATTTCCAGAGGAGTTGCCAGGCTTGTCGCCGGACAGAGATATTGAATTCTCTATATACTTGGTACTAGAAGCGGAGCCCATTTCACAACATGTCTATAGAGTGAACAATAGCGAGCTGGTAGAACTGAAGAAGCAAGTTGAGGAGCTGCAGGACAAAGGTTTCATTAGATCCAGTTCATCACCATGGGGAGCTCCGGTATTATTCGTACAGAAGAAGGATGACACGTGTTAGCCCCCTCACCCAAAATTAGGTCTGCCTGGCTTAGATAGAGAAATTAGGGCTAATTAGAATCCAATTAGAAAGAGAACACGGTATTTTACTTAATTATACAATGTTTATATTCCTTAGTGCACCTTACCATTGCTTCGATAATTAGAGTACTACTCTAGCTGTTACCTTACAACAAATTTCACAACCTTGTCCTACACATGACCGCCTACTATTCCGACCTTGGTGTAACTTATAATTATGCTCTCTTGTGCTATATTTTAGTCGCACATTATTCGTCGAGGACGTTTATAATTAATTCTAAATACGACTTTGTATTTTTGTGCGTTCCAATCGAAATTGGAGACACAATCTTGACCCATTTTGTGCAACCCAAATTATATTAATATTTTACTTTAAGCCCTCTATGTCCGTGACACTTGTGTCCCACCTAACTTTATCCCCATGTACTTCTAATTAATTCCAGAACACCATACGCATTAATTTTAACCAATTTAATCCAATTTCTATTTTTATGCGATTTTCTAATTGTTGGGCGCTTTTATGCAAAAGCGCATTGAGGTGTCCACACCATTGGACATGACACATATAGAAACCTATTTTCGTTCATGTGGATTTTTCCCATGAATTTTTGGAGTGTGCAACGCGCAACATCGTCCCATTTAATCCTAGCCATTGCATTTAAATAATGTAATTTTTAGCCCTCCAAACATCCCCATAAGAGCCCAAAGCCCAACTCCAAGGAGGTGTTGACCAAGCCACATTCCTAGGTCAACAAAATCCTAGGCCCACATGTATAAATATATAAGTTTCTATTCTTTTTCTTTTCCCTTTTCTATTTGTTAACCACCACGCTCAGCCGACCAAAATACCTTATCCCTATTCATCACCTCCATTAATCCCGACCAGCCGCCTGAACTTGCCGGAGCTCCGCCGCGATCATCTCACCGCCACCATCCACCTTTCTTTCCTCGACTGTCCATCCCCTCGCCTCGCCGGAGAAGCAGCTATACATCATCCTCCCGCCGGATGCTCCTCCCCCTCCGGCCATCTCGACCTGCACCACCGATCCCGACCTCCATGGCCTCCATCTCCTCCTCCCCTTCCCTGTCCACCATCAGCACCGCCTCCACCTCAGACCTCCTCCCTGCTGCCAGTCCCCCATCACGACCACCACATCACCATTAATCCCGGCCACCTCGTCCTTGTCCTCTCCTTCCTCCTCCCTGAGTAACACCACCACCACCTCCCCTCATCCCTGACCTCGACCCAGCACCTCTCTGTCCTCTCCTCCTCCTCCCCCACTGGCCGGACTCCGTTCATCTTCTCATCGACATCATCATCATCTCCTCATCGTCATCATCATCATTTATCATCTCCCTACCATCATCCTCTTTTTCACCATCATCATCAACTCTTAATCATCATCACCATCACCCCATCCCTAATCACCATTATCATCAATCCCTTCATCACCATTAACCTAATTAGCATCTATCATTATCATCATCACCTCCATCATAACCCTCATCGTCGTCATAATCGTCTCCGTACACGTACCCCGAGGACATATCAGATTGTTCTGTGCGACTTCAGGATCAGGTTATTGGTACTTCGCAGCTTTCTTGCTAGGCAAGTATACCTTGCCTTATTGAACTGTTTAAATTCAGTCATTATTTAGTTGCATATTTATTTATTTTAATATTATATGATTGTGCGCGTCCGAGAGAGACTCGGATACAGTTAACGAAGTTGTTGACGTTAGGACTTGTGTCGGACCTAGTGTATAGTAGACCCACCTAAAGTTGTGGAGTTATCAGGTATGACTCCCCAGGCCTTGACATATTTCTTACACGTGTTGTGAGTCTCATGTAGGGCACGAACTTTCGTAACCGTCTGGCCACCTGTATGTGTAGGTCGTGCGACGGATAGGGTATAACTGCTAATAGTGATGCATGTTAGAAGACTTAGCAGTTATTAGTAGTCGGAGCATAGACTATTGTAGTACGATGGTCCAATTCTTGTCCTTGTTTGGTGGTAAGGTTGGGCTATTGTTCTAACGATAGACTATGAGCCAGAATTATGACGCCGATACTTGCACTTCGGCCTAGTAGCTAAAGAGTATTGTGGACACTGTAGAAGCATGAAAAATATGTCGGATGACTATACGCGGCATATTGGTGCAGAGCAGCGTAAGCAGAGGCCTTAAGAGCCATCAAGCGTGCAACAGAGCTCTTTCCGCCAAGAACGCAGCGTGAAATATAAAAGCTCGAAGGACCATCCGCGTAAAGCAGTACGTCCAAGCCGCTTCAGCGTAAACAGGGTGCTTCATCGCCTCCAGGGCGTAAAACTCATCCTCTTTCAGACGCAGCATTAAGGTGTACAAGAGATGCTTCGTATTCTCTGAGGTGAACCTGTCAGACCCTGTAATGAATATCCTGCAATGAACCTGACGTCTGGAGTTCTGACAAAGGGATACGGCTCGACTACCCAGGCGACGGCTATAATGATGACACAGCACTGCGACCCAGGCTGTCAAATACCGCCATCCCCTTTGCGTAAACTGCTTTTTCAAGCACAAAGGGATACGCTGCCTTGTTTTACACAGGCAGACACGAGCTGTTTTACGTTCTGCAGAAAACAAACCGCCTGCCACGTCAAAAGCTGCACTCCGTACGGGGTTCGAGGCACATCTCTACGTCTAAAGCACAGAGCGGTGACAGTTTCTCAAGGCACGTCTCTGCGACTGATGCGCAGAAGGGGTTGCAGACCTTCAAAGACACGCCTCCATATTTAATGCACAGGATGGTGGCAAATCTCGGCATTTAATGCAAGAGATTTGATTATATCTTCAAAAGCTGTAATTCCGGCTAAGACGTCCCCATCAGCACTCTGGCACGGTACGCAGTGGCTTCTACGCCCACCCAGCTCCTGTGCTCTCTCGGTCTCTATGACCACTCGGCTTCTAGGCCTGTTCGGCTTCTACGCCTACTCGGCTTCTATGCCTGCTCGGTCTCTATGACCCCTCGGCTTCAACGCCTATTCGGCCTCTGCGACCACTCGACTTCTACGCCTGTTCGGCTTCTACGCCTATTCGGCTTCTACGCCTATTCGGCTTCTATGCCGGTTTGATAACTATTTGGCTTCTATGCCATGGTGACAGACATTTGGCTTCTATGCTAACCTCTTCTACGCAATGGATACCTACCTACGTGGCTTCTACGCCGTGATCTTCGTAGCGATTATACGCATTTTGTCCCTTAGTTGGACCCGCGTCACACGCTCATTCAAAGGATCATCTATACGCAGGCATTGGTTACTTTAACCGTTGTGTAAAAGGGTGCTGTACTTTCCACTCCTCGGTTTTTACACCGATGGAGTGGTCACTGTCACTAAAACTCTATAAATAGAGACCTCTATCAATGAGGAACAAGGTCAACAAATTGGAGGATCGAACCAGAGAGAGAGAGAGAGAGAGAGAGAGAGAGAGAGAGTCCGGAGCTTTGGCAAAGAGTAGGGATCGACGACTTTGGCATCGTACATCCACCCTCTTCTGCAACCTTCGAAGCTGCTTCCTGCCTTCTACGGCACTTCTTCAACATCGTGTGGTCCAAGGGCTAAAGTGATCGACTGCAGATCAGACACCTATAGCAATATCTATCCAGATTAAATAAATTGTACTCCCATATCCTCGTATATGATCAAATTGTACAAGTTTGTTTGTAAACAAAAGGAGGCGGGTTTCGTGTAAACCCTATATTGAATACATTTTCATTCTTTCGTTTAATACCACAAACAAGATGGCGAATCTGCTGGGGACATCTTTCTCTTCTGATGAGGAAGCAATTGCTCAACACGATGCGGTATCTGTGGGATCCGTAAAGAAGACACTGGTCGTCCAATTCGACCAGTCTGCCTACAAAGACATGCTTCGAACTGGGGGTAGCTCTCACTCTCTCTCCGTCCAAGACAACAGGAAGCTGCGCAAGGTCTGGATGCCCAAGACATCCTCTACCGTTCCTGTGGACTCTCCGATCTCTCCGACCTCTCCGACCAATGAGGTTGTAGCATTGCTCCCTCCGTACCCTGCACGTAAAATTCAGTCTCCCGCTACGCGCGGTGCAGACAAAACTTTGGGCAAAGCCTCAGCGCTGACCCAGAAGTATCCACTGCGCTCTACGCGTAGGAATTAGTCTCCGCTACGCGCGGTACAAACAAAACTTCGGGCAAAGCCTCAGCGCTAACCCAGAAGTATCCACTGCGCTCTACGCGCAGAAACTAGTCTCCCGCTACGCGCGGTACAGACCAAACTTCTGATGATTCCTCAGCACCAAGTCAGAAGTACAAATCATGCTCCATGCGCAAGACAACATCTGACCTCTACGGGGAACCAGATGAGCGCCATGATTTTCGCAGGGGGAAGCAAGCGGCGGGGTACTCAACTTCTCGGCCGTTATGCCAGCAAAGAAGCAATCTGGCTACCCTCCGGATTACGCGGGAAGCCGACGGCCGACTGAGGACCTCTTCAGCTTTACGCCAGTCTGAGCAAATCTCCAAATTACGCCAGGTGAAGTCCCACAACGTAAAGCAAGCTCAGGTTACGGGAAGGCACCCTCCCCGGGGATTATCCGCCACCCAGATGGCCAATCTGTTGTACACAGGTGGCGTAGGGAAAACCATGGTGCCCAATCTCCGCATGCCCACTGATGGGAACAGAAGGAACAAGCCGTCGTCTTCTTCCTCTACTCCTCCTGACTTGCACGCATATCTAATCCAGAAGCGTAAGGAAATGGGACCTTCCAACATGTCTATTACGCCCCCTAGCGAGCAATGTTGTAATAGTCATAAAATTGTGATTGACTGCTGCTGTTCTAAAGCAAAACGGTCAGTTTTCGACCGATTGAGCTACTCTCAGTCTTTCCCGGAAGAAGAGCCCGCGTATGCATCCGTGAATATGGCTTCACACATACCTAGAGGAGGGTCGAGCTCAAGACGTCATCCCTCTGGGCCTCCGAGCCGAAGGAGATTCGAAGACCTCCTCAGGAACACTGAAGCTGGGGTGTTCCAAAACACCCGTGCAAGGTCACAACAAACAGCTTCGTACTCGTCTGATTCTGACGCTGGGGGTCGCCAATCTCCCAGATCAGATGCTGAGAGTATAGAGTCGACTTCTGCAGCGACCTATACTTATCCTTCGAGGACGACCAGGGAAATGGGAGTTTACGCCGTTGAAGATGAACGCGAGGAAGCTTCACCGTCAGGAAACGCGGAACAACGCATCACTGTGCTGGAGACATCGCTGAAACAAATGCAATCCATGATGGAGAACATGCACCAGATGATGCTAACTCAGCACGCAGCTGCCATGGCTCAAACGTCGGCCCCGCCAACTCAGATACGTGTGGGGGTGGACTTACCAGCATCCAACCCGAGCCAAGAGCCTACTCTAGATCAAGAGTCAGCAGTTCCTCCGCTTCCTCACTCGGTGAATATATTACCTCCCGTTGGAGTCACGATACAACCAACTCCGCACTACACCGTAGTCCCGCTTCCAACTGAAAATCCGATGTAGGCAGTACGGGAGTTGAAAGCCCAGTTCGACGCCTTGAAGCACAAAGATCAGCTCAAGAAACTGGGAATCAACCAGCCTTACCCAGCTATCTGGGAAGAGGTCCCTTTTCCTCCGAGGTACAAACCTCAGACTATGGCTCTGTTCGAGGGAAAAACATCACCAAGTCAGTACATGAACTATTTCAGTATGATGACGGTGTTGTTACAAGGGAACGACGCCCTCCTCACTCGGGTGCTCAAAGGCTGCCTCTCAGGAGTAGCCTATCAGTGGTACCGTAGCCTGGCGGACAACTGTATTACTTCCTTCGAGGACTTCAAAGCTTTATTCTTTACGCGATTCTATGAGGGTGGAATGGACATGTCTATGTCTTCTCTCATCGAAGTCAAGCAAAGGAAAAAGGAGGACGTTCGCACCTTCGTCGAACGTTTTTGTCAGGCCACCTTACAGATGCCTCCAGGAGTTCCAGACTCTGCGTTAGTAGACATTTGCAGGAAAAACCTCCTTCCCGTAGTCTCGGGGTTTACAGGACCATATCAATTCCATGAGTGGCCCTCGTTCATCATCTCGACAGTAGCCGCCGAAGATAACAGTCGCAAGGCGCGCGACAATGGCATCATGATCTCCGCCTCCGATAGAGGCAAAAGGTCATCTCCCAGCAGCGACCATCCCCGCAGCTCCAAGGAAAAAGAAGCTCTGACGGTCAATACTTCCCGACAAAAGACTGCGGCGACCACGCAGACAAGACCCGGGACTTCGAGGCCCGTCGAAGTCTACTCTTTTGACGACGACGATATCCCAAGTATATTCGAGTGTCTCGTCAAGAGCGGCAAGATCACCCTTCCAGAGCTAAGGCCCCAAGAAGTCGGCAGTACTGACGACCCCAAATACTGCATCTTCCACAGATACATACACCACCCAACAAAGGCGTGTTACATACTGAAAAGGAAGATCCAGGGGTTAATCGATGCTAAGGCCATCACTCTGCACAACACCGAGAAGACGGTCACGGCGAATATGATTTCTCTGCGGTTTGGGGATCTGCCTTCCCAAGAAGTCATGGACGGTGTCACGCCCATTTCCCGGACCACGATGGACATCGTCAATCTTCCTCCAGCTAGGGGTCGAAATCATGACCTGGTACCCCTAACCACCCGGCAGGGCGAGATTATGTGGGTTCATCCAGATTTGGTGTCAGAGCTCGAGGAGGAGACTAAAGCTATATTTAGATTTGGTGTCAGAGCTCGACGAAGCACAGCAGATTATCCGAGAAGCTCACAACGGCGTATGCGGAGCGTACCAGCCCGGTCCTAAGCTACATGATCGTATCAGAAGAATGGGCTATTACTGGCCCACTATGATCACGGACGCGATCAACTATGCAAGACAATACAGGGCCTGTCAGGTTCATGCAGTCTTCATACACCAACCGTCTGAATATCTACATCCTACGGTTGCGTCCTGGCCTTTCGAAGCATGGGGTATGGATATGATTGGTCCTATTCACCCATCTTCTTCCAGAGGTCACCGGTTCATACTGGCCATCACGGATTATTTCTCCAAATGGGCAGAGGCGATCCCTCTTGCTGAGGTAAAGGCGTCTGACGTAATCAGCTTCATCAAGCATCACGTCATTTATCGCTTTGGGATTCCCCGAAGAATAATACATGACAATGGGCCTTATTTCATCAGCTCAGCGTTTCATTGATTTTGCGATAAAAATTGAATACATAATATTGCCTCTACGACATATTATCCAGTTGCTAATGGTTTGGCGGAAGCTTTCAACAAAACCATTATCAAACTCTTGGAGAAGTTTGTCTCTTCAAACAAAAGCGACTGGAATGAGAAGCTGGGCGAATGTCTCTGGGCATACCGCACAATGGTACAGACACCGACAGGTTGTACCCTATTTTTACTGGTCTACGGGAGCGAAGTAGTTCTTCCCATTGAAATCCAGATCCCGTCGCTCAGGATAGCCGTGACTAATGAGCTGACTCGAGAAAAGAATGACCTGTTAAGGCTTCAAGAGCTAGAAGAATTAGACGAGAAACGCCTCCAAGCTCAACAGCGCATCGCGCTCTACCAAGCACGCATTTCCAGAGCCTTCAATCATAAAGTAAAGGAAAGAGTGTTCAAAGTTGGCGAGCTAGTTTTAGCCGTAAAAAGGCCGATGATTCTTACTCACAGGAGTAAAGGGAAATTTCAGCCCAAGTGGGAAGGCCCTTATGTGATCGAGACAACGTTCTCGAACGGCGCTTACAGGTTAGTCCAACCTAATGGAGACCTGTTAATGGCTCCTATTAACGGTAGATTCCTGAAGAGGTACTATGCTTAACCTCCTCTGCTCAAGTAGAATATCGCGAGAATCTCAAATTCTGACCAAATTACTTCCAAAACAAAACTAGTTAGGTCATATTCTATCATGTTAGTATGACCTCTGAATAGGTATGTCCTGCTAGAATTTTATCGAGAGTCTATCATGTTCATACTACCTCTGATATCACTCTCGCCCAAACCTGTCATTTACATTCCGAAATGATGGGTCCACAAAGTCAGAAAAGATTCACTTTATTTATTCCCGAAAGGAGCAAAATTATATTGGGGAAGCGAAAAGAAGAAAGGGTACATCATTGTGGGGGAGCAGTCAGATCGCGAATCAGGTTCGCCAGTGCAGCCACTCTCTCGTCCCTGGAAACCAAGGCATCAGCGCGAGCCTGTTCCAGCCGTGCCTCGGGATTGTTCGTGAAGGATAGTTTGGCCCTTGCCCGGAGAGAGCCAGCTCGGGCAGCTTCTGCACGCTCCAGGTCCCGTCGCGCGGTGCTCAGTCGACCAGTCGCTACGTCTAGACCTGCCAGCGACTGAGAAGCCCACTCCTCTGCCAGAGCGAGTTTCTCCTTCAACTTGCGAACCCTTGCTGCGTTCCCTTCGTGCTCGGATTGGCACTTCGTCTCAAGAGCAAGAGCCTCCTCCACGACAGCTTTTCTTTTATCCATCTCCAGCTTATGTGCTTTGATGGAATTATCTAAGCTCTCCAGCTGTTTGGTAAGCCGCGCAGTCATGGAGTCGTATCTGGCCTGGACCTCAGCTTCAAAACTGCCCCGAGTCAGCCGCAGGTATTCGTTAATAGGTTGCTCCAACCCATTAACCATCGCCTCCAGGGCATCAGCGACCCCGGAATTGCCAAACTCCCTGACCGCCCCAATCGAAAACTGGGAAGCCTTCTTCAGACGCTCAAAATCCAGATTCTTCGCCAACACCATTGATATCAGCGTGTTCAAACTGGTGTAGAAGATGCTGGTATACAGCTCGGTCAGCCCAACCAGATCTGGTTGGACGCCAGGAGTGGCCGCGATATTGGCGAGTTCCCCTCCAGGAATGATTGCAGACGAGGTGGCCACAGCCGCCGCCTCGACGGGTGGTACGACCGAAGAAGGTGTGGCAACGACGGTCGAAGTCATCGGCATACTCGCAAGAGACGAGGTCACGATGACGGGTTCGTCCTCCTCTTGAGGTAACGAAACTACTCCGGTCGAGCTGGCCCCCGAAGCTATTTCCCCCTTGAAGTCGAACGCCTCCGTATCATCGTCAGGAGCCCGAGCAGAGCCAGAATGTGCTTCAACGCTATACTCCCCGTGGACGCCATCTCCTGAGAAGAGGACAAGAAAGTTGATATCAATATGATAGTAATCTTTCTAAGAGGAGACATAAAGATTACCTTTACCCGTAGCCAACGGTATATATGCCGCGTCTGCAGCCGATGTAGCTATATCACGCCTTAATGACGCAATACGAACTGTCATACCTGGAGAAGGAGGTGGGCCAACCGACATCGCCAGGAGCTCCACCAAGCCTTCACCGAGACGCGGTTGAGGTTCGTCAGCTGGAACCTCGCTGGTCATGCTCACGGACGTGGCAGGAGATTCATCCGTTGCTGGTCCAGGAAAAGATTCTCCCATTTGCCTCGGCCACGCAGGCGATTTCATTCTACTACCGGAGGCAGTGGCAACAACGGCAGCCTCAAGCAGGAGTTCTCCGGCATCGCCAGCCAAAACTGAGGGTCCCTCTCAGAGAGGCGGGGAACCTCCAATCAAAGGGACATCCCCAATAAGAGAGGCAGCAGGTTCCTCTCTAGGAGCCTCAATGCCAGGAATCCGGAGAGGGCGATCAACCGTCTTCTTCTTCCTCTTGCGAGGGGAAGTCTGCTTCGAAACAGGAGCCCTTCGCTTCCCAGAGACCGCCAAAGCCCCCGCAGGCGGAGGCACTTCACACCTCGGCACCGACACCAGAGGCTCATCCGGAATGACGGACTCCTCACCTTCGTCAGATGAAACCGAGGGGACTTCGATCCTTCCGCCAGGCTTGGAAGAAGGCACCCTGAAGCTTCATGCGTGTCAAAATCGCGATGGAAGGTGTTGATCGCCACGTAGAACTGAGCGTACGAATGAAGGATACGCAGCTCCGTGGAGAGGGTGGCGACCGGTACGATAAAGATTGCTCCCGTGCAGCCCATGATGAAGTACCTCCATCCCCTGGCTCCATCAATGAGTCTGCCCCTGGACCTGAAGCTGGTAATGGCATTGCCCACGTGCAGCTGATCGTACCCAAACTGCCTGGCGAACCGACTGGGCAAGTAAGGCTCGAAGAAGCAATGATCTTCGCTTCTGTACAGCAGATGGGAGGGTCGGATGTAGACCAACCAATTAAATGCTTCCGGAGAAAGATTGGTCTTTTCTCCACCTAAATCCTCAAGCCTAATCCCCGACTGATTGCGATGTACAGAAGGGACAGTGCAGAGGAGCTTCCAGCAATGACCGAGGCTCAGCGCCCGCCGACAGTCTCGAGATCGCTGCCATCAGCTCCTGATACACCTCCACAACCCGAGGGTCCGAGTCCTCCAACTCCCGATTGGTGGGAACATACTCTTCATACGGAGTATCCCCATCGGCAGTCTCGAGATCGCTGCCATTTCGTGGAGGGCCAACCCCAACTCCCCTAGTGGAGTGGCGAAGGTCCCGGTGAGCGAAATGTATCGCTCCATCAGCGCCAAAAACAGGTTAGGGTTGGGAGGCAACCCGACACTCGTCACGCTTACGGCGGCATACAGTCCAATGACTTCCAACTCTCTCCGAAAATTCTTCAAGGCCCAGTCAACTAGGCAGGACCATCGGAGGTTTGTTGGAGTGATCCACCCATTACATCGAGGATTCTCCTTGGGGTATACTCCCCCTCGCACCATAAAGTCGTTGCAGAAAGTCGATAATTGGACCGGCTGGATCACTGAACTGTCTTCACTCGGGACGCTGCCCGGGCACAGTCCCCTGAACAAAGTCACGACACCAGAAGGGCGGCTGACAAACGACCCCTGGTCAGCTCCTTTCAGGTGAAAGATCTTCCCCGACTTCCCGTGAAGATCAGGAGTCAGCGTCCACGACATCCTCCTGCGATGTGTGGCATGGAAGAAAGCCGAGTTGGGATAATCTCTCAGCATCGTGGGCAGATACAAGACCACGCTCTCGGCAGGGAAAACCCAGGGTTCTCTCTTGGGCTTCGTCTGGGACTACTTGTCTATCATGTCCCCAAAGAGAAAGGCCGGCTTGATGTACTGCTCCCCGTCTACGTACGTTAGGGGCTCCCCGTTGATCATGCTCAGCAGCATTCGCTCGCCCTGAGTCGATATCAAGATCCCCCTTCCTTCAGGGTACTGGGGTCCGGAGATAGAAAATGTCACGTACGACAGATCCTCTAGGTAGTTCGAGTGCAGCATCCCGGCAGCAGAACCCATCACCTCAGCCAGTGGAGACTCCTGCAAGTTAACTGCGAGAGTGCAAGAAAAATACGTCATTACGAATCTTGCAACAAAAAGACCAAGAGGTGACAGTCTGTGCTTTACGCCAAGACTGTACAAAATTTGGCCATTTTAAGCCGGAAATCACATCCTGAAGCGTAATTGGCGGTATACGGTCCGTGCTTTACGCCAGACTGCTAAAATTCTAGTTATTACGCCGGAGGTCCCATCCAAAGCGTAAAACTAAAATTTTATAGTATACACCAAGTCTTCGGCAGCCAGAGCTTTTACGCTCATAACTGCGAAGATATGGAGTTTTTACGCTGACACATTAGAAATATGGGCGTAAAAGATAAAAACGTCTCCGTGCGTCATCTTCCTCGAAGAGGCTATCAGCACAGAAGACGACCTAGCGCGGTCACGTTCAACGTGTGCGAAGGATTTTTCGTCGTTCTTTGTCATTCCCAATGGCTATACCTCTAAGGCCGGGTGCGCTACTCGTCGGCAGGATCCTTCGCTCAGAAGGAAGTTCACCTTGCCCGATCAAAGACTCTCTTGCTGGGACAGAAGAACGAGAGGAAGAGCCTACACTCTTTCCCTTGGTGGAGGGGGTTTGCTTTGGCGCCATTTCTGGAAACTCGAAGTGCTCGGAGAAAGAACAAGAAAAAAAACTCAAACAACCAAGGCTCTCTTTCGCAGAAGACGGATAAAAAGTTTTTCTCTCCAAAGCTTGGGATATATATAGAGTTATGGTCGACTCCTCGAATCCTCAGACGGGCTCCTCGAAACCCCAACCAAATCCTACAAAATTAAATATTTGGTTATGATTGGGTACTACGTCAGCCCACTACTCTCGAAAGACGGACAGTCAGCAAATTCGAAGAGTTTTTCGTACAAAAGCAGGTCAGCGGTTCCTATGCTAAAGAGCTTTCTACGCTCAACAGTAACAGATCTACGGTTTTACGCTCGCAAGCTATAAGTCTATGATTTTACGCCCGGATGCCTTTGTGCTCGGTAGCTTTTATGCTCGAGAGGCCACAAACCTACGACTTTACGCTCAGCAGATACCAAATCGATGATCTCACGCTCGATGGCGTTTAGTTTACGCTCGGAGGTAACAGATCTGCAACCTCTACGCTCGGAAGATTTCCTTCATTCACAGGCTACAAATCTACAGTTCTACGCTAAGGAGCTTTCTACGTCCGACAGCAACAGATCTACGGTTTTACGCTCGCCAGCTATCAGTCTATAGTTTTATGCCCGGATGCCTTTATGCTCGGTAGCTTTTACGCTCGAGAGGCTACAAACCTACGACTTCATGCTCAGCAGCTCCGAATCTACGATCTCACGCTCGATGCGCTCAATATACTATAAACTCAGGATTTTCAGTTCATCTACACTACGGATCTCTGACTTTCTGTATATCCGAACAGCAAGGCGGTCGATTACAGGAGTTCACACAGAAGATACTCCTTCTTGAACTCAACATATCCCAAGTACCCGAAGCATACAAGAGTTCAAACATTGAGAAATTACTCTTCTCGGGTCAATTGGAGGTTCATCCAGACTCCAGTCTGAATATCTCGTCTGTC
Organism: Iris macrosiphon; assembly: GCA_036927795.1. NCBI lineage: Eukaryota > Viridiplantae > Streptophyta > Magnoliopsida > Asparagales > Iridaceae > Iris > Iris macrosiphon. Next base: position 79,925,693 of record JAYESA010000006.1, read on the forward strand.
AAGATGGCAACTCAGTTTGACAGCCATTTTTTGACCCTGTTCCAAGGGATTTTTCGAGAAGTCATTCTTGAAGACGAAGTCTGAACAAAAATTCTGTTCATCAGAAGTAAAAACTCTACGCGGTTCCTTAGTCCTAGCAGGTAGACAGTTCTAAATGTTCAAAATGCTTAACAGCGTTCTATGGACTATTCGCTATGCGTAAAGGACAGGACCTAGCACTCTTTCTATATAGAGTCGGCGTAAAGAATCAGACGTGTCGAAGCTACACATATTCAGACTTCACAGCAACGTATGGCAAAATGATCATATGAAGAAGCAAGATAATTTTTATTAAAGATTAAAGTCATGATTACATATGAAGGAAATCCAATCTACAAGGTTTTTTTTTTCATTTTTCATGATTACATATGAGGAAAACTCCGTCTACAAAGGGCTTCCTCATCATCGTCATCGGAAGATCGCCCCCATAATCCGTTCTACCGGGTTCTCGCATCGGTGCAGGTCTTCCTCTTCTTCGAAGGAGATGATCAGTGGCGGGAGAATACAGAGTTGGGGCTTGCATAAATTATGCAGATCCCATGCTCCGTACGCCATGGCAGATTGGGTTGAGGTATTAAACCCAACTCAGTCCTGGGAGACGGCTGTTACAGCTTGTCTTCTCTCTCATTCCCGAGAGTATAACAGGAGAAGACACCGCTTGCAAGCCGTGTGGTCTAATACGACCCTTCCCTTCTCCTGGAAGAACAACCATATAAAGTTGCTGATTATCCCGAGCAAGGGAGGCTAAGATATCCTTCCATGATCCATCGTTGCAGTGGACACTTGCTCGAAGACGCTGTCTTTTTCGGCTCCTTACACGCTGGAAGAACATGATCTCCTTCTTCTTCAGATCGACCCAGCGAACTCCGGCGATCATCTCTGCGTGGTGATGGAAATGTGGGAAGAACAGGTTAACTCCCTCAGCCTTTTTATAGGCAAAAGAGGTCACACCGTTCCCCAATAAATCTGCCATAAAGACAGCATCGACCGTTTTAACGCTCCATTCAGAAACGTTTCGAGTCACGAGGTACGATTCATGCTTCATTCAAAGCGTTCCAAATTCTGAAGAATTTGAAAGCTTTGAAGCGGGTCTTGTAGAAGCATGAAAATTACACCGGATGACTATACGCGGCATATTGGTGCAGAGCAGCGTAAGCAGAGGCCTTAAGAGCCATCAAGCGTGCAACAGAGCTCTTTCCGCCAAGAACGCAGCGTGAAATATAAAAGCTCGAAGGACCATCCACGTAAAGCAGTACGTCCAAGCCGCTTCAGCGTAAACATGGTGCTTCATCGCCTCCAGGGCGTAAAACTCATCCTCTTTCAGATGCAGCATTAAGGTGTACAAGAGACGCTTCGTATTCTCCGAGGTGAACCTGTCAGACCCTGTAATGAATATCCTGCAATGAACCTGACGTCTGGACTTCTGACAAAGGGATACGGCTCGACTACCCAGGCGACGGCTATAATGATGGCACAGCACTGCGACCCAGGCTGTCAAATACCGCCATCCCCTTTGTGTAAACTACTTTTTCAAGCACAAAGGGATACGCTGCCTTGTTTTACACAGGCAGACACGAGCTGTTTTACGTTTTGCAGAAAATAAACCGCCTTCCACGTCAAAAGCTGCACTCCGTACGGGGTTCGAGGCACGTCGCTACGTCTAAAGCACAGAGCGGTGACAGTTTCTCAAGGCACGTTTCTGCGACTGATGCGCAGAAGGGGTTGCAGACCTTCAAAGAAATGCCTCCATATTTAATGCACAGGATGGTGGCAAATCTCGGCATTTAATGCAAGAGATTTGATTATATCTTCAAAAGCCGTAATTCCGGCTAAGACGTTCCCATCAGCACTCTGGCACGGTACGCAGCGGCTTCTACGCCCACCCAGCTCCTGTGCTCTCTCGGTCTCTATGACCACTCGGCTTCTACGCCTGTTCGGCTTCTACGCCTACTCGGCTTCTATGCCTGCTCGGTCTCTATGACCCCTCGGCTTCAACGCCTGTTTGGCCTCTGCGACCACTCGGCTTCTACGCCTGTTCGGCTTCTACGCCTATTCGGCTTCTACGCCTATTCGGCATCTATGCCGGTTTGATAACTATTTGGCTTCTATGCCATGGTGACAGATATTTGGCTTCTATGCCAACCTTTTCTACGCAATGGATACCTACCTACGTGGCTTCTACACCATGATCTTCGTAGCGATTATACGCATTTTGTCCCTTAGTTGGACCCGCGTCACACGCTCATTCAAAGGATCATCTATACGCAGGCATTGGTTACTTTAACCGTTGTGTAAAAGGGTGCTGTACTTTCCACTCCTCGGTTTTTACACCGACGGAGTGGTCACTGTTACTAAAACTCTATAAATAGAGACCTCTATCAATGAGGAACAAGGTCGACAAATTGGAGGATCAAACCAGAGAGAGAGAGAGAGAGAGAGTCTGGAGCTTTGGCAAAGAGTAGGGATCGACGACTTTGGCATCGTACATCCACCCTCTTTTGCAACCTTCGAAGCTGCTTCCTGCCTTCTACGATACTTCTTCAACATCGTGTGGTCCAAGGGCTAAAGTGATCGACTACAGATCAGACACCTATAGCAATATCTATCCAGATTAAATAAATTGTACTCCCATATCCTCGTATAGGATCAAATTGTACAAGTTTGTTTGTAAACAAAAGAAGGCGGGTTCCGTGTAAACCCCATATTGAATACATTTTTATTCTTTCGTTTAATACCATAAACAGACACAACATGCATAGTTCATTGGGCGGGGAGGACGATTAGTAGGCGTATGGGATACCCACCTCCTTTATACAGATACCACATTCTTCAGAGCGATACGGACATATATATTTTGCAGATACCACGTTCCTTAGAGTGTTGGACGTTATATATATTTTACAAATACCTCATTCTTCGGAATGATGGACGTTACAGATACCACACTCTAGAGGATGTTGGACGTTATGTCTATGCCTACCCATATGTACCAAAGTTGTCCTCAAATTATATTCACTTAGATGGTTAGTGCACCCCTTTTATGTATTCAGTGTTTACTTTATGGCATGCTTCTATGTATCTTGTTATGTCCCTCTAAGGACCTGGTCCCTTTCCAGGTATAGATGTTCATGAGTATTCGCAGGAGCGCAGATCCGGACTTGCTACGTATAATTTCGAGGAGGTCTTCTCTTTGAGCTTCGTGATTGTTAGATGTTGTACTTATATTGTATTTATCTTGTTTATTCCATATTCTAGTTTGACAGTGGATTTGTTTCCATCCAACTGTCATATTTAGATACTTTATATTAAGTTCTAGTTTCATAGATATTGGTTATTTATTTATATATGATTTCCGTGGATGAGATTTAGACTATACCCTGTGACTTGTGACATATGTACCACTTGTGGATTATTGTTCATGATACAGCGTACGTGTGTATCATGGTATCCATATATTGGAGTTGCCATGTACATGCGGCTGGCATGCTTACGTGTCCTAGTCCTACGTATTTTTGGGACTGGGGCATGACATATTTTTACTGGTGGCCCATGTAGGTCAGAGCATATTATCTCGGTTACGTTACTGTACCGATCAAGCCTGCACCTAGGATTAGAGTATATGATCTCATCTACAATTGACTATGACTTATCTTTCTTCCAGTCTATTCTATTTAAATAATTGTATCCTGCTTGATTCATGTGCTTCCCTAATAGTTCCTTGAGTATAGCCTCTTCTAGAATATAGGAATCCTTGTTGTTAGGATGATAATTAGGGTAAACTTTCCTATTAAGAACACAACTAGAGTATTGACACATCACTAAGTTTAGAATACTTAATGAGCCCTAGTCTTCCTTACTACCTAATAAACCGTAGCGTCCCTTACCTATAGATTAATTTACCATTATCCCTTGATGTGTTTATGTATGACATGAGAGTAGTATAGACACAACTAGAGTGAGTTATAAATTAACCATATTGTTTGACCGTAGTATTGAGGAACCAATAGAATTTCAAGATTGAACATTACAACTGAACCTAGCTTTTCATTGTGAGATAGTATTATAGAACTATAAATTTAGATTCTTGTCTTGATATTAGCAAATAGTGCCTTAGGAAGCTAAGAGGAATGAATATGACATTTCCTTTGATCATACCTCAAACACAGATATTAACATACCACATTCCCTTAGGAAAACCATAATATTATCTAGAGTTCCTCTATTTTTTTAATTCAAATCTTGTTCCTCTGAAAACTTAGCGCTCGCTATATTTGTGCGACAACTAATTATGTTCTTTTATTCTTCATCTTTCAATTCGTGCCACCTAACCTTTCTGATTTTAGGCCAAGTGATTTTTATCCTATGTTAAGGATATATAGCTTGCTAGGATTATAGTTATAATCTTGAACTTTGAATTATGTGCTTGGTAGTTAGAACTTGATAGTTTGAGTTGTTCCTTTAGATTGTGATATGATTTTTCTTAGTTTTAAATCACGTAACATATACCCCACCTCAATATAGGTTATATCCTCTTTCTCCTTGAAGACCAGTAACTTTTCCATTCTTACTATTGACACTTGTTCTATAAGCACTATGAATAAGATTAAGATGACCATTACCTACATGATTCAATAGGAGACCCTAATAAGTACTAAGATCTATTCCTCGTATAGCCCAATAAAAATTTATACTTTATTTACAAGAATAAGGTTATTTTATAGATTTCCCTTGAGACTGTCACAGTATTAGTTTAATTCTTTTAAGTTGGGTAGTATGCCTCATAACCTAGTGTTATATAGTCCTCTTGACTCATTGTTGAAGTGTAACTGAATGACATTAACTGTATACTAGCATAAGATGATAGTGTTTATTAAGACTATAGAACTTAGAGGCCCATATCCCTATTTGGTCGACTAGCGACTTAGACAAGGAGTTGTACGACAACTGTAGAGATTGTAGAGTCTTATCTTTTTGTGAACTTGAATTATTTTGTAATTTGTCTCATCATAATCTAGCTTACCTATATTCGCTGTACTACCTTGACTTATGCTGCTATTATAGCCTAGTTTTGCAAGCTTGTTCTTTATCAAGCTTGTTCATGACATTGTATTATTGGAGCGCTACACTAATACATTTCAGAATCAGTGTATTACGGTCTGATCAACCATAGTGTGCTTGGTTCGCCCTTCGCATAACTACTTTACGTGGATTGAGATATATAGTAATTAGTAGACGAATGTACTTGCCCTCTAGAGATGTCTGAGCATATCGTATCCGTTATATAACTGTACTGATATGAGCATGTGAATAAAAATTACCAAAATAGGATTTCAATTCACAACTGCCTTGAAAATTCCCATTTGAATTCTTTAAACGCCTTGATCCCCACCCTTCTATTCTATTACCTCCCCCTTGAACCCCTTATTATTGTTTTCCATCTCCTCTTATTTCGGAAAAACGAAACCTCGTGCTTAGTATAAGTTGATATACAGAGAGTACTAGAAATACCCCATAGGCCAATCACATTACTAGACGACTATCTTTTATAACTGATTAAGGGTATATCATATATGATATATTTGGTGTTAAAATTTTGAGGATTGAGTAACATGATTAAATAAATTTGAGGAATAAGTTTTCTTAAATGTAAGAGCCTTATGTGATAGATGGGTAAATTCTAAGTTGGGTAGAAGTTGTATTGTTAACTTGAGAGGAATTTCTTTTAGATTGTGATCGAGTAAAATTAGATTGAGAGGTTCAAGTCATTTTTATTTTGAGAATTTTAGAAGAATGATTAAGGGGATGAGGATTAATGAATTTTAAAAACCGTGATATGGCGAATCAAATATTTACACGTGAGCATATGATTTAAATTTTAAATATTGAAGGTTGAATCATCGATTTAAACTTGAGGGTGAATATAGAAATCAAGACTTGAACAATTGGTGAATTAGATTTCAAGTTTCACAATTTGAGGCCTTAAATTAAAAGTTAAATATTGATTATGGGATTACCTATTTGAACTATCGAGGATGTAAATTGAAAGTAAAATTTGAAGAGTACGGAATTCACAAGTTGAAAATAGAAGTAATATTTGATTAGAATTATTTTCTAAAGGAGATTATGACAGTTGGAGATTGTGATGTAAAAAGTTGATGTGGGTTAATTAAATATTGAAGATGTTATATGGATTCAATTTAAATTTGGATGTTGGTGATTTGAAAAAGTGAGAAGAGATTACAACATGTTGAATTTTGAATTGAAGAGTGATTATCTTAATTTTGAAGTCATTATGAAGGATTGATTAGAATGTTAATTATCGCAAAGAGATTGCGATTGGCTTGCCTGATGTACGCATGTGAAGGATTTAAATCAAATTATGCCTTATTTTTAATTTCGAGGACAAAATTGTTTTAACTTGGGTAGATTGTAAACCCCCTCACACAAAATTTGGTCTACCTGGCTTAGATAGAGAAATTAGGGCTAATTAGAATCTAATTAGAAAGACAACACGGTATTTTACTTACTTATACAATGTTTATATCCCTTAGTGCACCTTACCGTTGCTTCGATAATTAGAGTACTACTCTAGCTGTTGCCTTACAACAAATTTCACAACCTTGTCCTAGACATGACCGCCTACTATTCTGACCTTGGTGTAAGTTATAATTATGCTCTCTTGTGCTACATTTTAGTCGCACAATATTCGTCGCGGACGTTTATAATTAATTCTAAATAAATACGACTTTGTATCCTTGTGCGTTCCAATCAAAATTGGAGACACAATCTTGACCCATTACGTGCAACCCAAATTATATTAATATTCTACTCTGAGCCCTCTATGTCCGTGACACTTGTGTCCCACCTAACTTTATTCCCATGTACTTCTAATTAATTTCAGAACACCTTGCGCATTAATTTTAACCAATTTAATCCAATTTCCATTTTTGTGCGATTTTCCAATTGTTGGGCGCTTTTATGCAAAAAAGCATTGAGGTGTCCACACCATTGGACATGACACATGTAGAAACCTATTTTCGTTCATGTAGATTTTTCCCATGAATTTTTGGAGTATGCAACGCGCAACATCGCCCCATTTAATCCTAGCCATTGCATTTAAATAATATAATTTTTAGCCCTCCAAACATCCCTATAAGAGCCCAAAGCCCAACTCCAAGGAGGTATTGACCAAGCCACATTCCTAGGTCAACAAAATCCTAGGCCCACATGTATAAATATACAAGTTTCTATTCCTTTTCTTTTTCCTTTTCTATTTGTTAACCACCAAGCTCAGCCGACCAAAACACCTTATCCCTATTCATCACCTCCATTAATCCCGACCAGCCGCTTGACCTCGCCGGAGCTCCGCCGCGGTCATCTCACCGCCACCATCTACCTTTCTTCCCTCGACTGTCCATCCCCTCGCCTCGCCGGAGAAGCAGTTGTACATCATCCTCCCACCAGATGCTCCTCCCCCTCCGGCCATCTCGACCTGCACCCCCGATCCCGACCTCCATGGCCTCCATCTCCTCCTCCCCTTCCCTGTCCACCATCAGCACCGCCTCTACCTCAGACCTCCTCCCTGCTGCCAGTCCCCCATCACGACCACCACATCACTATTAATCCCGGCCACCTCGTCCTTGTCATCTCCTTCCTCCTCCCTGAGTAACACCACCACCACCTCCCCTCATCCCTGACCTCGACCAAACACCTCCCTGTCCTTTCCTCCTCCTCCCTCACTGGCCGGACCTCCCCCTGGCCGGACTCCGGTCATCTCCTCATCGACATCATCATCTCCTCATCGTCATTCATCATCTCCCCACCATCATCCTCATCATCATCATCAACTCTTAATCATCATCACCATCACCCTATCCCTAATCACCATTATCATCAATCCCTTCATCACCATTAACCTAATTAGCATCTATCATTATCATCATCATCATCACCTCCATCGTAACCCTCATCGTCGTCATCATCATCTCCGTGTACGTACCCCGAGGATATATCGGATTGTTCTGCGCGACTTCAGGAGCAGATTATTGGTACTTTGCAGCTTCCTTGCCAGGCAAGTATACCTTTCCTTGTTGTACTGTTTAAATTCAGTCATTATTTAGTTGCATGTTTATTTATTTTAATATTATATGATTGTGCGCGTCCGAGAGAGACTCGGGTGCAGTCAACGAAGGCGTTGACGTTAGGACTTGTGTCGGACCTAGTGTATAGTAGACCAACCTAAAGTTGTGGAGTTATCAGGTATGACTCCCCAGGCCTTGACACATTTTTTACACGTGTTGTGAGTCTCATGTAGGGTACGGACTTGCGTATCCGGCTGGTCACCTGTACGTGTAGGTCATGCGAAGGATAGGGTATAACTGCTAATAGTGATGCATGCTAGAAGACTTAGCAGTTATTAGTAGTCGGAGCATAGACTATTGTAGTACGGTGGTCCAATTCTTGTCCTTTTTGGTGGTAAGGTTGGGCTATTGTTCTAACGATAGACTATGAGCCAGAGTTACGACGCCGATACTTGCACTTCAACGTAGTAGCTAAAGCGTGTTATGGACACAACATGTATAGTTCATTGGACGGGGAGGACAACTAGTAAGCGTATGGGACACCCACCTCCTTTATACAGATACCGCATTCTTCGGAGCAATACAAACGTATATATTTTGCAGATACCATATTCCTTAGAGTGTTGAGGGTTATATATATTTTACAGATACCTCATTCTTCGGAATGATGGACGTTACAGATACCACACTCTAGAGGACGTTGGACGTTATGCCTACGCCTACCCATACGTACCAAAGTTGTCCTCAAATTGCATTCACTTAGATGGTTAGCGCACCCCTTTTATGTATTCAGTATTTACTTTATGGCATGCTTCTATGTATCTTGTTATGTCCCTCTGAGGACCTGGTCCCTTTCCAGGTGTAGATGTTCATGAGTATTCGCAGGAGCGTAGATCCGGACTTGCTACGTATAATTTCGAGGAGGTCTTCTCTTTGAGCTTCGTGATTGTTAGATGTTGTACTTATATTATATTTATCTTGTTTATTCCATATTCTAGTTCGGCAGTGGATTTGTTTCCATCTGACTGTCATCTTTAGATACTTTATATTGAGTTCTAGTTTTATAGATATTGGTTATTTATTTATATATGATTTCCGTGGATGAGATTTAGACTATATCCTGTGACTTGTGACATATGTACCACTTGTGGATTATTGTTCATGATACATCGTACGTATGTATCATTGTATCCATATATTGGAGTTACCATGTACATGCGGCTGACATGCTTACGTGTCCTAGTCCTACGTATTTTTGGGACTGGGGCGTGACAACACGGTACGCATGTGTATCGATTATAGAGCTCTGAATAACCTCACTATCAAGAATAAATATCTGTTGCCGAGGATAGATGATCTTTTCGATCAGTTGAGCGGAGCAAAGGTGTTTTCAAAGATAGACTTGAGGTCAGGCTATCACCAGGTGAAGGTGAAGATAGAAGACATACTGAAGACAGCTTTTCGGATAAGATATGGCCAATTTGAATTCACGATAATGCCGTTTGGTTTAACCAATGCACCAGCAGTGTTCATGAACTTGATGACCAAGGTATTCCACCAGTACCTTGACAAGTTTGTAGTGGTGTTCATCGACGACATCCTTGTGTATTCGAAGACCCCAAAGGAGCACGAAGAGCACCTGAGGATGGTCTTGGAGACCCTCAGGAAGGAAGAGTTGTATGAAAAGCTTTCAAAGTGTGAGTTCTTTCTTGACAAGGTTGAATTTCTCAGACACATGATAACGGGTGACGGAATTTCAGTTAACCCAAAGAAGATAGAGGCAGTGGAGTCATGGGCTACCCCCAGTTCGGTAGCTGAGATCAGGAGTTTTTTCGGGCTAGCAGGATACTACAGGAGGTTTGTACAAGACTTCTCCAAGATTACAGAGCCGATGACTAGGCTGACTAAGAAAGATGTGGATTTTGTCTGGACAGAGGAATGTCAGGGCGCATTTGATGAGCTGAAGAAGAGATTGACGACGGCTCCAATTTTGACGTTGCCATCTGGGACAGTGGTTTCACTATCTACAGTGATGCTTCAGGAAAAGGTTTGGGATGCGTTCTTCAGCAGCACGGGAAAGTAATTGCCTATGCTTCAAGACAATTACGCCCTCATGAAAAGAACTACCCCACTCATGATCTAGAGTTAGCAGCAGTTATCTTCGCTCTAAAGCTGTAGAAACACTATCTGTACGGAGCGTATGTGGAGATATTTACGGACCACAAGAGCTTGAAGTACGTATTTACACAGAAAGAGCTGAATATGAGGCAGAGAAGGTGGTTAGAGTTGATGAAAGACTTCGATATCTCATTACAGTACCACCCAGGAAAGGCCAACGTAGTCGCCGATGCCTTGAGCTGGTATCCGATGGCTATGTACTTGACGACAGGTAGACATTTATTGTCCGATCTTGAGAGCTTGGGAATTGAAATGCTAGTTCCAGGTGTTGAGATTCAGATATGGGGATTGCAGATACAATCAGAAATGATGGATAAAATTAGAGCTGCACAGTATGATGATGAGACTCTAAGGAGTATCAGGGCACAAGTTCGGACATGATTGACAGATGACTTCACTATTGCGGATGACGGATCTTTATGACATGGCATGAGGATGTGTGTGCCAAGTGGAGAGCTGCACGAAGAGGTTTTGCAGGAGGCACATCGCTCTCAGTACTCGATGCATCCTGGTGCCAACAAGATGTATCGAGACCTGAGGGAGCACGTATGGTGGTATGGTATGAAGCGCGAGGTAGCACGCTTTGTATCCCGATGTTTAGTGTGCCAGCAGGTAAAAGCAGACCGACAGAGGCAAGGAGGATTGCTTCAACCTTTATCCATTCCAGAATGGAAGTGGGAGCACGTGACCATGAATTTTATTTTAGGGCTTCCATATTCTTCTGGAGGAAAGGACACAATTTGGGTCATCGTAGATAGGTTGACCAAATCAGTCCACTTCTTACCATTCAAAGTGGGTACATCGACAGAGAGGCTAGCAGAGATGTGCGTGCGATAGATTATCAGATTACATGGAGTTCATGTGAGTATTGTCTCAGATCGAGATAGTCGTTTCACTTCCTATTTCTAGAGGAGTCTGCAGGCTAGCTTGGGCACTCAGCTCAAGTTCAGTACCGCATACCACCCCAGACAGATGGGCAGTCTGAAATGACTATTCAGACTCTTGAAGATATGCTACACACTTGTGTTTTGGATCTCGGAGGTTCTTGGGAGGATCATCTACACCTAGTAGAGTTTCTTACAACAACAGCTACCAGGCCAGCATTGATATGTCACCATTCGAGGCTTTATATGGACGAAGGTGTCGTACACCATTATCTTGGGATGATATTGGAGAGAGAGCTTTGTTAGGACCAGAAATGGTCGTGGATGCAGCAGAAAAGATGAAACTCATCAGAGACAAACTGCGAGTGGTGCAGGACAGACAGCGGCATTTGGCTGATAGCCACCGTTGACCCCTAGAGTTTCAGGTATAAGTTTTATTATTTTGGTTTGTGATTGTTTGTTTTAGATTACTTGTTAAGATTGTTGGTTCTAGGTTAGCAATTTGGTGTTCCTATGGATTTCTCCGACACGGGGCATGATTTGTTTTGGTAGAGGCGAAAAGCTTAGTCCATGATACATCGGACCTTTCGGTATTCTTGCAAGGGTCGGTGCAGTAGCCTATAGACTGGACTTACCGCCTGCTCTAGATGGAGTGCATGACGTGTTCCACGTATCGTAGCTGAGATGGTACATAGCAGATCCTAATCACGTACTAGATCACTCAGAGATCGAGGTTGGACCGACTCTCAGTTATCCCGAACAGTCCGTGGAGATCTTGGATCGTAGAGAGAAGGTATTGTGGAACCAGACTATCCCTTTGGTACGTGTTGCAGGGAGACATCACTCTCCAAGCGAGTCAATCTGGGAGAGAGAGGACGAAATATGCGAGCAATATTCGTATCTCTTCGAGACTTGAGGTATAATTCCTTGTTTGATTGTTTGTTCTTGTGCTAGTTTATTTTAATTTCGAGGACGAAATTCTTTTAAAGATGGTAGACTTGTCACTACCATATTTCAGAATAGGGGTATTTTCGTCTCCTTATTATTTAATTTAATGGGTTAATATTGCATGATATTTATTTATATTTAATTGCTGTGATTTTAATTAATTATTGTACATTACCGTTGCTTCGATAATTGAAGCACTACTCTAGCCATTGCCTTCCTACAAATTTTACACCCTTGTCCTAGACGTGCTAGCCTTCTATTTTGATCTTTGTGTGACTCATAACTATGCCCTTTTGTGCTTTATTTTAGTCGCACAACATTCATCGCAAACGATTGTATTTAATTCTCTATAAATCCAACTTTGCAACGTTGTGCATTCCAATCGAAATTGGAGATACAATCTCAAACCATTTTGTGCAACCCAATTTAGGATAATATTCTATTCCGAGTCTTCTTTATTCATGACACTTGTGTCCCACCTAATTTTAACCCCATGTACTTCTAATTAATTTTAGAACACCAATTATATTAGTTTTAATTAAATTAATCCAAAAATCCTATCTTGTGCAATTTTCTAATTGTTAGGCACTTTTATGCAAAAGTGCATTGAGGTGTCCACACCATTGGACACAACACATGAAGAAACCCATTTTTTCTTCATATAATTTTTCTCCATAATTTTGGAGTGTGTAACACTCAACATCAACCCTCTTTAAACTGTGGCCCTCCATTTTGAAACAAACCAAATCCTAGCCTTTGAATTCCTATATGAAAAAGCCAAGCCTACTCCAAGGAGGATGTTGACCAAGCCCAACTTCCTAGGTCAACACCCAACCCTACTTTTCTACATGTATATATATCATTTCCTTTATATTTTTTATCTTCACCATAACCTAAACTAATCCAGCCAACACCCCTATCACATCTCTTGTTCATCTCCTTCCCGCCGACCACGGCTGTCACCACCACCAGTCTTCTCCATCCCTTCCTGCAGACCGCCGGAGCCCATATCCCGTCGATGCTTGAGCCCATCCACCCTCACTGCACCGCCGTCTCCTCCCTGAGCAGGAGGTCGTCGTCCCCGACCCCGAGCCCCGCTGTTAGTCTCCTCCCCGACTTCTTGTCCTTCTCCCATCTCCGGTGAACTTCCCCGACCGACTGGACCACGAGCCCCTTCACCTCACGACTACACCCGTCGGACTTTACCCCCTGATAGCTTGGGCACCTCCCAGAGTGCCGGAGCAGCCGCAACTGGACCTACCCACACCACCACCACCTCTCCTCCCTGCTCTCCCATCCTCCACGACTTGCCCTCATCTCCTTCTCCTCCCCTGAGTCGTCGGACTCCGGCATCCATCATCTTCTTCATCACCTTCATCATAACCATCATCATCACCTTCATCATAACCATCATCATCACCTTCATCATAACCATCATCATCATCACCAATCATCATCATCATCATCATCGTCATCGTCATCGTCATCGTCATCATTGTCAACCCCGTGCGTGCCCGCCAAGGTTCGTACATGTCCCCTCTTCCTTCGTGATTTTATGTGTGTGCATGTATGAATAGTGTTAGTGATTAGTATTGCTTCATGACAGGTTTAGTTGGATGTGATTTCAGACCCGTGTCGGTGAAACCAATGACTCGTATGTGTATACGTACGCGTATGAGTATTATAATTAATTTATATATATATATATATATATATATATAAATATATGGATGTATTTATATAAGTAATTATATTCTAGTAATATGTATGACTGTATATATATATAATATATGACCCTAGTATAATTACGGATATCCCGTATTTATATTGACTATGTGACCTGGATGATTGTGAGTTGACTGCCTTATGTATACTGACGTACTGGCGAGATCCGTGTTAGTGTTTGACTGCCTGATTGCACAACAATTTCAAACATGACACCCGTGCATCTAGATGCACATTTGACCCTATAGATGACAAGTGTCACCCCTAGCGTAGTCTCTGAGTTCATGTATTTATGATTGCGTGTATGTTAGTGTATCGACTGATACAATATTATTATTAATTGATGTCTATAGGACTGTTGGATTATTCAGACAAGACCTTGGAAACAGGACATTGGTATTTCCAGCAGAGGACCACAGGCGAGTACATTCTCTGACAGTTTTTATTATGTTGATTATCTCTATGATTCTAGTTGTATAGCGTACATGATTCTGACACTATATATACACGAGTTGGCATCATCAAGACCGATCACGAGGAGTCATGATCTGGGTTCCATCGTGCTAGCTGGGAACGGGAAGATATTAGTAGCTTATGTGATTATACCCAACTCTACATGCATCATAGCTCATCCACACCTCACGTCGGTGCAGCCTGACCATTATATGCCTTATAGCCTGTTACATATGATTAGCATGACTATTGCTCGCATCATAGCTATCTGTATGGTTAGCCTAACCTTACATGAATCATAGCTAATCATATGTAACAAGCCTGATCAGTCCCAAGTCGATCACATGATATGCTGATGTTTCACATACTTAGCTAGATAGTCTATACATGTATCTCTAGTTTATTGATCTAGCATTTTCCCTATGCTCTAGTTATTGTTACAGCATTCACTTATACACCAGTTCATTATTCTAGCATGCACTTGTATTTCTATTCATTGCTAGATGTACCATTGATGATGACATTATTTTTGCGATATCTTATTCCAGTATTTCTATTTCCAGTATTTCGTTATTCCAGTATTGTTTATTGCCAGTATTTATATCCATCTTGTATTTCTTTATACTTTATTATAGTTTTTGTCAATATATATGGAACTGCTGTTAGTACTTGTACTTTGCTCTAATCCTGACTGGATATTTTTTCTAGAGGATCTTGAGGACTTCTGTCCTACACACTATGGACAAGGTATAGACGCAGACTACACACCAGAGACATTAGAGGAGTCTATTATATTAGAGGAGACCCTACCTGCAGCTATCTAGATAGCATTTATTTTATGCATTGAGACTTATTTTGAGGTTTATTTTAGTTATGTTGAGACTTATGTTAAGTTTAAATTGAGACTTGTGGAGACTTATTATGTTGGACAGCTAGACTATGGTTTATCTCTATTTTGAGACATTGTGTTTGACTATGTCATTCTTTCATATCTTTTATCGTGCCATTTATATTCTTATAGCTATTGTGATTGAGTATACATTATGAGATATTGAGAGATGTTTATTTCATTATACTCCCTATGGAGTTAATATCATTGACATGTTATGAGTTATGTTTAGTATATTATTGAGACCTAGACAACTTTCTACCGCCGATGTTGCGGCGTAGGCTGGACGTACCCACGACTCATACCCAATTTTCGGGTGCGGGTTGTGACACAACCAAACAAGGATAAGAGTTGAATTATCACACTATGATAATCCATGTCCCTAGACTACTAGAATAATAATACAATCACAACCAAGTCCAGTTATATTACGACCAATCGTTTGTACGGCTTGCTACTGTGGAGTCTGAGTTATCTCAGATTGGATGCATAAGAGAAATCCTTAGATCGTGAGCTGTTTAGCGGGGCTAACCGAGCCATAGTATCGCATAGCATATTGTATATTATGCACCGGCTCCTCGTAAGGCCACCATGCTAAGATCACATAGAATACATTGTACAATATAAGTATTCGGATATTGCCGTCCACTAGTACGGACGGACGTGACCAACTACCAATTTTAGTTGCCTAAATTATCCCTATGGTTATTTTAGGAATCCCATGGCGTTGTCACATGATCAATCCTCCTATATGTCGTACCGTAGTATGGTTCATACTAGATACGAATCTACTTTGTTACTTGATAGCTCAAACTGGATTCACGAGAGCATGATGCAGCAATCAATCAAGTCCTAGCCACGCTTTAGTAGTTGACCCACATAACATGCCCGTGTTGGGGAATTAATATAATAATATTACATGTCGCATAGTATATGAGGCATTCTCGATGTACAATATGAAACATGTAATCTCGTAGCACGTAGAAAGTTATATCGTACCTCAGTGCACATTATGATATGGTTGTACCTCAGTGCACCTTATAACACATGTACACGTAGCAACAGTAATTGTATCAGCATGGATACAAGAAATCATATCGAATTACCAAACTTACAGTTGGTCATATGATCCTTATCACATTGGGAC
The DNA here is from genome assembly GCA_036927795.1 of Iris macrosiphon. Classification (NCBI taxonomy): domain Eukaryota; kingdom Viridiplantae; phylum Streptophyta; class Magnoliopsida; order Asparagales; family Iridaceae; genus Iris; species Iris macrosiphon. The sequence goes on from JAYESA010000006.1 coordinate 79,942,037, forward strand.
ATATAGCTCATCTTATGCACATAGCTGGTAAGTCACTTATGACATAGTCAATTCTAGCACACGGTTATGTCTAGCACAAGGTCGGGTTACTAAGTCCATTCTTCCTTAGGATCAATCACAAAAAATTATCAAGACCAACCACATAGAACAAAGAAATATTCCAAATAAAATAGCTAAGCTGCATGCACAACTTGCGTATGAGACGGGTGCCGCATGGACTGTCGGTCGCATGCTACCTCAGGCCGCATATGATCCCAGATCACATATGATCCCAGGCCGCATGCTCCTCCAAGTCGCATAATCCGAACAAAAGTCTAATCTTGGAATAAGTGCCGAAGTGATGTGTCAAAGAAGTGACTGAAGTAATGGATGTGACAAGAGAGATACTGTATATGTGCCATCTAGAGAGAAAAGACAAAATCATAGAATGATGTGTAAGAGTGAAATAGGGTTATGTGCCCTCTAGAGAAGAGGCGCATAGTCGCTACCGTATATGGATCATGTTGCATGTTATGCTTGCCACATAGATGTCTCTTGGACTTAAAGAATTTTTTATTAGTCCAGCGAACAAAACACAAGGAGTTCTGTCACTTAGCTTCAGAACACTTTGTGTAATGGTCAGTCATGCTTCCAACAAAACTGTACGCATATTGGTTGGCTATGAGATAAAGAGTCCAACCTTATAAGTATCATGCCACATGGAAGTCTCGGCCGCATATGGTGCTGGCCGCATAAGAACTTCGTCTTCTCCATACATCAATTTCAGCCATAGCGGAAAAGCTCCAAAAAAACTTGAAAATTATTTTCTTTATAAAAACTTCATTTTAACTCTGAATCAAATGAAACAAAAGCTAAAATGCTCGAAATGAAGTGCTCCCTCAACCATAAATATTGATTTTCTAAAATATCATGTTTTAGTAAATCAAAACCATAAAAAACATATGGAACCCATAAAAACCCTAAACTTCAAATATAGATCTACTCATATATAGCCATTAAAACCGAAAACTCCAAGTATTAAAAGTGTTTAAAATCATAATACACATATATTATACTAATAAAATGCAAGAAAAGAGCAAGAATTAAAAATTAAGAGGTTTCTCCATCTAATGCAACTTGCCTAAAATGAAGGAAGGAGAAAAAATGAGAGAGAATGAGGGAAGAGAGAGAAAGAAGTTAGCTTATATAGCTAGGGTTAAGATTTAGACCATGGGTTAACTCATGACCAAACCAGCCCAATGATTAAACCATGAGTCTAATTGAACCAAAGAATGGGTCTAGTGTTCATGACATGCAATCTAATCACCATGCAAGCAAGAAATAATATAAGTAGGAAAACAAATATGTCCCAAATACGAATATCGGGAACGGGGAGTGACATCTCTACCCACCTTAGAAAATTTTTGTCCTCAGAATTTAAATCCAAGTATTGCTAGAGAAGTCAGGACAAGCACGATACTAATTTATAATACATATGCTAGCAATCACTCATAATGAAGCAAAGCAATATCACAACACATAGGTGATTGATGATCACAAAATCTGAGATATGAAGGCGTAAGAAAGAATATACCTTCAGAATCGAATAGGTGCAGGTACCAGGATCGAATATCGTCCTCGCACTCCCACGTAGATTCCCCTAGAGAGTGATGGCCCTAGACAACTCGGACAAGAGAAATAGTCCGGTTCTTGAGCACCTTCTCCCTTCGATCTAATATGGATACGAGTTGTTTCTCGTAAGATAAGTCAGTACAAACGACTAATTCAGAGTGATCGAGAATATGACTCAAATCCAGAACATACCTATACAACTGAGACACATAAAATATATCGTGTACCTTACGTAGAGAAGGCGAAAGGGCAAGACGATAAGAAACATCGGCTACCCGCTCGAGAATATCGAACGACCCTACGTATCACAGACTAAGCTTCCCGCGAACCCCGAATCTAATGACTCCATGGTTAGCAAAATCTGCAAGAGCACGTGGTCACCGACACAAAACCCTAAAGACCTACGATACTGATCTGCCCAATGCCAATGTCTATCTTGTGTAACCCGAAGTCACTCTATGGTCAGCTTGACAACTTCTACTTTCTGTGTGATTATCTCAGGGCCTAATATCTTTCTCTCACCTATATTATCCCATGCCAATGGTGGGCTGCACTTTCTCCCGTATAACGCTTCGAAGGGTGCCATCTAGATACTGGCCTGATAACTATTGTTGTACGAGAACTCGACAAGATGAAGGTGATCTTCCCAAGACCCTCCAAAATCAAAAGTATGAGCTCGTAGCATATCCTCCAACATTTGGATGGTTCTCTCTGATTTTCTGTCAGTTTGAAGATGATAAGCGGTATTGAATCTCAACTTAGTGCCCAAACTCTGATGCAAAATTTTCCAAAAATATGAAGTGAACCGGGTATCTCAATCTAATATGATACTCACTGGGATACCGTGCTCTTACTATTTATCGCATGTACAATTCTGCTAACTGCTCTATGGACTATCCTACACGAAAAGGAAGAAAATGCACTACTTTCGTGAGACAATCTACTATCACCTAAACTGCATCACGACCAGTCGGGGATCTAGGTAAACTAGTCACAAAGTCCATTGTGATATGCTCCTACTTCACTCTGAAATAGGAAGCGATTGTAATAATCATGCCGATCTTTACTGTTCGATCTCCACTTGTTGATATATTAAACTCTGATAAATGAATTGAGCTATCTCCCTCTTCATCCCATTCTACCAAAAGTGTTGTTTAATATCTTGATACATCTTGGTCCTCATGGATGTATTGAATACTGAGAACTGTGTTCCTCGGTCATAACTTCTTTATGAACATCTCCACTTGGTACACAGAGACGATTCCCAAATCTAAGGGTCCCATCTTCATGAATCGTCAACTCCTTCCTGAGATCAGACTAATATTCTTCCAGTAGCTTTTGAATCTTTGGGTCCTCTATCTGAGCCACCTTGATTCTTTCCACCAAAGTAGACTGTACTTGCAAGCTAGCCAAAATCTACGCGTCCTGTAAAAGTACAACCTCAATACCCATTTCTTGAAGATCCTCTAATATATGTCGTTGCAATGTCAACATGAATGTGCTGCCTGTCACGACCCGTACCCGATGTAAGGATACTAGTCGGAAACAACGCCCAGCCTACGCCGCAGAATCGGCGGTAGAACGCTGTCTAGATAGTCTATCTAAAGTAATGAACCACCAATAATGATAGAATACTCAATCACAGAACTAAGATAGAATGAGCACGAAATCAGATAAGAATAGAATAGTCATCATACAACTCATGAGTTTAAAATAATACATCAATGAGTCTGAAGAGTAACAAAAATAAGTTGGAGACAAATCCAGTACAAAAGAATACTATCATACTATAAAGCTACACTCCAGGGTCAACTGTCTCAGTTGGGATAAGTCCCTCTTGAGCCAGGGTCTCCGAATCTAAACCCACAACATCCTGTGGTCCATAATAGGTAGGGTACTCCTCAGTGTCATCTGGAAAAATATATCCAGTCAGGAAAGGAGCAGAGTACATCTCTAACAGCAGTTCTAATCCATGATAAAAACTATGTAACAGTAAATAGCTATGGATAAACAAGATGCACAAAATAGATACAAGAGATATATAGACAATAAGTAAATACTGGAAAGAAATACAATAATGAACAATATGCCAATGAAACAATAATACTAATGACTAAGTGTGTGAGTACTAGCTTAACATGTGATCGGCTTGGGCAAGATACAATGCGGCCTGGCTAATCATACGTGCGGTGGATGATCAACACTATTCGCTTACCAATACTTTATTCAATAGGGATTTGATCACATATCTATACTAATACTCCCCACCCCCGACTGGTATAATAGATCCAACCACGGTATGCTATGGCACTAGATTCCCCAAGAAGAGAGCGACTCCTCCTGAAAATCGGTGTCTGTACATGTACAAGATAACCAATGAAACAATACTTGCACCATATACACCATATACCAAGGAATAACATCTCATGACGAGATCCGGATATACCAATCCGTGTAACCATAGTGTCAAGAGAAACATGTATATCTACACTAGATACAACGAACATAGAGGATATCATAAATGAGAAACTATCAGAGAATGTACTCGCCTGAAGTCCAAAGAACAGTCTCACAGATGTCTGACTCGGTACCTCGAAGACCTAGATATAGAATACCACATTAATACAAGGTCCCGGAAAGAGAACAAGTCAAACTAGTCAACTTCTAGGTCAATAAATAAATTCTAAGTCAAAAGTCAACTATGGTCAACTCTAAAGTCAACTAAAGTCAAACATGGTCAAACCAAGGTCATCCTCACAAGACATCTATATAAATAATATAGAAAATAAAATACAACAATTTAGGAATCAAAATTAGATCCCTATTGATACCCATACAAAGTATACTAATAATACAATATTATACACTCTAAATAATGTATATACAAACCAATATTTATACAAATAAAATAATATATTATTATTAGTATTATACCTCATAAAACACCTATATATATACATATATATATATACAAATATAATATATAATATATAAATTAAATCTGCCAAATCGTCACTGAAAACAGTGAGCTAAAACAAATATTTAAATAAAATAGCTTATAGTGACAGTCTCAACTGTCACAGAAATTCTGTCACAGAAACTATATATATATAAAACACTGCTGATACCGTTTGATGACAGTTTCAAACTGTCACAGAAACCGTCGCTGAAGGGTTTGCCGCTCAAAACTGCCCGCAGCATTAATGACAGATCTGTCATTAATGCTGAACCACTGTTACAGCGGCTGCTGTGACAGACCGAATAATGACAGTTTTCAACTGTCATTAAACCGCTGTCACCAAACAGAAAATATAAATATATATATATATATATATATATATATATATATATATATATATATATATATATATATATATATATATATATAAAAATATATATATACAATATATAAATCAAAATGCATATATATATATAAACAATTTAATAACTATATACTTATATATACATACATATAAACTTACAAAATTAAAATATTAATAATTACTAAACACAAAGCACATATTAATGTACATATTTTACATGGCTAGAAGCACACATAAAAATACATTCATTAATATCCAAATAATTACATAATAATTATAAATAATATAATTACACATTTAAACACATAAATATATTTTATAAAACATTTATGTATAATTTATGTTATTAACATAAGTACATATATATTTGCATGCAAGAAAGCTACATACATATATTTATACACCACATTAGAACACATAGAAATATCTATAGATCTATGCTACAATAAATACCATAATAAATACACTAAAATAATATATAATATCTATATATATTTACTAATTATAAATAAAGAATTTAAAGCATAAATAATTAGATCTACACATAAACACACCAAATTGGAGAGTTTCACACCGTATCCCACTAGATCTAGGATACGCATGTGATACGAGTCCAACACACAACCAATTGCACCCCGAAGGACACAAACATGTCACAAATAATATTTATGAATAAATCAAAGTGTCAAAAGTAGATCTATGTGTCCGTGTCAAAATACGACATGTTCAAAATTCCGTGTCGGAGGGAAAACCCCCAAAATGACACGTATCATCAAATAGTTGGGATACGAACCACATGTACCCAAATATGGATACGACACAAGCCCCAAATATATAAGCACATGCCCAATTGATCTATAGGATCAATTGACACACACAACAAAATGTAAATTCGGAATTCCAACAAAATTGACACAAAAAGTACCATAACTTTCTCCATGGGTCTCCTATGAACATAAAACAAAGTCCTATGGGTAGTACATACATATGGGTTGATTTTACATGATTAAATCTCAGATTTAGAAGATATTTTAATGGGAAAAACTGAATTATACCTATTAGGAGATGGATTCCCAATGAAACCTCCAATTGAGATGAACTTGCTTCCAAATTGTAGATCCTTGCTCCTCTTTGTAGATCCTTGCTTCCTCCTTCTAGATCCTTGCTTCTCAACTTTCTAATGGTGAATTGGGAAGAATTTGGGATAAATTTGGGATGAATTTGGTGGAGAATTGGAATGAGAATGGAGGGAATTTGGGAGTGGGAAATTCTAGATCTAAATTGGAAATGAGAATGAGAGAAGAGAGAAATTCCCCCCCCTCTAATATAGGCCGGCCATGCCCCCTTCCCCAAGCAATTGTAAAATATCCAATGTACCCCTTGGGGCCTCTCATGAAGAAATAATTAAGGAAGGAAGCTTCTAGTCTAATCACTTAATTAATTTAATCCATCTCCTTAATTATGGGCTTTCTAAATGGGCCAAGTCTAACTATTTAATTCATGTTGGTCCATGGGTCCAAACTACACTAGTTGGATCTACTAGAATAAGTCCAAAATAATTAAATAACATCTAACAATAATTAAATAATATAACAAAAATTATTTACCATGAACAATATTTATTTAAATAGGAAATTACTAAAATACCCTTTTTCCTAAAATGTGGTAGTGACACTGCCTCTCCGGCTAAGTGTGTTTACTACTACATTAGTCTTGCCCGGATGATACTGAAGTTCCACATCATAGTCCTTTATCCTCTGCCTCATATTCAAGTCATTCTGAGTAAATACATATTTCAGACTTTTATGGTCCGTAAATATCTCAACCCGATCACTATATAAGTAGTGCCTCCATAGTTTAAGCGCAAATATCACTGCTGCCAATTCCAAGTCGCGAGTTGGATAGTTCCCCTCATGATCTCGAAGCTGCCGAGATGCATAAGCTATTACCCTTCTATGTTGCATCAATACACACCTTAGTCCTTTGCCAAATATTTCACAATATACTATAAACCATCCGAAACCTACTGGAAGCATGAGAATCGGTGCTGAAATTAGTCTCTTCTTCAATTCTTCAAATGTAGTCTATCACTCTATTGACCAATCAAACTTAGCATTCTTGCATGTCAAACAAATCAACGGTACTGAAATTCTTGCAAACTCTGACACAAATCTTCTGTAGTATCCTGCCAAGCCGAGAAAACTATGCACTTCTTCTAATGTCTTAGGAACTGGAAAACTCTCTATGGCTTCAACCTTCTTTGGGTCTACTGCCACTCCTGCTCCAGAGATGATGTGACCCAAGAATGACACATGATCCAACCAAAAGTCACACTTGCCGAGTTTTGAGTATAACTGGTGCTCCCTCAGAATCTGCAAGACCTTCCGAAGATGTTCTTCATGTTCCTCCTTACTACTAGAATATACAAGAATATCATCTATAAACACCACCACAAACTGATCCAAGTACGACATTAAGATGCGGTTCATTAAATCTATAAATATCGCTGAAGCATTTGTAAGCCCGAATGACATAACTAAGAATTTTTAATGCCCATATCGTGACCTGAATGCTGTCTTGGGTATTTCTTGCTCCCGAACACTTACTTGATAATACCCTGATCGAAGATCGATCTAGGAGAAAACCTTAGCCTTGCTCAACTGATCAAACAAATCATCGATTCTTGGTAATGGATACTTGTTCTTCTCTGTCACTGCGTTTAGTTGTCTGTAGTCGATACATAACCGGGATGACTCGTCCTTCTTTTTTACTAGAACCACTGGAGCTCCCCAAGGTGATACACTGGTTCGAATGAACTTCTTCACCTTCAGCTCTTCTACGTGTTGGTACAGTATGTCTAATTCTAATGGTGCTATTTGGTGAACTTTATAAAATAGCCATGTTTCAGGGATCAACTCTATGAAAAACTCTACGTCCCTTACTAGTGGTAACCCTGGAAGTTCATCAGGAAAGTCATCTAAAAATTCTTGGACTACCTCGAGAATCTTCTCTTCTTCTACTACTGCTACTGCTGCAACTCTGTCTTTATATCGATCCCTCATGATTCTTTCAAGGATAAAATCCTTCGTGCCTGGGATACTAAATAACACTCTATCCCTATGGAAATATATCGTAGCATGATTGTCTCTCAGCCAGTTCATGCCTAGAACTACGCCGAAGTTACCCATAGGGATCTCGATCAACTTGGCGGGTAATGAACGCTCGCACACTACGATTGGACATGCTACACACACTCTACTAACTTCTACAAGCCCATTACCATCGAGTATATTCAACCTCTTTGGCAATGCCCTGAACTCCAGTCTAATACGTGTCACAAATTGTGTAGATACAAATGAATGCGAAGCTCCTGAATCAAATAATGCTATTGCAGAAAAAATATACGACATAAAAGTTACCTGCCACTATATCACCTGATACCAACGCCTCCTCCAACGACAAAGTAAATGCCTGCCTTTGGCCTTGTTGCACTTTTTGCTGTGGACGCCCTTGGTAACGCTGTTGTAGCCTCTGTTGGCCCTCCTGCTAGTACCTCTGTTGGAACATATGTGTCTGCATCAATAATGGACGCTGAGCCACCAGTTATGCAGCTACTATTGGTCCTCTGTACTACACTACCCCTGGTGCTGGTAGTGCCGAAAGCTGCTGAGCCGGCCCACCTTGCCTCTGTATAATCGGGGAATTAGCAATCTTGTGGCCCATATCACCACACCTTATGCAAAGCCCATTTATCGCTCTGCATATGTCTCTAGTAAGGCCTCCCTTGCCACAGTAGGTACAACCCACCTACGCTCCTTGACGCTGTTGCTGCTGCTATTGCCTCGGCTGTGCGGAACTTGAATTGTTGTTGTTGAATTTTTTCCGTCCTCTGTGGTGCTGAGTCATAGATACGAATGCCAGGGGATGGTGCTGACGTTCGGGGTGCTGCCCCTCCTCCAACCTGAGCTTGAGACCACTTCTGGCCTCTTGTCCTCGCTGACAATCTCTGTATGGTCAACTCGTGCCTTCTGGCTGCTATCAACACTTCCTCATAAGTCTGGTAGTCGTGCCGCTCAACCAGTTGTAGAATCTCCAGGTAAAGCCCCTACTGGAACCTCAATGCTCTGTCTGACTCTGTAGCCACCATAGTCGAAGCAAACCTACTCAACCTACAAAACTTTGCTGCATATCCATCTACAGTCCTACCGGCCTGCTTAAGACCGATAAACCTCTATTGTAGCTCATACTACGCTACAACTCCAAATACTTAGCCCTGAATTGAGTCCTGAAACTGTCCCAAGCGATAGGATGCCTCAAGATGCCTTCCATTGATGCCCACCAGTCATAGGCAAGGTCCTGAAGCTGCAATCGGACCTGGTCAACTTGCTCATCATCCAAAAATTTTGCCGCTGCCAGAATAAATTCGATGTCTTGGAGCCATGTATCAGTTGTGATGGCATCATCCGTACACCCCTGAATCAATCCTGAATTAGTCCCGATAAATTTGATATCTTGGAACCATGCATCTGACCGACACCCCCGAATCAGTCCTTCCGTCTCTCTCTAGAGATGTATGCAAACCTTGACTTAACAAGATGTTCTGCTCTTGCTGTTGAAACTGCTGGTGCTATTGCACTGCCATTTGATGTTGCTACGTAGCCATCATTCTCCAAAGAACTTCTAGTAATGCCAGAATGTCTAGTACTACTGGTACTGCTGGTACTAGTGTCACGCCCCTGTCCCAAAATGTGTAGGACCAGGACACGTAAGCATGCCAGCCGTATGAATATGGCACTCCAATATATGGAAACCATAACACACGTATGCTGTAATATAAATAACAATTTACAAGTGGTAAATATATATGTCATAGGGCATAACTAAATCTCATCCACATAAATCATATATAAATGAATAACCAATATCTATAACTAGATCTTAATATAAAGTATCTAATGATGGTAGTCGGATGGAAACAAATCCACTACCGAACCAAAATATAAGATAAACACAATAAATGCAATATAAGAATGTCAACTAACAATCACGGGCTCGAAGAGAAGTCCTCATCGCAATATACGTAGCAAGTCCGGATCTGCGCTCCTGCGAATACTCATGAACAATACACCTGGAGAGGGCCAGGTCCTCAGAGGGACATAACAAGATACATAAAAGTATGCCATAAAGTAAATACTGTGAAAACTCAAGGGTGACCTAACCAGCTAAGTGAAATACACTTTGAAGACAACCTTGGTATGTATGGGTAGGTGAAAAGTATAAAGCATAGCGTCGAGCCAGAGGCTAAGTATCTGGCATTAGCTGTAAACTGGATGCCAGATGTATATGCTGACTACATCACCGATCATGATAGCGCGCAGCTAGTAACCTCTGCCGGATGTATCGACAAGCATATACTCCCATAACCGGGCAACACTGATCCCATAACCGGGTAACACTGATCCCATAACCGGGTAACACTGGCCCATAACCGGGTAATACTGAGGCTCACGGTCCCGCAGTTTACTCTGAAACTACGGCAACCAAATGTTTGTCCCATACGCCTACTAATTGTCTTCTCCGCCCAATGATCTATGCATGTTGTATCCACAACACGCAGTAGCTACTACACTGAGACAGAGTGCAAGTATTGGTGTCGTAACTCTGGCTCATAGTCTATCGTTAGAACGATAGTCCAACCTCACAACCAAACAAGGACAAGGATTGGACCCTCGTACTACAATAGTCTATGCTCCAACTACTAATAACTGCTAAGTCTCTAACATGCAACACTATTAGCAGTTATACCCTAACCGTCGCACGACCTACACGTACAGGTGGGCAACCGCATACGCAAGTCTGTGCCCTACATGAGACTCACAACACGTGTAAGAAATGTGTCAAGGCTTGGGGAGTCATACCAATAACTTTACAACTTTAGGTGGGTCTACTAGATACTAGGTCAGACACAAGTCCTAACGTCAATATCTTCGTTGACTGCACCCGAGTCTCTCTCGGACGCGCATAATTATAATAAATAAATATGCAGCTAATAATACAGAATTTAAACAGTACAACAAGGCAAGGTATACTTGCCTGGCAAGAAAGCTGCGCAGCCCTAATAACTTGCTCCTGAAGTCGCGTAAATAAATCCAACAGATCTTCGGGGTCAGCGTGCATAGGTACGGGAAGCGGGGTGACTGCTGCGTGTTATCTGGCAAGGGTGACGGTCCATGATGAATACGAGAACAAGGGTGATTAGGTCAATGATGATGATCGTAAATGGGTTGATGATGATTACCATGGTGATGATTATGATATTGGTGGAGATATGGATGATGACTGGGATGATGGTGATGATGTGGATGATAATAGTTAAGGGGTGATAATGTGGACGATGGTGATGAGGAGGACGATGATTGGGATGATGGTGATGACTAGGATGTGATGTTGATAATGGTATTGGTGTTTAATGATGATACGACAATGATAATAATGACGATGACGATGATAGTTAAGGTAATGTCGATAACGACGATGGCGATGATGATGGTGAAGGTGATGACTACGACGACGATGGCGATGGTGATGGTGAAGGTGACGACGACGATGACGATGGTGATGGTGATGGTGAAGGTGGTGGTAATGGTGGTGATAATCAGAGGGGATGATGATGATGATGATGATGAAGGTGATGATGACAACGACTATGGCGATGGTGATGGTAAAGGCTGCTGATTGTACTCCGGCCAGTGGGGGAGGGAGGTCTGGCCAGTGGGGGGGAGGTGCTGGTCAGGGGGTGGAAGCCTGGCTGGAGGTGCTCGGGTTCAGGGTGAGGAGCTCGGCCAGGGGAAGGGAGGTGGTGATCGTGTGGTGGTGACTGACCGAGGGAGGTGGCCGGGGAGGAGAGCAGGGAGAGGAGAGCAGGGAGAGGATAGGTGGCCTAGTGCTGCTCCGGCCATGCTCAGGCAGCCGTGGCGAAGTCGAGCAGGGGGGGAAGGAGGTCGAGGGGAGGCAATGGTGGAGGCTGTTGTGGTGATGAAGTCGTCGTGGACGGTGGCTGGGGTGTCCGGCGGGGTGTGGGCCGTCGTCGAAGGGAGGAGGAGGAAGACGGAGGGAGATGATGGGCAGTGGTGGTTGCTCGGCGCTGCGGGGGGGGGGGGGGGGGGTTCAGCAACGAGTCGAGGGGATCTGTTGTGTCTCGGTGGAGGAGATACAGGCTCCGGCGGGTTCGAGGGAAAGGAGGAAGTCGGTCGGCTTGGCGAGGGTGAGCGCGGCGGTCGGGGTCCGGTCTGCTCCAGCGAGAGAAGAGGAGGTCCGGCCGGGGAAGAGAGGGATGGTTTTGAAGGGGATAATTAGTCGGCTGAGAAGTAAATTAGGTTTTGGTTTTTAGAAAATAAGGAAGAAGATGGAAAGTTGCATTTATATATGTGGGATTTTTAGGTTTGGGGGTTGACCTAGGATTAGGGCTTGGTTAACACCTCTTGGGTTGGGCCTTGGGCTCACATGAGGACGTTTGGAGGATACAATTTGCATTGTTTAAATGCAAGGATTGGATTAAAATAAAAGGGGCGATGTTGTGCGTTTGCACATTCCAAAAATTATGGGAAAAATTCATGTGAAGGGGAAATTGGGTTTTCCTCGTGCATTATCCAACGGTATGGACATCTCAATGCATTTTTGCATAAAAATGCCTAACAATTGGGAAAAATTGCACAAAGATAGAAATTGGGTTTTAATTAATTAAAATGAGTGCGCACGATATTCTAAAATTAATTAGAAGTACATGAAATTAAAATTAGGTAGGACACAAGTGTCAGAGACGTAGAGGGTACAGTGTAGAATATTAATAAAATTCGGGTTGCATAAAACGGTCAAGATTGTGTCTCCAATTTTGATTGGGACGCACAAGGGTACAAAGTCATATTTTATTTATAATTAAATAATAATGTCCGCGATGTTTATTGTGCGACTAAAATGTAGCACCAGAGAGCATTAATTATAAGTTACACAAAGGTCAGAATGGTAGGCGGGCATGTCTAGGACAAGGTTGTAAAATTTGTAGGTAGACAATGGCTAGTGTAGTGCTCCAATTATCGAAGCAACATTAGGGTGCGCTAGGTGATATAAATATCATAAAATTAAACAAAATATCGTATCCTAATTCTAATTGGGTTCAAACTAGCCCTAATTTTACTATCTAAGCCAAGTAGGCCTAATTTTGGGTGAGGGGGTTTACAATCTACCCAACTTGAAATAATTTCGTCCTCAAAATTAAAATAGGGTAGGGTCTCTCTATCTAATCTTACTTGGTCACAGTCTAAATAATTTACCTCAAGTTTTAACAATGCAGTTTCTACCCAACTTAGAATTTACCCATCTATCATCCAAGGCTATACATCTAAGAAAGCTATTCCTCCAATTATTTAATCATGTTATTTAATCCTCAAAGTTTTAACACCAAACCTATCATCTATGATATATCCTTAATCGACTAAAAAAGGGAGTCACCAAGTAATATGATTATCCTATGGGATATATCGAGTACTTATCAGTATGTCAACTTATACTCGGCACGAGCGTTCGTCTTTCTGGAATAAGGAAAGACGGAAAGCAATAATAAAGAGTTCAAGGGTGTCATAGGATACAAGTATGGGGATCAAGGCGTTTTAAAAATTCAAATGAGAATTGTCGAGGCAGTTGTGGATTGAGATACTATTTGGTAGTTTCTTATTTGCATGCTCGTATCAGTACAGTTATGTAACCGATACAATATGCTCAGACATATCTAGAGGGCAAGTATATTCGTCCACTAGTCAACTATATGTTTCAATCCACGTAAAGTAGTATTACGAAGGGCGAACCAATGTACTAAGGTTAGCTAGACCTTAATATACTGATTCTGATTAGACAATGTATTAGTAGGCATCCCCAATAATACAGTATCATGATCAAGCTTGATAAAAGAAATAGCTTACAAAACTAGGCTATAAAATAGCAGCATAAGTCGAGGGAGTACAGAAAATATAAGTACGCTAGATTATGATGACAGAAGGTACAAAATAATTCAAGGTCACAAAAAGATAAGACTCTTCAGTCTCTACAGTTGTCATACCAACTCCTTATCTAAGTCGTCAGTCGACCAAATAGGGATATGGGCCTCTAAGTTCTACAGCCTGGATAACCACTATCTTCTTATGCTAGCATATAGTTAATATCATTCAGTTATACTTCATCAATGGGTCGAGAGGACTACGTGATACTATGTTGTGAGGCATACTACCCAACTTAAAACAATAAATTAATACTGTACTATCTTAAGGATACCGTAGAAACTCCTAATAAGATTTATAAGAAGGGGTCTTGGTACTTATTAGAGTACCCTATTATATAGGTCATGGTCATCTTAAGTCTTAGTCATAGTGCTCATAGAACAGAAGGGTTAACATTAAGAATGGAAGCGTTAGGTGGCACGACAGAAGAACATAATTAGTCGTTGCACCAATCACGAGCGCTAAGGTCTCGGAGGAACGAATATAAAATTAAATAGAAGGACTCTAGATAATATCACGGTCTTCTAAGGGGGAGGTGGTATGCTAATCTCTGTGTTCGAGGTTTGATCGAGGAAAATATTCTAAGCGTTGCTCTTGGCTTTCTAAAGTACTGCCTGCTAATCTCAAGACAAGAGTCTAAATATATAGTTCTATAATACTATCTTACCATAAAAAGCTAGGTTAGCCCTATATTTAACCTTATGTTTCTATTAGTTCCTCAATACTAGGGTCAAACCTCATGGTCAACTTTCTAACTACTTTAGTAGTGTCTATACCACTCTCAAGTCTTCATACATATATCGAGGGGTAATGGTACATCAACCTATAGGTAAGGGGTGCTAGGGTTTCATTAAGTATTCTAACTCAGTGATGTGTCGTTATCCTAGTTGTACTCTTAATAGGAAGGTTACCCTACTTATTATCTAACAACAGGGACTTCTATATTCTAGGAGAAGGCTACACGCAAGGAACTATTAGGGAAGCACATGAATCAAGCAGGATGTAGCTATTCAAATAGAACAGATTGGAAGGAAGATGAATCATAGTCAATTATGGATGAGATCCTATACTCTATTCCTAGGTGCAGGCTTGCTCGGTACAGTAACGTAACCGAGTTAATATGCTCTCGACCTGCATGGGCCACCACAAAAACATGTCACATCCCAGTCCCAAAATACGTAGGACCAGGACACAAAAGCATGCCAGCCATATGAATATGGCACTCCAATATATGGAAACCGTAACAACGTACGCTGTAATATGAATAACAATTCACAAGTGGTAAATATATATGTCACAGGGCATAACTAAATCTCATTCACATAAATCATATATAAATGAATAACCAATATCTATAACTAGATCTTAATATAAAGTATCTAATGATGGTAGTCGGATGGAAACAAATCCACTACCGAACCAGAATATAAGATAAACACAATAAATGCAATATAAGAATGTCAACTAACAATCACGGGCTCGAAGAGAAGTACTCATCGCAATATACGTAACAAGTTCGGATCTGCACTCCTGCGAATACTCAGGAATAATACACCTGGAAAGGGCCAGGTCCTCAGAGGGACATAACAAGATACATAAAAGCATGCCATAAAGTAAATACTGTAAAAACTCAAGGGTGACCTAACCAGCTAAGTGAAATACACTTTGAAGACAACCTTGGTACGTATGGGTAGGTGAAAAGTATAAAGCATAGTGTCGAGCCAGAGGCTAAGTATCTGGCATTAGCTGTAAACTGGATGCCAGATGTATATACTGACTACATCACCGATCATGATAGCGCGCAGTTAGTAACCTCTGTCGGATGTATCGACAAGCATATACTCCCATAACCGGAAAACACTGATCCCATAACCGGGTAACACTGGCCCATAACCGGGTAACACTGATCCCATAACGAGGTAATACTGGCCCATAACCGGGTAACACTGAGGCTCACGGTCCCGCAGTTTACTCTGAAACTATGACAACCAAATGTCTGTCCCATACGCCTACTAATTGTCTTCTCCGCCCAATGATCTATGCATGTTGTATCCATAACACGCAGTAGCTACTACACCAAGACAGAGTGCAAGTATCGGTGTCGTAACTCTGGCTCATAGTCTATCGTTAGAACGATAGTCCAACCTCACAATCAAACAGGGACAAGGATTGGACCCTCGTACTACAATAGTCTATGCTCCGACTACTAATAACTGCTAAGTCTCTAACATGCAACACTATTAGCAGTTATACCCTAATCGTTGCACGACCTACATGTACAGGTGGCCAACCGCATACGCAAGTCTGTGCCCTACATGAGACTCACAACACGTGTAAGAAATGTGTCAAGGCTTGGAGAGTCATACCAATAACTCCACAACTTTAGGTGTGTCTACTAGACACTAGGTCAGACACAAGTCCTAACGTCAACATCTTCGTTGACTGTACCCGAGTTTATCTCGGACGCGCACAATTATAATAAATAAATATGCAACTAATAATTCAGAATTTAAACAATACAACAAGGCAATGTATACTTGCCTGGCAAGGAAGCTGCGCAGCCCTAATAACTTGCTCCTGAAGTCGCGCAGATAAATCCAACAGATCTTCGGGGTCAGCATGCACAGGTACGGGAAGCGGGGTGACTGCTGCGTGTTGTCTGGAAAGGGTGACGGTCCATGATGAACACGAGGACGAGGGTGATTAGGTCAATGATGATGATCGTAAAGGGGTTGATAATGATTACCATGGTGATGATTATGATATTGGTGGTGATATGGATGATGACTGGGACAATGGCGATGATGTGGATGATAATAGTTAAGGGGTGATGATGTGGACGATGGTGATGAGGAGGACGATGATTGGGATGATGGTGATGACTAGGATGTGATGTTGATAATGGTAATGATGTTTAATGATGATACGACGATGACAATGACGACGATGACGATGATAGTTAAGGTAATGTCGATAACGACGATGGCGATGATGATGGTGAAGGTGATGGCTACGACGACGATGGCAATAGTGAAGGTGATGACGACGACGATAACGATGGTGATGGTGAAGGTAGTGGTAATGGTGGTAATAATGAGAGGGGATGATGATGTTGATGAAGGTGATGACGACGACGACTATGGTGATGGTGATGGTGAAGGTTGCTGACTGTACTCCGGCGAGTGGGGGATGGAGGTCAGGCCATTGGGGGGGGAGGTACTGGTCAGGGGGTGGAAACCTGGCTGGAGGTGCTCGGGTTCAGGGTGAGGAGGCTCGACCAGGGGAAGGGAGGTGGTGATCGTGTGGTGTTGACTGGCCGAGGGAGGTGGCCGGGAAGGAGAGCAGGGAGAGGAGAGCAGGGAGAGGATAGGTGGCCCGGTGCTGCTCCAGCCATGCTCAGGCAGCCGTGGAGAAGTCGAGCAGGGAGGAAGGAGGTCGAGGGGAGGCAATGGTGGAGGCCGCTGTGGTAATGAAGTCGTCGTGGACGGTGGCTGGGGTGTCCGGCGGGGTGTGGGCCATCGTCGAAGGGAGGAGGAGGAAGATGGAGGGAGATGGTGGGTAGTGGTGGTTGCTCGACGCTTTGGGGGGTGAGGGGTTCAGCAACGGGTCGAGGGGATCTGTTGTGTCTCGGTGGAGGAGATGCAGGCGGTTCCCGGGCTCCGGCGGGTTCAAGGGAAAGGAGGAAGTCGGTCGGCTTGGCGAGGGTGAGCGCGGCGGTCGGGGTCCGGTCTGCTCCGGTGAGAGAAGAGGAGGTCCGACCGGGGAAGAGAGGGATGGTTTTGAAGGGGATGATTAGTCGGCTGAGAAGTAAATTAGGTTTTGGTTTTTAGAAAATAAGGAAGAAGAAGGAAAGTTGCATTTATATATGTGGAATTTTTAGGTTTGGGGGTTGACCTAGGATTAGGGCTTGGTCAACACCTCTTAGGTTGGGCCTTGGGCTCACATGAGGATGTTTGGAGGCTACAATTTGCATTGTTTAAATTCAAGGATTGGATTAAAATAAAAGGGACGATGTTGCGCGTTTGCACATTCTGAAAATTATGGAAAAAATTATGTGAAGGGGAAATTGGGTTTTCCTCGTGCATTATCCAACAATGTGGACATCTCAATACATTTTTGCATAAAAATGCCCAACAATAGGGAAAAATTGTACAAAGATGGAAATTGGGTTTTAATTTATTAAAATGAGTGCGCAAGATGTTCTGAAATTAATTAGAAGTACATGGAATTAAAATTAGGTGGGACACAAGTCTCAAGGGCGTAGAGGGTACAGTGTAGAATATTAATAAAATTCGGGTTGCATAAAACAGTCAAGATTGTGTCTCCAATTTCGATTGGGACGCACAAGGGTACAAAGTCATATTTTATTTAGAATTAAATAATAACGTCCGTGACGTTTATTGTGCGACTAAAATGTAGCACCAGAGAGCATTAATTATAAGTTACACAAATGTCAGAATGGTAGGCAGGCATGTCTAGGACAAGGTTGTAAAATTTGTAGGTAGGCAATGGCTAGTGTAGTGCTCCAATTATCGAAGCAACGGTAGGGTGCGCTAGGTGATATAAATATCGTAAAATTAAATAAAATGTCGTATCCTAATTCTAATTGGGTTCAAACTAGCCCTAATTTCACTATCTAAGCCAAGTAGGCCTAATTTTGGGTGAGGAGGTTTACAACTACTAGGGGTACAGGGATCTCAGGGGCTTGCAGCTCAACATGCCCAACTTCTGGTTCCACTTTGCCAGCTTGCTTAACTACTAGCTCTACCATAATCTGACTCTTAGCAGGTGCTACCTCCCATTGTTACCCATGGGAACCTTGTCCGACCATGCCTCCTGTTCCAACAACTGAAGAAGCCCTAAAGAAAGGACAATAAACATCAAGAATATGACGAGAAGGATCAATAAAACAATTGATTCGATAGTCAAGCAAAACTTCGAAAAGAACGAATTCAGGATTTTAAAGGCACATATTTGATTGAGACTCCTATGACCATAACACTCCACAAGTCTGAAAATACAGACCTGCATGGGCCACCACTAAAACCTTGTCACACCCCAGTACCGGAATACGGAGACGGATTGGCAAGCTACCCCGTACAATGTACTATATATCGTACGACGATCATGGTTGTAACTAGACAAGGGTGTGCATGCTACAATCAAGTCACTTAGGGTCATAAAGAGCATCTATTGTCTCAATCATTCAAAAAATAATAGTAAACATAGAACATATATGACAAGGAAGTAGGACATCCCAAACGCCCTGCCAAAACATTCTCACTACACCAAAATGGCTTTTTTGGAACGAAAGAAGTCCATTCCAAAACAAATTTGGAACTCCTCTATTCTGTACCTATTTTTGGGCTGCCAAAATTCTAGGAACGAAAAAATAGTGTTCCAAGGGATAGTAATTGGAACACTTTATATACATGATAGTATTGGAACACCAAAAAAGTGTTCCTAATAAAGTGTTTCAGATAATTTTTCATATTATTTACTAGAACGATTTATGTGTGCCAGTGTTGGAACACCAATAAAACATTCCTAACAAAATATTTTAGATTAATTTTTGCGTCAGGATTGTAAAGATAGAAAATTGTTCCTATTTGGATAATATTAATAAAGACACATTTTATTTAATTGTCCAAATTATTTGAAATTTCAAACTGCTTGTAGTTTGAATTAATATATAGATGAATATTTGTAATCATCTAGACATTTATAAAGGGAAACTCATTATAATATAAATGAAATAAAATGAACATCCATAAAATAAGTAAATGCACAAAAGATAAAGATAACACTGACTAATAAAGTCAAAATATTTTACATAAATATTGTAATGTTTAATACAACTTTAATAAACTAATTATCATGCTAAAAATGACTGAGAGAAGTGAAAATAAGTTGAGCAACAATCTTCTCCTCGTTCTTTTGCTTTCTCATAGCTATTCCCTTCCTTTTACTATTGCTTCAAGCTTTGTGACCTGTCTTATTGTTGTGATGGCCATCGGGGGTTTGCAAAGTCGAAAAGGCACAAAAATATTTAGTATACAAAAAAGGGGAAACAATAAAAGAAAGGAATAACAAATATATAATTAATAATTATCAAAACCAAGTACAAAGATGAAACATACAAAACTTGAATACTTAATAAAACACTGTTATGCAATCTGCAATCTCTAAAAGGAAAGAACTTTCTTATCAACCCAATAAAAATTTACAAAGATGAATATATAAAAGTATATACTTGAATACTTAAGAACAGTATAAATATTCACACATGCCCAAGTAAATTTATATAGTTTGGTTTCATAATTAATACAAAATTAGGCATTTATTGTGCTTAGTGTGCGTTAATGATAAAAGCCATTTTTTGTACTGGAAAAAAGTTACAATGCAAGTAAAGTACTAGAAAATTGATAAAGAAAATTCACAACTAAAACTATTTTGCAGATAATCATGCCAAGAAAAAAATACCTACGTTATTCTAGTCCATCCGTGTCAGGAACTTCCCTTAAAAAGGCTTTCAATCTATCTTTGAATTCCCTTCAATATTTTGCACCAGCAATGAGTGCACCCATGTCAAGAGAAATCAACTCTACAAAAGTAGATTCTGAGTATTAAAACTATAATGAATAAAAGGACTCCAATAATTCACCTTTGAAAGAATCTTATAGAGCTTGATGTTATCTTTAGCATTTGAGCAATATGAAAACAATTCATTTATACAAAAATGGAGAATTTTCATATGGTGAAAAACTACCAAAGCTGAAAATACCATATCAATGTCACGTCCCTATTTCGTAGAATCGATAGTCGTCCCCTGGGCATGATGTCGTGCATGCCTAGGTTGTGCAACGCACAAGGCCAAGTTATTTTATACAACGAGCACATATTCAGAGTACGCAGATAATTGAACAAAAATATTGAAACATAAAAAAATTTCTCTTTATTGATAATGAACATCTTTATTATACAAACTCTTGAACGAGTCGGATGATTGCCACACGGGCTTACAGAAGTGGACGTAAAATGAGATAGTCGTCCTGTATATTACATTATTTTACAAAAATTTTAAAACCATAGACACCTTCGGGCGAAACTATCGTCTTTCCACGGAGCTGCATAAGTTATGTGCACGAGCTCCTGGATCATCAAAACGCTTCTTCGAAGGCACGATCAGGACATGCTGGTAGGTGGACTGGATTGGGAAGTCGCTCTAGCTTCTTGCAGGATCTCCTTGTTGTGGGAAACTTGTTGCAACGAGGGTCAGTACATCGAAATACACTGGTTAAGGCGAGTTAACCCAACTATATCAATCAACACATTGTTTATATGAAGCATGCAAGTTATTATGTGATCTTTCTATCTTGCCTTAGTCCATTTTATAAGCAAACATTAGATATAGAAATTTACTGAAATAAATATCCCACCATTTGGTGACTTTTACCTTCCCGTCTGAACAACCTGCACAATACTTACCATGACCTTCCTTGCCACGAAGACATAGTTAGCTTGCACAGTTTAAACATACGTAGGGATCATTGGCATGATGCCATAATGGACGATTTATAGTCATTGACGAGGATGGTATGCAACGAAAGTATGTGAGGCGCTATATGCCATCTCGTTCCGTCCATGAGACCAAACATGAAATTCCGTCCGGATCGGATCGGTGACAGTGCCCCAGCGACCGTCCGCAGGAACTATGACCTTTTGTACAAGTTATTCATTATCAAACGACATCTATGTTAAGTTATCAATTGATGCAGTTTAAGACAACACGAGCACGAGACAAGTAGCATGGCATAATTTATTTTGCGTAGTCTCCCTGATTAGTTTATGTAATATCAAGGTGTGTTCTATATATAGCACAATTATAGAAGAAGTATACATTCTAACGTGAATTGAAACACTATGAAAGAATATTCTAAGCGAACTAGCATGCAACAGGGTAACCGTTTACAAGTTGGTTGACAAGCACAAATAATCCAAGTCTATACCTTTTATCTTGACATCTTTTAGTTATTATGGTATCGTTTGATCAGAACAATCAAGAAGGCAAGGTTTAGATGTGAAGACTTGGAAGAAGGGTCAACAAAATTGAATTATAGCCACTCCCAAGTTGGTTGGAGAAAGAAAAGGAAAAAGGTGCTTCAAGACTCCGCTCGCACGACGTCTACTGCACGATCACCT
The DNA here is from genome assembly GCA_036927795.1 of Iris macrosiphon. Classification (NCBI taxonomy): domain Eukaryota; kingdom Viridiplantae; phylum Streptophyta; class Magnoliopsida; order Asparagales; family Iridaceae; genus Iris; species Iris macrosiphon. Next base: position 79,964,223 of record JAYESA010000006.1, read on the forward strand.
ACATTGCCACGAACAGATGATCAATACCTCTTATACTCTTTCCAAGCTCGGAATAAAATACAGTTCAACGAATGAAAGTAATAAAATCCATTAAAATCGTTCAAGAAAATACAAATCCAAAAACTAACTCAAAAGACGAAAGCAACAAGGCGACAACAAAAACTAGGCAAGAAAACTTGCAGCGGAGAGGTCCCCTTTGACTCTGCCGCTAAGTCCATCCTTGGGACACGGTCCACTGAATATGAGAATCGATTTTGAAGAAAAAAATCCATGACGAGAAAAAAGATCTTGATTCAATCTATCCCGATCGAACGATACCAAAAGTATTTTTTAGCCGCACTCCCCGTAAAAGGGGAACGGTGCACCACATCCTAACCAACTAATAGGAAGTTTCGTCCACGAAACTTAGGAATAGAATCTACCACTATGAAATAATGAAGAAATTTTTTCCTTTATCTCAGACTCAAGCTCCCAGGTCGATTCTTCGACCGTATGATTTCTCCAAAGCATGCGCACGAGAGGAACCGAACGACTTCGAAGCAGCTTCTCCTTATGATCCAAGATCCGCACAGGATGTTCAACAAATTCAAGTCTTCCTTTAAGTCCAGTTAATCAAAATCCACCACATGACTTGGGTCGTACACATACTTCCTAAGCTATGAAACATAGAAGATATCGTACGCTTCAGAAAGTGACGGTGGCAGGAAAATCTGATATGCGACTGGGGTAACTCACTTAAGTATCTCGAACGAGCCGACGAATCTTGGACTTAGCTTCCCTTTTGCTCCAAATTTTGTAACTCCTCGCATGGGCGAGACTTTGAGAAATACTCGATCACCTTCTAAGAACTCAAGAGGTCGACGGTGCGTGTCTGAGTAACTTTTCTAACGACTCTGTGCTACGTTCAGCCGTTCACGGATCAAGCAAATTTTTTGGACGGTTTGTTCTACGAGCTCCGGGCCAAGAATTTGTCATTCACCAAATTTATCCCAACAGATAGGGGATCTACACTTTCGCCCATATGATGCCTCATACGACGCTATTTGAATGGTAGATTGATAGCATTATTGTATGCAAATTCGACTAACAGTAGATGCATGTCCCAACTTGACTCAAGTCCAAGGTACAGAGCGGTAGAATATCTTCGAGGATTTGGTTTACCCGCTCTGTTTGGCCGTCTGTCTGAGGATGGTAGGCAGAGCTGAACTTCAACTTTGTCTCTATTGCTGACTGAAGGCTCTCTCAGAAGCGTGATAAGAATCGTCCATCTCGATCAGAGACAATGGATACGGGCATATCATGGAGTCGAACGATCTCGTTGAGGTAGATCTGCATCAGACGGTCGGCACTCCAAGTAACTTTGATAGGCAGAAAGTGAGCTGACTTGGTGAGTCGATCGACGATGACCCAGATGGCATCATTTCTCCATTGCGTCTTTGGCAAACCAATAATAAAATCTATCGTTATGTATTTCCATTTCCACTCTGGTATAGCAAGGTTCTGCATCTCTCTGCCTGACTTCTGGTGCTCGACCTTTACTCTCTGATAAGCCATGTATTATGACACAAATAATGCCACATCCTTTTTTTGTGTCGTGCCACCAAAATATCGTGCGGAGGTCTTGATACATCTTCGTGCTTCCAGGATGTGAAGTGTAACTCATATAGTGAGCTTCAATGAGATCCTTTCTGAGGATTGCTTCGTTAGGAACACACAATCTTCCTTTAACCCGCATCATTCCATCCGTGCTCACTGCAAAGTCGGTCGCTTTTCCTATTGAGATAAGATTTTGTATCTTCTCTAGGAATATGTCATCCTTCTGAGCGGACTTAACTTTCTCCAACAAGTCGGTTCGAGACGCAGCTGAGCCACCTGCTCCCCCTTTTTGTATCTGATTCGAAGTTTAATGCCTAAACTTTTGAGATCCCTTCGCAGCCTGTCATCAATAGCTAAGCTACAACTTTGCCCTTGCCAACTTTGCCCTTGCCCAGTGTATATCTGATCATCAAGTCAAAGTCGCCAACGTCGTTGTCGGAGATTCAAATTCTTTTGATTATAGCTGTACTTGAGGCTTTTATGATTGTAGTGCCTCGCTCTGCGTAGGCACTATGTACAAGTGATATCGCTTTGCTTGCTCGAGCGGAAGTCTTCTCGGAGAGTTCCCATTCAAACCATAAGATGATTAATCTATGTGAGTGGGTAGAACTTTATTCTCTGATTCTTGCATGCCTTAATAATGAATCTGAGTTTTTTAATAATTGTTCTAAGAAGATAGTTTCATAAGAAGAATGATAGAACCTGACTCTGTATGCTTAATAAGTGAACTCGTATAGCTTGTCATTAAAATGAACCTGCTTGCTTAACTAGAGAACTTGTATGCTTGTCTGAAAAGAGATAAAACCTTGCCATGCTAAGTCAAGAGTATAAGAAATATTGCATGCTTAGATACACGGACACCGCTATCGATCTAACCCTTGCCATGCTAAAAAGATAAGTAAAAGAATTGCTTGAACAAGTCCCTTTGTTATATGCTAAGAAAGAGATAGATATTGCATGCTAGTTGCTACGAAATCAATATCATGCTTGCTATTATATGTTTTGCTTGCCTATTTTGGTATATCGAACTGTTATAAGTCTTTAATTCATATAAGAAGAGACTAATAGTGCGCCCTGATATTTCGGTCCTACGGGATCTAGGGGGTGTGCTATTAGATATGTGAAAGATGTATTTTGCTTAAAAGAATGAAAGAGAAGAGTCTACTAGTCCACCCTGAATTTTTGGTCCTACGGGATCTAGGGGGTGTGGCTATTAGATTGTGATATGCTTGTTCATGTTTAGTGCATCCTGATAGTTTTATCTGATAGATATAGCTTGTCATGCATTGGTCTCGGACAGCTTGTGCACAAGGAAATAGTCTCTCGAACGATTCTTGGGACACTAGAAATTGGTCGGTCCGGAGGAGATTGTTAGAGCACCCCGATGTTCCCATCCCACGGGATCTAGGGGGTATTGTTTGTCCATCAGTGGGGTAATTCATGGGCCATCATATAGTTAGGTCGCATGCTAGGCTAGCCTTCTTGCATACCTAACTATTTGATGCAGAGACGGACAGGAAAATAAAGAACCTTATACATATATGTTTATGCAAATTGTTGCTAACTTGTATGTCTGCTGCAGGGATAACCGTTCATCAAGGGGTAAGAAATATAAATAGTATATATATAGCTTGCTTGTTCATTTTATTTACATCATAGAGTTTATCTGATAGTGCTTCATGTATTCGCTTCGGCTGGACAATGGCTATTAGTGAAGAGCTGAACCTTGGTCACGGCTGCTACTATGTTAGTAAAAAGCAACCATGTGTCACAACTGCTAATAGCATCAGATAAAAGAGTCATTAGTTAGCTGGATTACCGCTACTGATCCTGAGTTTCTCGGGTACCGAAATTATATAGATATGTTATCTTGTTTGCTTGAAAAGAATGAAAGTCCACTTGATACACTTGTTTTGATTCAAGATGAATAGTCTACTTGATATAACTTTTGTTCCTAAGAGTTAAGAGTATGGCTCACGTTACATGTTGCGTACTGAACGATAGAACACTGTCCCTATAGCTTGCTTATTGTTTGAATATGCAAACTATTTCCAAAGCTATATTTTCAAAAAGAAGTAAACTAAATTTAATCTTGAGCTGCATGAAATAAACTTGGATAAAAGTAGCAAGATTACTAGTAATGTAATGTTTTACCACATGCTTACTTAGTGTGGGTCTCAGGGAGTGTTGCTTCTGTTCGTTGATTTTATACTCACCAGTACTTTCTCCAAAGTGCTGACCCACCAATAGTTTGCTTGTTCGCAGGAGCTAGATCGTCCGAGAAAGCGATAGCCGTGCCTCATCCCTAGGACCCAGAAATCTGGAGTCGATGCCTTGAGCCGTATCGAGATTGCTTTGAGCTGCTTTTGTATAAAGGCATGTAATGTATGGAACGATGTCATTATATTCGAGAGAGTGCTTGAGCGATTTGTAATCTCGGCCAAGCGCCGCTTGTAACACTTTTGAATATCAATAAAAGATGCTTGTTTTCTTATGCCATTGTATTCTTTACTTTTCTGCATTATGTGCCACTGCTTCCATTTTGAATAGCTTACTTGTCCTTGTTCAAGCTTTGGCCTTGTGCAAGCACAAATTAGGCTTGCACGGCATTGCGCCCAAGCAAGGACGATCGGTTCCGTAGGGACCAAGCGTGGACGATTGGCCCTTACGGGACAAGAGCGTGACAAAATGGTATCAGAGCGACTCGATTCTTTGCCCATTCCGTTGCCTTCGACTCAAATATATGCCCGATATTGTGTTGCAATGAGTGTTCCATACAATAAGTCCATAGATATTCTCAAAGGTGCCACAAAAGTTTTCTTGTTTGCTTTCTTGTTCTTTAGAGATGTGATTTCATGATTCCTATATTTGCTTGTGTTTTCGATTAAGGATGGTGAGGGATGAGGACTATCGCTGCTCTCGATTTTGTAGGTTTTTCCTTGAGTTTCGAGGACGATACTTTTTGTCGGTGGATAAGTATGTAGTGTCCCACTCCGCGTAGGCACTATGTACAAGTGATATCGCTCTACTTGCTCGAGCGAAAGTCTTCTCGGAGAGTTCCCGATCGAACCACAAGATGATTAATCTATGTGAGTGGGCATAATTTTATTCTCTGATTCTTGTATGCCTTAATAATGAATCTGAGTTTTTTTAATGCTTGTTCTAAGAAGATAGTTTTATAAGAAGAATGATAGAACCTGACTCTGCATGCTTAATAAGTGAACTCGTATAACTTGTCATTGAAACGAACCTGCTTTCTTAACTAGAGAACTTGTATGCTTGTCTAAAAAGAGATAGAACCTTGCCATGCTAAGTCAAGAGTATAATAAATATTGCATGCTTAGATACACGGACACCGCTATCGATCGAACCCTTGCCATGCTAAAAAGATAAGTAAAGAAATTGCTTGAACAAGTCCCTTTGTCATATGCTAAGAAAGAGATAGATATTGCATGCTAGTTGCTATGAAATCGATATCATGCTTGCTATTATAGATTTTGCTTGCCTGTTTTGCTATATCGAACTTCTATAAGTCTTTGATTCGTATAAGAAGAGACTAATAGTGCGCCCTAATATTCTGGTCCTACGGGATCTAGGGGGTATGCTATTAGATATGTGAAAGATGTATTTTGCTTAAAAGAATGAAAGAGAAAAGTCTAGTAGCCCACCCTGATATTTCGGTCGTACAGGATCTAGGGGGGTATAGCTATTAGATTGTGATATGCTTGTTCATGTTTAGTGCATCCTGATAGTTTTATCTGATAGATGTTGCTTGTCATGCATTGGTCTTGGACAACTTGTGCACAAGGAAATAGTCTCTCGAAAGATTCCTGGGGCACTGGGAATCGGTCGGTCCGGAGGAGATTATTAGAGCACCCCGATGTTCCGGTCCCACAGGATCTAGGGGGTATTGTTTGTCCATCAGTGGGGTAACTCATGGGCCATCATATAGTTAGGTCGCATGCTAGGCTGGCCTTCTTGCAAACCTAATTGTTTGATATAGAGACGGACAGAAAAATAGAGAACCTTATACATATATGTTTATGCAAATCGTTGCTAACTTGTATATCTGCTGTAGGGATAACCGTTAGGCAAGGGATAAGAAATACAAAGAGTATATATATATATATATAGCTTGCTTGTTCATTTCGTTTCTATCGTAGAGTTTATCTAATAGTGCTTCATGCATTCGCATCGGTTGGACAGTGGCTATTAGTGAAGAGCTGAACCTTGGTCATGCCTGCTACTATGTTAGTAAAAACAACCATGTATCAAAGCTGCTAATAGCATCAGATAAAAGAGTCATTAGTTAGTTGGATTACCGCCACTGATCCTGAGTTTATCGGGGATCGAAATCATATAGATATGTTATCTTGTTTGCTTGAAAAGAATGAAAGTCCACTTAATACACTTATTTTGATTCGAGATGAACAGTCTACTAGAGATAACTTTTGTTCCTAAGAGTTAGAGTATGGCTCACGTTACATGTTGTGCATTGCACGATAGAACAGTCTCTATAGCTTGCTTATTGTTTGAATATGCAAACTGTTTCCAAAGCTATTTTTTGAAAAGAAGTAAACTAACTCTAATCCTGAGCTACATAGAATAAACTTAGGTAAAAGTAGCAAGATCACTAGTAATGTAATATTTTGCCACATGCTTACTTAGTTTGGGTTTCAGGGAGTGTTGCATCTGTTCATTGATTTTATACTCACCAGTACTTTCTCAAAAGTACTGACCCACCAACTGTTTGCTTGTTCGCAGGTGCTAGATCGTCTGAGAAAGTGATAGTCGTGCCTCATCCCCAGGACCCAAAAATCTGGAGTCGATGCCTTGAGCCATATCGAGATTGCTTTGAGCTACTTTTGTATAAAGGGATGTAATATATAGAACGATGTCATTATATTCGAGAGAGTGCTTGAGCGATTTATAACCTCGGCGAAGCGCCGCTTGTAACACTTTTGAATATCAATAAAAGATGCTTGTTTCCTTATGCCATTGTGTTCTTCATTTTTTGGCAATATGTACCGCAGTCTCCATTTTGAATAGCTTACTTGTCCTTGTTCAAGCTTTAGCCTTGTGTAAGAGCAAATTAGGCTTATACGACATCGCGCCCAAATGAGAACGATCGGTTCCGTAGGGACCAAGTAAGGACAATCGGCCCTTACAGGATTGAGGCGTGACAATGATCCGTGAAGATTTTGCACGGTAAGCCATAGAGGTACTTCTGCCATAACTTTAATGTGAACACCACTGCTGCAAGTTCCAGGTCGTGCGTTGGATAGTTTATTTCTTGAGGCTTTAACTGCCTCGATGCAAAGGCTATAACTTTGTCCCTCTACATAAGGACATATCCCAAACCCTTTCTTGAGGCGTCGCTATAGATCATAAAATTATCGGGTCCGTCTGGAAGAGTAAGAATCGGTGCTGAGACAAGTCGTTGCTTTAATTCCACAAATAAAGCTTCACAGTCGTTCGACCACGCGAATGTTACTCCTTTCCGAGTGAGATGAGTCAGAGGCAAAGCGATCCGTAAAAAATCTTTTATGAATCTCATATAGTAGCCTGCTAGACCAAGGAAGCTCCGAATATTGCTGACCGACTCAGGTCTCTTCCATTTCACGATGGCTTCAACTTTCTTCGGCTCGACAGAGATGCCCTCTGCGGAAATGATGTGCTCGAGGAAAGATATGCTATCTAACCAGAACTCGCACTTGCTTAGCTTCATGCACAACTTATTGTCTCGAAGAGTTTGAAGCACCATCCGCAGGTGTCCTGTGTGTTCATCCTTATTCTTTGAGTACACTAAGATGTCGTCTATGAATACTACCACAAACTTATCGAGGAATGGTCGGAACACACGGTTCATCAAATCCTTGAATGTGGCAGGGAAATTCATTAGTCCGAACATCATGACAGAAAACTCATAATGGCCATAGCGGGTCCTAAATGTTGACTTTGGCATGTCCTCTGGCTTGATCTTTAATTGATGGTAGCTAAAGCGAAGGTCTATCTTCGAAAACACTGACGCTTCTTGTAACTGATCAAAGATGTCGTCGATCCTGGGCAGGGGATACTTGTTTCGGATAGTAACCTTATTTTATCTTCTGATAGTCTATGCAAAGTCGCAACATCCCGTCTTTCTTCTTTACGAATAGCACATACGTGCCCCAAGGAGACACGCTCGGACGAATATAACCACGGTCAATCAGTTCTTATAGTTGGCACTTTAACTCCTTTAGTTCAGCAGGGTCCATTCGGTATGGGGCTTTGGAAATGGGTTGGGTATTTGGAAAGGTATCTATGGTGAACTCAATTTCTCGGTCGGGTGGCATGCCAGGTAGTTCGCTTGGGAATACATCAGGGAACTCCGCCACGATGGAAGAAGACTCAATGTTTGTGCAATCCAGCTGCATATCCCGAACCGACGCTAAGTATCCCTCGCATCCAGAGTGTAGTATCCGTCGAGCTGATATCGCAAAAATCACCATGCAGGTCCTTAACGCTTCTGTTGCCGGACCACTTGTATAGCAGAATTCGTCCTCTCCAGGTAGACGGAAGACTACTCGTTTCTCTGCACATTCGATAGTTGTAGAGCAAGTGCCGAGCCAATCTATCCCCAAAATAATATCGTAATCCCAAACATCTAGGACTAACACATCGAGCGAGAGTTTCCTTCCCCCAATACAGATATGACCATCATGACAAAGTAAACGAACAGGTATCTTCGTACCCAATGGGGTGCTAACATTAAGGTCTAGATATAATGGTGTCATTTCTGTCTTGTTTTCCATGACAAAATTCGTGGATCTAATGCTATACGTTGCACCAGAATCAAATAGCACACGAGCATGTATGTTATGGAAAAGTAATATACTTGACACAACGGTATCCGATGCTAGGGCCTCTTCCCGTATCAAAGTGTACACCCGGCCTTGAGCTTGACGACGCTCTTACTATGGAGCGGCTTGGTTGGCTTGAAGTATTGTGGCATAATTTGGATATTGAGGATGTCAAACAGAGTAATGCGGACAGTCACAAATTTTATGGTTTGGATCACCACAAATGAGGCATAACCCGTGCTTCAAACGATATTCGTTGATGGTGTGCCCTGGCTTCCTATAGAAGAAACATGTTTGCCCTGTACTTCCCTTCTGTTGATCGCCGTTATTTGGACACTTTGTTGCAGTATTTCCTCCTGTATTGCTAGGCGCTTGTGATTGGAAGTATGCACAGCGCCGGCAGCAACTGAAGGAAACTACAGTTCAAGAGAAAGGGCATGGTTGAGGACTTCCCGCATAGCCAGGTATTGGGGAACGACCACATGCACATGGATGGAAGGTCGCAGGCCGCCTTCGAATCATCTTGCATGACTCACTGTATCAGGTAAATATGAGCTTGCAAATTTGGCGAGATGGTTGAATTCAGTGGAATACTGCTTCACTGTCATATTGCCTTGGCGGAGCTGTACGAACTCATTCTTCTTTTGTCGAAAAACGGGAGGGGTATGAACTCCTCTTCAAATGTGCCACGGAAGGTAGCCCACGCGATCGTCTATTGAGAGAGATCTTCGATGCACGTCCTACCAATCGTGTGCGTTCAAATGGAGCTGTAGTTAGGCACATGTAAAATATATTTTTTCTCAGGTACCTCTAACAATTTGAAGTAATCTTCAAGCTCTGCCAGCCAATCTAGAGCCACGGCCGAATCCTCAGTCCCTTTGAAAGGCGTGTTCAGATCTTCTTGAAGTCAGCAAAGTCGAAGGTAGTTACTTCAGGCATGGGTCACTCTACCGGTGCCGCTGCTGTCGTTGCGAAATGGTTTGAGGCCAAGGTCTGAACGATCTATTACAAGGCATCTACATGCTTTTGTTGGACTGCAAATCGGGCTTCTAGATTGCCTTCGAACTTGTGTTGTCGCTCTTCTGCTCGCTTCCCATCTCGCTCATAACGAGCCTCATCCCTCTGTTGCTTGCTTCAAGAATCCGCATTATTTGCTCAATCGGGTCAACACGGGGCATAACTCGTTGGCTTCTGGAACTTTCCGAGGTACCAGAACTACTTTCCTGGGCTTGTACCTCTCCCTGTGCTAGCACTGATGCTTGCGCTTGAGTCATTCAAAAGAAGGTAACTTACATCTGGCTCATAATGTATTATGGACTCACTATATGGAACGTATGTCATTTTGGCCAAACGATTTCAAGAGTTCGCATTGGGAATAGATCATTAAAGGAAATTTTTTGACACGAGGGTCAAAGGAACTTGAAGCTGTGATCTGATACCAATATGTCACGTCCCGATTCCGTGGAATCGAAAGTCGTCCCCAGGGTGTGATATCGTGCGTGCCTAGGTTACGCAACGCACTAGGCCAAGGTATTTTATACAACGAGCACATATTCAGAGTACGCAGATAATTAAACAAAAATATTAAAACATGAAAAATTTCTCTTTATTGATAATGAAAACCTATATACAAACTCTTAAACGAGTCGGATGATTGCCGCACGGGCTTACAAAAGTGGACACAAAATAAGATAGTCATCATGTACATTATATCATTTTACTAAAACTTTAAAACCATAGAAACCTTCGGACGAAGATATGGCATTTCCATAGAGTTGCATAAGTTATGTGCACGAGCTCCTAGATCTTCAAAATTCTTCTTCGAAGGCACGATCAGGGCGTGCCGGTAGGTGGACTGGATTGGAAAGTTGCTATAGCTTCTTGCAGGATCTCCTTGGTATGGGAAACCTGTTGCAACGAGGGTCAGTACATCAAAATACACTGGTGAAGGCGAGCTAACCCAACTATACCAATCAACACGTTGTTTATTTGAAGCATGCAAATTATTATGTGATCTTTCTATCTTGCCTTAATCCATTTTACAAGCAAGCATTAGATATAAAAATTTACTAAAATAAATATGCTACCATTTAGTTACTTTTACCTTCCCGTCAGAACCACCTGCACAATACTTACCATGACCTTCCCTGCCATGAAGACATAGTTAGCTTACAAAGTTTAAATATACGTGGGGATCACTAGCTTTATTCCATAATGGATAATGGACGATTTATATTTATTGAGGAGGATGGTATGCAACAAAAGTATGTGAGACGCTACATGTTATCCCGTTCAGTACGTGAGACTAAAAATGAAGTTTCGTCCGGATCGAATCGGTGCCAGTGCCCCCAGTGACCATCCGCAGGAACTACGATCTTGTGCACAAGTTGTCCGTGATCAAACAGCGTCTATGCTAAGTTATCAATTGATGCATTTTAAGACAACACGAGCACGAGACAAGTAGCATGGCATGGTTTATTTTGTATAGTCTCCCTGATCAGTTTATGGCATATCAAGATGTGTTCTACACATAGCACAATTATAGAAGAAGTAAATTCTAACTTGAATTAAAATACTATGAAAGAACATTCTAAGAGAACTAGCATGCAACAGGGTAACCGTTTCCAAGTTGGTTGACATGCACAAATAATCCAAGTCTATTCATTTTTATCTTGACATCTTTTAGTTATTATGGTATCGTTTGATCGGAATAATCAAGAATGCAAGGTTTAGATGTGAATACTTGGAAGAAGGGTCAACTAAATCGAATTATAGCCACTCACAAGTTGGTTGGAGAAAGGAAAGGAAAGAGGTGCTTCAAGACTCGGCTTGCACGACGTCTACTGTACGATCACCTGTATTGCCATGAATAGATGATCAATACCTCTTTTACTCTTTCCAAGCTCGGAATAAAATGCAGTTCAATGAACGAAAGCAATAAAATCCATCAAAATCGTTCAAGAAAATGCAAATCCAAAAACTAACTCAAAAGCACGGAAGCAACAAGGCGACAGCAAAAATAGGCAAGAAAACTTGTAGTGGAGAGGTCACTCTTGACTCTGCCGCTAAGTCCATCCTTGGGGCACGGTCCACTGAAAAAGGAATCAATTCCGATGAAACAAATCCATAATAAAAAAAAAAATCTTGATTCAATCTATCCCGATCGAACGATACCAAAAGTATTTCTTAGTCGCTTTCCCCGTAAAGGGGGAACGGGGCACCACAATCAAGACTATCATGACAATCGAAATAGTGCAACATGTTACAAAGAGTAAAGCAACCATTTATCACCATCCAAATTTATACTGTATGTCACTACACATGAATACCATTATATGTTAAGGAGATTACCAACATATAGAACAATCTCTTGTTTTCCTCTCCCATAAGTCCTTCTTGCATATATATTAACCAATCAAATTGTATGAAGTCCCTGAAATATAGAAATACCATACATGACTAAAGAAAGAATGTGCCAAAGTCAAAAATAAGGGTTTTGTTGTGAATCCTTACATTTTTCTTGAGCATCTTCGAATAGTCCATCTTCAAAACAAGTATATGATAACAAATCTTTATTGATTACTGATTCCGAAATCAAATAGAAATAGAAAGCCTAAATGAGAAGGAGAAGTTCGGCTCTGCTTGCACAACATCTCTTCAAGGTATAAAAATCTCTACTAACCTACCTTATACTTAGTATCAGTTTTGTATGGAAGATTCACTCTTTTGTTCTCTTAGAAAGTACGACAATTTTATTACCATTGTCAATTTCTTTGAACAAAACAAAAAGTAGTAGAAATGATAGATATGATATGTAGCAGCTCAAACATGAAAAATGTTTCAAGCAATTACAAAATATACACACAAATAAGACCATGAGGGATTCTATACTAACATGGTAATTCTCAAAAATTTGGCAGAATATGGCTATATGTGAAGTATGTGTATGACTGTTACTGTTAACACTAAAAAATATGCCAGTCATACCCAACTTGTATCTCAAGTGTTGGAGTTGTATTGAGCCTTGTGGAGTTGTACCAATGCCTTTTCTCGAGTGTTGGGATTGTATCCAGTACATATCCAGGTGTATCCGAGCAATATGACTACCAGATTCTTATCCAATAAGGTACTAGAAAGAATTATTAGAAAATAGAACCACAAAAGGGAATGAAAGATAGACTTCAATTTTGATCATTATTAGAGATTTTTCTCATATGCAGTGTCCAGTTGCAAGCTTAATGTACCAAAGTATCATATTAGGGTAATACAATTAACTGACGATCTACACAACTATAACTGATATACATCAAGATACAAGTTCTTATATGTATTACAGTGTTAGGATAATGTTGTTTCCTTCTAACTCTATCCTTAAATTATTACAAAATATGCTTATATGAGGGAGATGAATAAAGAACTATATCAATTACATATATTCATCAGCATGGTAATGTCTTGTTAATATATTTGGTGTGATGTCTGATACAAGAATGCAACTCTAACAGAAACTCATTATTTGATTCTAGGACACTACATGTACAGAAGCAGACCCATCAATAGAAAGCTGGACCAAGGGAAAACTGCAATTATTACACTAGATAAAATATCAGCACTCTGATCCTGAAACCAACTTCAAGGTATCACTAAAAAGATAAGCTTAAGATTTCATATTATGAATGAAAGAATACAGAATAATCAATGATATTGTTATTAAGTTCTAAAACTCATAACACTAGTCCTGTCATCAATATTCAAAATACAAAAGACACTAGTCTAAATAACCTCATCTCCGAGACCAGTAATATTTAGCTGGAGTTTATGCCTGCCTATATTTCCCTTTAAAGTATCTGAAAGACCTGCAAAATATTATGTGTTAGTCCTGCCATTTAGTATTATAATCTATAAGTGAAAACGAAGAAAACTGAAAGACCATTTTTGCAGCACAAAAATGTTCAGGACATGGTTATAAAAAGAACAGACAACCTTAAAAATTAATATGGACGAGGATACTAACTTTACAGAACATTTAGTGTAACAACATTTTAGGCATTAGGCATCTAGTAGACAAATTCGTAGGGGTCTAGCCAATGATAGAAAGCCTACATAAAAATACTTTACAGTATATGTGCTTTCCAGATGGCTTAAACTAGGCTCACAACCTTTTGCTTAAAACTGCAGCACATCCATTAATTAGAAAAATGATAAACAAGTGAAGTGATCAAATGTCAAATATAGGTGCTTTCTAGATGGGACAAAAGATAAGAATAACAACAACCAAATTTTATTAAACTATAGATCAAATCTAATAAAAAGAGCAAGTCCAACTTTCATTGATGCTACACATAGTCACATAGTCAAAACTCACAAGACCTGTATATGAAGAATTATGTACAAGCAACTGAGAGAGAATTGAAAAAAAATATTGATTGGTAAGTCAGGTAAAAGAAAATAAACACTCACTCACTTGGTATCAGCATAATTTTATTCATTGCTACCTCTCGCGACGAATGTTGCAGTAGTGGAAATAAATTTTACAAAGAATTTATCGACAATAATAAATGCATCAAAAAAACTCAGCTACCGTAATCATGGTATTATCGTACTCCCATGGCCCCTACAATTTCACATTTAAGTTAATATGGATCCTGACCTGAGCTTATATCAGTCAAGTAAATGCTATGCTATCTGAACATATATAAGTTCATGTAATGGAAAGTCGGCAAGTCGAAGAAAGAACTATTATGTGCAGAGATGTGATATCTTACATTTTTACCTGCAATAAAATAAATAAAATTCATCTTATTGAATGCAAATGCACAATCATATTAATTTTGCAAGCGATGCTGACAGAGATTAAAAAAAATCAAAAAAAGAAAATGTCAAATGTCTTTTTCGCACCAAATGTATTGGGTAGAACATTTTGCTTACCAACCACAGACTACTTAACCTTGGGTGCGTAAAGAAAGTAAATATGGACAACGTAGTAGTATGCACTTATCTTGAGGAAATTAGAGGTTGAATATAAAAATATATATTATACGGATACAAAAAAATGATGTACGTACCCAAATATTTGTCGTCACAAATATTTGTATAGACTGCAATGGCACACAACATTTAATTGTGGCCAATCCAAATAAACCGAAAATTGAGCCAGTTGTATGTCCTATAGGCGAGCCAAATAAATGGAAGAATGAGAACAGAATAATAAATATAAAATAATTTATAGATGTCGTTTGAAAATTAGTTAGAAATGAGATATCCAAATGAATATAAAGAAGACATTTTCCTTCTATATATAACCCACCCATTATATGGAGAAACATCAAAGAATTTGAAGAAATATATAAGCTCTCTTACTTGATGAATTTTCTTTGAATATACATAAAATAAGCATCCATGTAACAACTGTGTAATATTTTGTATGCAAGAACCTGCAGCTCATAAGATCGTTAATTATTCACAAAGGCACAAAAGCATCATTCAAAGTTTCAAACAACAATAAGATCGATTTACTTTCTCACATGTAAACAGGCCCTTAAACAACTTTGCTACTGTAAACTTCTACTACTATAATGGTTAAGAAGCCAAGTGTTATTTTCTTACATGTATTTCCAACTTAAAGAAATCCCATAACATGTTAATCACTCTTCACATATACCTAATGTGAATTAGATAAGGACATAACACTAATTTTGGCATACATAGTGTATTCCGGGGGGTCCGTGTGTGCTTGGATAACCTAACCAAACAGACATAAAATCGACCGGCACCAAGTTTGGAATTTCTGATTTTCTACCCCTTTTTGCAACAACTTTTTTCATACTAGCAAAATTGATATACAACCCAACCTATTAATTACTGTATCCTTTTCTTATGTATTCTTTCATTAGTAGAATTTGAAATATAAAATTAAGAAAAATAAGTTTTGAAATTAGATCGTTCTAGCACTCACCAACCTAGAAAATGATCATGAAGCAAAATCCATCCTACAAGTTCAATGTGACATCTTTTACATCCACAAGTTTAATTCCTTCCCTAATTCTTCGTCAAGAAGTAGAGAAATACATAAAATTTCATCAAAGAAACATGAATTTAGGAGAATTTTTGCTTCTTTCTTCCCCAAAACAAAAAGATCGAGATAAATAAATAAATGAAAAGGAAAAAAATTAACCTAATTTAGTGCATAATAAAGAGAAATTAATCAAAAATGGAACTTTCGGAAGAATCAAAATACGGAACAGAGCTCACCGAGAAGAAGAAGCAACCTTCGTGATCTCCGACGAACTCCCGTCGGAGAACAACGTGATCAAGGCGATGGACGACAAATGGCGAGATCTCCGATGAGATCAAGGACTGATCGAGACGAAGACGTTGAGAACTCTGATAAATTTCCTTTATGAACCCACCGAAGAGGGAGGTGAGAAGGAGGGTTTTCAGCTTCTGCATAAAGGAAGGTAGAAATTAGGAACAGTTAATAGTTAGGTCTAGTTTGTACGCTTTTAAGACATGGGTGTGACCGAGTGTTTGCTTTCTTGAGTACACTCATGTTGGATGGTTTAGATTTTTATTTGGAATAGTTTTTGTGTGTTCCGAAATAAATAAAATTTTCTTAAAAAATAAAATGTAAATATTTGGAACACTTTTTTTATCCGGAATGGTTTTAGTCCGTTCTAAATTCTATGCACCAAAAATAAGCATTCCAGATTAATAAATTCCTAGTGTTCATAATTAGTTATTTTGGTATATTGTCTGGAAACCAGCTGTGCAAAATAAAAAGCTGGCATAGTAGCAAAAGTACATGACCATGATCAGCTGTAATATGATTAATTACAATAATGTAAAGAAAACTAAATGTCCAGATTTACGGCTAACAAGTGCCGGTGGCTAAACGCCCAAAAGAGTAAAATATATGATAACGAGCTGGTACGCACCATCAGGAAGGAGGAAGTAAGCTGGATCCTCTGGAACTGACTCAAAACCTAGTCATGAAAAATCAGTCGAGTTAGACCCCAAATAGCAAGTACTACAAAGGAAGCACGAAAAATGGAAAAAAAAACCAAAGCAATAGATAGGTATAAATATAGTTTTTGTGTCATGGTTTATAGTTTCTGTGTCGTGGTTTCGATCTATAGCTTATCTTAGCATAATAGCCTAACCCTACAACCAAACAAGGACAAGGGTTGAATCATCACGCTATGATAATCAATGTCCCTAGACTACTAATAGAATAATACAATCATAACCAAGTCTAGTTATATAATGGCCAATCATTTTTGCACGGCTTGCTAATGTGGAGTCTGAGTTGTCTCAGATTGGATGCATAAGAGAAATCCTCAGATCGTGAGCTGTTTAGAAGGGGCTAACCGAGCCATAGTATCGTATATCACATTGTATATTATGCACCAGTCTCTCGTAAGGCCACCATGCGAAGATCACATAGAATATAAGTATTCGGATATTGTCGTCCACTAGTGCGGACGTGACCAATATCCATGGGGGTCAGCCTTGCACATCATGACAGTTGTCTGAGTTGGCTAATGTGCACGATCTCAAAATTTTATCCCTCCCAATGCTCTAACAATTTTAGTTGCCTAAATTAGACCTTTGGCTATGTTAGTGTAATCCCCCTGATTTTCAAGAAAATTTTAATTTTTGGATATTTACATTTTTCTGGAATTTCTGGTATTTTCTGAGAATTTTCTCTAATTAAATTAAGGTGTTTTAATTATTAACTGATTTTTAATTGATGTTTAATAATATTAAAATATTATGAAAATAATATTTTATGGTGTAAAATAGAAAACTAGACCTAGGGTATTTTTCCGGGAATTTATTGGACCCCGGATGAATTTTTAAAAGCCCTAAATACTAATTTAATTATTAAACCCAAATAAACCAGGTTTTTATTAAATAACCAAACCCAATTCCTATCGGGTCGGATCCGGGTCCAACCCAGACCCGACCCGTTAACCCATAACCCGACCCGTCTAATGATTTCGGATCGGGTCGGATCCGCCTGACCCGACCCGACCCGACCGCCTGCCCGACCCGCTACCACTTCATCTCCCCCAAACCGCTGCCGACCCGCCGCCCGTTCACCTCCCTGGCGCCGCTCCGGCTTCGCAACGGCCGCCGCCACCGCTCCGACTTCCAGAACCCGCCGTCGCCGTCCGCTGGCCCTTCCCCTCCCCCTCACCGGACGGCCGCTCCCTCTCCCCCATCTCTCCTATATAAAGCCGGACCCTCCTCCAACCCGACCCCTAGCCTCGCCGTGCCGACCGCCCTAGCTTCGCCGGACCGCTGACAACCCGACGCCTAGCCTCCAGAACTCCGGCCGAGCACTCCTCAATCCTAGCCGTCACCTCCCAGGACCTCCACAGCCCCGCCCACTCTTGATCCGGCCGACCAGCAGCACTAGGCGGAGCTCGGATCTCCCCCGCCGCAGCTCGGCGTAGCAACGCTCCGGCCGTCGTGCCTCCATCCATCCGGCTCCGGCAAGACCGTTCCGCCCTCCTCCGGCCAACACCGGCAAATTGGATCAGTAAACCCTAAAACCTAGGGAGGACACAGGACTCGACTCAGGACACGAGGACACAAGGATTCGGGTTTTTGGACAAGTTCAGGTACCCATAACTTTTGACTCGTAGCTCGGAATTCGATTCCGTAAATTGTATCGTGTAGCTTGTATGACCTTCTCGGTGCCCGGACAAACCGCTCGGGGCATCGTGTCCTGTGGTGATCGCACACCGCGATCCAAAAACAGGAAAAACTTAGCCCTGTTTCACCCCGGAACCGAGTACGCCCCGCCAAACGGGACGACTTGGTCGCGTGCGGTCTTCACAGATACATGTGCGTCGTTGATACGAACGTGCGAAATTTCGCAGAAGCTGATTCGGATGTGCGTGCACACCGGAATCAGTGCGTATCCGCGGACATCGCCCCGTATCCGACCATTCTGATTCTCGCTGTAACTTAGTGTATACACGTCAGATCGAGATGAAACTTGTGCCATCGGACTCGTAGCAATATGCTGGTCCTGTGAGCCAAGTTTGGTTCGATTCTGAGAACGTTGACAAAATCGTGTGTTGTGGGCCCTACAGGCTCCACCCGACGGGCGATTTTGAGAACGGCTCATCGGAATCCAATTCTGGAAGTTCCGTTGGGTTCGTATCATCGTTCCTGACTTGTTGACACTAAGTTGGACTATTTTCGAGACCTTTAACCCTGACGCATTTTTCGGTGCAAAGGGGCCCACATTTGGACCCCGCCTTGATCCGAAAATAACGTTTTTGCCCTTGTCTCCAAATTGGACTCAAGGATAGGCATTCCTAGCTGATTAATATTTTCTGGACCTGATGGTGATGTCTGTTTCAGCAACCGGAGTACTGACTGCAATCCCCGCTGAAGTCAGAGCTATAAATGGAGACAGAACCCAGGCAAGTATACCTTGCCAAATCCTGCAGTTTTGTTGCTTATCTCCTGGATTACTATTCATTATCGTGCAAGATACTTGTACAATATTTGCATGTTTTTCAGTTGTTACTTTCCTGTCATATATAGTTCTTGATGTGCTCTGATTTATTCCTGCTGCTCTAGTCATATTTTCTCGGTTTGCGTGCATATATATTATTTGCTCTTTCCTTGGATCACTACTTGTTCCATAGACATATTGTGATGATTTATATGTACTTTACATTCCTGGAGTTGACTTGACTGATTTCTTAGTTCCTAGATGAAGTTATTGGGCATTGACTACACTTGAGCAATCTCGATTGTGAGTACACAATGTACTGCAATAGAAAATTGTTCATTTGACTACCTCCTTCGTGAGCTCCCGATGGGCTGCGAAAGAGCCATACTATAGAATGTGAGTCCCCGTTGGACTGCTTTCTATAGGATCGTGATCTCCCATTGAGATGCGATTACCCCGATTGCTTGTAGTCAAGTTTGATAGCATCACTGGCATGCCACTGTCTTAGATATAGTGATTTCTCGTGTCTTATTTGCTTGTGTTTACTTTCTTCTCTATCTTGCATGTCATTTACTATATTTGGCTCGTATTCTTTTGTATCTTGCTATGTCCCCTGAGGACCTGGTTTTGTTCTCCAGATTTAGCAGACGAGGAGTACCGCAGCTTACGGACCAGCACCAGACGAGAGTTTGATTGCAGTTGATAGCCCTGCTTCTTAGTTATTTTCTAGCATGTTTTAGTTATCTCTTTCTTGTCTTTATTTTCTTGTTTGTCGGTAGTGGATTTGTCTCCACCCGACTTAGTATTATTTCTTGCTAGATATTCGTCTGTAACTTTACTTTCAGCATTTATTTCTGTTTTGTTTTAGTTCATGCTGTTCTGTGGATGAGATAGTAAACCCTGCCTCATATAATACAGCTTAAGTACACTCCGAAGGATCCATTAAATTGGGTTTGTCCATCGGTGTGTGCTGCTGGCCATTATCACGCGTCCAGTCCCTCGGTATTTTGGGACTGGGGCGTGACATGGTTTTTGTGGTGGCCCATACAGGTCAACGACTAAATTGTTCGGTTTCAACTTAGGGACCGAACAGGCCTGCAATAAAGATAGGATAAGTTTTAGGATCTCATCCACTTGCCTGAAACGTTCTTGATATCTATATCGGATTCGAATCAATTTCTTGAATTGCATCCTGCCTTGATTCCTGAGCGCCTCTCATTGTTTATTTTGGTTGCAGAGTTATGGATTCACGAACAAATAACGAGACTCCTGCAATATCACCACGAGATGTTGTGGTAACCAACGAAGATGAAGCGACACCAGTTGATGAAGGACGATCAGCTCAACAAGCAAGTCATCATGCTACGAGAATCCAGCAAAATGACATTCCACCACCGACGCAATTGTCCGTAATTCCACCAGGGCAGACCATGGACGGGCAGCAGATGTTTCAAATGATCTATGCAATAGTGCAAGCTCAACAAGAGGCTTGGAGTCGCAGCCTAGTAACCATACTAGAGCAGGCACGACGGCCAACGATGGGTTCTATCGCCGATTTTCGCCAGCTGAAGCCCCGTACCTTCTCAGGAAAAGAAGAACCCACAGAAGTTCATGAGTGGCTCACCAACATACAACATCAACTAGAAGCAGCTGAGCTTCCAAGGGAACGTTGGATGACTGCCGTCAGAATGCAGTTGACGGACAATGCTCATCACTGGTGGCTATCTGAAGAGACCCGGCTCGGACCAGACCGAGTCACTTGGGAAGCGTTCTCTCGACTCTTTCTGGAGATGTACATTCCAACCATTGCTCGATCAGAACTGAGGGACAAGTTCAATCGCCTCACCCAGGAAGCTATGACGGTGGAAGAATACAATGCCGAGTTCATTCGTCTGAGTCGCTTCGCTCCAACATTGATCCCGACAGAAGAAGAGAAGGCCGAGAAGTTCTTCGATGGACTAAACTTCGAGTTACAGAAACTGATTGGATCCATTGCACCTACATCCTACCCGGACATCCTTGCTGCAGCCCGACGTATGGAGCGCGTCATCAGGAGAGAAACCAGTCTGAAGCGATCATCCACATCAGCACCCGCCGGAGCACCACAAGAAGAAGCTACAAAAAGACCTCACATACACCAGCCATCGGGAGCATCTCCACAAACACTACCTGTCTGTCCATATTGTCGCAAGCGAGGCCATACTGAGAACGAGTGCAGGCGAAAGAAGAAATTATGCATAGTTTGCGGGTCCAGTCAGCATTTATTAAAGGAATGCCCTGAGCGTCGAGAAGGAGCACCAAGAGCAAACCAACAAGCACTACCAGCACCAAGGCCAGCCTCTCCAGCATTAAAAATACTGCAAACGGAAGCCGAAGGAATTCTACCACATGCCCCAGGAGAAAATCAGCCGAGGCCACCCTTGGTACTTCAAACAGCACCCTACCAATAAGTCCAGCAACAGCAGAGAGCACCATCTCAAGGACGCGGCCAAGTTTTCACGATGACTGGGGGAGATGCGCAGAACCAAGGAGTAGCTAGTGCGAGTAAGTCTTTATAGTTGTTCCGTTCCTAGCATTTCTGTAGTTTGTGCCTGCTGGTTCGTGACCCCAGACTTAACCTGGTAACTTTAACTTGCTAATAATTGATAACCTAATGTTAACCTAGTAATTTTGAACTTATAATTTAGAATGTTTTAAGAATGATAACCTGATATATTCTGATAACCTGGTTTTCTAAAACTGTAATTTTCTAGATTTTCTACATTTGGGAAATTGCATAACTTTTAATACTTAGGAAAATAATTTTTCCTAGGTGCTCTTTGATTTTGATGTGCTTCGAACAATGGTTGCAACCGTGTCATCTCTGCTGACAGGGTAATCTTTGATTGCGAGGACGCAATCCTCTTAAGGGGGGTAGATTGTAATCCCCCTGATTTTCAAGAAAATTTTAATTTTTGGATATTTACATTTTTCTGGAATTTCTGGTATTTTCTGAGAATTTTCTCTAATTAAATTAAGGTGTTTTAATTATTAACTGATTTTTAATTGATGTTTAATAATATTAAAATATTATGAAAATAATATTTTATGGTGTAAAATAGAAAACTAGACCTAGGGTATTTTTCCGAGAATTTATTGGACCCCGGATGGATTTTTAAAAGCCCTAAATACTAATTTAATTATTAAACCCAAATAAACCAGGTTTTTATTAAATAACCAAACCCAATTCCTATCGGGTCGGATCCGGGTCCAACCCAGACCCGACCCGTTAACCCATAACCCGACCCGTCTAATGATTTCGGATCGGGTCGGATCCGCCTGACCCGACCCGACCGCCCGCCCGACCCGCTACCACTTCATCTCCCCCAAACCGCTGCCGACCCGCCGCCCGTTCACCTCCCTGGCGCCGCTCCGGCTTCGCAACGGCCGCCGCCACCGCTCCGACTTCCAGAACCCGCCGCCGCCGTCCGCTGGCCCTTCCCCTCCCCCTCACCGGACGGCCGCTCCCTCTCCCCCATCTCTCCTATATAAAGCCGGACCCTCCTCCAACCCGACCCCTAGCCTCGCCGTGCCGACCGCCCTAGCTTCGCCGGACCGCTGACAACCCGACGCCTAGCCTCCAGAACTCCGGCCGAGCACTCCTCAATCCTAGCCGTCACCTCCCAGGACCTCCACAGCCCCGCCCACTCTTGATCCGGCCGACCAGCAGCCCTAGGCGGAGCTCGGATCTCCCCCGCCGCAGCTCGGCGTAGCAACGCTCCGGTCGTCGTGCCTCCATCCATCCGGCTCCGGCAAGACCGTTCCGCCCTCCTCCGGCCAACACTGGCAAATTGGATCAGAAAACCCTAAAACCTAGGGAGGACACAGGACTCGACTCAGGACACGAGGACACAAGGATTCGGGTTTTTGGACAAGTTCAGGTACCCATAACTTCTGACTCGTAGCTCGGAATTCGATTCCGTAAATTGTATCGTGTAGCTTGTATGACCTTCTCGGTGCCCGGACAAACCGCTCGGGGCATCGCGTCTTGTGGTGATCGCACACCGCGATCCAAAAACAGGAAAAACTTAGCCCTGTTTCACCCCGGAACCGAGTACGCCCCGCCAAACGGGATGACTTGGTCGCGTGCGGTCTTCACAGATACGTGTGCGTCGTTGATACGGACGTGCGGGATTTCGTAGAAGCTGATTCGGATGTGCGTGCACACCGAAATCAGTACGTATCCGCGGACATCGCCCCGTATCCGACCATTCTGATTCTCGCTGTAACTTAGTGTATACACGTCAGATCGAGACAAAACTTGCGCCATCGGACTCATAGCAATACGCTGGTCCTGTGAGCCAAGTTTGGTTCGATTCTGAGAACATTGACAAAATCGTGTGTTGTGGGCCCCATAGGCTCCACCCGACGGGCGATTTTGAGAACGGCTCATCGGAATCCAATTCTGGAAGTTCCATTGGGTTCGTATCATCGTTCCTGACTTGTTGACACTAAGTTGGACTATTTTCGAGACCTTTGACCCTGACGCATTTTTCGGTGCAAAGGGGCCCACATTTGGACCCCGTCTTGATCCGAAAATGACGTTTTTGCCCTTGTCTCCAAATTGGACTCAAGGATAGGCGTTCCTAGCTGATTAATATTTTCTGGACCTGATGGTGATGTCTGTTTCAGCAACCGGAGTACTGACTGCAATCCCCGCTGAAGTCAGAGCTATAAATGGAGACAGAACCCAGGCAAGTATACCTCGCCAAATCCTGCAGTTTTGTTGCTTATCTCCTGGATTACTATTCATTATCGTGTAAGATACTTATACAATATTTGCATGTTTTTCAGTTGTTACTTTCCTGTCATATATAGTTCTTGATGTGCTCTGATTTATTCCTGCTGCTCTAGTCATATTTTCTCGGTTTGCGTGCATATACATTATTTGCTCTTTCCTTGGATCACTACTTGTTCCATAGACATATTGTGATGATTTATATGTACTTTACATTCCTGGAGTTGACTTGACTGATTTCTTAGTTCCTAGATGAAGTTATTGGGCATTGACTACACTTGAGCAATCTTGATTGTGAGTACACAATGTACTGCAATAGAAAATTGTTCATTTGACTACCTCCTTCGTGAGCTCCCGATGGGCTGCGAAAGAGCCATACTATAGAATGTGAGTCCCCGTTGGACTGCTTTCTATAGGATCGTGATCTCCTATTGAGATGCGATTACCCCGATTGCTTGTAGTCAAGTTTGATAGCATCACTGGCATGCCACTGTCTTAGATATAGTGATTTCTCGTGTCTTATTTGCTTGTGTTTACTTTCTTCTCTATCTTGCATGTCATTTACTATATTTGGCTCGTATTCTTTTGTATCTTGCTATGTCCCCTGAGGACCTGGTTTTGTTCTCCAGATTTAGCAGACGAGGAGTACCGCAGCTTACGGACCAGCACCAGACGAGAGTTTGATTGCAGTTGATAGCCCTGCTTCTTAGTTATTTTCTAGCATGTTTTAGTTATCTCTTTCTTGTCTTTATTTTCTTGTTTGTCGGTAGTGGATTTGTCTCCACCCGACTTAGTATTATTTCTTGCTGGATATTCGTCTGTAACTTTACTTTCACATTTAATTCTGTTTTGTTTTAGTTCATGCTGTTCTGTGGATGAGATAGTAAACCCTGCCTAATATAATACAGCTTAAGTACACTCCGAAGGATCCATTAAATTGGGTTTGTCCATCGGTGTGTGCTGCTGGCCATTATCACGCGTCCAGTCCCTCGGTATTTTGGGACTGGGGCATGACAGTTAGGAATCCCATGGTGTGGTCACATGATCAATCCTCCTATATGTCGTACCGTAGCACGGTCCACGCTAGATACGAATCCACTTTGTTACTTGATAGCTAAAACTGGATTCACCCGAGCGTGATGCAGCAATCAATCAAGTCCTAGCCAGGATTTGGTAGTTGACCCACATACCATGCCCGTGCTTGGAAATTAATATAATAATATAACATGTCGAGTAGTATATGAGGCATTCTCAGGCACAACACGAAACATGTAATCTCGTAGCATATAGAAAGTTATGTCATACCTCAGTGCACATTATGATATGGTCGTACCTCAGTGCAACTTATAACACATGTATACGTAGCACGTAGTAATTGTATCAGCACGGATACAAGAAATTGGGTCAAATTACCAAACTTAAGTTGGCCGTATGATCCTTATCACAATGGGATACATAGCTCATGTTATGCGCATAGCTGGTTAGTCACTTGTGACATAGTCAATTCTAGCACACGGCCATGTCTAGCACAAGGTCTGGTTACTAAGTCCATTCTTCCATAGGATTAATCACAAGCAATTGTCAAAACCAACAACATAGAACAAAGAAATATTCCAAGTAAAATAGCTAAGTTGTATGCACAACTTGGCGCATGAGACCGGTGTAGCATGGATTATCGGCCGTATGCTACCTCAGGCCGCATATGATCCCAGGCCGCATGCTCCTCTAAACTACATGCTCCAGACAAAAGTTAACTCTTAGAATAAGTACCGAAGTGATGTGTCAAAGAAGTGGCTGAAGTGATGGATGTGATAAGCCATAAAGTATTAGAGAGAAAAGACAAAATCATTGAAAGATGTGCAAGAGAAAAACAAGGTTATGCGTCCACTAGAGAAGAGGCACATAGTCACAACCGCATATGGATCATGCTGCTTGCTATGCTTGCCGCATAGATGTCGCTTGGACTTAGCAATTTTTTCATTCGTCCAGCGAATAAAACACAAGCAGTTCTGTCACTTAGGTCCAGAACACTTTGCGTAATGGTCAGTCATGCTTTCAACAAAATGGATACATGCTGGTTGGCTATGCGACAAAGAGTCCAGCCGTATAAGGATCATGCCACATGGATGTTTCGGCCGCATATGGTGCTGGCCGCATAAGAACTTGGTCTTCTCCAGACAGCAAGTTCAGCCACGGCAAAAAAGCTCCAAAAAACTCGAAAATTATTTTCTTCATAAAATTTTATTTTATCTCTAAATTGAGTGAAACAAAAGCCAAAATGCTCAAAATGAAGTGCTCCATCAACCAAAAAAACTGATTTTCTAAAATACCATGTTTTAGTAGATCAAAACCATAAAAATATATGGAACCCATAAAAATTCTAAACTTAAAATATAGATCTACTCATATCTAGCCATCAAAACCGAAAACTTCAAGTATTAAAAGTGTTTAGAATCATAATATACATATATTAGACTAATAAAATGGAAGGAAAGAGCAAGAATAAAAAATTAAAAGATTCTTCCATCTAATGCAAGGTGTACTTGCCTAAAATGAAGAAAGAAGAAAAAAAATAAGATAATGAGGGAAGAGAGAGAAAGAAGTTAGCTATATATGATAGGGTTTAGGTTTAGACCATAGGTTAACTCATGACCAAACCAACCCAACAATTAAACCATAAGTTTAATTGAACCAAAGAATGGGTCTAGTCTCCATGACATGCAATCAAATCACCATGCAAGCAAGAAAAATATAAGCAGGAAAACTAATATGTCCCAAATATGAATATCGAGAACGGGGAGTGATATCATGCGTTCCATGCGACTTTAGCCCTCTGTGTTCCAGACTCCATGCGTTCCATGCATCTCTAGTCCCATGCGTTCCATATTCCATGCATCCCATGTATCTCGGGCCCCATGCGTTCCAGACGCCATGTGTCCCATGCGTCTCAGACTCATTGTGTCCAACATGGCAAGGTTCCCTGAGACAAAATATTTCTGTTGTGATTCTCTCCAATTGAATGTGAGCCACGTGTCAATCTGACCAAATCACGCAAACAGAAGACAAGAACCTTCAAGATCTCTAGCAACAGCAAATCCCAACAAAACATCCACATGGCAGCTTGCTTTCGCTTTAACCCATACTACGCGCCCACAGTTGCAATCGTATTTTATTGAAGAAGCCCTATACGACCACCAAACAGAGGTACATACGACACATATAACCCATCAGTATGATGGCTATAAATAGGAGAAACTTGGACGTTCCCAAAGGATGGCTTTTTCTGCTTTAGGGAGAGATCATACCCTCCCAGAGAGTTATGTACGTGCACACAAGCTCAGGAGAGAGAAGAAAAAAGCATCATCATTCCCTCGTCAGACCGTCAATGGAGTAAAGGAGCCGCCACAGCGCTTGATCTCCATTGTCACACTACCTTGATTAAATATTGTACTTAGATCTTCTGCTTATGACTTATTTCTATGTTTGTTTATTATTAAATAAAAGTGTACCTAAACTCACTTGTAATGGCGAATAGTGCTTCCTTGTGGTACTTGCTATTTGGGGTCTAACCCCACTATTTTGCATGGCCAGGTTTAGAGCCAGCACCTGAGGATCAAGCTTATCTCACCCTCACTGATGACAAGCACCAGAAAGATGGCTGCTGAGGAACACGAGTGAGTTTGTTTATTCGCTGTTCGTCTTTTGTAAACTATATTCTTCTAGGCATTTAGCCAACCGGCACCTGTTAGCCGACAAATTTGGACATTAGTTCCTTACATGAATGTATATATATTCATACTGCAGCTGACTTACTGTCATGTATACTTTGATCTTACATCTGGCACATTATTCTGTACCGCCAGATCTCTAAATAATATTCTGATATGGCATTTGGACGCCTTTCTGCTTATTCTAAAATATTCTATATTATTGCTATTTATTTGAATGATTGTAACATAGAAGTTCTTGACCCTAGGAGACTTGATTGTAGTATGTACCCCCTTGTCTCTAGACAACCTTAACACATTGCAGGTTGCTTCGGTATTCTGCAAGGTGTGGTTGCTAAGTCATTCCCCCGCTCTCCAGTATTCTGGATCTGGGGCATGACATATGGTTATGCCAAGTTAGAAGACAATGCATCATGTCAGATTATCTTTTGAGGAATTGTCGGCATAGGCGAGATCGAGGCATGCTGTCATTCCCTGATTCCCGTAAGGGGCCGATTATCCCCGCTTAGCATCTTGCAGAACCGATCGTCCTTGCAAGGGCATGGTGTCGTGCAAGCCTAAGTTACGCTTGCATAAGGCCAAGGCTTTGAATAAGGACAAGATAAGCTATTCAGAGTAAGAATTAGTGGCATTGAAGAAAAGTAAAGAACACAATAGTATACGAAAATAAGCTCTTTATTGATATTCAATAAGTGTTACAAGTGGCTCTTGGCCGAGATTATAATTCTCTCAAGCTATCTTTCTCGATTACAATGTCATCGTTCCATACATTATATCCTTTTATACAAAAGTATCTCAAAAATCTTGATACGGCTCAAGGAATCGAATCTCGATTTTCAGCTCCTAAGGATGAGGATATGATATCGCTTCTTTGGACGATACAAAACCTGCGAACAAGCAAACTAGTGGGGGGTCAGCACTTTGGGAATACTGGTGAGTATTAAAAGCAACGAACAGAAGCAACACTCTATA
Source organism: Iris macrosiphon (assembly GCA_036927795.1). Classification (NCBI taxonomy): domain Eukaryota; kingdom Viridiplantae; phylum Streptophyta; class Magnoliopsida; order Asparagales; family Iridaceae; genus Iris; species Iris macrosiphon. The sequence goes on from JAYESA010000006.1 coordinate 79,992,612, forward strand.
AAACCAACACTAAGTAATCATGTGATAAAATATTATATTACTAGTGATCTTGCTACTTTTTACCTAGGTTCTTTTCATGCAGCACAAGATTAGAGTCATATTACTTCTTTCGAAAATATATCCTTGAAAATAGTTTGCATATTCAATACAATCAAGCATGCTATAGGGACAGTGTTCTATCGTACAGTACACAACATGTATCGTGAGCCATATTCATTAACTCTTAGGAACAATAACAGTGATCTAGTGGACTATGTATCTGATGCAAGAGGGCAGCTGCATATTCAAGTTAAACATGCAAGTCTAGGAGCAGTACAAGATTCAAGCATAATCAGAAATCAATACACCACTTATTAAGTGATTTTTACCCTTCGCCGAATGGTTATCCCGGTAACAGACATACAAGTTGGCAACAATTTGCATATACATATGAGATTTTATTTTCTGTTTGTCTCTGTATTAAATAGTTAGGTATGCAAGAAGGCTAACCTAGCATGCACCCTAAATATATGATGGCCCATGGAAACCATGATTAGCAGTTGGGACGTTGAAGCTCATCTCACTAATAAACTGACACCATTCCTTATCCACGGAGGTCTTCAATCCTCAGAGTGTCATGTACTCTCCTAGGCCGAACGATTCCCAGTGCCCCAGGAACTGATCGAGACGGTACGTCCTTGTGCACAAGTTTTTCTAGTCCGATGCATGAATGCACTTCTACAGATAACACACAATGCAAACAGGCAATAATCAAGCAAAATTTTCTATATTGTTGTACGGGGCACGTAACCATCAATCCTCTTCTTCTTACATAGCAGAGTACTCGATGTACGGGACAAGTAACCATCGATGTATGGGGCATGTAACCATCGATGTACCGGTATCGTAACCATCGAGTAATTGCTCGTATCATCTCTTCTCTTATGCAACAGTTCTATAAATTAGGCATGTCATAGTCTTTATTTATCTTTACAAGTATGTAGTTCTACTCTAGTTTAGCATACGATACAAAGACAAGTTCAAGCAATCTTTAACTCTTCCTTTTTAGCATGGAACTAGTTCGTTCAATAGTTGTGTCCGTGTAACTTAGCATGCAACATTTTATTCTTTTACTAAGCTTGGCAAGGGTTCATTCTTAAGTAGTGTCTATGTGTATGAGAATGCACATTCATTCTTAACTAAGCATGGCAAGGTTCTTTTCAATGACAAGCATTACAAGTTCTCTAGTTAAGCATACATGTTCTCGTTCTATCATTCTCATGTGAATATTCTCTACTTAGCAACAAGCATTACAAAAACTCACATTTATTAATAAGGCGTGCAAGAATCAGAGAATGAAGTTCTGTCCACTCACCCAGATCAATCGTCTTGTGTTTCGATCGAGAAATTCTTCGAGAAGGCATCCGCTCGAGCCAACAAAGTGATATCTCGTGTACATAGTGCCATCGCAGAGTAGGGCACCACATGCAACTGTACTTATAGATGTGAGTGGATCTGTCCCTTCTCCTCTACTCCTTCATGCCTAAATAAAATGAATACCCATATTATTTTACTGTATTTTCTTACTAAATGCTTCTCTAGTTCACATAATGATAATGATGCCTTATATTCAGTAATATTGAAATTAAAGAAACACATGAATGCTAACTATGTGTACTATTGACACAAGAATGCTATAATGTATGTTTTATATGAGAAAAGAGGTAACACTGTACAATCTACTTTACATGCTTGTAACACTGAGAATGGAATATTGAATATCTATACAGGTAAAAGTATATCAATGCAGAGTAAATATGAAAGAAATACTTCATATGCGAGTATAATTGTGGTTTGGTACCACCGGGCCACGAGAAGGTCTGTAAGTTGGGACCTACGGGTCACCAAACGATATGAGAATGAGTACAACAAGTATCAATAATACTAGGCTTTACTTACGTTTCTTTACCATTAAATTTATGCTTATGATTTTATTTTCATAGACGTTGCATGGTCATAGACAACTTGTGCACAAGGTTTGGTAAGTTTTCTCGAGCGAGATGCACCGGGGCACCGAGATCGTTCAACCTAGGAGAAAATATAGTGCTTTGGTAGAACTGCGTATAAATGAGATATTCATTGGGGATCGCAACCTCATGAATGGTGCTTCATATACCCATTAAAGTAGTATATGGCATGCCCTTCGTGGTGCAAAAATTATATCACCAATGACCCTCATGTAGTTAGGCAGCATATTGATGAGAATAATTATGCTTGATTAACAGATCATTCGCTGGAACTCTTCATATTTCTTATTGTATCACTAATCCTTGTTTTATAGCGATATGACTAGTGGGCTATTGGTAAGAATCGTTAATAAGAAATATGTAATATTTTTCTCATATTCAATTTATACTATGGATCCTATAACATGCTTTCGTTATGCTGCTGGATATCCTGGACATTGAAATGGGCATAGTCCCTAATAGAAAGATCAATAAATTAATGTGCATGCTTATCACATGATTACTTAGTGTTATTTAGGTGAGTGGGCTAGTTCTGCTCACCAGTACGCGATATGTACTGACCCACATTTATGGGCATCTCCAGGTACTAGTTATAGTGAGTAGCTAGAACTCTCCTGAGACATCAAAGCATTATTAGGGGGTGTAGAAGCTCTTCTTACATTGGAGGCATCTTCTGTTATAAATGACATAATGTATGGAATAGTGTAATTCAGTTTTATTAGTGAGATTGTAAGCCAAGACAAAAATGTCAATGTAAGCCAAGTATCCAAGTATCAATTATAATTAAGAAGCTTTGTAATCTGTTGTAAACCATGTATTCAAAGATCATTATCAATAAAGACCTACTTTTTCTATTGTGACTTTACTTTATATGCTTATTTTTCGTTGCTATATCAATATTTCTGAGAAATACCATAACTTGTTTATCTTCTTGTCTTGTACAAGTGCAATATAAGCTTGTACAGCATCACGTCCGTGGCTACTTTCAATTTTTCAGAATCGGGACGTGACATTATGTAAGTTGCTACGTTTCTCTTAGGACCTGGTTTCCTTTTAGGTTATTTGTTGAGCTTTTATGTAGGATTATATGGGATTAATTCTTCAGTATTCAGGTATACTTAGTCGATACCTTCTTTAGTGTTCTCCATGTAGTTATTTTTGGTTCTATAGTACATATTGTTATAGATTGACTTATTAATGTTTTTATGTGCATATTATGAACAGATTAACTAACTCTGGACAAAGTATAAGTATTCCAGTTGGGCTGGAGTCCTGTTCATGCGTAATTGGCCATTGTTATGTAGCCTAACTCTACATATTTTGTTACTGAGTTTGACAAAAGATAATTGACTAAATGATATATATATATATATATATATATATATATATATATATATATATATATATATATATATATGGAAAATAATTTTTTCATAACTTAAATTAATTCAAAATAATAATTAAAATAATAAAATATACAATGATAACAATATCAATTTTACAAGAATTTGAAATTGCACTCATAATCCGGTTCAGATACAAATTCAATTACCTAAAATTAAAAAACAATCGAATATGAAAATATAACCATAAAAAAAATACCATAAAATAATATGATTTTTGGGAAATGGTCACAATAGGCCATGATCCGAATCATTCAAAACAATTACAGATTCGGGATGTAACATTATGTAAGTTTCTACGTTCTTCTTAGGACCTAGTTTCCTTTTAGGTTATTTGTTGAGCTTCTATATAGGATTATTGGGGATTAATTATTCGGTATTCAGGTATACTTAGTCGATACCTTCTTTAGTGTTCTCCATGTAGTTAGTTTTGGTTCTATAGTACATATTGTTATAGATAGACTTATTAATGTTTTTATGTGGATATTATGGATAGATTAACTGACTCTGGACAAAGTATAAGTATTCTAGTTGGGCTAGAGTCATGTTCATGCGTAATTGGCCATTGTTATGTAGCCTAACTCTACATATTTTGTTATTGAGTTTGACAAAAGATAATTGACTAAATGATATATATATATATATATATATATATATATATATATATATATATATATATATATATATGGTAAACGGGATATGAGCCATAGTGCTAATTTTTCTACATGAGTCATGCACATGTGGACCAATAGGAATAGAGTGTACTAGTGCACATGGTTGCACATGGGATGAGGAAGTCTATTCCTATTGGTCCACATGTGTCACGACCCAATTCCGTAGAATCACTTGAGGCGTCCCCCGAATCGTGACCGCCGTGCGGGCCTGGAGTTGCGCCCGCACAAGGCTTTAATGATTTGCATAGCAAGCACATATTCAGAGTACGCAGATAAATTGAAACACAGATTTGAAACATAGAAAAGTTCTCTTTATTGATAATGAACATCTATTACAAACTCTTGAACGAGTTAGCTAATATGCCGAACGGCTTACAAAAGAGATGACTCAAAATGAGATAGCAGTCCTGTACATTACATCCCTTTATAAACTCAAAATAATAAAGACCTCCAGGCTGGAGGATCGCTTTGCCACGGAGCTACATTTGTGTATGAAGAGTTGCAACTTCGGATTTCAAAATGCTTCAGGGGCGCGGTGAAGATGCGCCAACAGTTGGACTGGATCGGGTAGACGACTTCGGCTCCTCGCTCGGTTCGCCTTGGTGCGGAGAACCTGTTTCAACGAGGGTCAGCATATCGAAACATGCTGGTGAAGGCGAGCTAGCCTGACTATACCAATCAACACGTTGTTTAGTGAAGCATGCATATTTGTGGGTTTCTATCTTGCCTTAGTTCATTTACAAGTAAGCAGCATATTGAATTTACTAAAATGAACGTGCCACCGTTAGGTGGATTTTACCTGACCGTCTGAATTACCTGCACAATACTTACCATGCCTTCCCTGCCACGAAGACACAAGTTACTATGCAACAGGTTTAAATATACACGATGATCACTGGCATGGTTGCCATAATGGACTAGTCCGAGACAAGGATAGCATGCAACGATAGTACACGAGGCATTGCAAGCCATCTTATCCCGTACACGATGACTATACATGAGTTCCGCCCGGATCGGATCGGTGCCAGTGCCCCAGCGACCGTCCGCAGAACTATACCTTGTGCACAAGTTGTCCATGATCGAACACGATTAACAAGTTAACAATTTATGCAGTTGAGGCAACACGATTGCAAGAACACGAGTGCAAGAACACGAGTGCACGACAAGCAGTAATACATGATTCATTTAACATAGCCTCCCTGAACAATTATGCATATACAAGATGTGTTCTATACTTAGCACGTTTAATAGAATATTTGCACGAACAAGCATACGATAAGGCAATAGTTCACAGGTTTGATTGACAAGCATAATAACCAAGTATATTTGTCTTTTATCTTGGTTTCTTTTATTATTATTTGGTATCGTTTGATCGGGGCATAGAAGAGTGCAGATTTATTAGCTGTGAAGCTTGGAAGCAGGACTAGCTAATCGGGTTGGTAGCCACTCACTTAGATTTTGGAAAGAAGAAGGAAAGAGGCGCTTCACGACTCTGCTCGCAAGCTACCTACTGCTCGTTCACCTGCACACGAACAGCTCGATTAATCCTTCTTCCTCTCTTTCCAAGTCTCGGAATAGAAGTGCAAGTCAATGAACGAAAACAATAAAAACCATCGAAACCGTTCAAGGAAAACAAGCAAATCCCAAAACCAACTCAAAGCACGAAAGCAACAAGTTACATCGAAAACCGAGGCAATAAAAGATAGCAGCGGAGAGGTCCCTCCTGACTCTGCCGCTAAGCCGATCCTTGGGGCGCAGTCCACTGAATATGGGAATCGATTCCGAAGAAACAAATTCATAACGAGGACGAGTTCTTAATTTAATCTATCCCGATCGAACGATACCGACTTGTGTTTCTTAGCCGCTCTCTCCGCATCGGGAGAACGGGGCGCTACATCCTACCCAACTAATTGGAAGTTTCGTCCTGAAACTTAGGGTAGAACTTACCGTTAGGGATTATTTCGTTGGGGACGACGATCAGGAAGGTTCGGACAGGAATTAATGGCATGGCCTAATTGTCCACACGCTAGGCATAACCCAAGTCTCAAACGACAATTGTTGGCAGTGTGCCCACGCTTTTTACAGAAATTACACGATGGCCCTGGGTTTCCTCTTTGGTGCCCTCCGTTGTTAGGGCATTTTGCAACAGTATTTCCTCTATCGTTGCTTTGGCGTTTGTGAGTGTAGGTATGCACAGCGCCGACAGGAACGTGAGGATAGTGAGGTTCAAGCGATAGGGTGTGATTCATGACTTCATGCATCGTACGATACTGAGGAACGGCTACGTGCGAATGGATGGCAGGGCGTAGTCCACCTTCAAACCTTCTAGCTTGACTCGCTGCATCAGGTAAATAGGCCCTAGCGAATTTGGAGAGTCGGTTGAATTCGGCGGAGTACTCCTTAACTGTCATGCTGCCTTGCCGCAGCTGCACGAACTCGTTTTCCATTTGACGTGTACTGGAGGGGGTACAAACTCCTCTTCGAACGCGGCACTAAAGGTCATCCACGAGATCGCCTCCTCTCCGTGATCAAATTGGAGAGATCGTCGATGCACGTCCCACCAATCGTGTGCATTGAGGCAGAGCTGTAGTTGCGCGCAGGCGACACGCTTCTCTTCGGAGACCTTTAGCAGAGCGAAGTGATCTTCAAGTTCGGCCAACCAATCTAGAGCTACGACTGGGTCCTCAGTCCCGTTGAATGGGGTGTTGCAGACTTTCTTGAAGTAGCCAAAGTCGAAGGCAGTCACGTCCCTCGCCCTTAGAATTTGTGGCGTCTCTACTTCAAGCACGGGCTGTTCCACCGGAGTCGCTGGCGTTGCCGCGGACTGGTTGGATGCCAAAGTCTGAACGATCTGCTGTAGGGTATCTACCTGCTTTTGTTGGACTGAGAATCGTGCTTCTATATTGTCTTGAAACTTGAGCTGACTCTCTTCCGCCCGCTTCTCGGCCCGTTCATAGCGAGCCTCGTCCCTTTGTTGGTTTGCCTCCAACATCTGCAACATTCGTTGGACGGGATCGATGCTTGGCACGGCTCGCTGGCTCTTTGAACTTCCCGAAGTATCCGAACTACTTTCTTGGCCTTGCGTTTCGTCCGGAGTTTGTGCTGCAGATTGCGCTGGAGCCATTCCTTCAAAAGAAGGTAAATTACATTAGGATCATAATGTATTATGGACTTATTGCATGAACGTATCTCATTTTAGCCTAGCGAGTTCAAGAGTTTGCACAGGAATTTGATCGTTAAAGGAACTTTTCCAGCACGAAGTCTAAAGAACTTGAATCTGTGCTCTGATACCACTATGTCACGACCCAATTCCGTAGAATCACTTGAGGCGTCCCCCGAATCGTGACCGCCGTGCGGGCCTGGAGTTGCGCCCGCACAAGGCTTTAATGATTTGCATAGCAAGCACATATTCAGAGTACGCAGATAAATTGAAACACAGATTTGAAACATAAAAAAGTTCTCTTTATTGATAATGAACATCTATTACAAACTCTTGAACGAGTTAGCTAATATGCCGAACGGCTTACAAAAGAGATGACTCAAAATGAGATAGCAGTCCTGTACATTACATCCCTTTATAAACTCAAAATGATAAAGACCTCCAGGCTGGAGGATCGCTTTGCCACGGAGCTGCATTTGTGTATGAAGAGTTGCAGCTTCGGACTTCAAAATGCTTCAGGGGCGCGGTGAAGATGCGCCAACAGTTGGACTGGATCGGGTAGACGACTTCGGCTCCTCGCTCTGTTCGCCTTGGTGCGGAGAACCTGTTTCAACGAGGGTCAGCATATCGAAACATGCTGGTGAAGGCGAGCTAGCCTGACTATACCAATCAACACATTGTTTAGTGAAGCATGCATATTTGTGGGTTTCTATCTTGCCTTAGTTCATTTATAAGTAAGCAGCATATTGAATTTACTAAAATGAACGTGCCACCGTTAGGTGGATTTTACCTGACCGTCTGAATTACCTGCACAATACTTACCATACCTTCCTTGCCACGAAGACACAAGTTAGTATGCAACAGGTTTAAATATACACGATGATCACTGGCATGGTTGCCATAATGGACTAGTCCGAGACAAGGATAGCATGCAACGATAGTACACGAGGCATTGCAAGCCATCTTATCCCGTACACGATGACTATACACGAGTTCCGTCCGGATCGGATCGGTGCCAGTGCCCCAGCGACCGTCCGCAGAACTATACCTTGTGCACAAGTTGTCCATGATCGAACACGATTAACAAGTTAACAATTTATGCAGTTGAGGCAACACGATTGCAAGAACACGAGTGCAAGAACACGAGTGCACGACAAGCAGTAATACATGATTCATTTAACATAGCCTCCCTGAATAATTATGCATATACAAGATGTGTTATATACTTAGCACGTTTTATAGAACATTTGCACGAACAAGCATACGATAAGGCAATAGTTCACAGGTTTGATTGACAAGCATAATAACCAAGTATATTTGTCTTTTATCTTGGTTTCTTTTATTATTATTTGGTATCGTTTGATCGGGGCATAGAAGAGTGCAGATTTATTAGCTGTGAAGCTTGGAAGCAGGACTAGCTAATCGGGTTGGTAGCCACTCACTTAGATTTTGGAAAGAAGAAGGAAAGTGGCGCTTCACGACTCCGCTCGCAAGCCACCTACTGCTCGTTCACCTGCACACGAACAGCTCGATTAATCCTTCTTCCTCTATTTCCAAGTCTCGGAATAGAAGTGCAAGTCAATGAACGAAAATAATGAAAACCATCGAAACCGTTCAAGGAAAACAAGCAAATCCCAAAACCAACTCAAAGCACGAAAGCAACAAGCGACATCGAAAACCGAGGCAATAAAAGATAGCAGCGGAGAGGTCCCTCCTGACTCTGCCGCTAAGCCGATCCTTGGGGCGCAGTCCACTGAATATGGGAATCGATTCCGAAGAAACAAATCCATAACGAGGACGAGTTCTTAATTCAATCTATCCCGATCGAACGATACCGACTTGTGTTTCTTAGCCGCGCTCTCCGCATCGGGAGAACGGGGCGCTACAACATGTGCATGCTTCATGTAGAAAAATGAGCACTATGGCTCATATCCCGTTTACCCATATATATATATATATATATATATAGAAAATAAATTATTCATAACTTAAATTAATTCAAAATAAGAATTAAAATAATAAAATATGCATTGATAATAATATTATTTCACAAGAATTTGAAACTGCACTCATAATCCAGTTCGGATAAAAAATTAATTACCTAAAATTAAAAAAAAATCGGACATGAAAATACAAACCAAAAAAAAAAATTACCATAAAATAATATGATTTTTGGGAAATGGTCACTACAGGCCATGATCCGAATCATTCTCAACAATTACATAAGAAGCTATCCATGTTTTTTCATTCTTGAATGATCGATACGGTACAACAACTCAAAAGAAAGAAGTATCGTTAAGTTCTTCATACTTGTTCCAAGTTTGAAGTACCATTTGTACAATAGGAATCCCCTTCCTTATATGTTTCTTCTTTGTGCAATATTCTTATTTGATAAAAAAACATCCCATGATCCTAAACCGATCTTACATCGGATCACGAATCCCAAGTTTATCTTTAATTGTATTAGTTTCTTTAATTGATTTATTTTATATAGATTTTTATTAGTTTCTATAATTAATTTCTTCATAGTAATATTAATAATTGATAGTACATCATTGATAAGTGCATCCAATTTTTTTTATTCTTGAGTGACTGATATGGCAAAACAACTCAAAAGAAAGAAGTATCGTTAATTCCTTACATGCTTTTGGTTACTACCACATTTTCTAGAAAAGGGTATTTTGGTCATTTTATAATTTATTAATTAATATGCATGTGGTATAATTATTTATTGTATTATTTATTTATTTTTAGATGTTATATTTTATAGTTTGGACTTGTGTTAGTGGACCTAACTAGATTAGACTTGAGCCCAACAAACAAGCCCAATAGTTAGCCCATGTATTAAGAGAATGACTAAATTAGTTAAACCAATTGGATTAGAACCTTCCTTCCTTAATTAATTCCTTCATGACAAGCCCCAAGGGGTAATTTGGAATTTGTATATTTCTTGGAAGAGGGGGAAGGGGCCGGCCATAAGAGTAGGGGAGAGCCTCTCTCTCTTCATCCATTCATCTCATTTTTAGATGTAGAATTTCCCTTTTTCAAATTCCTCCCTTCCCTACGCCAATCCCTATCCAAATTCTCTCACAATTCATTCTCTACTCACCATTGGAGGCTATTAGAACAAGGAGGAGGCAAGGGTCTATAAGGAGGAGGAAGGAGCACACGTAGAAGGCTCTTGACACGCTTTTGGAGACTTACATTGGGAATCCATCTCCCAATAGGTACAATTTAGGTTTTCCACTCTAATTAGACTCTAAATCTATAGTTTAATCATTAGAAACTCTCCCATATAATAAGGCTACCCATAGGAAGTAAAATTAGTTTCATAGGAGGCCTATGGAGGAAGTTATGTTGTATTTTGTGTCAATTTTGGAGGAATTTCGATATTAGCACATCATGTGTTTGTCAATAGGTCAATTAGACCAAAATAATATGTGTTTATTGTGTGAGACTAGTGTCGTGTCTACAAATGAATACGTGTAGGTCGTATCATGGCAATTTAGTGATACATGTTATTTTGGGGGTTTTTTCTTTGACACGGGTGATACACATGCCATATTTTGACACGGACACGTAGTTGAGTAGTTAGCATTTCGTATTATTCATAATTATGATTCTAGACTTGCTCGTGTGCTTCAGGATATATTTGGTGATGTGTTGGAGCTGTATCGCAAGTGTATCATAGATTGAGTGTGATACGGTTGCGGTACACTCCACGTGTTTGTTGTTTTGTTTTGTATTCTATTTTAATTTGACTTGGTTATAGCTATTAGAGTATTGTATTTGAGTTGTATATGCTACATATATTTATATATGGTTTCTATATACATCTATCTATGTTTCTATTGTATTTAGTGTATTTTGGTTGTGTTCTAGTTGTATGTGAAAAAAAGGGTTTCCTTGTGAACATGTGTTAGAGTTGTGCTCAATGATTTGGGTGTATGGACTGATTATGAGTATTGTATTTGATAGTAAGGAGTTATGGGGACTATTTGATTCATATAAGGACTGTTATAGAGTGGTGAACCGACAAGGAGGCAATGGGGAGAGTGTTCACTGTCAGTTGACAGTGAGGAGTATCGGGTTGGGGTTGTGCACCAAGTGCATAGCAGTCGGGTTTGCTACCATCTGTAAGTGGTTTGTGCAATGGCAAGTTTCAGTTGGTGTGCTGCTTAGAGCAACAACAACAGTGGGGGCATTGAGGATTAGCAGAAGGAGCAATAGCAGCAGCACAGTACTGCCAATTGGGGCAGCATGCAGCAGCAGTATAGATGATGTGAACAACATCCACATGGTTGGGGTCAGGTTTTTGATGAGGATGGTTAATTGGATTTATGATGGAGTGTTAGTAAGTTATGTCAGTTAGTATGTTAAGACAGATAGTTAATTGGTTATGGAGTATGTTAATGATAGGCTGGTTAGTATTAAGTTATGGTTAGTTGCTTTGAGTTAGAAGTTAGTTGTCTGATAACACATGTTATAGTAGATGTGTTAGTTGTACGTTAGTAATTAAATAGGTATGTTAGTGTAGTGGTTATGTGTTATGGTGTAGGTAATATATTAGATAAGTTATGAATGGAAGGAGAGTTAACTGTTAGAATGATGTCAGTTGGTTAAGGTAGAGTTGATAGGTATATCAGTTTGTGGATTGTTAGTATATTGTATATATGTAATGTTAGGGTATTGATATATAAAATTATATGTTCGTATTAGTCGTATATGTTTGCTATACATATATGTGGTTGTCAGTATTAATTGATATATATATATATATATATATATATATATATATATATATATATATATATATATATATATATATATATATAAGTATTACCTTGTGTTGGATCCACTATACCAGTCGGGGTGGGAAGTGTTAGTATAAATATATGATCATACCCCTCATTGTGCATGTCCTTGTGAGTGTTTATCATACACCTCACGTATGATTAACCATGCCCTAATTCTTATGCAAGTTCCAAGGCCGATCACATGTTGAAGCTGGTACTCACTCACATAGTAGTAGTATTTCTTGCTCATATTCATGATGCTTATTTTCTTGTATTTAATTCAAGTATTCCTATTTTTTATATCTCTTGTACTTGTATCTTCATCTTATATATTCACTCTATTTTCTGTTACATATTTTTTATCATTTATTGGAACTGCTGTTAGAGGTGTACTTGGCTCCTTTCTTGACTGGATATATTTTTTCTAGATGACACTGAGGAGTGGTATCCCACTTAGTACAGGCCTCTGGACGTAGTTTGCTTAGTGCCAGAGACTTTGGCTCAGGAGGGACTAATCTCGGTTGAGACAGACGACCCATTACATGTAGCTCAGTAGATAGGTTTATTGTACTGGATTTGTCTCCAGCTTTCGACATTATTATTTCTTATTATATTTGATGACTCATTGTATATTATTTTGTCTTGTGAGTTGTATTTGACTCTTCAGTTCTTTATATCATATTCGTGCGATTGTTCCTTCTTATAGATCTGTGATTGAGTATTTATACTTCATTGGTGGCATTATATATCATGATGATCATTATTGCTAGATAGATAGTTTACCCAAACAGCGTTCTACCGTCGATACTGCGGCATATGTTGGATGTTGTTCACTACTCGTGCCCCTACACCGGGTGCGAGTCGTGACACATTTTTAGTGGTGGTCCATGCAGGTCATCGAGGTCGCAATTAATGCGATTCTTAGTGGTGCTCTAATTTGAGTGCTATTATGAGCCTATTTCAGGATATATGATATAGGCTATAGGCTGAGAATACTCAATTACAACTAGAAAAAACTCTATCGTTCATTTCAACTTTTCTTCTTTGATATTTGATAATTGAGCTTTAAATGTCCTTCTTTGAGTATACACTAGAAAAAAAAAATCTCATTTGCGACAAACATTTACGAGGGTTCTCGAAAAAGTAGTATTTGCAACAAAAAAAATTTGTTCTGTCGAAAGATCTCATAAAAGTCCATATTATTTCTGACGCATAATGCACGCTCAGAAAAGAGCATTTTTTGTCGAAATTACTCAATAATTGGAGGGGCACCAATACTATTTTCGACCAAAAAAAAATTTCTAGGAAAAAAATGTTGTTATTTCTGAGGACAAATAAGCCCCGTCGTAAATATTGCCCTAATTGCGAGGGCAATTACAGTTGTTCATAAATAATAATTTATTTATGAGAAATACTAGATATTGTCAAAAATAAATTTGGTATTTAAGAGGGAACATAAAGTATAGATTTTTCCAAGGATTTTCTTATGTCATCAGAAGTTGTTGACTATTTCCTATACCAAGTAGACATTGTCGAAAATTATTAAGTTATTGACTTAATCTTTCTCTGATTTGTAATTATCTCTAACCATGATTGTAGGGATTCAGTTGTAACCTCATGAGTTAGTTTATTTGTACTTATCTCTAACCATGATTGTAGGGATTAAGTTGTAACCTCATGAGTTAGTTTTGATGTAAACTCTGCTATATAAAGGCCCATGCATCAAAATAATAAATGGGAACCTTTTTCCCATATTTATCTTTTCTTTACAAAAATAATAATCAAATAAAAGTCCATATTATTTTCGACGCATAAAGCGCGCTCGAAAACAAGCTATCTTTTGTCAGAATTACTCATTAATTGGAGAGAGTTGTTGGCGCCAAAACTATTTTCGACCAGAATATTTATTTCTTGGAAAATAGTATTAATATTTCTAACGACAAATAAGCCCCGTCGTAAATAGTGGCATAATTGTGAGGGCAATTATAGTTGTTCATAAATAAGGATTTATTTATGGGAAACACTAAATATGTCGAAGATAAATTTGTATTTACGAGGGAACATAAATATTGTCGGTGAAAGTATATGTTTTTTTAAGAATTTTTTATGTCATCGGAAGTAGTTGACTATTTCCGATACCAAGTAGACATTGTCAAAAATAGTTATAAAATAAGAAATAATTCTAAATTTTTGAATGTCTAAGAATGTCTTATTCAAGAGGGATGAATGATAAATTATTAGATTTTTTTTTAAGCAATTCATAAAATGACGAATATTCCATTTTAAATTTGGTTTAAGGGACTCATAACTCTATTTACTACAAGATTTTTGAAGCAAGTCATAATTTTTGGGAACTTATTTAAAAAATATGAGATTTAATGGACTTATATGCAAAAACCATGATTAATTATTTATTAGTGTGTAAATATGTGTGTATTGTGTTTATATTTTCTTGTATAGTATTATCTTTTTAAAGTGTTTTCTAAATTAAGATACTCATTAAAAAAGATTTCTCCAAATAAATCTAAAAGGTTTATCCAAATGATCAAATAATTCACCAAATAAATTAAAAATACTAGTAAATGCACGTGCATTGCACGTAAAATAAATTTAAATATAGAAATTTACGATATTATTGAAATATAGAAATATAGAAATTTAAATTATTTAAAATATTTTAAATGTTATTGAAATATAGAAATGAAAAATGTACGATATTATTGAAATATATAAATTTAAATTATGTTAAAATATTTTAAACATTAATTTTGTTATGATTTGTTACAAAAATAAATTTTAAATTTTGGATATGTGTTTAGTTAGATAATATCATTTAGTGAGTTTAAATATAATTTAAATTTTAAAATATTTTAGGATTTATATATGTCAAGTAGTTAGGAGAATTTTAGAGTGTTTTTTTCAACTACGTGAGAAAACAACTATGGTTACGATACTTAATTTTTTTTAAATTAATTGGTTGATGATATAGATACGACTTAGACGGTTTAATTTGGAGCCGGTTCTAAGCCGCATTATAATATTAGAGATATAACAATAGAGATATAAAAATATAGAAATATAAAAATTAAAATTCTTTAACTCTTTTTTACTCTACAGTAAATTCTCACATCCTCTTCACTGTCGATGTCATGGAGTTATGCTTCTAAAGGACGAAAGCTTTTTTTTTTTTTTCACTTCACTTATTGTGGCAGTGCTCTTGTTGGGATTGTATATTTGTATGTGAATTTTTCACACACTACAACAAAAAATTATTTTTACAAAGTTTTCATTTACAACATTTTTTTAAAAATATTGTAAAAAGTTAGATCTTTTATAATGTTTCAAATGAGAACATTATAAAATGTTAATAATAACAACGTTTTATATTTAAATGTTGTGAACATCTTTTTTTTTTACAATAATTTAGGATAAATGTTATAAATTTAATATTTAACAATATTTTTTGTTTGTAGATAGTTAAAAAAAATTAAAAGAATAAGGATATGTTTGGTATAATCGTAATAAAATCGAATAAATTTTTTTTATTCGTTTTCATTAGAACAAATATTACATTGCAGTGAACGCCCTACTAAATATGTTGCACCTAAAATTTAGTTTGGCTCCACCTTAAAATCGGCTTTTGATAAGGGCACTACCATATTTACTTGGAACTTTTACTTATACTAACCCAACATTTTACTCATACTAGCCCACTACTTCCAAACCCTCCCAAACCCTCCCCACCCGACCGGAGCCCTCCCCCCTCCCGCCGCCCTCCTCCGCCTCCTCCCCCGTCCTCCACCGCAGCCTCCCGTCGCCGCGCCTCCCGTCGTCGTCGCCGTCAAAACCAAAAAAGAAAATAAAAAAATAGAAGAACTGTCAAAATTTGACATATATGTTGATTTTTAGGACTGTCAAAATTTTGACAGTCCTACCAATTGGAAGTACTGTCAAAATTTTGATAGTCCTAAAAATTCAACATATATTTTTAGGACTGTCAAACTTTTGACAGTCCTACCAATTGGAAGGACTGTCAAAATTTTGACAGTCCTAAAAATGTATGTTGAATTTTTAGGACTGTCAAAATTTTGACAGTCCTACAAATTGGTAGGACTGTCAAAATTTTGACAGTCCTTCCCATTGGTAGGACTGTCAAAATTTTGACAGTCCTAAATTTTTTTTTCTGTTAATTTATTTTTGTTAATTTTTGTCAAAATTCAAAATATCCTTAAAATTTATATCCTTGAAATTTGTTAAAGTATTCTGTTATTTAAAATAGTAAATTTATTATTGGTACATTAAATATTTTGTAAAAAAAAAAATTACCAAAAGTAAAATTTGGAGGTCGAAACATCATTTTTTTGCGATTCTAAAAATTTGGGAAGTCCGTCAAACGGTGAAACGGTTTATCCCGAAGTACTTTTCCATACGGTCATTTTGGCTCAAACTGGAGCTTGTTTCGATCTCCCAGTCAAAAGTTATGATACTTTAAAGTTTTATATTTTATATTTTTGCCTGTAATATGTACGTCTTACTTCGGATGAAAATTCTCTCTACACGAATTGTGTTACTCTAGTCGAAAACATACAAATAGACCTATTGTGTGACGAAAAACGATTTGAAAACAAGTAGTTATGGCCGTTTGAAGTCTGATCGACGACAGACGTAATATTCGTACGGTAGATTTTTTTTTTTTTTTTGGTTCAATGATAACATATTTTATTTTGGATGTTAAACTAAATAAAAAAAAATTAAAATCCAAAACTAAGTAAATAGAAATAAACTTAAAAAAAATCCTGACAATTAAAATGAGTACTGTCAAAATTTTGACAGTCCTCAATTAAAAAAAATCCAAAACTCGATTTCTTCCAAGTTCCAACAGGCTAGGGTTTTCATTTTTTTATATTGATAAAACTTGTTTTTGTTTGTCTGATTTTTTTGTCACAAGTATTATCGTTTTTGTTTGGGACTCTTATATGTAAGGTATTTCATTTTCAGTCCACATCATATGCAGCTCTGTAGTAGTGGCAACCTACAACTGGCTTGTTGAGGTGATGTATTTTTCAACCAGCCATATTTATATCCAATTTAGAACAAACACAAACATCCTAGTGTTTGGAGCTGATATCACACCTAAAATTATCATTATAATTTTTATTATAACAGTTTCTCATGCACATTTACTTGAACACATTTGGAACTGCTGTAAGTAAATTCAAAATCATCTAATTTTGCAGTAGCCTTGTTATGTAATTCAAAATCATCTAATTTTGCAGTAGCCTTGTTATGTATTTGTTTGACTAGCCTATTTATTTTACTGTTTTGTATCTTAATACATTTCTGAACAATTAATGTCTATAGATGAACTGCTAGTTTACTTGATAAAATCTTGTATCGGTTTGTATACTTGGATTCTGGTAGATGGAAGAAAGAGGCAAACTTGATAATTGTAGGGTACATTCAAGGTTCATCACTTTTCTAGCTCACAATTAGTCTTGTACATGTCATGATAAAATAAGCAAGGCAAGGAGGATTGAGAAACATATATAGCCACCACTGGAGGTTATGCTGCATTACACTGAGGATGGGTAAAAGAGTGAGAATTTGTGCATTCATAATCAAAGGGCTTGCAATAGCATTTAATAATATTAGTAAGTTTGCTTGAAAGATCACAAAGAGGCATACTAGTCGCTCCTACCATTTTATGGATAGGAGGTGTTCTTGTTTGGGGATTATTGATAGAATTCATACAAGAAATGATCCAAGGTTAAAACAAAGCATTGTTTATTAGAACGAGGATTAGGAAATTTATTATGTCTATTTAACTTGTTAGAACTAGGGATTGGTACTAATTCTTTGATTCTTTTCTTCTGGCAGACTAAATTAAAAATATGATGTAAAGCCATCTTTTTCTCAGGCTACTTGTATAACAATCTATGATGCTCTTGACTCTTAATTTTTATTAATTTACGAGTACTTTCATGCTTAATAATCTAATATATTTTTCCTGTAAATTTTCTCTAGCGGTTTACTGGATGCTAAAATGCAAAACTGAGAACATCGCACCAGAAACTATGCAGCTTGATATATATTAAAGCAACTGTTTACCCTCAACTTGAAGGAGTCCGAGGTATATTTCATCGCGACATTCAGTCCTTGCACGACTTATTGCTAGCAATTATATACCTTTGGATAAGCTGACTGAGGCTCTGCACCTTCAGAATTTCTACAAGGTATATTGAACATGTCTTGATATGTAAAGGAGCAGTGGAATATTGTTTTCTTTGCTGCAAAATTGTTCCAACATCAATTCTACTACCAAAAGGAATCCACAAAATTTTATGTAGAAACATCCAATCACAACCTTATCTTTTTCAATACAGGAGTCTAATAGTCACCCTCTTACAAATTACTTCTCTTGCACTTGATAGGCTGATGATGTTAGTTTTCCTTAGCTGATACTTTGTGTTCCATAGCTGATGCTTTTAGTTTGTAGTGTGTTTTTTTTTTCTTAATATGATTTATATGTCTTTGGATGAGATTTATATAGAGTATATTTGTGCAATCCATCACCACAATTGCAAATGTCTGTGTCATGGTATTCATCATCGCAGCTGGTAGATATCTTGGGTTTCAGACCAGATAGGTTGGGTATTCTGCTCCTAGTAGGTAAGAAGAATCCTTTCCATTCCATGACTATTTTTTTATGTGGTGATATAGTACCAGAAGGAGAACCCTTTCCATTCCATGACTATTTTTTCATGTGGTTATATAATACCAGGTATTTGATTGACTTGCCTCTCTTGGATGTCAGGTACTTCCCCTATGGTGGGAACAGAGTGCTTGTGGGATCGACAACTGTTTTCTTTGCATCTATAGGATCCGACTCTGTTATTAGCACTGCCAAGGAGGTAGGTGTCACATTAATTGCTTACCACTTGAAATTCTTAATTCTTTTCATTTGTCATTAAAAAAAGGGGTGTATTGCATTTGGTTATACTAGCTAAGCAAAATGGATTGGAAAATAAATTGTTTGAAAGCTTAGTGTAAAACTCTAGTACTTCACATAGTTTACTTACTAAATTATACAACATATGCTTCATCTATTATATATTATTGTTCTCGCAATATTTTCTTTCTTTTTTCCCAATCTTACATTCCTTTTTAAGTACATGTTCCTGTTGTAATTCTTTGGATAAACCTGACATGGTGGCAAGGACCCGTAAAGATTATTGTCATCCTGAAAGTTGCTTGCGTTGATATGAAAAGAAGCGGCTCTATGTTTGTTTTATTCTGCATACTTTTCATTTTGTTTTGCAGCTGAACAACTCTAAATCGGTCCCAATATCCTTAAAGGTTTATTTCTTGTTGTAACTGATTTAATACAATGGCATGTATGCTTCCTTGGTTGCCTATTTTATTTCTTCCTACCATAGAAAAATTAGCATTGGTTATTTTATTTGGTTGAGAAAAAGTATGTCAAGGTTCTTTTTCTACTATTATCATACTACTTAATATAACAAAAACGTGGAGCTTTTTATTTATTTATGTCATATGATTTTTGAGTCATGCCTTATGATATCACAGAGAACTATTTTTTTGGATAAATGCTTGTGTTGTCTGAGTTGATGCTGATAATGGTTTTAAGAAATCATATTTAAGAATATTTTCTTTATTATTGTCTGTTATAGGGTACTTACTACACAATATACAAATTCCAAATGGTATCTAATTGGTCTTGACTTTTTCTTGTGCAACACGTCTTTGATGCAGGTCACATGGTCCCAATGGATCGGCCAAAGTTGCACTAGAGATGTTGAAGAGGTGAACTCAAAGGCACACTGGTTGATGCTTCATATGACACTGAAAACTTGGATGCTTTTATGTAAACATTGTAGACCATCTGAACTTTTGTTTGGTATATATGGAGGGATGCTTGTTAATAAATATTTTCCACTTTGCTCACTGTAAACAAGTTGCTACACCTTTCTTACTGTCAGCAAGTTGAATATGCTCCAAGTCCAGTTCTATACCAATGGATTACTCAGTTGGGTATCTACTATGTCTGGTGTTTTAATTTATCCTTCAAGGTCTTTACAATTTTTCTTTTTTGATTATCTTTATGTTCTGGATCAGGAAGCTTGAGAAAGAAAGATAACTCAGGAACACTGGGGAGAACAATATGGATTGGTGTGATCAACTCATGGTATCATAAGAACATACACAGATGTTGATGTGAGATTTAATTGTATATTCTGATAATTATTTATATGGTGAGACGAGTTTTAAGTCTTTGTTATATGTTTTTGGTAATTATGGACTTTCAAATACTTGAAGTTGTCTTTACATAGTGATGTAAATTCCATAAAGAGTTATTAGAAAATATATTCAAATCAATTTTTTTTTGTGTACTGGAGACTGAAAATGACAAGTGTAAATTTATTCATTATGGTGTAGTGAGCTCATTCATCGAAAATAATAACATAATCATCATTTTTTGTGTACTCGGATGATTGTCTCGAGGATATCGAGCATTTCATGAGGGTGTCCTGTCTTGATGAGGACCTGAAGGTTGAGGCAGTGGGACTTCATCTGTTCGACATTGCCCGTACATGGTTCAGGAATGAGCCACTTTTTGCTGATGCGGGACAGTCTTGGGAGGTGTTCAAGGACCTCTTTAAGAGGAAGTTCTTTGCTCGGACGGACAGATTGGACTTGGGAAGTCAGTTTGAGGTCCTTACCCAGGGGAGCATGTCCGTGGAGGAATACGTCGCATAATTCGGTAGACTGAGCCGATTTGAAGAGTATTTGGTGAGGGATCCAGAGGTTCTGGCTATCCGCTTCCCCGAGGGTCTGAACTGGGAAGTAAAGATCCTCATTATGTCTTTCTATGAGACGTATTCGGAGATACTTGCGGAGGCACGCAAGGTTGAGTGGGAGTTAAACTTGAAGCCCAAGAGAGACCGTAATTCTTTTGTGGGAGCTAGTAGCAGTGCAGGGCCAGCTAAGCATCCCCATTTCCAGTCTAGGCCTTTTCAGCAACCACACCAGACTCAAGCTAGGGCGTCGGTTCACTAGGCACCACATCAGCAACAGAGAGTCACAGCAAGCTTCCTGCCACTTCTTTAAGAAGCCCGGTCATATTTGGAAAGTTTGCAGGAAGAGGTTGGGAGTTTGTATTATGGCATCCGAGGGACATCAGCTGAGGGATTGTCCTTCCAATCCTCGTCATGTAGTTCAGGGAGCAGCTCCAGCTCAAAGAGCACAGGTGGGGCCACCTGCAGTACAATCCAGGGGACCGCTGCTTCCGACCCAGCAGTAGTGTTATGCCCAGCACCAGCATCAGGCAGGTGCACCTCAGGGACGAGCTTTTTCTATGACGATCGAGGAGGCCAAGCCCACCGGAGATGACATCTCAGGTTCTGTTCTTCTTGATTCGATTCCAGCTTTAGCATTGTTTAATAGTGATGCTTCTCATAGTTTTATATTTGTTTCTTTTGCTTTGAAGCATCACTTGGTAGCTGAGTCTTTGCTTATAACTTGCAAGATCATGGCTGGGGGAGGCATTATCCCGGTTAGTGATATTTAGAAGGATCAGGGAGTTACTCTGGGAGGCCAGGAGTTGAGTACGTATCTACTTGTAATGCCATTTTCGAGTTACGATATTGTACTCAGGATGGATTGGTTGAGTAGATACCATGCTAATATAGATTGCAGAGGAGGTAGAGTTTTCTTTAGCCCACCAAGAGAGCCAGAGTTTAAGTTTGCTAGGGGAGCTTCAGAGCAGGAAGAAGGCATTATCTGTGGAGCTATAGTGGAAGACAAGGAGTTGCTGAATCCTTTGATAACAGAATTCTTGGATGTGTTTTCTGAGAAATTGCCAGGATTGCTGCTAGATCGAGATATTGAGTTTTCTATAGACTTGGTGCCATGTGCAGATCCAATTTTATAGCATGTCTATAGAGTGAACAACAGCGAGCTGGTTGAGCTAAAGAAGCAAGTGGATGAACTGCAGGATAAGGAGTTTATCAGATCCAGTTCTTCACCGTGGGGAGCCCCGATATTGTTTATACCGAAGAAAGATGGATCGGTGTGCATGTGCATCGATTACAACACATTAAATAATCTCACTATCAAGAATAAATATCCATTGCTACGGATTGATGACCTATTCGATCAGTTGAGTGGCGTCAAGGTATTTTCCAAGATAGACTTGATATCAGGCTACCACCAGGTGAAAGTGAAGCCAGAGGACATTTCAAATACTACTTTTAGGACTCGGTATGGCCAGTACGAGTTCTTGGTGATGCCGTTTAGGTTGACTAATATCCCAGCAGTGTTTATGAATTTGATGAATAAGGTGTTCCACCCGTACCTTGACAAGTTCGTGGTGGTGTTCATCGATGACATTCTCATATACTCGAAGACACCAGAGGAACACGAGGAGCATCTGCAGATTGTGTTGGATGTGCTAAGGATGAAGAAATTGTATGGAAAGCTGTCCAATGTGAGTTCTTCCTGGACAAGGTGGAGTTATTAGTACATGTTATGATTGGTAAGGGGATTTTAGTGGATCTGAAGAAGATCACAGCGGTGGAGTCTTGGAAAACCCCGAGTTCAGTGGTAGAGATCAGGAGTTTCTTGGGTCTGGTAGGCTACTACAGGAAGTTTGTGCAAGATTTTTCGTGGATTAGTGAACCAATGACTAGACTCACCAGGAAGGACGCAAAGTTTGTCTGGTCAAAGGAGTGCTAGGTTTCTTTTGAGAAATTGAAAACGAGGTTGACGTCTACTCCTATTTTGATGCTGCCATCAGAGTCTGGAGGTTTCACTATCTATAGTGATGCATCGGGGAAAGGGCTGGGTTCTGTTCTTCAACATAATGGGAAAGTGATTGCCTATACATCCAGGCAGTTGCGTCATCATGAGAAGAACTATCCTACCCACGATTTGGAGTTAGCAGCAGTCATCTTTGCCTTGAAGTTGTGGAAATACTATCTGTATGGAGAGCGTGTGGAGATATTCACAGACCACAAGAGCTTGAAGTACGTTTTCACTCAAAAGGAGTTGAACATGAGACAGCGTCGGTACCTGGAACTTATAAAGGATTTTGACATATCCTTATAGTATCATCCAAGGAAAGCCAATGTAGTTGCCGATGCCTTGAGCAGGTATCCGGTAGCTATTTTTTTGCTGCAAGATAGGTATATGTTAGAGAATCTAGAAAGCTTGGGCATTGAGGTGATAGTCCCTGGTTTTGCTATACAAATATGGTGGTTGCAGATACACTCAGAGTTGATGGACAAGATCAAGGTAGCCCAGTATGAAGATGTATCTCTGAGGAGCATCAGAGCTCAGGTGAGAGCAGGATTGGAGGATGATTTCACCATTGTTGAGGATGGTTCTTTGTGGCACAGTGCTAGATTGTGTGCCTAGTGGAGAGCTGGTGAGAAGGTGTTGCAGGAAGCACATCGCTCTTAGTATTTTATGCATCCAGGTGCCAACAAGGTGTATCGGGATATGCGAGAGAGAGTGTGGTGGTATGGCATAAAGAGAGAGGTGGCACAGTTTGTATCCAGATGCTTAGTGTGCTAGTAGGTGAAAGCTGAGAGATAGAGGCCAGGTCGTTTACTTCAAGCATTACCCATTCCAGAGTGGAAGTGGGAGCATATTACTATGGATTTGGCGTCCGGACTTCTACGATCTCCAGGAGGAAAAGACGCGATTTGGGTCATTGTTGACAGGTTGACCAAGTCGACCCACTTTTTGTCTTTCAAGATGAGTTTGTCTACGAAGAAGCTGGCAGAGATATATATGAAGCAAATCATCCGGATACATGGGGTTCACGTCATCATAGTATCGGATTGGGATAGTCATTTTACTTCTCTTTTTTGGAGGAATTTGCAGGCGAGTTTGGGCACCCAGCTCAAGTTCAGTACTGCGTATCACCCCCAAATGGATGGGCAGTCAGAGATGACCATTCAGACTCTCAAGGATATGCTGCACACCTATGTATTAGATTTCGGGGGATCTTGGGAGGATTATCTCCATTTGATAGAGTCTGCTTACAATAACAGCTACCAGGCCAATATAGAGATGTCACCTTTTGAGGCTCTGTACGGCTAGAGATGTCGCACTCTGTTATCCTGGGATGATGTTGGCGAGAGAGCCTTATTGGGACCAGAGATGGTGGTGGATGCAACGGAGAAGGTCAAGCTGATCTGAGATAGACTTCGGGTGGCGCAGGATAGACAGAGGCATTGGAAAAATAGCCATCGGAGAGTCTTGGTGTCTGAGGTATAGTTTTAGGTTTATTTTGTATTGATATTGGTTGTTTGTTATAGATTAAGTTCTTAAGGTTGCATTTTGTTCTAGGTTGGAGGTCTAGTGTTTCTGAGGATTTCTTCGACAAGAGGCACGATTCTTGTCGGAGGAGGCGGGAAGCTTAGTCCGCGATTCATCGGACCCTTCAGTATTCTCGAGAGGGTCCGTGCAGTTGCTTACAGACTAGCCTTGCCACGTGCATTGGAGGGAGTTCATAATGTGTTTTATGTGTCATAGTTGAGATGGTACGTGGCGGATCCTAGTCACGTATTGGATCACTCGGAGATAGAGTTGGGCCCTACTCTTAGCTATCCAGAACAACAGTTGAAATTCTGGATCAGAGAGAGAAGGTGCTGAGAAACCAAACCATTCCCATGGTACGCGTCGCATGGATGCATCACTCTCCGGGTGAGTCTACTTGGGAGAGGGAGGATAAAATGCGAGAGCAGTACCCATATCTGTTTGTGCCTTAAGGTATGTTATTTTTTGTTATATTTTGCTTTTCTAAAGGTAGTTGTGTCTTTGAATTAGAGGACAAAATTATTTTAAGGGGGGTAGACTTGTCACTACCATATTTTGGAAAGGGTATTTTGGTCATTTTATAATTTATTAATTAATATACATGTGGTATAATTATTTATTGTATTAATTATTTATTGTTAGATGTTATATTTTATAGTTTGTACTTGTGTTTATGGACCTAACTAGATTAAACTTGAGCTCAACAAATAAGCCCAATAGTTAGCCCATGCATTAAGAGAATGACTTAATTAGTTAAACCAATTAGATTAGAACCTTTCTTCCTTAATTAATTCCTTCATGACAAGCCCCAAGGGATAATTTAGACTTTATACATTTCTTGGAAGAGGGAGAAGGGGCCGGCCATACGAGGAGGGGAGGGCTACTCTCTCTTCATCCATTCATCTCATTTTTAGATCTAGAATTTTTCTCTTTCAAATTTCTTCCTTCCCTACACCAATTCCTATCCAAATTCTCTCATAATTTTTCCTCTACTCACCATTGGAGGCTATTGGAACAAGGAGGAGGCAAGGATCTACAAGGAGGAGGAAAGAGCATAAGTAGAAGGCTCTTGACACTCTTTTGGAGACTTGCATTAGAAATCTATCTCCCAATAGGTATAATTCAGTTTTCTCTCTCTAATTAGACTCTAAATCTGTAGTTTAATCATTAGGAACCCTTCCATGTACTATGAATACCCATAGGAAGTAGAATTAGGTTCATAGGAGGCCTATGGAGGAAGTTATGTTATATTTTGTGTCAATTTTGGGAGAATTCCGAGATTGGCACATCATGTGTTTGTCAATAGGTCAATTAGACAAAAATGATATGTGTTTGGTTGTGTGAGACTAGTGTCGTTCCCACAAATGGATATGTGTAGGCCGTATCATTGCAATTTAGTGATACATGTTGTTTTGGGGGGTTTTTTCTTTGACACGGGTGATACACATGCCATATTTTGACACGGATACGTAGTTGAGTAGTTAGCATTTCGTATTGTTCATAATTATGATTCTAGACTTGTTCGTATCCTTCGGGATACATTTGGTGATGTTATGGAGCCATATCACAAGCGTATCATAGATTGAGTGTGATACGGTTGCGGTATACTCCACGTATTTGTTGTCTTGCATTCTATTTTAATTTGACTTGGTTATAGCTATTAGAGTATTATATTTGAGTTGTATATACTACATATATTTATATATGGTTTTTATATACATCTATCTATGTTTCTATTGAATTTAGTGTGTTTTGGTTGTGTTCTAGTTGTATGTGGAAAAGAGGGGTTTCCTTGAAAACATGTGTTAGAGTTGTGCTCAATGATTTGGGTGTATGGACTGATTATGAGTGTTGTATTTGACAGTGAGGAGTTGTGGGGACTATTTGATTCATATAGGGATTGTTATGGAGTGGTGAACCGACAAGGAGGCAAGGGGGAGAGTGTTGTCACTACCACTTTTCCATATAAGGGCATTTCTGTAATTTAACTATTTTAAATAATTATGTATTTAATTAATTGCTGAGTTTTATAAACTAATTATATTATTATTAGTGATATTTGTTTTAGGTCAAGCCCTAGAACCCATTAGGTCAAACCCTAATGACTAAACCCTAATTGTAAACCTATTCTAGCAAAACCCTAGACTGACTTAACCTGAGTCTATTAGGTTCTACATGAGAGGAAGGGGGTTTAACCTAAAAAGACTAGGCATGGAAACCCTAAAACTAGGTTTAATATAAATAGGAAGCTTTTCTCAAAGCCATCCTTCATGTAGAGAAAAGGAAACCCTAGCCTCCAGAGAGAGAACCATCCCCCACCCCATTTTCGAGATTAAACCTAGGGCTTCCATTTTCTCCTCCTCCAAAGCAAAAAAATCAGGGAACTTGGGTCAAGGAGACGTGGGAAGGAAGAACTTCCATAGGGAACCATCTCCCTGCAGGTAAAACCCCATTTTATACATGTAAATTCTGTTTACAGTTGATAATGGCCATTAGGAACCCACCCTTGCTGTGTAATTCGAATTTTAGGGTTTTTGATTAGTGTTTTGGTGACCCACATAGGTTTTCCCCAATTTTTCATGAACCCTAACCCTAGGTATTGTATGTATATTGATTTCATCCCCTATATTTAGGTTAGATTTCGATTTAGGGTTTTTAGTTTTGAGGATTCATGATTAATAATGTGTCTTAGGGTTTTTGCCTAACCCTGTGTTTAAATTTCTGTATTTTGATATACCCATCTATATTTCATAAATGAAATTTGTGTTGTGAATGGGTTGTGTGTTGTGTGGTGATCACTGTGATGGTTCTCTGTTCAGTCGGGGGTTTGTGTTGGGGGAAAACTGTGTTAGGGAAGTGGATATGTGCAGTCGGGCTTGGTAGAGGGTTACTGTGCCTGTGCAGAATACTGTGCATTGGGGAGTTCTGGGTGTGCAGTCGGGTTGTGCACTGTGGGGGTGTCTTCCCTGTGCAGTCGGGCATTGGCTTACTGTGTAGTCTGAAGTTAGGATCTCTGTGCAGTTGGTGACTGTGTGTAGGTGTCAGTTTCAGTCATGTGTAGGGTGTTGTGTATTAGCTAGGTGGGAGAACTGTGAGTTAGAACTGAGTATTCAGTGTGTGCACTAGGGAAGTTCAGTTCTATGTTGGAATATCAGTGAGTTGTGGGGGTGTGGGTAAATCCTGTGTGTCTTTGTAGAGGGTTAATTGCCCCTAAACCAGAGTATCTATGAATTACGCATCATTAAACTTCAGTGTATGGGTAGGAGTTTATGTCAGTATGTCTAGGTTTATGTGTGTCCCTGTGTTGGATTTATGTATGACCTGTGTATCAGTAACTTGAGTGATTAGGTACCTACTAAGATATCTGTGTGTTGAGGTAATTAGGAATTTAGTGTTTATGTGTTGTGGATGTGCAAAATGAGTATCAGATCTTCAGTGAGGAGAGGAAAACCTGTGTGTTCCTCAGTGAGTATCAGTCAGTTTCAGTGCTTTGTGAGAGTGAACTAAACCCCTAGAGTAGCAGTGTGTGTTTGGGACTGTGTATTAGTTGCCTGTGTGTTTAAGTATTGTGTGAACCTAGCTAGAGTTTAGTGTGTGTATTTCAATGGGTACTAGTGTGTTCACCTGGGACTCAGTCAGTTTTAGCTACCAGTGTGTGTACAGGATTATAGCCTGTGTGTCAGTCTATGATACCTACTAATTCTGTGTATTAATGATACTGTGTATTAGTGTATCCAGACACTGTGGCTTGACTGTGCAGTGTTTGTGTATCAGTGAATTTCTGAGAATGTGTGTGAACTGCATATAGTGAACCTATATGTGTGAATACCTGAGTGATTTTTCCCAGTGTCAATGTGTATCAGATAGGGGGAGAAGACCTGTGTGTGCAGTGCAGTAGATTCTGTACATTGTATCAGTTGAATTCAGCATGTCTAGGTACTAGATGTGTACTAGGATGAGTTCTGTGCATTCAGTGTGTATGTGTGTACTGAGTTTTATGTGCCAGTAATGTGTCTGTGTGCAGAACAGTGTGTGTAGGTGTGTAGATGTGTAGGTCTGTGTTGTGTGAGTACCCCAAACCTGTTGTGTGTGTGAGTTCCTGTGTCAGTTTCACCTGTGAGTTAGATACATGTGTTCTTGGGTTAAGTTCAGGTGTAGATACCTGTGTCCCTAGTGTTCAGTGCAGTGTATAGGTAATGTGATACTAGTAGTTAAGTTATTGACTATATGTATACCTAACTATATATATTGTATGATACTTAGTATCCTTAATATCTAAGGAGATCTAGAATCTAGGTATTGACCAATACTAAGATACGGACTAAGATATTGTGGTTCAGGGTGAGATATTCACTATAGGTCAAGATATTTTAGGTAATAGGTTATATAGGGGTGATATAAGCTTGAACTTACTAGTATGGACCTTGTTTGACCTAGAATAATTTAGAGACCTAGTATCAGCTAGTGTATCATATTTATAATTTCAAAAACACAATTTTGACTTTTAATTCATATATAGGTCTTCGAGTTATCATTCCAGACACTGTTGACTTTCAGCACCGGAGTACAGGCGAGTACATTCTCTGACAGTTTTCATTGTTGATTATTTCTATAAATTGTAGTGTATTACATACTTGATTCCGACACTATGGATACACGGGTTAGCACCCTAGATCCCCATCATGAGGAGTCGTGATTGGAATCCATCGTGCTAGCTGGGGGATGGGGAACTGTTAGTAGATTATGTGATCATATCCACACTTACCATGCATCATAGCTCACCCCACATCTCACGTCGGGTGCGGCCTGACCATCATCATGCCTCATAGCTGTTATATATGATTAGCCTGACCATTATCATGCATCATAGCTAACCATATGGTTAGCCTGACCTTCAAGAATCATAGCTAATCATATATAACCAGCCTGATCCAGTCCCAAGCCGATCACATAATAAACTAATATTTCAACCACTTAGTTAGATGTTTTATCTTTATTCAGATTACTTGTTCTAGCATTCACTATTTATTGCTCATTGCTAGATGCTCTATTGTCTATTTCATTTTCTCCTGTACTTCTCATTTTCAGCATTTATTTCCATCTTGTATCTCTTACACTGTTTATAGATTTTGTCAATTTAATGAAACTGCTGTTAGTGCTTGTGCTTCGCTCCAATCCTGACTGGATAACAACATTTTCAGAGGACCTGGAGGACTTTTGCCCTACTCATTACGGCCCAGGAATAGAGGGAGATTTCACTCCAGAAATCCCAGAGGAGGTGCCTATCCTAGAGGAGAACTTGCCTGCCCATGCTTAGATTATTTTTTCTGCATTTATTGTTTTAGACTGAGACTGAGGCTGAGATGTATTTATTTTTATTTGTGACTTTGTGAGGTCATTTAGACCCAGGATTTGAGTTGGACTTCTTGTGGTTGGTTTTAATAGAACTCTTTTCAATTCTCATCGTGCCATTATGTTTATAGTTGTGATTGAGTATATTATAGAATTGTGTTTATTTATCATTGTCCTCCGTACGGAGTTGAGACTATTGACAGGATATACTATGTTTGTGACCTAGACAGCGTTCTACCGCCGATGCTGCGGCGTAGGCTGGACGTACCCACGACTCATGCCCAAATTCCGGGTGCGGGTCGTGACACGTTTTAGTGGTGGCCCATGCAGGTCCTGCTCAGTCATAGTCTTAGACTGTTTTAGGAAATAGGAATTAGGCCAAGAATATGCTCAATCACAATTAGGGAATTCTGATTCTTATGATACTACTCTTAATGATTTTCCTTTAGAAGTTTACTGTCCTTCCTTGATGATATCGTATTTATTGCCTTAATTGAATCTTTCGATCTGTCTTCAGGATGCCGCCAAGAAGGTCCCAGAGACTAGGAGCAGCAGATACGGAGAGGTCTGCCACCTCTCGCGCTGCCGGACAGACATCCGCAGCACCTCCTACATCTCCAGGACAAGTGGGAGTGGCTGCAGCAGTCGGGGGTCCTCCACCACCTGTTCAGAGGGTCCCCGCAGCTACGACGGAGCTACCACCACCACCAGTTCAGTATCCCGGAGGTGTGCCTGCCGATGGGGCACAGATGTTCGCTTTGATACAGGGCATGGTCGATGCCCAGAGGACGTCGGCAGAGGCCCAGAGAGTACAGGCTGAGGCACATCAGGCCCAGACAGAGATGATGAGGGTGAACATGGAGAACGCTCACCAAGTGGCTCTCCAGGCTGTGGAGAGAGTCGCTCAGCAGCAGCAACAACCTGGTCAGCAACAACAGAGGCCGGGCACCATTGTGGACTTCAAGAGGATGATGCCTCGGGAGTTCAAGGGGACAGAAGGGATACTCTACGCCGATGATTGGCTAGAGGACATCGAGAGGAACTTGCGTTTGGCGCAGCTTCCAGAGGCGCTCAAGATCAAGGCAGCTGGCAGCCAGATGTTTGACATTGCCCTGACGTGGTTTCGCACGGAGCCGAGACTCATGCGTAGGGGACTGACTTGGGAAGATTTCAGGGAGCTCTTCAAGGAGAAATTCTTTCCTGACGTTGCCCTAGGAGCCTTGGAAAGTCAGTTCCATGACTTAGTCCAGGGGAGCTCGTCTGTCGATGAGTATGCCGCGGAGTTTAGCCGTCTGAGCCGCTTCGCGCCGTCAATGATTAGAGATCCGGGGGACAGGGCCCAGAAATTCAGAAAAGGGCTGACAAGGGAGATCAAGTCTCGCACGTCGGGACGTCGCACAGCTACCTACGAGGGCATATTGATGGATGCCCAAGTAGCCGAGGATGACTTGGACCTCAGGCCCAAGAGGGGACGCGATATTTCCGGAGGAGCAAACAGTAGTGTGGGACCAGGCAAGCGTCCACACTTTCAGCAACAGCAGCAGAGGCCCTTTCAGCAGCAGCACCAGGCACCAGCCCGAGGGCAGGTCCAGCAACAGCAGCAGAGGCAGACTCAGCCCGCCATCCAGTGTGCGTACTGCGGGAAGACAGGACATACCAGAGAGAACTGCAGGAAGAGGTTAGGCTCATGTTTGTACTGCGGATCGACGACACACCAGCTGAAGGATTGCCCTACCATTCGTCCAGGTCAGGGTGGAGCAGCCGCCCAGAGGGGACCAGGCAGGGTACCTACCGTACCAGGAGGCCAACAACAGAGGGGACCACTTCCACCGCAAAATCAGAGGTTTGCCCAACATCAGCAGCAGAGAGGTGCACCCCAGGGGCGAGCGTACGCCATGGCAGTCGAGGAGATCGAGCCAGCAGGAGACTTGATCACAGGTTCGGTTCTTCTCGATTGTATTCCCGCATTTACCTTATTCGATTCTGGCGCTTCCCATAGTTTTGTGTCTGTATCATATGCACTTCGACATCATTTAGACACAGAACCATTAGCTAGGACTTGCAAGATCATGACTGGAGGAGGTATTATCCTAGTCCGTGATCACTGCAAGGACCGGAGAGTGTCAGTAGGAGGCCGAGACTTGAGCGTGAGCTTACTCGTCATGCCACTTCCGGGGTACGATATTGTACTCGGAATGGACTGGTTGAGTAAGCATCATGCTACTATAGATTGTTATAGAGGCAGAGTATTGTTTAGACCACCAGGAGAGCCGGAATTTGAGGTCGTCAGAGAAGCAGCGGAACAGAGCAGGAGCACATTTTGCGGAGCCAGGACGGAAGAAGGGGAGTTGCCACATCCTCTGATAGCGGAGTTCCTGGATGTATTTCCAGAAGAGTTGCCAGGCTTGCCGCCAGACAGGGATGTTGAATTCTCTATAGACTTGGTTCCAGGAGCGGAGCCCATTTCACAACATGTCTATAGAGTCAACAACAGCGAGCTGGCAGAACTGAAGAAGCAAGTTGAGGAGCTGCAGGACAAAGGCTTCATCAAATCCAGTTCATCACCATGGGGAGCTCCGGTATTGTTCGTACCGAAGAAGGACGGCACGGTACGCATGTGCATTGATTATAGAGCTTTGAACAATATCACTATCAAGAACAAGTACCCGCTGCCGAGGATAGATGATCTTTTCGACCAGTTGAGCGGGGCGAGGGTGTTTTCAAAGATAGATTTGAGGTCAGGCTATCACCAGGTGAAGGTGAAGAAAGAAGACACGCCGAAGACAGCTTTTCGAACCAGATACGGCCAGTTTGAGTTCATGGTGATGCCATTTGGTTTAACCAATGCACCGGCAGTATTCATGAACTTGATGAACAAGGTGTTCCACCAGTACCTTGACAAGTTCGTGGTGGTGTTCATCGACGATATTCTTGTGTATTCCAAGACACCGGAGGAGCACGAAGAGCACCTGAGATTGGTCTTAGAGACTCTCAGGAGGGAGAAACTGTACGGGAAACTCTCTAAGTGTGAATTCTTCCTTGACAAGGTCGAATTTCTTGGGCATGTGGTATCGGGTGACGGAATCTCGGTAAACCCAAAGAAGATCGAGGCAGTGGAGTCGTGGGCTACCCCCAGTTCGGTAGCTGAGATCAGGAGTTTTCTCGGGCTAGCAGGATACTACAGGAGGTTTGTACAAGACTTCTCCAAGATTTCAGCGCCGATGACCAGACTGACTAGGAAGGACGTGGATTTTGTGTGGACAGAGGAGTGCCAGGCTGCATTTGATGAGCTGAAGAAGAGGTTGACGACAGCTCCAATTTTGACGTTGCCATCAGGGACAGGTGGTTTCACCATCTACAGTGATGCTTCAGGGAAGGGCCTGGGATGTGTTCTTCAACAGCACGGGAAGGTAATTGCCTATGCTTCCAGGCAGTTACGCCCTCATGAAAAGAATTATCCCACCCACGATTTAGAGTTGGCAGCAGTTATCTTCGCTCTAAAGCTGTGGAAACATTACCTGTACGGAGAGCGTGTGGAAATCTTCACAGACCACAAGAGCTTGAAGTACGTGTTCACACAGAAGGAGCTGAACATGAGACAGAGGAGGTGGTTAGAGTTGATGAAGGACTTTGACATCTCATTGCAGTACCATCCAGGGAAGGCCAACGTAGTCGCCGATGCCTTGAGCAGGTATCCGATGGCTATGTACTTGACGACAGATAGACATTTATTGGCTTATTTGGAGAGCTTGGAGATTGAAGTGTTAGTTCCCGGTGCTGAGATTCAGATGTGGGGATTACAGATACAGTCCGAACTGATGGACAGGATCAGAGCTACGCAGTACGAAGATGAGACTCTGAGGAGCATCAGAGCACAAGTTCAGATGGGATTGTCAGACGACTTCACTATCGCAGATGATGGTTCTTTACGGCACGGCACAAGGATATGTGTGCCTAGCGGGGAGCTGCGCGAGGAGGTTTTGCAGGAGGCACACCGCTCTCAGTACTCGATGCATCCCGGTGCCAACAAGATGTATCGAGACTTGAGGGAGCACGTATGGTGGTATGGAATGAAGCGCGAGGTAGCACGCTTCGTATCTCGGTGTCTAGTGTGCCAGCAGGTAAAGGCAGACCGGCAGAGGCCAGGAGGTTTGCTTCAACCTTTACCGATTCCCGAATGGAAATGGGAGCACGTGACCATGGATTTCGTTTCAGGGCTTCCACGTTCTCCAGGAGAGAAAGACGCGATTTGGGTCATCGTGGACAGGTTGACCAAATCAGCCCATTTCTTACCTTTCAAGGTGGGCACGTCGACAGAGAGGCTTGCAGAGATGTACGTGCGACAGATTGTTAGGCTTCATGGAGTTCCTGTGAGCATCGTCTCAGATCGGGATAGTCGTTTCACTTCCCACTTCTGGAGGAGTCTGCAGGCTAGCTTGGGCACTCAGCTCAAGTTCAGTACCGCATATCACCCCCAGACAGACGGGCAGTCTGAAAGGACTATTCAGACTCTCGAGGATATGCTACGCACTTGTGTTTTAGATCTCGGAGGTTCTTGGGAGGATCATCTGCACCTGGTAGAGTTCGCTTACAACAACAGCTACCAGGCCAGCATCGAGATGTCACCATTTGAGGCTCTTTATGGACGGAGGTGTCGTACACCGCTATCGTGGGACGACGTTGGAGAGAGAGCCTTGCTAGGACCAGAAATGGTCGTGGATGCAGCAGAAAAGGTGAAACTCATCAGAGACAGACTGCGAGTGGCGCAGGACAGACAGCGGCATTGGGCCGACAGCCACCGTAGACCCCTTGAGTTTCAGGTATAGATTGTTGTTTCTGGTTGTGTTTGTTTGTTTGTTTAGACTGCGTGTTGAGACTGTTTTGTTTTAGGTTGGCGATCTAGTATTCCTACGGATTTCTCCGACGCGTGGAACGATTCGTTTTGGCAGAGGCGGAAAGCTTAGCCCACGCTACATCGGACCCTTCGGTATTCTCGCGAGGGTAGGTGCAGTGGCGTATAGACTAGACTTGCCGCCTGCATTGGAGGGAGTGCATAATGTGTTTCATGTGTCGCAGCTGAGACGATACGTGGCCGACCCTAGTCACGTACTTGATCACTCGGAGATTGAGGTTGGTCCGACGCTCAGCTACCCTGAGCAGCCCGTAGAGATCTTGGACCGCAGAGAGAAGGCGTTGCGGAACCAAACTATTCCCTTGGTTCGCGTAGCATGGAGACATCACTCTCCAGGGGAGTCAACCTGGGAGAGAGAAGACGAAATGCGCGAGCAATACCCTTATCTCTTCCAGACTTGAGGTATATTCCTTTTCTGATTTCATTCTTGCTGTAGTTCAGTCCAATTTCGAGGACGAAATTTCTTTTAGGAGGGTAGACTTGTCACTACCACTTTTCCATATAAGGGCATTTCTGTAATTTAACTATTTTAAATAATTATGTATTTAATTAATTGCTGAGTTTTATAAACTAATTATATTATTATTAGTGATATTTGTTTTAGGTCAAGCCCTAGAACCCATTAGGTCAAACCCTAATGACTAAACCCTAATTGTAAACCTATTCTAGCAAAACCCTAGACTGACTTAACCTGAGTCTATTAGGTTCTACATGAGAGGAAGGGGGTTTAACCTAAAAAGACTAGGCATGGAAACCCTAAAACTAGGTTTAATATAAATAGGAAGTTTTTCTCAAAGCCATCCTTCATGTAGAGAAAAGGAAACCCTAGCCTCCAGAGAGAGAACCATCCCCCACCCCATTTTCGAGATTAAACCTAGGGCTTCCATTTTCTCCTCCTCCAAAGCAAGGAAATCAGGGAACTTGGGTCAAGGAGACGTGGGAAGGAAGAACTTCCATAGGGAACCATCTCCCTGCAGGTAAAACCCCATTTTATACATGTAAATTCTGTTTACAGTTGATAATGGCCATTAGGAACCCACCCTTGCTGTGTAATTCGAATTTTAGGGTTTTTGATTAGTGTTTTGGTGACCCACATAGGTTTTCCCCAATTTTTCATGAACCCTAACCCTAGGTATTGTATGTATACTAATTTCATCCCCTATATTTAGGTTAGATTTCGATTTAGGGTTTTTAGTTTTGAGGATTCATGATTAATAATGTGTCTTAGGGTTTTTGCCTAACCCTGTGTTTAAATTTCTGTATTTTGATATACCCATCTATATTTCATAAATGAAATTTGTGTTGTGAATGGGTTGTGTGTTGTGTGGTGATCACTGTGATGGTTCTCTGTTCAGTCGGGGGTTTGTGTTGGGGGAAAACTGTGTTAGGGAAGTGGATATGTGCAGTCGGGCTTGGTAGAGGGTTACTGTGCCTGTGCAGAATACTGTGCATTGGGGAGTTCTGGGTGTGCAGTCGGGTTGTGCACTGTGGGGGTGTCTTCCCTGTGCAGTCGGGCATTGGCTTACTGTGTAGTCTGAAGTTAGGATCTCTGTGCAGTTGGTGACTGTGTGTAGGTGTCAGTTTCAGTCATGTGTAGGGTGTTGTGTATTAGCTAGGTGGGAGAACTGTGAGTTAGAACTGAGTATTCAGTGTGTGCACTAGGGAAGTTCAGTTCTATGTTGGAATATCAGTGAGTTGTGGGGGTGTGGGTAAATCCTGTGTGTCTTTGTAGAGGGTTAATTGCCCCTAAACCAGAGTATCTGTGAATTACGCATCATTAAACTTCAGTGTATGGGTAGGAGTTTATGTCAGTATGTCTAGGTTTATGTGTGTCCCTGTGTTGGATTTATGTATGACCTGTGTATCAGTAACTTGAGTGATTAGGTACCTACTAAGATATCTGTGTGTTGAGGTAATTAGGAATTTAGTGTTTATGTGTTATGGATGTGCAAAATGAGTATCAGATCTTCAGTGAGGAGAGGAAAACCTGTGTGTTCCTCAGTGAGTATCAGTCAGTTTCAGTGCTTTGTGAGAGTGAACTAAACCCCTAGAGTAGCAGTGTGTGTTTGGGACTGTGTATTAGTTGCCTGTGTGTTTAAGTATTGTGTGAACCTAGCTAGAGTTTAGTGTGTGTATTTCAATGGGTACTAGTGTGTTCACCTGGGACTCAGTCAGTTTTAGCTACCAGTGTGTGTGCAGGATTATAGCCTGTGTGTCAGTCTATGATACCTACTAATTCTGTGTATTAATGATACTGTGTATTAGTGTATCCAGACACTGTGGCTTGACTGTGCAGTGTTTGTGTATCAGTGAATTTCTGAGAATGTGTGTGAACTGCATATAGTGAACCTATATGTGTGAATACCTGAGTGATTTTTCCCAGTGTCAATGTGTATCAGATAGGGGAAGAAGACCTGTGTGTGCAGTGCAGTAGATTCTGTGCATTGTATCAGTTGAATTCAGCATGTCTAGGTACTAGATGTGTACTAGGATGAGTTCTGTGCATTCAGTGTGTATGTGTGCACTGAGTTTTATGTGCCAGTAATGTGTCTGTGTGCAGAACAGTGTGTGTAGGTGTGTAGATGTGTAGGTCTGTGTTGTGTGAGTACCCCAAACCTGTTGTGTGTGTGAGTTCCTGTGTCAGTTTCACCTGTGAGTTAGATACATGTGTTCTTGGGTTAAGTTCAGGTGTAGATACCTGTGTCCCTAGTGTTCAGTGCAGTGTATAGGTAATGTGATACTAGTAGTTAAGTTATTGACTATATGTATACCTAACTATATATATTGTATGATACTTAGTATCCTTAATATCTAAGGAGATCTAGAATCTAGGTATTGACCAATACTAAGATACGGACTAAGATATTGTGGTTCAGGGTGAGATATTCACTATAGGTCAAGATATTTTAGGTAATAGGTTATATAGGGGTGATATAAGCTTGAACTTACTAGTATGGACCTTGTTTGACCTAGAATAATTTAGAGACCTAGTATCAGCTAGTGTATCATATTTATAATTTCAAAAACACAATTTTGACTTTTAATTCATATATAGGTCTTCGAGTTATCATTCCAGACACTGTTGACTTTCAGCACCGGAGTACAGGCGAGTACATTCTCTGACAGTTTTCATTGTTGATTATTTCTATAAATTGTAGTGTATTACATACTTGATTCCGACACTATGGATACACGGGTTAGCACCCTAGATCCCCATCATGAGGAGTCGTGATTGGAATCCATCGTGCTAGCTGGGGGATGGGGAACTGTTAGTAGATTATGTGATCATATCCACACTTACCATGCATCATAGCTCACCCCACATCTCACGTCGGGTGCGGCCTGACCATCATCATGCCTCATAGCTGTTATATATGATTAGCCTGACCATTATCATGCATCATAGCTAACCATATGGTTAGCCTGACCTTCAAGAATCATAGCTAATCATATATAACCAGCCTGATCCAGTCCCAAGCCGATCACATAATAAACTAATATTTCAACCACTTAGTTAGATGTTTTATCTTTATTCAGATTACTTGTTCTAGCATTCACTATTTATTGCTCATTGCTAGATGCTCTATTGTCTATTTCATTTTCTCCTGTACTTCTCATTTTCAGCATTTATTTCCATCTTGTATCTCTTACACTGTTTATAGATTTTGTCAATTTAATGAAACTGCTGTTAGTGCTTGTGCTTCGCTCCAATCCTGACTGGATAACAACATTTTCAGAGGACCTGGAGGACTTTTGCCCTACTCATTACGGCCCAGGAATAGAGGGAGATTTCACTCCAGAAATCCCAGAGGAGGTGCCTATCCTAGAGGAGAACTTGCCTGCCTATGCTTAGATTATTTTTTCTGCATTTATTATTTTAGACTGAGACTGAGACTGAGATGTATTTATTTTTATTTGTGACTTTGTGAGGTCATTTAGACCCAGGATTTGAGTTGGACTTCTTGTGGTTGGTTTTAATAGAACTCTTTTCAATTTTCATCGTGCCATTATGTTTATAGTTGTGATTGAGTATATTATAGAATTGTGTTTATTTATCATTGTCCTCCGTACGGAGTTGAGACTATTGACAGGATATACTATGTTTGTGACCTAGACAGCGTTCTACCGCCGATGCTGCGGCATAGGCTGGACGTACCCACGACTCATGCCCAAATTCCGGGTGCGGGTCGTGACAAGTGTTCACTGTCAGTTGACAGTGAGGAGTATCGGGTTGGGGCTGTGCACCAAGTGCATAGCAGTCGAGTTTGCTGCCATCTGCAAGTGGTTTGTGTAATGGCAAGTTGCAGTTGTTGTGCTACTTAGAGCAACAACAACAACTGTGGGGCATTAGGGGTTAGCATGAGGAGTAATGGCAGCAGCACAGTGCTGCCAATTGGGGCAGCATGCAGCATCAGTTTAGATGCTGTGAACAACAGTCACATGGTTGGGGTCGTATTTTTTATGAGGATGGTTACTTGGATATATGATGAAGTGTTAGTAAGTTATGTCAGTTAGTATGTTAAGAAAGATAGTTAGTTGGTTATGGAGTATGTTAATGATAGGTTGGTTTGTATTAAGTTGTGGTTAGTTGCTTTGAGTTAGAAGTTAGTTGTCTGATAACACATGTTATAGTAGATGTGTTAGTTGTACGTTAGTAATTAAATAGGTATGTTAGTGTAGTGGTTATGTGTTATGGTGTAGGTAATATATTAGATAAGTTATAAATGGAAGGAGAGTTAACTGTTAGAATGATGTCAGTTGGTTAAGGTAGTGTTGATAGGTATATTAGTTTATGGATTGTTAGTATGTTGTATATATGTAATGTTTGGGTATTGATATATAAAATTATATGTTAGTATTAGTCGTATATGTTAGCTATACATATATGTGGTTGTCAGTATTGATATATATATATATATATATATATATATATATATATATATACTGAGTTAAGTATTACCTTGTGTTACTAAGGTAAGGTAATGGAGTTGACTCAAGGTATTGGGTCAAGATGGATTAGATAGTGCGATACCGAGTTGGCTCAAAGCTAAGGTATCCACTAGTACTAGTTTAGCTAAGAATACTAGTATGTTTTATATTATATTTATTATATGTATTTTCATATATAAGGTATTACATATCTTATGATACGGTATAGTATTGATACCCTAGTGTCCTAATATAGCTAGTATAGCCTAGATACATAGCGTATGGACCCAATATCCTAGAGATGGACTCATACAATCTAAAAATAGCTAGTTTGACCAAGTTTGACTAGTTTGACCTATAGTTGACCTAGTTTGACTATTTTGACCTTGAAATAGCTTTATGACCTAAAATTTGACTAGTTTTTGTATTCATTCCAAAACCTTGTATTGATATAATATTCCATATTTAGGTCTCCAAGGTACCGTTCCGAATATCTTTGATATTATTCACCAGATTCCAGACAAGTACATTATCTAATAGTTTCCCATTTATGATATCTTCTATGTTTCTTGTATTTACTGTAGATATCCTTAATTTCTTGACACGATGGCTACACGGATTGCTATACCCATATCTCGTTATAAAATGTTATTCCTTGGTATTTATGGTGTATCTTGTGCAAGCCCCGTTCCTCGTTCTTTTTGTACATGTACAGACATTGATTCTTGGGGAGACTAGGTACCTACCTAGTGAATCCCATGTCATAACGTACTATTGTTGGATCCACTATACTAGTCAGGGCGGGGAGTGTAAGTGTAGATATGTGATCATACCCCCTTCTTGTGTATGTCCTTGTGAGTGTTAATCATACACCGCACGTATGATTAACTAGGCCCTAATCCTTGTGCAAGTTCCCAAGCCGATCAAATATTGAAGCTGGTACTCAACCACATAGTAGTAGTATTTCTTGCTTATATCATGATGCTTATTTTCTTGTATTTAATTTCAGTATTTCTATTTTGTATATCTCTTGTACTTGTATCTTGCATCTTGCATATTTATTCTATTTTCTGTTACATAGTTTTTATTATTTATTGGACCTGCTGTTAGAGGTGTACTTGGCTCCTTTTCTGACTGAATATATTTTTCCCAGATGACACTGAGGAGTGGTATCCCACTCACTACTGGCCTCAGGACGTAGTTGGCTTAGAGCCAGAGACTTTGGCTCAGGAGGGACTCATCCCGGTTGAGACAGACGACCCATTACCTGTAGCTCAGTAGATAGGTTTATTGAACTGGATTTGTCTCTAGCTTTCGACATTGGTATTTCTTATTATATTTGATGAATCATTGGATATTATTTTGTCTTGTGAGTTATATTTGACTCTTCAGTTCTTTATATCATATTCGTGCGATTGTTCCATCTTATAGATCTGTGATTGAGTATTTATACTTCATTGGTGGCCTTATATATCTTGATGATGATTATGGTTAGATAGATAGTTTATCCAAACAACGTTCTACGTCGATACTGTAGCGTAGGCTGAATGTTGTTCACTACTCGCGCCCCTACACCGGGTGCGGGTCGTGACACATTTTTAGTGGTGGCCCATTCAGGTCTTCGAGGTCGCAATTAGTGTGATTCTTAGTGGTGCTCTGATTTGAGTGTTATTACGAGCCAGTTTCAAGATATAGGATATAGGCTATAGGATGAGAATACTCAATCACAACTAGAAAAAACTCTATCATTCATTCAACTGTTCTTCCTTTATATTTGATAATTGAGCTTTAACTGTCCTTCTTTGAGTACATTCTATCTTGTGCCATATTGATTCATTCCTATCGCTTTGCCTCGGGATGCTGCCTAAGACTCAATCACAGCAAGGAGGAGTAGCTTTTGAGAGATCTGCGACTTCCCGGGAGCCTACACTAGTCACTTCTCCGTTGATTGGCATATAGGCTGCATTCGGGGGTCTACCTCCAGTTCAGAGGACTGCTACAGTTGTGTCTGAGGGACCTTCACCTCTCATGTCGACAGATGTAACTCAGATATTCTTATTATTTTACGAGATGCTGGAGGCCCAGAGGGCCCAGTCAGAGGCTCACCAGAGGCAGACCGACGTGTTACGACAGAGTATTGAGAGTGTTCATCAGCTTGCCCTGGATGTAGTCGAGAGAGGAGCTCCGGTCCAGCAACAGGTTGCTCCGCAGGTTGCCCAGCTTCGGCCGGGTAATATCCAGGACTTCAAGAATATGGAACCTCGGGTCTTCAAGGGAATCGAGGGCATCATTTATGCTGATGATTGGCTCGAGGATATCGAGCGTCTCATGAGGGTGTCCCGTCTTGCTGAGGATCTGAAGGTTGAGGCAGTGACTTTAGCTGTTCGACATTGCCTGCACTTGGTTCAGTAATGAGCCACTTCTTGTTGATGCGGGGCAGTCTTGAGAGGTGTTCAAGGACCTCTTCAAGAGGAAGTTCTTTGCTCGGGCGGACATATTGGACTTGGGGAGGCAGTTTGAGGGCCTTACTTAGGGGAGCATGTCCGTGGAGGAGTACGCCGCCGAATTCGGTAGGCGGTATCGATTTGCGGAATATTTGGTGAGGAAGCCAGAGTTTCGGGCTATCCGCTTCCGCGAGGGTCTGAACTGGGAAGTGAAGATCCTCATTTAGTCTTTCTATGAGACGTATTCGGAGATACTTGCGGAGGCATGCAAGGTTGAGCGAGAGTTGAACTTGAAGCTCAAGAGAGACCGTGATTCTTGTGTGGGAGCTAGTAGCAGTGTAGGGCCTGCTAAGCGTCCTCATTTCCAGTCTAGGCCTTTTCAATAGCCACACCAGACTCAAGCTAGCGCGTCGGTTCACCAGCCACCACAGCAGCAGCAGAGATAGTCACAACAAGCTTCCTGCCACTTCTGTAAGAAGTCCGGCCACATTTGAGAAGTTTGCAGAAAGAGGTTGGGAGTTTGTCTGTATTGTGGCACTGAGGGGCATCAGCTGAGG
Organism: Iris macrosiphon; assembly: GCA_036927795.1. Taxonomy (NCBI): domain Eukaryota; kingdom Viridiplantae; phylum Streptophyta; class Magnoliopsida; order Asparagales; family Iridaceae; genus Iris; species Iris macrosiphon. The sequence continues at coordinate 80,035,190 of JAYESA010000006.1, forward strand.
GATTGTCCTTCCAATCCTCGTCGTGCAGTTCAGGGAGCAGCTCAAGCTCAGAGAGCACAGGCGAGGCCACCTATAATACAGCCGAGGGGACCGCCGCTTCCGACCCAACAACAGCGTTACACCCAGCACCATCATCAGGCAGGTGCACCTTAGGGATGAGCTTTTGCTATGACGATCGAGGAGGCCAGCCCACCTGAGATGTCATCGTAGGTTCTGTTCTTCTTGAATTGATTTTCGCTTTAACATTGTTTGATAGTGGTGCTTCCCATAGTTTTGTATCTATTTCTTTTGCTTTGAAGCATCACTTGGTAGATGAGTCTTTTCTTAGGACTTGCAAGATCATGACTGGGGAGGAATTATCCTGGTTAGTGATATTTGCAAGGATCGAAGATTTACTCTTGGAGGCCAGGAGTTGAGCGCATGTCTACTTATAATGCCACTTTTGAGTTATGATATTGTACTCGGAATGGATTGGTTGAGTAGACACCATGCTAATATAGATTGTAGAGGAGGTAGAGTTTTCTTTAGCCCGCCAGAAGAGCCAGAGTTTGAGTTTGCTATAGGAGCTTCAGAGCAGGGAGAAGGCATTATCTATGGAGCTATGGTGGAAGACAAGGAGTTGCTGCATCCTTTGATAGCAGAATTCTTGGATGTGTTTCCTTAGGAATTGTCAGGATTGCCATCAGATCGAGATGTTGAGTTCTCTATAGACTTGGTGCCAGGTGCAGAGCTAATTTTACAGCAAGTCTATAGAGTGAACAACAGCGAGCTGCTTAAGCTAAAGAAGCAAGTGGATGAACTATAGGATGAGGGGTTTAAGAATAATTCAAAAGATGACAAGTTCAGTTATTTGTCTCTAAATTAGTTCTTCGTTACAGCCCAATTATATCCGATCCAGTTTGACCATTTCAAAAGAAAAGGAGTTCAAGAATAATTCAAAAGAGGACAAGTTCAGTTAGAAGCATGTTTGTGTTAGATCCCTTATTCAATTGTCTTGCAATTGGCAGGGACCTAATAGTTTAAGGCATGATGTTGATGAGAAATTAGGGCTAATCACTCAGAATAGGGGAAATTTTTAGGGTTTTATTAAAATAGAGACTAGTTACAAGCTACTGCTACCATTAAGCTAAGTAACTATTGACTATAACCATTCATATCTCAGTTTATCCTCTTTCACTCCATTTATACTAATCACTCATACATTAATTCTGATTATAATTGATTGAGTTTGTTAGGTTGAGCTGGCACTGAGGTGGATCAATGACACACTCACGTTGTGTTGGACCAATAGTTGATAACCTCTCCTGAATTAGACCAATAGTAAGACAGCTGACATGTTATTTATCATTGGATGACTGATACCCTATCATTTGAAACTTAGTTTTAGTTACTGATACTTGTATGATATGAGTGATACTCAGATACAAGGAAAATAATGTATATAGTGAGGCACGTAACAATTCTCCCCCCTTATAATGACCTTGACACAAGGTCAATGTAAGGAAATTTCTGCACAAATTCTTCAAGAGGCACCCACTGAGTTGTACCCCTATCTCCACCTTTCCACTGGACCAGAAGATCAACAGCTGCTTTGTTGTCTCTTTTAGCCAACTTCCTCTCTAGAATGAAATCAGGTTCTAATATGAGTTCCTCTGATACAGTAGGAGTACCTTCCTGAATTAAAACACTCCTACTCACCTTAGCTTTAAGTTGTGATACATGAAAGACATGATGTATCTGAGAATCACTTGGTAGTAGCAATTTATAAGCAACTTTTCCCACTTTAGCTAATACCTGATATAGTCCAAAGTACTTTTGAGAAAGTTTCTGAGGTCTCCTCATGCCCACAGATATTTTCCTATATGGTTGAAGCTTAAGATAAAACCAGTCACCCTCCATAAACACCATATCAGTCTAGTGTAAGTCCGAGAATTTCTTCATTCTATCTTGTGCCAGATGGAGATTGTCTTTCATTATTTGTAAAGCTGTATCCAGAGATACCATAGCTTCAGCCACTTTTCTGTCCTCTGCAATTTCTGGAACAAAAGTTAAGAGATTTGGAGGAGGTCTTCCATAGACACCTTCAAATGGAGTCACTCTTGTAGACGAATGATAGTTTGTGTTAAACCAATACTCAGCCCAAAGTAAATGTTTTACCAATTCCTTTGGTTGATGGCTGCAAAAGCATCTCAAATAGCCTTCAATACACCTATTAGTGACTTCAGTCTATCCATCCGTTTGTGGATGATATGAAGTGCTATACTTTAATTGTGTTCCCTGCAATTTAAATATCTCCTTCCAAAATTGACTTGTAAAAACAACATCCTTGTCTGAAATAATTGATTTTGGCATACCATGAAGTTTGAAAACCCCTTCTAAGAAAACTTGAGCCACTGTTGAGGCAGTGAAAGGGTGGCTAAGTGCAAATAGGTGGACATACTTAGTGAGTCTATCCACCACCACAAAGATAGCGGATTTGTGATGACTAGTTGGGAGTCCTTCAATGAAGTCCATAGAGATGTCTTCCTAGACTTGGTTAGGTATAGACAGAGGTTGAAGTAACCCAGCAGGTAACACATTCTCAGCTTTATTTCTTTGACAAACCTCACAAGTCCTAATGTATTCTCTGACACTCTTCTTCATTCCTCTCCAATAACAGACTTTTTTGAGCCTATGCAAGGTCTTGAGGTACCCAAAATGATCATCTTGCAATGCATCATGATGTTCTTTGAGCATAGTAGACACAAATTCACAGTGGGGATCAATTAATAATCTTCTCTTGTAGTAAAGCATTCCATCCTTCAGGCTATATTTGTTGGTGTCTAATTGTTCTTGATTCCACTTAGACAACAGTTCCTGGTAATAAGATGATGATTGCATCTGAGATTTAAATATATGTATCCAACCTACATTGACAACAGTGAGAGCAGACAGGTTTGCTGAATGTACTCTTGACAAGCCATCAGCTGCCATGTTCTCCCTGTCATTTTTATATTCTACTGTATAGTTATACCCATGCAATTTCATGACCCATTTATACTGAGCCTCTATGTACACTCTCTGTTCCAGTAAATATTTCAAGGGTTTGTGATCAGTCCTGATGATGAAAGGTCTTCCCCACAGATACTGACCCCACTTTTTAATTGATAAAAGAATAGCCAATATCTCCTTCTTATATGTAGATAGGTAAAGTATTCTTCCCTTCAAATGTTGAATCAAGTAGGCTATATGTCTTCCTCCTTGCATGATTACTGCTCCTAATCCTCCCCCAGAAGCATCACATTCCAATATAAAGGTTTCAGGAAAATTAGGCAAAGCCAATACTGGAGGCTGTGTCAAGGCAGTCTTGAGTGTTATAAAGGCTTGTTGATCTTCCTCTCCCCACTGAAATGAATTTTTCTTAAGTAATTGAGTTAGAGGCCCAACAATCACCCTATACCCCTTAATGCATCTTCTATAATACCCTTTCAAGCCCAGATATCCCCTCAATTCTTTAAGTGTTCTAGGTATTGGCCATTCCACCACTGCCTTTACTTTGTCTTGATCCACTTCCACCCCATGTTCAGAGATAATGTGTCCCAGATAGGCTACTTGTTTCTAAGCAAAATAACACCTGCTTCTCTTAATATTCAACTGATGCTCATTCAGTATATCAAAAACAATTCTCAGATGTTTGAAATGGTTGTCTACATCAAGACTATATATCAAAAAATACTAACACAAATTTCCTTAAGTATTCCTTGAAGATTGCATTCATCATGGCTTGAAAGGTGGATGGTGCATTAGTAAGCCCAAAGGGCATAACTAGGAACTCATAATGCCCTTCATGAGTCCTAAAAGCTGTCTTATGTACGTCCTTTTCTGCCATTCTCACCTGATTATACCCTGCCCTAAGATCCAACTTAGAGAATATTTGAGCTCCATGGAGTTCATCAAATAATTCCTCTATGATTGGTATAGGGAATTTGTCCTTCACTGTGTTATTATTAAGTGCACTATAATCAATGCACATTCTTCATGACCCATCATGTTTCTTGACTAAAATGACTGGTGAAGAATAAGAGCTGGTACTGGGTCTGATTACTCTTGACTCCAACATCTCTTGCACCTATCTTTCTATCTCATTTTTATGAGCATAGGGATGTCTGTAAGGTCTGTTGCAAATTGGGGTTGATATGTAAACACCCGAATTTTTTAGAAAATTAAAATATTTTTTCAGGATTTTTTTGTGATTTTTAAATAATTAAAATAAATGTTTTCTGGTATTAAATAATTTTTGTGATTTTATTAAATATTGAAATATTATAAAAATAATATTTTGAGTGTAAATTAAAGAATTAGACATAGTGTAATTTTTCTAAAATTTGTTGGACCCTAAAACTATTTTTAAATACCTAAAAACATAAGTTTTAATTAAACCAGATTAAACCGAAATAAACCAAACTGAACCGGATTAAACTGAACCAAACTGAGCCTAAATAAACCAAACCCCTAAACCCACCATATTGGATCGAGTCGGATCTAGTCCTGACCCCTGACCCGCTAACCCGTACCCGACCCAAACCTTATTAGATCGGGTCAGATCCGGACCCCAAAACCCGACCCGACCCGAACCCGCCTACCCGCTACTGCTACAGTAACCGTAGGGTTACCCCGATTGAAACTGACGATGTGGCCGCCGTTCAGCCGCCAACGCCCCGTCTCCCCGTCGCTCCGACTTCCCTAACTGTCGCCTGCTCGCCTCCTCCCTGTAAACCCCCTGATTTTTCAAGAATTTTAAATTTGGCTTTTTTCACAATTTTCTGGAATTTTCTGGGATTTTTCTGTAATTAAATTCAGGGTCTTAATTATTAAATAATTTTTAATTGATAATAAATAATATTAAAATATTATGAAAATAATATTTTTGTGTGTAAAATAAAAAACTGGACTTAGGATAATTTTTCTGGAATTTATCGGACCCCGGACCTATTTTTAAATCACCTAAAAACAATTACTATTTATTTACTTATTTACTTATTTATTTATCTATTTATTTATTTTTATATTAAACCTAAAGCACATCAGCCCCGGCCCATCCCCTGGCCCAAACCCAGCCCAGCCCGTTTGCTAACGGGTCGGGTCGGGTCTACCCGCACCCGACCCGCCGCCCGACCCGCCTGACCATTTCCCCCACGACCCAGCCTCCCCCGCGCGTTCCGACCGCTCCGCCCGAACGCTCGGCCACGTCGTCGCGTTCTCCGACCGCCTACCCGGCCACGACTCCGCCGCCTAGCTCGGCCGACCCCCGCTCCCCGCAGCCTATATAAACCCCCTTCTTCTGCCTCGCCGCACCGCGCCGCCGGCTACCTCCTCCTCCTCCTTCCCCGCGCCGCTGCCTCGCCGTCGACGGCCATCTCCTCCCCCTTTTCTCCTTTCTCCTCCCCGCGGCTCCGCTCCGTCCCAGCGCCTCGCCGGAGACCCGCCGCCGTGCCTCCGCCGTGCAGCGCCGAAGCAGCCCCGAGCCGACGACACCGCCGCGAGCCGCCCCGGCCAGCCGTGGTTCTCCGACAGCCCCCAAACCCTAACCCTAACCCTAGCCCCTGTGTCGGACACGTGTCGGACACGGTGAATTCTCGGGTTTTTGAGCCCTGTTCAGGTACGTGTATCTCCCTGCTTGTTTACCCATTTTTGATTCCGTCTTTTGCATCGCGAAGCCTGCGTGACCCTCTCGGTGCCCGTGTAACCTGCTCGGGGCATCGCGTTCTGTGGCGATCGCGAACTGCGATCCAAAAACAGGAAAAACAACGCCCTGATTCACCCCGGAACTGGGTGTGCCACGCCAAACGGGACGACTTGGTCGCACGCGGTCTTCACAGATACGTGCGCGTTGTTGATACGGACGTGTGGGATTTCGCAGAAGTCGATTCGGGTGTGCGTGCACACCGGAATCAACGCGTATCCGCGGACACCGTCCCGTATCCGCCCTTTCTGGAACGCGCCCTAACTTTGTGTACACACGTCGGATCGAAACGAAACTTGCGCCATCGGACTCGTAGCGATACGCTGGTTATGTGACCCAAGTTTAGTTCGATTCTGAGAACGTTGACGAAATCGCGTGTCGTGGGCCCCAAAGGCTCCACTCGACGGACGATTTTGTGATCGGCTCATCGGAATCCAATTCTGGAAGTTCCGTTGGGTTCGTATCATTGTTCCTGACCTGTTGACACTAAGTTGGACTGTTTTGGGGAGCTTTAACCCTGACACATTTTTCGATGCAAAGCGGGCCCACATGTGGATCCCGTTTTGACCCAAAATTGCCGTTTTTGCCCTTGTCTCCAAATTGGACTCAAGGACAGGCGTTTCTAGCTGATTGATATTTTTTGGATCTGATGGTGATGTTTATTTCAGCAACCGGAGTACCGCCTGCAAGTCCAGCTGAAGTCAGAGCCGTAATTGGAACCAAAACCACAGGCAAGTGTACCTCGCCAAAACTTGCAGTCTTTGTTACTTATTTCCTTGGCTTATATATATATATATTGTGGTTCATGCTTGACCTAGGACCGTGCGACTTTACTTAGCGTCCGATTCATAGTCGGGTGCCAACACCGTACGCGGCGTTGTGTATTGTCATATAGACTTGGATACCGAGACCCCATCTTTCTCGTACTTGTCCTATCAAATACATTATAACCCAGGACACTTGACACTATTCATGAACAGGATCTTCCTGAGATATTCGTGGTGATTCTGTATATGATACAGGACTTGACATTGACATTATGTTCCTAGATACTATATGACTTGTTGCATTAGATATGATCTTACGTGACATGGACATGGGGCCACATGGACATGAGACGTATGCTTACATTGGGTGGGGAGAGACACACAGGCTACAGGTTGATTTTATATCATTCCGGCGTCTTTGTCTTCCGCTGAGCTAGACGACCACATGATATCACTGCTACCGGCTCCCCGACACCGAGCTTGTAGTGATTTTAGCCTGAGTTCTAGTGCTGCTCTCATCTTGCATATCACTTAGCTGGTTATTTAGTGTTTCCCTATTGTTCCATTTATTGCTGGAGAGACACACAGGCTACAGGTTGACTATATTATGTCGGCGTCTCAGTCTCTCTCCGAGCTAGACAACTACATGATATCGCTGCTACCGGCTCCCCTACACAGAGCTTGTAGTAGTCTCAGCCTGAGTACTGATGATGTTCTCACCTGTATTTCACATAGATGGTTACATAATTACCCTGTTTATTTCATTGACTATTTTACTGCATTATTATGGCTTGTATTTTTTGTACCTTGTTATGTCCCCTGAGGACCTGGAATGGACTATGTCCCCAGGTATAGCCGAAGAGATCCATCCAGAGATACACTGTACCGGAGTACTTCCAGGAGCTGTACCAGGACCTGAGGACGAGATCGCACCAGAGGACTTCTCCTGAGCATTGGTTTTATATAGTCAGTTATTTCTGTTCTATTTCCAGTTCCTTTATTTCCTGTCTATTGCAATGATGTACCAGACATATTCTCGGGTTGTTCCCCGAGACACTTATTTAAGATTTGCTTATTTATTCTATCGCATTATTTCTGGCATTTACTCTGTGATTATCTGTTGTGGATGAGATTAGAATAACCTGAGACTTGTAATAATTGTTCTATTTCCTGTTAGACTACAACTTAAGCATGCCCTGATGGATCCATTAAATTGGGTTGTCCATCGGTGCGTGCTGCTGGCCATTGCCACGTGTCCAGTCCCTCGGCATTTTGGGACTGGGGCATGACATGGTTTTTTTGGTGGCCCATGCAGGTCTTCGACAAAATTGTTCGGTTTCAACTTAGGGACCGAACATGCCTGCAATAAGAATATGATAAGTTTTAGGATCTCATTCACTTGCTTGAAACATTCTTGATATCCATATCGGATTCGAATTAATTCTTGATTTGCATCCTGTCTTGATTCCTGTGCGCCTCTTATTGTTTATTTTGGTTGCAGGGTTATGGATTCACGGGCAAACGACGAGACTCCCATAACATCACCACGAGATGCTGTGGTAACCAACGAAAATGAAGTAACACTAGTGGATGGAGGACGATCAGCTCAACAACATGCCTCAGGAATCCAGCAAAATGATATTCCAACATCGACGCAAATTCCTCCACCAATGTCCGTAATTCCACCAGGGCAGGCCATGGACGGGCAGCAGATATTTCAAATAATCTATGCAATAATGCAAGCTCAACAAGAGACTTTGAGTCGCAGCCTAGCACTTGTACTGGAGCAGGCGAATCTACCAGCACGAAGGCCAACGACGGGCTCTATTTCTGATTTTCGCCAGCTGAAGCCTCGTACCTTCTCATGCAAAGAGGAGCCCACAGAAGTTCATGAGTGGCTCACCAACACTCAACATCAATTAGAAGCAGCCGAGCTTCCAAGAGAACGTTGGATGACTGCCATCAGAATGCAGTTGACAGACAATGCACATCACTGGTGGCTATCTGAGGAGACACGGCTCAGACCAGACCGAGTTAGTTGGGAAGAGTTCTCTAGACTCTTCCAGGAGATGTACATTCCAGCTATCGCTCGATCAGAACTTCGGGACAAGTTCAATCATCTCACTCAGGATGCTAAGACGGTGGAAGAGTACAACGCTGAGTTCATTCGTCTAAGTCGCTTCGCCCCAACATTGATCCCGACGGAAGAAGAGAAGGCCGAGAAGTTCTTCGACGGACTAAACATTGAGCTACAGAAACTAATTGGATCCGTTGCACCTACTTCGTACTCAGACGTCCTTGCTGCAGCCCGACGCATGGAGCGCGTCATCAGGAGAGAGACCAGTCTGAAACGGCCATCCACATCAGCACCAGCCGGAGCACCACAGGAAGAAGCTACAAAGAGACCTCACATGCACCAGTCATCAGGAGCATCTCCACAGGCACTACCTATTTGTCAATATTGTCGCAAGCGAGGCCATATTGAGGATGAATGCAGACGAAAAAGGAAAGTATGTTTAGCTTGCGGATCCAGTCAGCATCCATTGAGGGAATGCCCTGAGCGCCGAGAAAGAGCACCAAAGGGTAAACTACAAGCGTTACCGGAACCGAGGCCAGCCCATCCAGCATTGGGAGCACCGCAAACGGAAGTTCAAGAAGTCCTATCACCAGCTCCAGGAGGGTATCAGCCGAGGCCACCTTTGATACCCCAAGCACTACTCTTCCAGCAGGCTCAGCAGCAGAAGAATCGACTGCAAGGACGCGAACAAACTTTCGCGATGACCGTGGAGAACGCGCATACTCGTGGAGTAGCTAATGCACGTAAGGGATTCGTAGATACCGTTTCTAGTTAGCTCGTGCCTATTGGTTCGTGACCTCAGCCCCAACCTAGTAATTTGCAACTTGTTAATAATAACCTGGTTTTCCTAAAAATTGTAGTTCTCTTGCTTTAACTAGATTCTCTCTGGAAAGTGCATAACTTTCATTCTTAGGGAAACGGTATTTCCCTAATGATCTTGTGACGTGTTTCGAATAGTGCTTGCGACCGCGTCATCTTTATTGACCGGTTATTCTTTGATTGCGAGGACGCAATCCTCTTAAGGGGGGTAGATTGTAAACCCCCTGATTTTTCAAGAATTTTAAATTTGGTTTTTTTTACAATTTTCTGGAATTTTTTGTAATTAAATTCAGGGTCTTAATTATTAAATAATTTTTAATTGATAATAAATAATATTAAAATATTATGAAAATAATATTTTTGTGTGTAAAATGAAAAACTGGACTTAGGGTAAATTTTCTGGAATTTATCGGACCCCGGACCTATTTTTAAATCACCTAAAAATAATTACTATTTATTTACTTATTTATTTATCTATTTATTTATTTTTATATTAAACCTAAAGCCCATCATCCCCTGCCCATCCCCTGGCCCAAACCCAGCCCAGCCCGTTTGCTAACGGGTCGGGTCGGGTCCACCCGCACCCGACCCGCCGCCCGACCCGCCTGACCATTTCCCCCACGACCCAGCCTCCCCCGCGCATTCCGGCCGCTCCGCCCGCACGCTCGGCCACGTCGCCGCGTTCTCCGGCCGCCTACCCGGCCACGACTCTGCCTCCTCCGTCGCCTAGCTCGGCCGACCCCCACTCCCCGCAGCCTATATAAACCCCCTTCTTCTCCTTCTCCGGCAACCTTCCACCGCCCTAGCTCCGCCGTCGACTCCTCCTTCCCCGCGCTGCTGCCTCGCCGCACCGTGCCGCCGGCTACCTCCTCCTCCTCCTTCCCCGCGCCGCTGTCTCGCCGTCGACGGCCATCTCCTCCCCCTTTTCTCCTTTCTCCTCCCCGCGGCTCCGCTCCGTCCCAGCGCCTCGCCGGAGACCCGCCGCCGTGCCTCCGCCGTGCAGCGCCGACGCAGCCCCGAGCCGACGATACCGCCGCGAGCCGCCCCGGCCAGCCGTGGTTCTCCGGCAGCCCCCAAACACTAACCCTAACCCTAGCCCCTGTGTCGGACACGTGTCAGACACGGTGAATTCTTGGGTTTTTGAGCCCTGTTCAGGTACGTGTATCTCCCTGCTCGTTTACCCGTTTTCGATTCCGTCTTTTGCATCACGAAGCCTGCGTGACCCTCTCGGTTCCCGTATAACCTGATCGGGGCATCGCGTCCTGTGGCGATCGTGAACCGCGATCCAAAAATAGGAAAAATAACGCCCTGATTCACCCAAGAACTAGGTGCGCCCCGCGAAACGGGACGACTTGGTCGCGCGCGGTCTTCACAGGTATGTGCGCGTCGTTGATACGGACGTGTGGGATTTCACAGAAGTAGATTCGGGTGTGCGTGCACACCGGAATCAACGCGTATCCGCGGATACCGTCCCGTATCCGCCCTTTCTGGAACGCGCCCTAACTTTGTGTACACACGTCGGATCAAAACAAAACTTGCGCAATCAGACTCGTAGCGATACGCTGGTCCTGTGACCCAAGTTTGGTTCGATTCTGAGAACGTTGACGAAATCGCGTGTCGTGGGCCCCACAGGCTCCACTCGACGGACGATTTTGTGATCGGCTCATCGGAATCCAATTCTGGAAGTTCCGTTGGGTTCGTATCATCGTTCCTGACCTGTTGACACTAAGTTGGACTGTTTTGGAGACATTTGACCCTGACACGTTTTTCGGTGCAAAGCGGAACCACATGTGGACCCCGTTTTGACCCAAAATTGTCGTTTTTGCCCTTGTCTGTAAATTAGACTCAAGGACAGGCGTTTCTAGCTGATTGATATTTTCTGGATCTGATGATGATGTTTATTTCAGCAACCGGAGTACCGCCTGCAAGTCCAGCTGAAGTCAGAGCCGCAATTGGAACCAGAACCACAGGCAAGTGTACCTCGCCAAAACTTGCAGTCTTTGTTACTTATTTCCTTGGCTTATATATATATATATATATATATATATATATATATATATATATATATATATATATATATATATATATATATATATATTGTGGTTCATGCTTGACCTAGGACCGTGCGACTTTACTTAGCGTCTGATTCATAGTCGGGTGCCAACACCGTACGCGACATTGTGTATTGTCATCTAGACTTGGATACCAAGACCCCATCTTTCTCGTACTTGTCCTATCAAGTACATTATAAACCCAGGACACTTGACACTATTCATGAACAGGATCTTCCTGAGATATTCATGGTAATTCTGTATAGGATACAGGACTTGACATTGACATTATGTTTCTAGATACTATATGACTTGTTGCATTAGATATGATCTTACGTGACATGGACATGGGGCCACATGGACATGAGATGTATGATTACATTGGGTGGGGAGAGACACACAGGCTACAGGTTAATTTTATATCATTTCGGCATCTCAGTCTTCCGCTGAGCTAGACGACCACATGATATCACTGCTACCGGCTCCCCGACACCGAGCTTGTAGTGGTTTCAGCCTGAGTTCTAGTGCTGCTCTCATCTTGCATATCACTTAGCTGGTTATTTAGTGTTTCCCTATTGTTCCATTTATTGCTGGAGAGACACACAGGCTACAGGTTGACTATATTATGCCGGCGTCTCAGTCTCTCTCCGAGCTAGACAACTACATGATATCGCTGCTACCGGCTCCCCTACACAGAGCTTGTAGTAGTCTCAGCCTGAGTACTGATAATGTTCTCACCTGCATTTCACATAGATGGTTACATAATTACCCTGTTTATTTCATTGATAATTTCACTGCATTATTATGGCTTGTATTTTTTGTACCTTGTTTTGTCCCCTGAGGACCTGGAATGGACTATGTTCCCAGGTATAGCCGAAGAGATCCATCCAGAGATACACCGTACCGGAGTACTTCCAGGAGCTGTACCAGGACCTGAGGACGAGATCGCACCAGAGGACTTCTCCTGAGCATTGGCTTTATATAGTCAGTTATTTCTGTTCTATTTCCAGTTCCTTTATTTCCTGTCTATTGTAATGATGTACCAGACATATTCTCGGGTTGTTCCCCGAGACACTTATTTGAGATTTGCTTATTTATTCTATCGCATTATTTCTGGCATTTACTCTGTGATTATCTGTTGTGGATGAGATTAGAATAACCTGAGACTTGTAATAATTGTTCTATTTCCTGTTAGACTACAGCTTAAGCATGCCCTGATGGATCCATTAAATTGGGTTGTCCATCGGTGCGTGCTGCTGGCCATTGCCACGTGTCCAGTCCCTCGGTATTTTGGGACTGGGGCGTGATATGGTTTTTTTGGTGGCCCATGCAGGTCTTCGACAAAATTGTTCGATTTCAACTTAGGGACCGAACATTACTGCAATAAGAATATGATAAGTTTTAGCATCTCATCCACTTGCTTGAAACGTTCTTGATATCCATATCGGATTCAAATTAATTTCTTGATTTGCATCCTGCCTTGATTCCTGTGCGCCTCTTATTATTTATTTTGGTTGCAGGGTTATGGATTCACGGGCAAACGACGAGACTCCCATAACATCACCACGAGATGCTGTGGTAACCAACGAAGATGAAGTAACACTAGTGGATGGAGGACGATTAGCTCAACAACATGCCTCAGGAATCCAGCAAAATGATATTCCAACATCGACGCAAATTCCTCCACCAATGTCCGTAATTCCACCAGGGCAGGCCATGGACGGGCAGCAGATGTTTCAAATGATCTATGCAATAATGCAAGCTCAACAAGAGACTTTGAGTCGCAGCCTAGCACTTGTACTGGAGCAGGCGAATCTACCAGCACGAAGGCCAACGACGGGCTCTATTTCTGATTTTTGCCAGCTGAAGCCCCGTACCTTCTCATGCAAAGAGGAGCCCACAGAAGTTCATGAGTGGCTCACCAACACTCAACATCAATTAGAAGCAGCCGAGCTTTCAAGAGAACGTTGGATGACTACCGTCAGAATGCAGTTGACGTACAATGCACATCACTGGTGGCTATCTGAGGAGACACGGCTCGGACCAGACCGAGTCAGTTGGGAAGAGTTCTCTAGACTCTTCCAGGAGATGTACATTCCAGCTATCGCTCGATTAGAACTTCGGGACAAGTTTAATCACCTCACTCAGGATGCTAAGACGGTGGAAGAGTACAACGCTGAGTTCATTCGTCTAAGTCGCTTCGCCCCAACATTGATCCCGACGGAAGAAGAGAAGGCCGAGAAGTTCTTCGACGGACTAAACATTGAGCTATAGAAACTAATTGGATCCGTTGCACCTACTTCGTACTCAGACGTCCTTGCTGCAGCCCGACGCATGGAGCGCATCATCAGGAGAGAGACCAGTCTGAAGCGGCCATCCACATCAGCACCAGCCGGAGCACCACAGGAAGAAGCTACAAAGAGACCTCACATGCACCAGTCATCAGGAGCATCTCCACAGGCACTACCTATTTGCCAATATTGTTGCAAGCGAGGCCATATTGAGGATGAATGCAGACGAAAAAGGAAAGTATGTTTAGCTTGCGGATCCAGTCAGCATCCATTGAGGGAATGCCCTGAGCGCCGAGAAAGAGCACCAAAGGGTAAACCACAAGCGTTACCGGAACCGAGGCCAGCCCATCCAGCATTGGGAGCACCGTAAACGGAAGTTCAAGAAGTTCTATCACCAGCTCCAGGAGGGTATCAGCCGAGGCCACCTTTGATACCCCAGGCACTACTCTTCCAGCAGGCTCAGCAGCAGAAGAATCGACTGCAAGGACGCGAACAAACTTTCGCGATGACCGTGGAGAACGCGCAGACTCGTGGAGTAGCTAATGCGCGTAAGTGATTCGTAGATACCGTTTCTAGTTAGCTCGTGCCTATTGGTTCGTGACCTCAGCCCCAACCTAGTAATTTGTAACTTGTTAATAATAACCTAGTTTTCCTAAAAATTGTAGTTCTCTTGCTTTAACTAGATTCTCTCTGGAAAGCGCATAACTTTCATTCTTAGGGAAACGGTATTTCCCTAATGATCTTGTGACGTGTTTCGAACAGTGCTTGCGACCGCGTCATCTTTGTTGACCGATTATTCTTTGATTGCGAGGACGCAATCCTCTTAAGGGGGGTAGATTGTAAACCCCTTGATTTTTCAAGAATTTTAAATTTGGCTTTTTTCACAATTTTCTGGAATTTTCTGTAATTAAATTCAGGGTCTTAATTATTAAATGATTTTTAATTGATAATAAATAATATTAAAATATTATGAAAATAATATTTTTGTGTGTAAAATGAAAAACTGGACTTAGGGTATTTTTTCTGGAATTTATCGGACCCCGGACCTATTTTTAAATAACCTAAAAACAATTACTTTTTATTTACTTATTTATTTATTTACTTATTTATTTATCTATTTATTTATTTTTATATTGAACCTAAAGCCCATCAGCCCCGGCCCATCCCCTGGCCCAAACCCAGCCCAGCCCGTTTGCTAACGGGTCGGGTCGGGTCCACCCGCACCCGACCCGCCGCCCGACCCGCTTGACCATTTTCCCCACGACCTAGCCTCCCCCGCGCGTTCCGGCCGCTCCGCCCGCACGCTCGGCCACGTCGCCGCGTTCTCCGGCCGCCTACCCGGCCACGACTCTGCCTCCTCCGCCGCCTAGCTCGGCCGACCCCCGCTCCCCGCAGCCTATATAAACCCCCTTATTCTCCTTCTCCGGCAACCTTCCACCGCCCTAGCTCCGCCGTCGACTCCTCCTTCCCCGCGCCGCTGCCTCGCCGCACCGCGCCGCCGGCTACCTCCTCCTCCTCCTTCCCCGCGCTGCTGCCTCGCCGTCGACGGCCATCTCCTCCCCCTTTTCTCCTTTCTCCTCCCCGCTGCTCCGCTCCGTCCCAGCGCCTCGCCGAAGACCCGCCGCCGTGCCTCCGCCATGCAGCGCCGATGCAGCCCCAAGCCGACGACAACGCTGCGAGCCTCCCCGGCCAGCCGTGGTTCTCCGGCAGCCCCCAAACCCTAACCCTAACCCTAGCCCCAGTGTCGGACACGTGTCGGACACGTGTCGGACACGGTAAATTCTCGGGTTTTTGAGCCCTGTTCAGGTACGTGTATCTCCCTGCTCGTTTACCCGTTTTCGATTCTGTCTTTTACATCGCGAAGCCTGCGTGACCCTCTCGATGCCCGTGCAACCCGCTCGGGGCATCGAGTCCTGTGGCGATCGCGAACCGCGATCCAAAAATAGGAAAAATAACGTCCTGATTCACCCCGAAACTGGGTGTGCCCCGCCAAACGGGACGACTTGGTC